>CM060066.1:50746640-51464140 GCA_030533445.1 Cyprinodon diabolis | reverse complement strand
CAGTGAAAGGCAGGCAGGCAGGCAGGCAGGCGGTCAGACGGCAAGTTAATTCATGAAGCATGAGGTGATTTAGATTCTTTACTGGAAACAATCAAACAGAGATAATCACATCCACAACTGGAATTATTGAAAAGAATAAATAAAAACCCCCAACATTTAAAACAATGAACTTCTAGAGCGTTCCAGTTGGAGTGATGTAATCACAGAAGTTTATCCAGTTTCCCCCTTGAGGACCCCCCCCCCCCCCTTACTGCTACAACCATAACAAAGGAAAAAGCGCTGTTCTACACAGAACTCTGCTCACATATAATTTAATAAAGATTATATATATATATATATATATATATATATATATGCACACACAAATATAAAACCAAAGTGTTACTAACAAAGAGGGAAAGTTTAGAGGGAAATTTAACTAACTTGTTAATCTTTAATTAAGAAATTCAGTTTTTAATATCAGTTGTTCTGGACTGATGCATGATGAAGTTTAAGATATTAATAAAGTCCATCAGGCAGATTATATAATTCATAGAAAATGGACAGAAGGCCTGATGAAAACATGCAAATAATGGAAACCTTAAGTAGAGGAAAAAACAGGTTAGACAGAAGGAAAGGCAGGAAATGAACTAATTACCAAAAGGCTCTAGCAGAGGGGAAATGATCTAATAGGGATAAATACATTTAGACAATTAAAGCAACAATCCAAAATAAAGACCAGAGAAAATAAGAAGCAAACTAAATAAGAACACAAAGAAAAAAGCAAGAGAAATAAACTAGAAAGCAACTGGCAAAAGGTAAACAAAACACACTGATATGGAAAAGACCCAACTAGAGAAAATATTAGCAGGCTTACGGTAAAAACGAAAGAGGAAATTGTTAAAGCAAGAATAAAAACCAGGAAAACAAGGAAATCTCCAATAAACAAAAAAGATAACTTCAATCTGAATATAAGGATAAGAGAGAACTAACAAACAAACGTAAATCAAACGACTCCTAAACCTTCACACCGCACCATCCCGGTTCACCAACGCTCAGGCTTGAAATTACGACTTCCAGATTATTCCAGGTTCATTTGGAAGTTTTCAAATCCAAGCAGGAATTGAACATATTAATAGATCCAATAGAAATGAACTAAGGAGACATTACATTAATAGCCTTTCAAAATGTCCCATCTTCCCTTGCTTGGTCCTTAGCTGGAAGCGTCATCTCCTGGTCAGACTCTGTAATTCAGTGAAAGTGTGGAGTCAGAGTAGAATAATATGCACGTCCAGGAAAAGGCCAGTGGCTGGAAGCTGCAGGGGATTCTGCTGAGAGTCGCAGGGAAGTGGGCTGATATTCAGTTGGCGTTTGACTGGGAAGGACCACTTCCAATGGCTGCTACTGTTGATCTTTATGGGGAAATTCAGGAGGCCAGAAGCTAAACTCTGCCTCATGTTGTTTGGTTCCAATCCTGGAGAGGAAAGCGCTCTCTGATAGCATGAAGGGTCTGGATGGTTCTGAAGTGCTTGCTGATGGCTGTACAGAGCTCTGTTGAAAGGTCGTAATGTGTTTCACTGTATTTGAACACAATCCAAAGAGGTTTTTGAGGAAGGCATAAACATATTTAAAAGAAAAAGACAAAGCAGCAGAACTGAGCTGTTTCATCTTAAAATCAAAGAACAATGGTGCCCAGGTAGCACTAACAGGTATTTATGTCATTAAGTATCTCAGATCAGCTTTAATTGTTTAAATAGTTCAGTAGATCAGTGATGTGGGTTTAGTTTTATGACATTACAGTGAGTTTGACCTAAACACCGACAGCAGCGTGTCAGAAAGGTTTGAAAACGCTCTTTCTACAGATCTGAACAATGCCTTCCTGAATGGAAACACAGAAGAGGTCAAATCCTGAAAGCATGGCGTTCAGACAGCAGGTGGTGATGAACCGGTGGAGTTCACCGTCGCTCAGCGCCGCTGGCGGAAACCCAAAGCAGCAGCAGTTCTTGCATTGCTGGGTGTGGAAAGCTTTCAGGTGTGTCTAGAATTGTCCTTTTCCACTTTCAATATATAACAGTTATTATTTAGCAGAAGAGTTTGAGTTTAATGGCTACAGGTAATTATATATAAATATTTCTATGTGTTTATGCACATAGAATATGCACATTTGAGGGGAATAAAGAATCCAGATGCTCTCTAAGGACATCTGGACCTTTTTTTTTTTTTTGCTATCATTCCCCCCCCACCTAAAGTTGCTCACATCACTCTACTCCTCCACTTTCTGGGCGCATGATATGAGGTTTCCAAACAGATTCAGAGGAGTTTACAGAAATCTAAGTAGAGGAAGCTTGTGAGTGATGAGGTGCTTGCTGACAAAGTGTTTCTTATCAGAGACCCAGTCCAGATGGTTTGCAAACACACCTCATCTTCTCGCTCGTTCCTGCACCCCCACCTCCATCCTCCTTATTTCACTTCTCTCCTTGTTTCCTCTAATCCCCTTTCTTCTTACAGTACCTACTGCTATCTTGCATGAAGCATACCAATCCGGAGCAGGCCCTTTAATAAAAAGTCCCACCTTAGATAAAAGCTGAGTGGGTGTGTGATGGTGAAGTCCTTATCTGGAGGGCTGCACTCACTGGATTACGGTGGTCTGCGACCGCAGCGTCTGCGTTATGTCACACATCACTCCTGCACATGTCATAGGGTAGCAGGAGACAAGGTGCGGCTGAGGGGGAACAAGACGCACGGATGAGTGTCACAATCAGCTCTAACAGATGATGAATCATTGCTTTACCTGTTGGTTTCCGATAACAGGAAATGACCCGAAGGGAAAAAGGAGGATTGAGTGGATTTCTTTACTGATTGTTGCAGAGATATTCGCAGGTTTGGATGACTAATATTGTATGACTGTGGCCTCTAACCGACTCTTAGGGCCGGATCTATCAAAGGTTTGCGTGTATAAAAACGTGAGCTATTTCACTGCGCACGCTAAAAAATGTACAAACTGATCTATCAACAGCGTGCTAAAAGGATTTGGTCTTTAAAACGTGCTAAATAGCGCCTCTTATCCATTTAGTACTTTTTCTGCAATGAATATTCAATATGGGGAGTTACACGCAAAAGTGCGTCCTGTGGGAGGAGAACATGTAAATATATTAATTTAGCACTCGCAAAGTGATTTATCAAACCTGAAAGCAATTTTGCTAACGGTATCTGACTCTATATTTAACACGTTTCAAAAGAAGGTGCAAATGGTCTGTATGCGTAATTGCGCACACATGGCAGCGGTTATTTTCGCAAGAAGGAGACATCGAAATGAAGCAAGGAGACGCAGAGAACGCATTTTTTCACTCCGTGTGAATATTTTTGGAATGAACGAGGAAACGATCATCAAAACATTTCGTTTATCCAGCATTGCCATTTTGGAGCTGTTGGGGGAACTCCGAATGGATTTGGAGCCAGCCACAAGGAGGACCCACGCAATACCAGATATCACAAAACTCCTTGCAACATTGCACTTTTTTGCATCTGGGATCTCCCAATCTCGTTTTTCAGAAGTGCTGTCCGACGTTCTAAATGCCATGTCGCCCTGACGCCCTACTGGAGAACCCCGACCTCTGCGCATGTGGAGCAACATGCCAATGCTGCGGGGATGCGTACGGGCAGTAATCTCATCCACAGTCACTTCTTGTGAGCCATTTGGTATGTGCATTTTTCTACAGGCCAATACAAAACACCTGTTTTTTGTTTTTTACTGCAGTGAAGTAGAAATTCAGCCATATACCACCTTAGGGAATAAAGGTTGCCAAAGTGTATATATATTTATATATATATATATTTTTTTTTTTTTTTGGAGGGGTAGGGGGTGTCACTGTAAGATTAAAATTTCTTAATGCACTAGTTTGCACAAACTACAAACTACTTTGCCGCAAAACGTGCAAAACCATCATTTAAATAGGGCGTCTCCAACAGTTTTGCACCTGCCACCAGTTACGCAATCGCTCTTGTTAAATCATCCGCAAACCATGGTTCAGCCCCTCGCGCAAAATTCCAGTTTGCGAGCGCAAATTACTGCACGCAAAATTGGATCTTGATAAATCTGGCCCTTAGTGTTTACTTTCCTTTTGGCATAAAAGTTTCAAGCTAAGAAATTCTTTTTGCTTTCGAATTAAGACTAAATACAAAAATCTGATTTTAAAAGATTAAAGAAAAAAGTATAAAAAAACGACCCATAAAACCCTAATTCTTAATGAAATGTAATATCATAAAATACATTGTCATAACTATTATCATAGTCATTACCCAGCCTGCTTACTGACTCGTCTGTCCAGTCAACATGTCCGCCATCATGAAGTCGGTTAGAATAACACCTTATTCATTTAAAGCAGAAAAATGGAAATAAAAATGAGAAACAACTCATTGATAGATAGGTAGTTAACTATTCAGCCCACCTTAAGGAGTGACATCATTAACACTATAACAGCTGCGTTATTCATCCTGTCAGGAATACAATCAACATAGAAAGAAATAAAGAGAGAGAAAGAAAACTTCCGCTAAGAAGAATTCCCAGACCCTGAATCATCTTTGTTCATGAGAAGGTCTGCAGGTAACAGTGACGTTAAAATACCAACTAAATCCTACAGATCCAAATGCACGTCTCAGATTAGGGACTCCAAGGAAGCGCAGTGAGATTAGAGCCATTATGCAGGCCAGGAGGAATCAGGAAAGGGCAGTGAACCTTTGCAGGAGCGGCCTGCCTACCATGATCACTGCAGCAGCACCAACAGGCATCTGGTTCTGACTGATGGAAGTGTGAATCCCAGGATTCCTTCCACCTTCACATTAGGATCCCCTCCCACTGCAGGACTCGTAGAACCACTTCCTGGGTTTGAGGATAAATTATTTTTTATAAACGATTAGACTGGTTTGGATGCAGGGGTGTGGGAAAAATAATCGATTTGGCGACATATCATGATTTTAGCTGGTCTATATGATATCGATCTTTCAGTTCCTAATGTCGATAAAAAAAGCCCTTTAGCTGTGCGGTGCAGCTCCATATCTGTAGGAGAGGCAGTCACAGTGAAAGACAAGACAAGCGTCTAACTGAATAATCAAGATCTTCTGATGAACATATACAGAACTTTTTATCTATACATTTAATTTTGATAGCTGGGTAAAATATCTCCATATATAGAGAT
Organism: Cyprinodon diabolis; assembly: GCA_030533445.1. Lineage (NCBI taxonomy): Eukaryota > Metazoa > Chordata > Actinopteri > Cyprinodontiformes > Cyprinodontidae > Cyprinodon > Cyprinodon diabolis. Next base: position 51,458,966 of record CM060066.1, on the reverse strand, counting down.
ATTCCAATATCGTGATAATGTCTTATTGTGACCCAAATATCGTGACACGTAGGGACACTGAGATTAAAGTCAGAATGGAGTTCTGACTTTAATATCATATTATACTGAAATAAAACTTATAAATCAGGCAACTTCTTTTTTATTTTCTAAGTGGCCCTAATCCTCTTCTGTAGTCTTCTAATAATAAATGCTAATAATGCTAATAATTTAATCGTTTAATAATGGATCCTGGATTTACTCAACTTATCTTTGTTTGATCTAAAAAATAATAAAAAATGTGAAAATGTGTGAGAGGACGACTACTTTTTTATGGCCCTGTGTGTAACGTGTGTGTGTAAGGTGTGTGTGTAACGTGTGTGTGTGATCAGAGGCCTTGCTGGGTGCAGGCCGCCTCCTTTGTGGTCTTATCAGGCTTCTCGGGGAAATGAAGACTGACGTTGTGATGGGAAAAAGAACCATGAGTACCCGCAGGTCCTGATGGCTGTATGTGGTTGTGTGTGTGTGGTTTATGTGTGTGTGTGTGTGTGCGCCCCTGCCTGATGGTTTTTGACAGCTCATATCAGCACTTTTTTTCAGTGTGTTGTGTCTAACAGTAATGAGTGGTAATACTGTATAACTGGCAGATATTTTCCAGCGTACCTCTGTTGTGCAGCTTTGCGGACACGTCTCGTTCCTTTTACTCTGCAGCGTTTTCAACATTTCCTACGTAGTTTTCGCAGTGATGGGACTAACGGCGTTGAAAGTAACGGCGTTACTAACGCCGTTACCTTCTTTTAGTAACGAGTAATCTAACTAATTACTTTGACTGTAACTATAACGCAGTTACCATTGCAGACACCCCGTTACTGCGCGTTACTCAGGTCGCACAATGAACCTTTTTTCATGAAAGGACTCGTGCGCAGCTGCGTGAAGCTGACACCCCACCCACGTCAAAAAACTCTGCAAATAGACTGAATGGTTAGTGCAACGTTAGTGCAGATTTGTGCAGAAAAAATATTGTTTGTGCTACTTTTGTTTAAGAGATATTAAAGATTATTTTTTAGGTCATCCAGAGGTGCGCGCCTTGTCATGAGAGAGGGGAGGATGAGAATGGCTGATGTATAGTGAGATTCCGTCTGTCAGTTGGGTAGGTGGGTGTTTCCGCTGGTGGGTGTTAACGTACAGCACACACAGAGAGATGGAGAGTGAGGATGAAACAGACAAAACAGCGTTTTCCACATGGAAATACCGGTGTTACGTCGAGCTGCGTTTCACCATCACATACGGTTTCCTCTGCATCTCCGCACAGCGCAGGCGGCAAGAGTCACCGCGCAAGCGACAGGAAATGCGCATGCTCGCTAAAGGCGCGCAACAGCCGCCCTGTGCTCGCGCCACAGGAGAACTATGGAGAGCGTGAACAATCAAATGATAGCCTATATGGAGAAAGGGAGAAATCTAGATGGATGGATGGATGGATGGATGGATGGATGGATGGATGGATGGATGGATGGATGGATGCCTTTTCAACCTACTGTATTTTTTATTTTAAACATTATTTGATGGCCTTTGTGGCAGGGATGGAGATCCATATTTTATGTCACACACAGAGTATAGATCTAGATAGATAGATGTTACAGTATCTATAACAACCCAAACACACAGGATTTCAGAATTAGACATCCCCAGTTATTAATTTCACCAGATCTGAATGCCCTGTTAAAAAACTTCACATGGCGTTCCCCCCTGATGTCATTTACATTGAGTTGCAATAAATGCTAAACTCTCTGCTGGTTCTTGTCTTTGTCGTCCGCACTATTCAGCTGGCTTTGAAACACACGGCGAGAAGGTGGGGGCTGGGTGGTGAGGGTTACGGGGGCGAGAAACGCAAAAGTAACGCAATAGTTACTTTTACTAGTAACTAGTTACTTTTATTGTGGAGTAACTCAGTTAGTAACTCAGTTACTTTTTGGGAGAAGTAACTAGTAATTATAACTAATTACTTTTTCAAAGTAACGTGCCCAACACTGAGTTTTCATCTTTGACTGTTTAAGTCAGACAGCAGGAGGACTTTTCTTTGCTATTTGCTTTTGCCTTGTCTCCTTTGCTTTGCTATATTTATGCTTTAGTTATTTTCAGCTATTTTTTGGTGTCATTTGCTTATGAAGATAAAAAATAAGACCATAAAAATCCCTGTTACTGCATTGATTTCTCTACAATAAATCAAGCAGTGCTCCATGTTAGAGGCGGAGATTTTTTTAAAGAAATATTTGAATAAAATTAACTATTATCTGTAAAAAAAAAAAACTAAACATCAGTCAAAGAGTTTTTTTCCATGCAGGCATTTTTCCATGCCGTCTAATATTGTGTGATGTGTATCAGGGAGCTGGAATCTGCATTTTTCCCCATGGATGTTTTTATGTGTTGAGTGTCTCCATTAGTAAAATGACAGCAATTTATTTATCATCTTTTGAACTTTGAAGGAATGGAGCTTTAGTCTCCAGTCTTTGAGATGCTACCGTTCATTGGTTCAGAACATAAAATGGGAAGAAGGTTTTTAGCTTTTCTGCTCAATGTAAAGTCAATCAAACCGTTTCTGATATCCCACACTACAAAAAAAAACTTCTACAAGTCTGGAAACGGAAGTGTCTGAGAAACGCTCTATGTTGGGAGGATAACGGTAGATGGTGTAACACAGAAAGCTAAGCTGTATTTGGTTTTTATCTGATGGCTTTTTCAGTCCTGGAGCGCCTCACAGGGACACGTTAGAGCAGGGGTCACCAGCCTGTTTAAGGCTGAGGGCCACTTCATGAGTACTGAGTCATAGTCACGACCTGCAAGGGTTCATTATAAACATATTTTTATTGTTTCTTTTAATTTCTAATTTTATTTTAGACTTTGTCATTTTGAAATCATCTACAAATGATTAAAAAGAGAAGAGCAACAGATTAAAATACAACTTCAAACTTAAGCTGTTGTGTTTTCAGAAGGCTCAGGGGGCACCACATGAGGTCCTTGAGGGGACTTTGGGGCCCGGTTATAAGAAAGATACAAAGCAAAGGTGCTGTTATTGGTATAGAGCTATAGTAAATAGACAGAAGTTCAGGGTGAGTAAACAGGGCTGCTTTTCTCTGACATTTGCTTATATCAGTCAGAATTGCAGATATGTTATAAAGTGTTTAAATAATAAAATTAATATAACATTTATTGAACTGAACGTTGTTATTAGAATTAAAAAGAAATGTGTGTTTAGATGTAATGAGGCCTTGCTGCTTGTTCACATGGATGTAGCTTTAGATGTTTTAAAGATACATTACCCTTGGAACATCTGAATCATCGCACATAAAGTGATCAGACAATCGGTGCCGTATGAGACGGCTGTTTTCTCTGCAAATACTTGCTCACTTCACTCATTGCTGCAAACTTTGATCACTTTTATTTATTCAAAACCTCTCTTTAGTGTTTTGTCGCTTTAGTTTGTTTACCCTCAATCCCACTAATAAACAGCCATTATGATTCTTTAATGTGGAACAGAGCTGCAACCAGGTTTCTGTTAAGGAGCACGATGCTGTGCTGAAGCGTGTCAGATCTAAAATCCTGTGGGAAATATCTATAGAAGTATGTTTGATTGGTGCTCATATTGTAGTAGATATTTAAATTCAAAGCTTCTGTAGTGGCATAGTTCAGGGTTGTCACGATACTCAAATTCCAGGAAAATATTCAATACAATTTTTAAACCACTGGCATAAAAGTAACAAATAATTGATGACATAAAGAAATAAAAAGGAAAAACTTTTCTTTTTCAATCTCATCATAGATCCTCTTTTATCAACAGAATCCCCGATGATAGTTAAATATAGGAATGAATTTTATAAAAAACTGAAAAACAAATATAAAATGAACAATAGCAAAGATATGCAAACATAACTTTTCTTTAGCATTGATACCATGAAGAATTAGCATCATATCCAGATACAGCATCAGAGTACGGATACCTTTTTATGGTTCAAGTTTTATTTCTGATTTTTCATTGGTTTTATTTCCATTTTGGTGTTCTAGGTTTTTGATTGTATTTGAGTTCTTAGATATTTCTTGTTTGCCCTCTTGTGTCAGTCCCCTTTTCCCTAGCTCCCTTCTAGCCTCCTCTGTTCACCCCTGCTCCCAATCTGCTAATTAGCCTGGTCTTTGTTAATTTCTCCCATTTATTCTCTTTCTGCTCAGTCATTCTTTGCTGGTTTGTCATCATTTCTTTGCCCTGTTGTTCTGAGTATTCCTGGTTCTCAATTTTTGATGATTTATGTTTTTGAATTTTTGCCTCTGTTACCCTTTTGTTATTAATTCTTCAAGTAACCACCTTAAGCTTCAGTGTCTGCATTTGGGTCCTGTAAAAGCTCCACCCCCACTGTGACACTTTTGGAGTATCAGTACTTTTCATAACTAACTAACTGTCAGAAAACAGTAGAATTGTGCATCAGATGTTTATAATAATTGAACTTTATTGATCTCACATTGGAGAAATGTACACTGCATGAAAAGTGAGATTTCCGTCCCCGTAAACTCCCGCAGATCTCCCTGATTTTCGTCAGTTTCCGACAATTTGCAACCTGCGCTTGTCGTGCCACAAATTGTCGGAAACGGACTCTGACGTATATGGAGAGCGATCAGCTGTACTAATGGCCCTAATTAGCATATGAATGCAGCAAACCCGTGCAGCTGGCCAGGTCTGGCTTGAATAACCTACTCAGTATTGACTGAAACCACTATTCTCAAACAAGTGAAATCGCTCGTGATGGGCAGCAAAACCACACGTGGCCACGCCAGGCTTTAATTTTCTTACTGAATATTGGACGGAACCACTTCTTTTTAAACAAGTAAAGTCGCTCGTGATTGGTTCGCATATATATTTACATATAAATTTACATATATATATATTTATGAATATATATTTATTCATTCATATATTTATTCATTCATATGCTGTGTATTTATGTTATCCTACACTACTACACAATTATTAGGCTACCATCAAGGACATGAATGAATTTATACAGGAAATGAACATTTGCCAGGAAGCTGTTTATGCAAAGAAAGAGCTTTATTAAAACACACACAACTATATACAACGCGTATCCAAACACATGCGTATCTAAAAATTACAAGTCCGTGAACGGCCCGTTTGCTTCCTCGGGGTTGGAGGTAACTGGCAGCATTCCCTCCGAGGCAGGTCCGATGTGCAGACGCCTACTGTGCGTGGCTCTGTACTTCGGCATCGCTTCTAACCGGGACTGCAGCTTAACACAGAGTTCAGTGAGATCCGGCCTACGAAATGGCGGAGACCGTACAATCCATCCAGAGACACCGCCAACGACGCCATCTTCTTCGTCGGACATGAGGTCGACGGTGGCGGACTTCCGGAGTTCCACTTCCTCACCTGCTAGCACACTCTGCCTCGCTTTCAGCAGCTGAAAAAAAAACAATGAATCAGCGCACTGCGTATGGACACAACCCTCTTACCCTCTTTCTTCTAGCCCGACACCGAGCAGATTGCTTGGCAGCCTCCGCACGCAACGTGTTCTCAGGCTTCGTATATCTGAAGCTCCTGCGTACCGTCTCAAAATACGTCTTACAGGTAGCTGGAAAACAATTAAATGAGAGTGGTATGAATAAAAAATCAAACGCAAGTCACAGTAACAAGGAAGGAGAAAACATTAAAACAAGTCACTTACACACAATGTTGTCTTTATCAACATCGTGCAAATCTGGACTTGCTGATATGGCTCCGAGCAAATAGGAGGTCTGTGAAAACAAAATGTACAGCTATGATCGGTATCTATCCGTATCCATTTCCTTTTACCGCAGAATGAAAGCATATTCTTTAAATCTTACCCTTGCTCCGGTTCATAGCGCCTGCAATTAGTCTCCGAGTTGTGAAGACGGCATACTGCTTCCTGTGAATCACAAAGAATACACTTTAATAAAGCTTGTTCTTGCAAGGCTACTATTAGCCGTAGCTTTAGGCTAGGCTGTTATTAGCCGTAGCTTTAGGCTAGGCTGCTATTAGCCGTAGCTTTAGGCTAGGCTGCTATTAGCCGTAGCTTAGGCTAGGCTGCTTTTAGCTTAGCAGGCAGTAATCGAACATATATTTACCGCTAGCATCTCTTCTTTGAGCTCGTCTTGTTCGACTGCAGAGTCGCCATCGTTTTACCCCGAAATCCCACATACTCCGCTCCAGACCGCCTGCACAAAGCAAAGCATACATCCTCCACTGTGGCTCCAGACCGCTCCCCTCTGAGTTTCTTGGAGATCGTAGAGAGCATGCGCGAGATGAACCAGGGTTTCCGCGGATCATTAAAAATAATTACAATTCATTCATTTTTTTTTTATCAAGGCCTTAATTGGCACTAAAATTATTTAAATATGTTTATCGAAGTATTTATAATTCTTTAATAACAAATGCTTATAAAAACAATTTCGTCAGATATATTATATCGCTATTAATTTGCGTGGAACTGATCATAAAGCCGTATGTTCGGAAAGGAAGCTCCAGGCGGAGAAAAAGCTAGAGGATATATATACGTATATATGTGTGTGTGTGTGTGTGTGTTTACATACATACAGGAGTCATGGAACTGTGCTTACAGCTCCTTCATATTTCATGGACACTAATAACTTGTGTACATGGTTCTTGTTAATGGCATTAAAATCATTTCTAATAGCATTAAAATAGCATTAAATTAGAGTCACTCATTCCTGTATGAACCCTGTGAGCGCTTAATTTAATATGACATATTAAAAAAATCCCACCATCATCCAGCATATGTTCAGTTTCTGCCCAAATATATATATATATATTTGTAGATTTTTGTAACGGGGATAAGGATAATTCAAAACTGCTTTTTTTGAATGAACTTGTTCTCTACTCCCAAACTCAGCATCTCTTTTCATTCCTGTAATAAGAAGTTTCTTTTGAATGGATTTGATTAAAGTTTAAGTCCCTCGGTATAAAATAAATATTTTGATGGAGATGAGAAATCTGCTTCCTCGTTGGTGAATAACCAATAGTTTGGATCCAATCATTTAAATAAACGGTGTTAGTTTTTTTTTTTAATATATAAGAATTGTGCTATAATTTCTAGTCACCGATCTGTTGCTGCTATATTTTAATTTGACGAACCGGAATTTGTCAATGTTCTTTTTCCTGTTTGGTGCGATTGCAATTGCGGATCTTGACCTGGCCGGACCTTATGACCACAGTGTACCAATCTTCTGATGGCTACTTCCAGCAGGATAATGCGCCATGTTATAAAGTGAATCATCTCAGACTCCTTTCTTGAAACTTTTCCACTTAAGAAATTGTGAATTGAGCATATTGACAGACAACATTTTATTTTTTCTCTTAAATGAAATTTTTTTTTTAAATAATTACTGCTCTAAATGTATTGCTTTGTCAGCTAAAGATCTGTTTTGGTCTCTATACTTTAATGAAATAAACCAATTCAAGCTAGAATGTAAGAGGCTATACTGAGCCTGATCTCTTTGTATCAGAGATTTTCTTACCTTTTAGGCCCCGTCCACACGAAGTCAAAACGAACACGAAACGCTAATATTTTCCAGAACGTTTGTCGTAAAGACGGAGACGTAAAATAAATGTGATCGTCCACACGAATGCATGAAAACGCTGCAAAATGTATGCCAGGCCTGTAAGTGGCGCTGTGGTGCCAAAGCAAAAATAGGCGACGAAATGTTGGGCATGCGCACTAATATTTATACATGGTTACACTGCGGGTCCATTTTCGTGGTTCAGCCAAATTCAGGTGCTGAACTATGTCGTCGATATTGCTCTGTTCTTCCTGGAGATATTCCAGAAGAAGAAGATTCTGTTGTAAGCCCGACAGCAGGGTGAGTAGCATTAGCAGCAACCATTCAACACAGTACGGCGCCATTGTTGTTGTGATACTGTGTCGCGCATGCGTGTTTAGAGACGACGCTATGACGCATGCGTGTAAAAAAAAATGCGGTTAGAGCTTAAAGATGGAAACGCGAAAACGGCGTTTCTAAATCTTCCCACTCTGAAGGCTGAATAAAAAAAAGATCGTTTACAGACCCCCGAAACGCCGTTTTCGTATGGATGAGAGGCTGGTTTGGTGAAAAATTTGTGTGTTTAGGCCAGGGTTTGGCTTCGTGTGGACAGGGCCTTAGAAAAATGTCACTTGGGTAAAACTCCCCCTGCAACCCTGATTCGCATTTGTATAGCTCACAGCATTTTCATTTACATGTTAAAGCCTCCCCTAGAATTCCATGGGGGGGGGGGGACTGCCTAAGAAAGTCCACGTCAATTTCTGACAATTTACGGGAGTTTTCGGCGAAGCCTGCAAATTGCCGTAAACTGCCGCTAACCTGAAGTTCCACGACAATCTACAGTGCCGCATATTGACGAAAATCCCACTTTTCATGCAGTGGTACCTCTGCATTCAACCCATCCCCTTGGGGAGCAGTGGGCTGCCATTGTGTGGCGCCCGGGGAGCAGTTTGGAGTTAAAGGTCTTTCTCAGGATCACTCTGGATTATAAATGACAAATTATTTCTACAAAAAAAACAGAGGCTAGATTTTTCTTTCTTTATTTAAAGGGTAAATTTGGTGATGGCTGCCCCTTTTTTTGGTGCTTTAACCCGCCTGTTCCTAATGTCTGCACCTTTCACATCTCCTTCTGCTCTCTCAATGATGCACGCCTTGAAAAATCAATGAGTGACTGATAAAAATAATGAAGCGGTCTCTCCTACCACCTCCCCTCAATAATGGCCATAAGCATCATAAAGGATGCAGACGAGACATATCTGCCTGTGGTTCACTAAGACCCAACAGTCTAGAGTTTATTTCATTAGTAAACAAGAGTAAAGATGTTATTGAAGAGGTGGGACGTTTCCTGCCTGTTTTTTTTCCTCTCTGGTTGTAAACTTTACAAGCATGTCTTAAGGGATCCATGGAGGAGAGAAAAAAGTGAGACGAGGCGAGGAGCTGCGAGCGAGCGGATGCACAGGTGGATCCTCTGACTGAGAACATAAACTCCAAGGTTTTCCCATCTGCAGAGCAGCTAAAGTGGAGACGGATCAGACAGAAAGATGAGCAGGACATTAATCTGCTGAGGAAACCAAAGACGTTCTGCTGCTCAGTGAACAAACACACAGACAGCCTCTATATGTGGTGACCCCTTCCCTCTCTGGTGCAGTGGTACCCCCCCCACCCCAACCCGCTGGGCTCTTTTGTGAGGTTGTGTCGGGTTAGCCGAGGTTACAACCCCCAACAGCCCATGGGGTCGGTTTACAGGAAGGGTGTGAGAACCAGAGAGAGAGCTGCTCAGACGTGTTTGCAGCATGGCTCTCTGGGCTGGTAAAGGATGCCCAGGATTGCAGTCGGACACATAAACAAAACAACTGCCCCCCCCACCCCGTCCCGCACACATGAGCTGGCTGCTGCTTTGTGCTCTCAGTCCCATTTTCTGTTTGTCTCCATGGTTGTCGCTGATTCAGCAGATTTTCCTCCACATAATGAAGAATACATTTGCGTGTTATGTATATTTCTACTTCTGTTTGACCCATTATGAATCTCTCTGTTCCTCTCTTTCTCTTGATGCATGTTTACTTTTCCTATTTGCATTTTTCATTTTTTTTTTATGCATCCTTTTATTTTATCTCATTTGTTTTGGTTTGATATGATTTGTCGTTGGGTTAGCAGCAGCAGCAGCAGCCCTCCTACCTCTAGATCGGTCCTGAAGATACAGCCCCTCAGTATGTTTAGAGGATTGATTTTACATAGCAGCTACTTGAAGAAGAAGCTCCTAATATATAAGATGCAATACGTTTCATTTCCTTTCAGGGTTGATGCTGTAGTTTGGAAGGGAATTTAATCATAGAAGTTTAATCCTCATAGTCAACCCAAAGATTTGCATGTTTTCTAAGCCCAAAACAAGGCTTTGTTTTTGCTCCACTCTATAAAGCCCCAAACTCTATTTCTGACATTTTGAACTGAAAAAGCTTCCTAGATGGGAAGAGAAACATCTTCCAACCTGGAAACAAAGTCCAGTGGATTATTTTTTTTTTACTTTTTTGGGAAGTTTATTCCTGGTTTTCAGGTTTCTGTATCTGAAATAGTGACACACATGGTTCCCATTCAGACTGGATGTTACCCCGCAGTCAGAAAATTTATGGCTGTGGCTCTGTTAGGAACAATCACCATGGCAAAGGGCCTTCTTTTCATCTAGTCTCTGTTTTCATGTAACCTAATCACACAGAATAAAAGTTAGGTCAGGGCACACTTCACCCCTATCTGCTACACATGTGTTTTGTGCGTTCAGGTTGGGGGCTGGGGGGCTTCCCGGTGCTCACTGGGAGGGGGAAGGAGGAGCATTGCATGCTACCTCAAGTTTCAGGGAAACAGATGAAAGTCTAGAAAATCTCCTCCCAGTATTTGTCCTGCTCAGAATAGTTTTGCTGCAACAAAAAACATTTGAATACTTGATTGTAATTGTGGGTTTTAGATGATATCCTCAAAAATCCGCTTTGAACTGAGGAAGTCTGATCCGTTCAAATGAAAGATGAAAGCTTGTTTTATAAATGGATCCTGGATGCTTCTTCCTCGGCTCACCAATGACGGCCATCATTTGCCTCAGCAGTGACTCCTGCTGTTTAGGAAGCGAGGTGCAGTAAGGGATCCAGCTAGCGGCGGCTGGTGGAGTGTCCTCCAGGGGGCACTATAAATTTAATATAGACGTATGCCAAAAACCAATCAAACTTATACTAAGTTATCACACCAGTGTTTTATATGAATGCCAACAACAATAAACATTATAAAAACAACACCTAATTTAATGTACAAGTTTAAATTCTGTACATAAATCTTGCCCTTCTGAGGCTTTGTGAAGGTAAATCTTTTGGCATGGTCCAATATTGTGGCACTAACCTAAAAAATAATGTACCAGTTTAATCATGAAGAAGCTATTAGTCAGCTTTACATTTTTTAATATACAAAAACTATTTTCTGAGAATTAACAAACATCTATAAAAAATAGACCATATTCTGTTATTTTCCCGGTGAATCCCAGATTGTTCATTCGTCTTTCCCTTTTCTAAAAAGTGCTTTATATCAGTCCTAGCTGTCTTTATCCATGCTGGCTCAGATCCTGACATTTGAAAAAGGAGGCAGGGAAAGCAGGATAAAGCCTTAGCCTTGCTGCATGCAGTTAGCCATGCCTTGGAGCTAAACCAGGTCTTGGAAAAAGATATATCTTGCGTCATTTCTCTCCCTCTCTCTCTCTATCTCTCAAATGTGTCTCCAACTCCCGTGACTTGACCTGTCAATCACCCGCAAAGCGTCTGCGCTGTGGCGGGAGGTGGTGAGCAAATACACTACCTGTCCCCTCACATCACAGCTTGGCTACGTCCTCAGTCGTCCTATACCTCTATATTGCAGAGGAGCTACTGCGCATGGACAACTTTTAACGAGAGTCAATGGCCAAAGATTTTTGGGCCCTAGGGCCAAAATACGTCACCAATCCGACGACAAATGAAAGGACGCTTTATTCATCATTAAAGATTAAATATTTATCTTGCACATCTAAAAAATATATATTTAAATATTTGAAATCTTAATTTAAAATTAAATTATTTTTTAAAAATCAGGGTGATTGAGTGGGTGGGGCGGCGCCCTAGCACCCTTTATTGGCCAGCCGCCGCTGGATCCAGGTGAGCACTGAAAGAGGATTTTAGGACTGTATCAGTCCAGTTAACTTCATCCTAAATATGTGGATTAAATACATTCCTACAGAAACACCTTGTTGCGAACCGATGGGTTTATTACAGTACTGAGCAGGTTGTCGTTTATGTCCAGTGTTCTGATTCACCAATAAGTGTCCTGGGGTAATTAGGGAGGGTTCTCTGGACTTTTTTCACATGTTGGGATTGTTACTAAGTTCCTAATTGAATTCTGAGCAGACATATAAACAGGAGATAAGAAAATACATTTTTTCACTTACTGCTGCGTTACTGAGACACTGATAAGATCAGGACACAATGGGATTTTTCATGTCGCACTGAGCCGAATACTTCTGGAATTACAATACATGGCCTTCTTGGGAACTCATTTTTCTACAGATAACTTAATATTTGAAGTTCGTTTCAAGTGCAGGGAGCTTTCCTGGGAACAAGGGAAGGTTTTTTTTTTATTACCTCCCAGTGTTTCTGTTAGATTTAGAACAATAAAAATAGATTTTCAGAGAACAGTGATTCCACTGAACAGAGGACCTGTGAACACAGGTAGTACGTCTTTATTTACTGGAAGTGTGTTTACATGGCACAGCAAGAAGGGAAGGGGTTAGCTTTGTTCAGATTATTAATGTTTCGCTTTCATTTGATTTTAAATATATTACATCTGCTTTTTGCCATCTGGAAGTTAGTGAGTCATAAATAAAGACACCCCCCACCCCACCATCCCTGCCCAGGATTGATTATAAGCAGTCAGAGATTTCAGATGAAGAGCTAAGGATCTGCTTCATTGAGTGATTGTTGCAGTCCTTCGCTTTTCAGTCACTTTAAATCACTTTATGCCCATAGATGAGCTGCGCTGAGAGTGTTGATCATTTAACAATTTAATGCCACGCAAAAAATATTTTATTTGAAAAATGAGCACTGAGGTACCTATTTATGATCTGAGAAAACAATAAATTCAGACTTCTAATGCATATATGTCCCATATTTTTATAAATGTGTGATACATGTCTGTCACACTCAGATCATCACTATGGCTTAACACTAAAACAGCAAAAACGTTTGCCCATTTCTGACTCTGTGTACTTCTGCATTTAATGTGCTCCTGAAACGTCATTAGCCCCAGGATTATTGCAGTTCACAAGAACACAAGACCGGCAATGGACAAGTCTGTAGTAGCCACTAGTAGCCATCCAAAATGTCCCCACTTTCCTTGGCTGGTCCTTGGTTGGCCCTTGGCTGGTCCATGGCTGGTCCTTGGTTGGCCCTTGGCTGGTGCTTGGTTGGTCCTTGGCTGGCTCTTGAATGGTTCTTGGCTGGTCCTTGGCAGGCCTTTGGCTGGTCCTTGGTTGGCCCTTGGCTGGTCCTTGGCTGGCCCTTGGTTGGCCCTTGGTTGGTCCTTGGCTTGTCCTTGGTTGGTCCTTGGCTGGTCCTTGGCTGGCCCTTGGCTGGTCCTTGGTTGGTCCTTGGTTGGCCCTTGGCTGGTCCTTGGCTTGTCCTTGGTTGGCCCTTGGCTGGTCCTTGCCTGGTCCTTGGCTTGTTCTTAGCTGCTTCTCTGCTGGTCCCCTGCAATTCCTTTTTAAACATCAAACTTTCTACTAAAATATTCTTTCTGTCATGATTTGTGGACATTAAGATCTAAAGAGAAGCATCATCTCCTGGTCAGACCCTGTATTTTAGTTAGTAGTTTAGTAGAAAAATATGCATGCCCAGGAGAAGGCAAATGGCTGGAAGTTGGAGGGGACTTTGCTGGGAGCTGCAGAGGAGTAGGCTGCCATTCAGCTGGTGTTTGACTGGGAAGGGCCATTTTAAATCGCTGATACTGTATGCTGTTCTTGCCCCTCTGTCTTTACCCAGCATGCATCAGCTCAGACTTATCCTTTCTCCAGGCTGACAGCTTTCCCAGCATGCACTGCGGCAGCAACAGATTCCAAAGTATTGAGTTAAAAGTTCTCTTTTCTGTTGATGTCGTTGTGCAAAATAAAATATGTCAGGGTGTTAGCGAGTGTTTACTGCGGCGCTAAGCGCAGGACATGTCATGTCTCAGGAAAGAAACACTACAGACACAATCCAACCGGTTCCTGAGACTAATGTGGTATGGAATACGATAACGACTGTGGTTCTATTGATTGTTTAGAATGTGGACTTAATGATCATTTATCTAATCTACTGTCATTTTATATAGTATCTATATTATATAAAGGGACATTCAAAGATTGAAATGTGCTAACAGACTGGTAGGAAAATAATATATAAACTAAAAAATATTGCTAAAATCAAGTGTGTTTTGTACATTTCTTAGATTTAAAATGTTTTACAGCACCTTCTTGATTTATTGTCAAATGTTGATTTGTTTGGGGAATGATTGCAGTGATCCTGTTCAGAGGAAGGAAGAGTAATTCCAAAAAAGTAAACAAAATGATGAGTGAAGAGTCGTTGAATGAAGAGTTGTTGTAGAGTAAGCAGATGAGTTCACTGGGCATATTGTAGCTCTTAAAGGTTAGTTAGATTGTACAGTATGTCATTGACTAGGTTTATTGTGCAATAACTGGCTGTCAGTTTTATTTCCATTGATTGTTGGAAGAGAGATGCATGCAAAAGTGTTTTGCTGCCAGTAAAGGATATAAAATGAATATTTCTGTGATGGGAGCCTCTTCATCACTCTGAGGAAGGGAGGACAACCTGCAGCGGCGGGAGGTGTTAACGTTCTGCCGCTGCTGTACTGTCTGCTCCACAGTAACTGATCCTGTGATTTAGCTAAAAACAACAAAGTTTCACACTTTTCTAAGTAGTGAGGATATTTGCTAATCAATATTTGTTCTGTTTGGAAGAACATCTAGAAAAAAATAGTATTTTTTTTTTAATAATTCCAGGAAATCAGATGAACTTTAAAATCTAGCGTTTGGTAATTATTTATTGTTGATTATTAAGCTTTGAAAATCTGTTGAAGGGTTAATAAGCTTAGATAAATGAACACAGACATCTCACCTACCAACGCTTGTTTTAAAACCTTGGTGCTAAATGGTGTAATTAAGCTTCTTACATTTTCTTAACAGTCTTTAATAAAAATTAAAAAAAGCATCCATAATTAGAAAAAACATTTCCATCTGATTTTGTCCCCCTGATAATTTAACTGCGGTCTGGTTCAGATTTGGGTTTATTTATTAGTGAGGCAATCCAACCACTAAGTGAGCAAAAGGATTTGCTCATTTGGCCGGCCTTTGCAAACATTAAAAATGTAACATTAATGACTTTATCAGTGGATGGGAACAGCAGGCATACAGGCATAGGTCATATTTACAGTAATGGTTCTTTCAGTTGGTTTTCTTCTTGTCTAATCTGGTGTAACACTCTCACTGCTGGTGCTGTAAGCGGTCAATATCCCCAATTTCTAAAGCACCTTTTAAACCTCTCCTACATTCAGCAAAGTGCTTTACAATTGACAAACACACACACATGCTGGGCTTTCTATTAGACGTTTGCTGTTTTTATTCGCACTCATAGAAACCTATCTGGGAGCTTTGGGGAGTGGGCTGCTTAAAGACCCTTCTGTCAAACGCAGGCTGGAGAAAAAACAAACCTTTCATCTTCTGAGTAAGACACACAGCCCACCAGCAGGGAAATATATATATATGGAGAGCCATTTAATACATAAATAAGACATTTAAAACAAACAAAGAGACAAAAAAGATAAAGATAGTATAATATTAACTAAAAACATTTTACTAGAATGTAGTTTAAAAATCAGCCAAATAAATATTTAAGTAAATTTAAAATTCTCGCTAAGTGAATATTTCATTATACATTTATTAATTAACAGCCTTGTGTTGCAACACATCTAAAATGTATTTCAGTCTTTTAATCTTACTTACTTGGTTGGTTGCTCTGCAGGTTAACCAATTAGATTACAATGTTTAAAAAGGAATTTCAACCAATTGAAACAGAATTAAATGAACTGTTTTCATATGATTTGAAAATTTATTTTTCAACATAAAAATTCAATTTGTTTGTGTGTTTTTTTAACATTTGTTTTAAAATTAAATTCTAAAAACTCAGTTTCTTTGTGTGAGACGACCAGTGCTCTGTCAGAACAGCATACGCTGTCAGATCGGCATACATTGTCCTAATACTAGTGTTGCACCGATGCCTATACCAGTATCGGACGGGGCCCCGATACTGCCATCGGTGGTATCGGTATCGGCGAGTACCAACAAATAAGGCACAGATACCATTTTGAGAGCCATAAGTTTATTCAACTATTGTCACCCACTCCTGGTAGGCAATAAAAACTTTTTATTTTTATTATCCAGTAGAACTTTTTATTAAAAAGTTCTACTAGATTCACTTTGTATTAGATTTTTTTCCTGCTTCACAAAGGTAGGCAGCAGCTTGACAAAGCCATGATGGTAATTATTTTACATTATTATGGTATCGGTATCGGCCGATACTGTACAGCCAGGTATCGGGTATCGGTATCGGGGCCAAAAAATGGCATCGGCGCAACACTACCTAATACGCACGCACAACAGAGAATTATTCCCACATTGAATTTTAGCAGCAAAAAGATGTTTATTTTAACTTTATAAAAGGAAAATTATCTCTTGGATGTAGAAACGGTCAGACGTGACTGAAGTTTCCGGGACATTGAGAGAAGAAGCCTCTATTGCTTAAACTATATTAGTCAATATTAATTTAAAAAAAATTACTTTTGAAGTAAAAAACGTGTGTGCGGGAATTTAAATTTGGTTAGACTCTTTTTTCATGTTTAAAACAAAAGTCCGGTCAGCAAGGAATAATCAATGGATCATTAGTTATACCTAAAACTAATACGTTTGCAATGATTTAATGAATTTAGTGTTAATCAGTAAAAAAATTAAAACAATAATTTTCGTTGTGATCACTGAGTCTGGGAGCGGCCATTTTTGCCCAAATATAGTAACCCCTCCCTCCTGCCATCTTCCATCAGTGACGTCACGGTGCGGTAAGCCTAGCGCCATTCTCCCGCTTTACAAGCTAAATCAATGGGAACTACTAGACACATCTGCAATCAACAACAATTATTGAAGATTTCCAGAGGACCTCACCATTGAAATTCACCAGAGCTATAGTGAAACTGACAATGCCCACGTGCATGGCAGCTGGATGCTGGAATACATCGGGTAAAAGTGAAAAATTATTTATTTCACCTTTCTGATTCCTGATCCTCCACGGACGCGTTGGTCGTTGGATTGCCAACTTGAAGAGGGAGGATTTGCCATTTAAATTTTTGCCAGAGAAAAAACACATAATATTTAAAAACATTTATCCTTTATTGAACAGTGTGTAATAATTTAATATTTAAAGTACTTTCAGAAGTTTGAATTCAGCACACACTTTGATAAAAACTAAGTGTATGCCACAGATTATCAAACACAGATTCAGGGATGGAAACTTCACCTCAGCTATAGAACTGACAGCAAACATGGACTAATTTAATATTAATGCAGCAGTTCGTTTTCAAGCTATTGTATTTATTTTCAAATAACATGATAGCAGAGTTGGTCAGGGAAATTAAAAGGAAATATGTAATTAAAATACTTAACCAAGGTACCTACACTGATTTGGCATGCTGTTTAGGTAATAATGTTTTATTCAATGCCATGAGTCAAAACCCTGAATTTAATTACTAAAAGAAAAAAAAAATTCAAGCAATAAAAGCTAATTTAAAATAACAGGATATATCTTGATACATCTTTAATTTGTAATGATCTTGTATTAGATTCTTTCTATGCATTTGGTGAATTTACCAGCACTTTGTATGCAGATTATTTGAATAAAAATGGACTTCCTTATTTCTAAAAGCGTCGCTGTTAGCGTATGTGGCTGCTGCAGCCACTCTTTGCTGTTAATGCCAGCGGTGAGGCCAAAGTCAACCAATTAAGCTGACTTCCATATGTAGCATAGCGCTGGCTGCCCACTCAGCTACATCGGTGCAAACACACGCGCACATGCTGGCACTTTGGGGAAGCCACTTTTCTCAGCCAATTTTTCACTCTTTTTAATTATTCTCTCAGACAGGTTGGTTTCATTTATGCATTTCATTTGAATAAACAGCACCGGGATGTGACTGAAGTCTCAGGGGATAATTACATTTTCTCTGGCGGATAGAAGCAGAAGGACTTTTACTGCAACAGGTGCTTTGCTGAAAACTCTGTTGTGGTTTCTGTGCTGTTATGCAAACACATGTGGACGTCCACAGTTTCCTGGTTATGGCAAACACATTAGAGTGTAAAATCAACCTGAATTGCTGGGCATGCTTGACTTTATGTGTGTATGAAGGTATGTGTGCCTGCTGCTTTAAAGGAAAAGTCCGCTCATATCCAGAATCCAAACTTCTGAAAGATCTTTAAATATGAAATTATTATATAATCAATAAATGATCAGTGTTTTTAATTAAGAGTCATTTTCATGTGAATGTGCTTTACCGGAGGCATCCATAAGGTGTCACTATATTTGGGGAAAAATGGCCATTATCGTTTTTATTTGTTTACTGATTAACGCTAAATTCATTAAATCACTGCAAACATATTAGTTGTAGGTATAGATAATGATACATTGATTATTCCTGGTTGACTGCACTTCTCCTTTAAGGCAATAAGGCAGATTGGGCCGACATGTACTTGTGTTGTGCAACAACATTTGATCTTTTTGACTAACACTCCCATCCATGCTCTCCTCTATCAATCCTTTCTTAAAGACAACCTTATTATTGCTGCAGGTGTTTGGGTCTTTCCGTTGTGGCTCCTAGTGTTGTGTCTCATTTCCAGGTTGAGGAGGAAGACCATTTATGCTGTTATGCTGAGTTCACTCCCAGTTATTTTGTGTGGAGTGTTCACTTTTTAAAAATACTTTAAAAACACCTCTACTTAGGGCGGGGCTATTAACAGCATTTTGCAATATAATCACAATTTAACAAAACGGAATTTTAAAAGGCCAAGCTTTTAATGAGACAACAATGAATCCTGATTGATCAATCAGAGGAATGATTGGTAACCCATTTAGTAACAGTTTATCTTGAGTATCGAGACTCTAAAACATGCCTTTAGCTGACAAAGTCACCTACTTAGAGCTGGAATTATACCACATTTGTCCAAAAAATATATAAATATTTTGCATTCAAGATGAGAAACATTTTGTGTTCCTGGGATTTCTCTCTCCAGAACCCCTCAAGAGGCGTAGCTTTAGCTTCACCTGGTTAACATTCTTTATAAATCCTCTTTAAGGAACATTTTAGCATCAGATTATGAATTGACTGATCATAATAATAATTAACAATTTAATCGACTAGCAAAATAGTGGTTAGTTGGACCAAAGACGCTCTGGGTGGGTCGCCAGGCCATCTAAAGAACGTTTATATCCATCCTAATGATGGAATCAAAACATTTAGTTGAATTTTCACCTAAATAAATCCATGGAGCTCATCGAAACTCTCCAGTTTAGAGGCAGAAACACTCACCTGTTTGCTCAGGTTGGACAGATGAAATTAGGGCCGCTGTCACAAAGCACATGTTGTTTTTATGTTTTTTATCTTTTATTTCATGCTTCGTATTTATCACTTGATCTTTTCCTAAAGAGGAACACGTACCAGAACCTCTACAGGATGTTGAGGTAGACAGGTTCTCTTCAGGTTCCTTAGTGACGGGGAGTTAATGCTGTATTTTTCCTAGTGTTTCCTAGTGTTCCATTTCTTTCAAACTTGGACTTCATGATTATAATTGGAAACTTTTGGATTATTTGTTCCCTACTTTAGTTCTGACACTCATTTAATAATTAGATTTGTGGTTTGCCCATCAATGCACCATGGCTCTGCACTCACATAAGATCATTATTTCTTCTTCTTGTTCATCATGATCAGGACAGAAATCTAGATATAATATGAACTCGGTTAAATTTCTCTAAGTTGTAAATGTTATTGGCAAGACGAGAGATGTAAAGCATTCCTTAATTAATTTTTGAATGTTAATAAGTCTGATGCCTATTCTGAATGACAAACTGTTTTTTTTTTAAAGTAAATAGTAATGTTTTTAGATGTAAGACCTACCAGCCTCTCTAAATACTTCTAGATTTCTTAAAATCAATTAAAATAAACTGCATTTTAACCATAAACTGTCAACAAACATTTCAGTGTATGCAGAAATATATGCATGGGGTGGGGGGGGGGAAATACCCATTTAATTAGCCCCATGCTATTGTCCCAGTTTTTGGAGTTAAATCAGAGTTGTTCCAAATCAAAGATACTCCACCCTATAACCTTGACAGAAAAGAAAAGATCCACTGCTGCAGATATCGATGTGAATACGCACCAAGCAGCAGTCAGTAAGATGTTTAACCATCTCTGCAGCAAACATCACTGCTGCAAAACAAAACAACTTTTGCACCAAGTTCCAGTTTGTTTAATTACCTCACACATGACTCCAGAGTACGCAGCCATTTAAAATAGCTGTTTAGCTCCAGTAGTGCCTTTGTTTAAATAAACAAGCAGCATAGCGAGTAAAATGCAAATGTTGCAAAACATTTCTTCCAAAAATCTTTGTATTGACTCCTTGTCAGGCAGCCTAACCAAATAAGACTCTTTAAGTAGCCGTGGACCCAGTCGCTATAAATCCCAGCCTGTGTTATGGCAGGCTGTAGCTCTGTGGGGTAATTAGCATGAAGGCAGTCGGCCAGGCTCTGGGTAAGGAATGGTAGATTTATGAGTGAAAGCACGGAAACAAACATTTAAGACTAAAGCTAAGCCAACAACAACTATTGAACAGCAACCCTTTACAGCGTTTGTGTTCTCTGCCCTCATTTAGCATTTTCACATAAACCGCAAGCAAATATTCCCAGAAGTGGACATCCAAAGTTTGATAACTTTACTCATTTTCTTAAACATTTCTCCTGCTGTAGTCAGCTTAGGGTTAGAGGTTAGTTAAAAAAAAGACTTTACAAAAAATAAGAGGAGTCCGCCTCATCATCAACATTGTTTAATCTATATGTATTTTCTAACTGTCATGAATAAAACCTTCCTTTCCTCCCACGGATGAGGTAAGAAAGCAGATGATCAGTTTTTAATTCTTAAATTTAAATCTTGTTTGAAAGAATCAGCAACTGTGGCAAACCTAAAGGTCCCTTATGCTTCCAGTGTCAACTTTATACAGTGATAAAATGTAAGAATTTTGTTATAAATTATTTGTTTTACCATTTTCACTGTGAAGGAAGACACTTTCCTTCACTGTGACGCCACCTCACCCTGTGTTGGTATTGCATGAAGCGCCGGCAGCATGGTAGCACTCCTCTTCTGGCAGTTTGGCTCTTCTTTGAGAATGCTGAACAAAGTCAGTCACTTCTCCCAACACCTAGATGTCGTTTAAAATCTGCCATCTTTTAAAGAGAAGTAGAGGACCTCATAAAGTGGAAAAAATATGTTTGAACAATTTAGGACATGATCTTTAAAGATTTCAGATAAGGGGCGCTAAATTGCAATCCACCCACAAACATAAGCAGATTGTTTGCTCTATTGTGGTATAGAGTTATTCTAAAAGAAAGATGAGGTTCTTAGCCATGTAACTGGAGGTAATGATAATTAAATTATTTGCAAACTTATAATTCTAAATATTCCGTAAATAATACTCATAGAGCACTTTATTTAGATAGCTGCACACTACAAGAAAAAAAAGAAAATTAAACTAAAGTTTAAAATCCATCCATCTTCTGTCACGCTTATCCCAAGCAGGACCACAAGGGGTGCTGGTGCCTATCTCCAGCTGTCTACGGGCGAGGGGCGGGGTCCACCCTTGACAGGTCGCCACTCCATCGCAGGGCAACACAGAGACAAACAGGACAAACAACCATTCACACACACACTCACACCTAAGGAGAATTAAGAGAAGCCAATTAACCTAACAGTCATATTTTTGGACTGTGGGAGGAAGCCAGAGTACCCGGAGAGAACCCACACATGCTCAGGGAGAACATGCAAACTCCATGCAGAAAGACCCCAGAACCTTCTTGCTGCAAGTCCAATGGCTGCTACTGTACGCCTAAATGTACCTGCTACATTTAGGCGTACCCCCTGCAGCACTGCGCAGCCAAAGTTAAATATAAAAAATGGAAATATCGTGAAGCATAAGAAAGTTTTCTTTGTCCATTCTTTGTCCAAATATGTTAAACAGAACTGTTCTTCTTGCTTTTTAAATCAAAGGAAAAAAGTCTCTGTTATGAGGAGTAAAAGATCAAGGATATTGGTAATTATAAGAGGTGCAAAAAACTGCTGATGCTGTTGGGTTTTGGATTTGGAAAATCACTTTTTACACAATAAATATTTACACTCATTCATTAGAAGATAATCTGCATATTGATGAAGGCAGTCATGCAAAACGTTGGTTTGTTCATGCTAAATTACAAATCCTCATGTTTTAAGACACGCTAGCCTTCTGCAGATCAGGTCCTAAGGCCTTAGCTTAGAAAACAGTCGCTGTCACTGTGCAGATTAGCTGCTAAAAGAGTCACATTTGAACAGTTTTGAGCAGAAATTATTGCAATCTCTCTGACATGACTGGTGCCAGATTGGAGAATGTGGGCGTTTACCCAGAAGGCACAGCACAGTAAAGGTAGACGCTTCCTGCAGGGGGCATGGTGATGGTGATGGCCACTCATTTCTCCAGGACAGTTAGGGGCTGCTGCTCAGACAGCACAGTTTATTCAGACATGTGTGAATCAAAGTAAACACCACATTTGGCATGATTCTCATGCATTATAAAGTAGTGAAAAGGTAAAAAAATGATTATACACTGTATATATGGCCTTAACCAGGTTCTTGCATATATAATCAATGCTTTCTTTGTTTTATAAAAATTCCCTTATCAAGATTGTGTTCCTAGTTGATGGAGTAAACAGCTTGGATGGGATTAATCCTGTGGAGCTTTTTTCTGATATGTAAGTGGGATTTAAATACATTGGGTGTGCAGAAAGCCTTTTTGTTCTTGGCATGCTGCATCGTTTTCTTTACAAAAGGAAAATGGCAATGTGAGCTGGTGGTGTATGGTGTAATCACTACTTTCACCTGACATTTCAGTAAATAGCTGGAAGATGTCATAGATTTAAAGAAGGATGAAAAGAAGGAGCTTTGTAGAGTCATGAGCTGTTTAGATTGTGGATAAACTGCTAGCTATTTCACACCCTCAATGCCCAATGATTCCTTAGCAGGATCTGTTTTGGTTCTAATGATAATATTAGTTTAAATTGCTGTTTTAACATATTAACATAACATAATAAATTCTCCCTGCTGGTGGGCATCTTTCTGTAGTCCATCCCATCCTCTACATACACAGTGCAGCCAGAAAGGTTACAGAGCCCAACATTTTCCAGTGGCTGTATCATGGCTGGATGGTTATTTTCATTTTCCTTTTATATTACAAATGACTTTTTATACTGTAGAAAGATGCTGCTGTTCTTCTAATGGCCTTTTTGTAAAGACTTCTTATCTGTTCAGTTTTGTAGATCTGTTCAATTCAATTCAGTTTTTTTTCTCTAGCACCAATTCACAACACATGTCATCTCAAGGGACTTTCCAGTTCACCAGATCATCCAGTCAGATTGATTCAAAGTTTTCTATCTAAGGAAAACCAGTTGATTGCATCGATTCACTAAGCATGCTTGTAGTGGCAGTGGAGAGGAAAAACTTACTTTGAACAGGAAGAAACCTCCAGCAGAACCAGGCTCAGTATGAGCGGCCCTCTGCTGAGGCCGACTGGGGTTCAAGGAGACAGAAGCTGAGATACAAAAAGAAGCATAGATACAAAAGGCAACTGTAAAAGGCGGCCCCGTCCAGGAAACACACAGCCAGGCAGACGAGCTCCGAGCCAGCTCCCATGTCAGAGGATGAAGAGAGCACATCCAGTTAGTCACGGTCAGAGAAACAGGACCACACTGAAAAACAGGCTGATCTCCAGCATCTATAAACAAAGGTGTTGATGGCAGCAGCACAGCTGATATTTCTCTCCAGGATGGAGTCACAGCCAAACAGGAACAGACCAGATGAAGCTACTATGAGAAAAAGCAGAGAGAGCAGAACGTTAGAGATTGAACTAACAGATTCTGCAGAGTGGGAGAATAGAGATAGAATGAAGCAGAATGATGAAAAAGGGGTCCCTATGTCCTCCAGCAGTCTAAGCCTATAGCAGCATAACTATAGAGATAGCTCAGGATAACCTGAGCCACTCTAACTAGAAGCTTTATCAAAAAGGAAAGTTTTAAGCCTAGCCTTAAAAGTAGACAGGGTGTCTGCCTCACGGACTAAAACTGGTAGTTGGTTCCACAGGAGAGGAGCCTGATAACTAAAAGATCTGTTTTTTTAGTTCTTTGTCTTATAAGCCATCCAAGAAGCAGTGGTATGAAATCAATCCCGTTTTCTTTCATTTAGATATTCAGGTCTAATCTAGTTAATGTAGTTTGTAAAAAAAAATAAAAAATAAATTGGGCTCCTTTAGATTAAGGTCTATTCTTGATCTATCACAGCCTTCAGTAAAACCACCCCATGTAGCAGAGTTTCTCAAAATAACCAGCAATGTAATCTAACAATAATGTACCTTTTTGTTCCATACCACACTAGCATTAAGCTCAGACCACATTTTGCCTGAAGGACTTCTGAGTTTCCCCTCAGCTCCCTCTGTCCACTGCTGTTGGCAGTTCAGTTTCAGCTCTCTATCAACATGTCAGAGCTGATCAGGCCTTTTTGTTTGATAAATGTCTTCATCAGAGGGACTTTCTGCAGGCTTGGATTGTAAAACGCTCAGAGTTCTGCGGTTATGAGAAATCTAGCTTTTTTCTTTTGTGATGTAGGACCAATACCATTAAGCTGCTTATATAAAGGCTCAACGATGATTTATTTGTCTTTTTTAAATGACCTTGGAACATTTCTTGTGCATTGGACTTGGTTTATCCGACACATTTCCATTGTCTCTTCAGAAGATAAGGAATAGATGTCACACAGTGCTGAGTTGATATTTATGATACAAGAAAAAGACTTCATTACTTATCATTTCCAGAACCATTTCCCCCCGTCCCCCCCCGCTCTGCCCACAGCAGTTCTGGTTCTTGGTTTCAGAGAATGAATCTTTGTTGAACCACAGGCTGAGCTAAAGATGTCCTTCATCAGTGCCTTTGGTCACAAACTTGTACTTGAGTTAAATTTTTTTTGGTCAAAAACTCTACTCAAGTTTAAGTATTGAAGTACTCACGTTTGAAGATACTTAAGTATTCAAAAGTACATGCATTTAAAAGTACTTAAGAATTCAAAAATTTGTAATTTAATTTGCAAATTCTACGGCACCTGGACAGAACTTCAGTTAAACAATCAGAGCATGTGAATGAGCGGAACGCCATGCAATTCCCGCCCCCTTTCTCGGGATGATGTTCGCCCTTTCGCTCCGCCGCTCAAAGTTGCACCAGGCCGCTCTGCTCAAAATCCGCCCTGCTCTCACCTTAATGTTCCTGCCGCTACAGCGTTTTCGCTCCATGCTCGTTCAAACTTTCAGGAGAATGCATTTCCTCACATTTTTCCTTCCTGTAATTATGCCAGGGCCCTGGGACGTTTGATTTAATGATGCGACCGATACATGTGTATTGGCTGTTAAGTTTCCCATTTGTGAACGTAACACCTTGCTCCACTGATGTTGCCCCGCGTTTCCTATTTAACTATTATTCTATTTTACTAGACCACATTAAAAAAGGTAACTTTGCATCCCATTGCAAATGAGATAATAGTGTGTAATGCATGTATGCAGTTTCAAGAACAGGCTCTTACCACAAAGATCACTCTATATAAACCCACTCTGTATTGTTAAGTATAGTTAGTGTATGTTTTTATGATCTTTATCCAACTTTTTTCACACAATATGCAATCTGTGTCTCGGCGATTCGGCTGTAAAGTTGAAACATAGACTTACAAATTTTATAATCCAACATTTTTAATTGACATTTTCAGTGTATCCTCACTCCCAAATACCCCTCCGCTCACATGCTCTGAAAACAGTAACACAAAATAAAGTTATAAGCCCTCCCCCCAATAAAAATGCCTCTAATAAAGTACAGTGATCAAGTAAATGTACTTTCCACCACTGATTGAGATTTGTAGAATTATAAAAGCTAGGGCGGTACAGAGTATAACAAATCACAGTAACTTGCACCTTCCATGTGGCAGAGAACTGCTTGGAATGCAATAAATGTTATCAATATGTTATTAAGCAGCATGCATTAAGACTCTGGGCCTGTAATTTATTCGGTGACCGTTAGAAAAGGTAAACAGATGGTAGGAAGGTCAAGTCATTAGGAAACTAGCTAACTACAGTCTCATTGCTAAACAGCACATTTGTATCAGAACCAACTTTTGCAATAAAACCTTCTATTCAGATAGTAATGAATTCTATTTCATTTATTTTGCAATAGCTGGGTCTCATTATTATTGGGTCTACGTTGTTATGAACCCAAAGCAGAACGGCATCATTTCACTTAATAGTCATAGCATTAGGACAACATACAGCTATATTGTTGCATATTGCATGCAGCCCTATTAGATAACAGAAGACACCAGCACAAGCGTCTCTCCTGCAGCCGTTGCTTTGTCACTGATGTCAGTCTCACAGCAGCAGGAAGAAGCCTGAAAATGAAGCTGACAGCAATTCCATGATGGGTCATTGTTTGTTTTTTTCTTGGGAGTAAATTAAATGTTTTCCAAATGTCAAAAATAAGTGTTATTTTTCTCCTCATTAATATAGAAACACCCAGGCTGAGCTGTCATGGGGATCCTAATAAGGTCCTGTTTAGTTTAGTGCTGTGATGCTGGTATGGTTGTAAGTTTATGATGAAATCTCTTCTCTAAACTCCCAGAATGTCTCAGCTTACCCGGTGTGGGCTTTGACCACCGTTCTCTTCTAAGCTTTCCAATCTAACTTCTGACCCCAGCCCACTCTGAAGGGAACAATGTGAGGAGTTCAAACGGAGAAGGTTTGAAGCAACATTAGCACAAGTTTCCAGGGATGGAAATTTTCTGGAATTTTCTGACCTTATAAACCCAACAGTCTCCAGAGGTCCTCCGCCAAGAGTTCCATTATTGTTTTTTTTTTCCAATTAATATAAAACAATAGCAGAATGGAGAATGATCTAGAAATTAGCAAAGACAACATGAATTCACCTACATCTGCCGATCCAGGTGGAAGCATTTCTCTCTTCCCTACCTCTGTGAAAGGAGGAGCCTATATTAGACTGAAGAGAGGATCCCGGAGCCAGGGAGTGTCCTGCTCTCATCATCGGCATCTAAATACAATGCATGAGGTCAGAGGGGAGTGGCTGCCTAGTGGTTAGCGCATCGGGCTTTGAATCCTGAGGTTGTGAGTTTGATCCCCAACTGCCACGCTTGGTCCCTGAGCAAGACCCTCAACTCCACACTGCTCCCCAGGCGACACACAATAGCAGCCAACTGCTCCCCAAGGGGACGGGTTAAATGCAGAGAACTCATGACGTTGTGACAGTGGAATGACAATAAAGTTGAATTCTATTTAATGTTAAGTTAGTATCATGTTTTAAATAAGGTAAAGATGCTCAGATGACAGGCAGGGAAAGTTGTTGATTTACCAGGAGGA
The DNA here is from genome assembly GCA_030533445.1 of Cyprinodon diabolis. Taxonomy (NCBI): domain Eukaryota; kingdom Metazoa; phylum Chordata; class Actinopteri; order Cyprinodontiformes; family Cyprinodontidae; genus Cyprinodon; species Cyprinodon diabolis. Next base: position 51,431,572 of record CM060066.1, on the reverse strand, counting down.
ACAGGCGAGCATGTGCAGAACCTTACAGCTGGTGCTGGGTTAAGATGCAGTCGGGTATTGGTAGTGTCAAACAAGGGGGATGAGGTTGCTTAAGGACCCAAATGCAGAGATGAGTTCTTTTGAGTTTAATGAAGCAAAATCTAGTGATGTTATGAGTTGAGCCGAGGCTTCAAGGCGTGTGTCGATATATGGAGGGGGCGTTTCCCTGAAGCGCTTGTCAAGGCGTGATTCATTTAGAGGAGGGGCTAAAATTGATGCTGTCCAAAGCCTCGCTACCCTGATACCATGTGACCGCTTCGGGAAGTGGTTCAGAAAGCATAATAACTTACGCAGACATTTAAACAGCGTCAGCTGTCAGTTTGGATAGATTCTAAAAATAGATTTGTTGGAAAAACAACAAATCTAGTTTGGATAGAAGTATTTCAGTTAGATCATCCTACAGTTGTGAATTAAGTCTTAAGCAGTGTTGTTGTTCCAGTGTTAGTGGTGTCAGCAGTAAGGCATTGACTTTCACTCCTGAGGTTGATGGTTCAATACCTGCCTTAGACTTTTAAAAGTTGTGATAATACTTAACAAGTATTTTGGCTAATGTGAGTAATTTGTATTGGTTTACCCTGGTAAAAATATACGTAGATTGGGTAAAAACACTGCCAAATTAGATTGGTTGGTTTAGCCAAAAGATTGGTTGAGCACATAACTTCTAACCTGATTAAAACCAAAAACTTTGGATAAACTATTATGTTTGAATAAAAATGACTAACACCTTTTTTTTGCTCATCATTGCCCAATTTGCACAAGCACTTTCACTGCTTGAGCTTATTTCATTAACATTGCAGTAAAACTGTGTAGCTTAAATAATTTTTCTCTTCTAAGACATTTTACACAAAAAAAGTACAAAAGATTTTCTTATACACCGATAATTAACAATTTCAAAGGAACCTAAATGGGAAAAGAAAAAACAATTACAAAACATCACAGATTATATTACTATCTATAGTTCTGCACTCCACCAGTAGGTGGTGACATGTTCACATGAGGTTCAATGCCTCATGAAGCTTTATCTCACCATTTTTAGCAAAATCCAAAAATCTAAATACAAGAACTGAAAAAATCAGCAATCGTCTGGGAAAACCGACATGGGCAGCCAGAGATGAGGGACCAGCAGTGAGTGACTGCAGAGGTGGTGTATATAAGGAGAACAGAACAAAGGATGGGCTAATGAGCTGAATATGGAGCAGGTGTGAGTGGAGCTAACTAGAAGGAAGCCAAGTGGAAACAAGCACAAAGGAGGCAGCAGAGAGTAACTAAAGACTACTTGAATATAATGGAAAATAAACCAAAGATCAACAAAAAAGAATAACTGACAACTTTAAACTCAGAGTCCCAAAAAGGAGGAAAACAATGACAGGTAGATTTTTCTCCATTGATGAATTGCCCTGATGTCATCCTTCACATAAAATGTAACCAAACTTTAGAGCTGCTTAGCTGCAGTGTTTCCTGTTATGTTGCTTGGTAACATTTGTCTGCAATTGATAAAGGAATTGTTTGCAAAAATGGATTATACCAGCAAGCTAAAACAGTGGGAACCTATTCTCAACAAAACTTGTTTTCGATTCCCGTCCCTGGAAGTTACACAAATGTTACAGCATAATTTCTCTTTATGCAAACATGGCTTGTTTATTCATCTGAGTTTCCCTTAACCGGACTGATGATATCCAGTGAAGACCACCTCTAAAAGGGACAGAGACATGAGCACAGTTTGGTGGGGGGCAGAAATTTAAGAAAATTGGTAGAAAAAAAAGTTTGAAAAGGAAGAAGCCTGAATGCTGTTAGATTCTGGTTCTATTCAGAGATGCAGTGATTCTCCAGTGCATGAACAGCAGAGCTTAGTGGGCTGATCTACTAGCAGTTCCTCACTGTGGAAACGGATTAGTAACCCCAATTGTAGGAAGTTCCCTCTCAGGTACCCTCTGTCGGTGTGTGTGTACATAAATGTGCACCGCCTGTTGAGAAAGTAAAAGTGCTTTTCTGTCTGTAGGGCTCCTGATGGGAGGATCGTTCTCAGGAAGTTCCTGCTTTGTCTCTGTTGTTTTAACATCTTTGTGTTTGATCATCAATGACTTTGTCAGGTTGTGGTTGTCTTAATGGCTAAGGTGTAACACTAATGAGAGAGAATGATGTATTACCTGCACGTCATCTAGCATGTTAGCACCTGGTAGATCATAGTATTGCAATACACAGAGCAAAACACACACGTCCTGTTTTAGAGCTTCATAGACCCATGGACAAGTTTGTCACAATCCTGCTTTCTAGGTGGTCCGGTGTGTGTGTGTGTACCTGTCTAGCCCTCAGAGTGAGGACCATTTCTCCAATTTCACCATCAGATTGTGGACCAGTTGGTACAAGCTGAGGACATTTTGCTGGCCTTCACGAGCTATTTTACTAACAGTTAGGTGTGTGTGTGTGTTTTTAGAGAACAATCTTAGTGATGATGTGGTGAGGTCTCCCCATGCTTTTACACAAAAAGCCTAAAAATTATGTTTTATTTTCTATGTTGTGTTAATTCATTTTCTTTTCCGGCTTTACAGAATTAAATCAAACATATATATATATATATAAGAATTTTTTTTTGTTTGTTTTTTATCAAGAAGATCTCGATAAAAGGCATTTAACACTTTGAGTGTTAAATGCCTGCAATTCCGCTGCAGTTTTAAAAAAAAATGTCAACACCTGTCCGGGAGTCTTTGTCCATTCTGTCGTCTCCACCTGAGCAAACAAGCGCTGATGTATTTCAGCAGCATAGAGGTCCATCCTCCTGCACATATTCCAGGTCAGATGCTAATCACTTAGCCACACCTGTTCTTCTGCATTTTTGGAGCCTTTTATTGTGCTTGGGTTCTGTGATTGGTCCTTGGATTCATGATTGGAGTGCTTATGTAATCTCTTTGTGTCATGATTGGTTTTAATTCAAACCCACATGCAGAACACAACGGAGGCTGAGTAAAAGTTTATTAAAGATTGTTAACACGAGTCCAGGCTTCTCTTGTGAGAGAGGGAACCGTTGGGTCCAGAGACTGTTGGTTCAGCAGAGTGCTCAAGCAGCTGCAGCGTCTAGCTTCTGACTTTGAATGGCAGACCTTGATCAGAGTTTCCAGCTTTTCACAGAGAGCAGCAGGGGAAATCCAAATAGGAATCTTCAGGTTTGGCTCACCAGGGCTGGAAGGCAGGTTAAGCTCACCCAGAGCTTCAGGCTTGAGACAGGTTTCCAAACTAAGGTCAACACTGCGGCGTTGAAGGAAGGTCTGGCAGCTGCTTATGTAGGGAAGGTTCCTGATGAGCAGACGAGCTCCAGGTGTGCTGGAGAGCTCCAGCCCAGGAGACCCACGGCGCACTCTGCTGGAGAAAGGTGGTACATCCCCAGATCCCAACTGTAACCCAGTCCCTAAAAGAAAATAAAAAAACAGAAGAGGATCCTCGGCGCCCTCTGGTGGGCAAGCCTCAGGATCCCAACCCTTTAAGGGACTGAATTGCACATGCCCCTCTGTTCACTGATAGCTAAGTGTTATTATAACAATATAATGGTTTAAAAAAATAGTTATTTATTATATTTTAACTAGAAAGGAAGGAAGGAAGGAAGGAAGGAAGGAAGGAAGGAAAGCAAGCAAGCACTGGAATTGTTGCATTATGCTTTACTTCCCAAACCTGCTTATTTGATGCTTGTTTAACAGAAATCTGTAACATGTTTATGAAAGGCTACTGAACATGTAGCTCACTTTGCTACTGTGCAGACAGTTTGGTTAGCAGACATGACGAATGTTGCCAATGATCAAATTACAGTATTTTATATTTGAATGGTTTTATGAGGACAAGGGACAAGGGCTGGTTGTTACAACAAGGTTTCTGATGCCTTTAAATATCAAATATCTGGCTTTCAATCTACAGAACCGAACAACATATTAGACAGCGGTCATAATGCTGTGGCTTATTAGCGCAGTCCTCCCTCCGTCTGAAGGAGCTAATGATGTGGGTATACCTGACTAGGATGCAGTGGAGCGGGTCAGCTACAGTGGAGTAAAAGCTAAGCGGTGCTGCAGGCTGGAATGGTGAGAATGAGCTCATTGATTTCCATCGCTGACACAAAATTGACTAATTGAGCTTTAAATTGCAGGGGGGGAAAGGGAGCTTTGTTATTCCATCATACGTTCATGTTAAACAGCACTTCCGTTCAAATCTACATAAGATTTAACACTCAAGTGGCAAAACAAATGAATAACCAGCTGTGCCAGAGATTCCAGAAAGGTGACTCTAATAAAATCCCTTTCCCCTCTGATGAATAATGCTAACAAGCTAGAGATGTGAAGAAGCGCCTGGATTGTTTGCTGCTGTCGCCTCAGGTTCCCTCCTCGCTACAGTCCTAATAAGGCTATGAGGGAGTCACCTTTATTTGGCTTTCCCTCTTGTAAAATCTCAAAGGCAGGCAGGCTAGGTGGGCATCAGTAATCGTACTAGTTAACTAGTAGTTAGAGTCATACAAAGGGGGCAGATGAACAGTGTGTTCGACTTCAGCAGCTGCATCCTCCATGGACCCGGTCTATCTGGGCTGGATCCTTCCCGGTCCGTGAAAATAAGGAGACCGGATTGGTTATGGATTCAAACAGGTCAAGCCCGTACGCTCTGTCGCCTAGCAACCATTACAGTTGGCACACAAAGCAGGCTAAGAATGGATGCCAAACTTCTCGATGCTGTTCTGGGTGCTAATAACATTTTGGAGGAGCTTCAACAGCAGTACCGTCATCACGAATATCAGATTTATAGTCCCTACAGTCCTTGGCTGGTCCTTGGATGGTTCTTGGCTGGTCCTTGGATGGTTCTTGGCTGGTCCTAGGCTGGTCCTTGGCTGGTACTTGGCTGGTCCTTGGCTGGTACTTGGCTGGTCCTTGGCTGGTACTTGGCTGGTCCTTGGCTGGTACTTGGCTGGTCCTTGGCTGGTAATTGGCTGGTCCTTGGCTGGTACTTGGCTGGTCCTTTGCTGGTACTTGGATGGTCCTTGGCTGGTCCCTACAATTCCTTTTTAAACGTCAATCTTTGTACTAAAATATTTTCTCTGTCATGATTTGTGGACATTAAGATCTAAAGAGAAGTGCCATCTCCTGGTCAGACCCTGTAATTCAGTGAAAAGGGTGGATTCAGAGTAAAAAGAAATCTGCACTCCCAGGAGCAGGAGGGGGTTACTCCAGTGGCTGGAAGTGGCTCAATGATCAATCATCATTTGAACAACAATTGTTAATCATTTCACATACTTGTATTATATTAAACTGCACTTCCAATATCCACCACTGCTTGGCGCCATTTCCTTTTTTCCTCTAAACACAAAGCAGCCGGCTTACTTGAAATTGCCTGTTGGCAGCCCACCGGCTGGCTCCTACCTCGTTTAATGCACATGTACTAAACTTGTAAACCAGGTTAGTGACTTATGTTCATAATCTTCCTATGTCAGATTTACGTGGTTACTAACCTGTCTGTCTGTCAAAGCCAACCTATCTGTGAAAACACAAGCTCTGAATACAGTGAAATTTGAAGTAGAGGCGTAAGATGAAGAGGTTTGTCCTGCAACTGAAGGGTCATAGGGTTAAATACCAGTCTAGTCATTGTGTCCATGGGCAAGGCACCTGACTGGCATTAGGGAAGTATCGATGGTGTTCAGAGGAGCTGATGATGCCTGTTTATGGCAGCCTTCCCTCTGTCAGCGTGCCCCAGGACAGCAGTGACTACAATGTGTAAAACAGTATGGGAATAATTACCACTGTTTTGCTGACCATATTGAGCTGTGTGGTATTAACCTATGGGATACCCAAGGCTACCGGACCCGTCCTTCATAACGGGCAAAAAGACGGCTGCATTTGTTGGCCGCGTAACGAGGAGTCTTCCGATCTGAACAGACCATGGCGCAGCGCTATGACGAAATCGGCCGACGAATCTGTCCTTCGGAGGACGCAGCCACTGGATTGGAATTCAGGAATTCTGTTCCGACTCTGAGTTATCTGCGTCTGTGTGGGGTTGGAACAGCCATTACCTACATGTCCCTGCCTGGTCCAGTCGGACCAAGATGTTCTATTCCTCCTGCCTGTTGAGATCTTTGGAGTTGCAGACATTTAACCCTCTGGTGCATAGTGGCCACTGTAGTGGACAGCTACTACAAAGTAAATATCTCTTTAATTCTATGGTTTCTATAGTGAAACCTTACCGCCCAGCAAACACATATAGGCTCCCCATTGTAAGACCCTTCCTAAGTACACTTCAGGAGACATTCAAGGCAGCAGCAGATCCTGAGGAATTTCAGTCACTTCAGTAAGCTATGAGTGTCATTGGTTTCCTTATTCGGTTCTTAACATTGTGCCTTTATAATGTAAAAAATTAAACAAAACATGTTGAAATATTTTTCAAAGCATAAAATGAATCAATGGTCTGCATTTTTTACAACAGAATACTAGATCATTATTTTTTTTAAATAAATTCATAATATTTTATATTGAGTTCTCATGTGCGCATAGTCCACTCCAGTGGACATATCTGTAACTTCATGAAACAACAATATTTTTGGAAAAAAAAAGTAAAAAAAATTTTTTCATGTCCTAAGAATAAGAAAAAACCTTGAGAAAAAAATCTTGATCAAGGCTTTCATAATTCATGCATCAGAGGGTTTATGGGGTTGTTGCTTAGCTTCGTTTATATGCTGGATGAAGAGCTCAAAGGATTAAATGTTGTATCTTTATTACATTTGGTGTGTAGGATTTGATAAATGTCTAAGATATACTCACCAACTTTAACGGTGTCAGTTAAATTACTGATTTCCTGTCAGTTATTAGTTCTTCCAGCATCTATTTGGCATCAGTGGAAGGGATTGAGTGAGGCAGTGTTTGACAGCTGCATTTAGCATTGTTCTCTATTGATTAGATCAGCCCCAAACACGGGTCAGCAGCAGGTTGGAACGGGGCCTGAAATGATGAATGACTCCCTAAAGTTATTATTTGTTTGTCTGCTCAGGTCAGTCATCACAGTTTTTCTCATTACGGCCCAAATGGGAGCTGAGTGAAAATGTCCGTAGAGCTGCATGCTTCACTGAGCAGCTATCAGGAAAGGGAGGAGAATTTATCAGGCAGTAGAGACGAGCCCAGAGGATGGCTTAGAGGGAGAGAGGGAAGAGTAGTTAAAGCAGGACACCAGGATCAGATTTTAATCTGTCAATTAAGCTGAGTGAACAGAGAGTTGTTCCCTGAAACCCCCCCACTCACCCTGCTCGCCTCAAGTCCTTTTACTTTTTGTTCTGTCGTCCTTCTCTCCGCTTGTTCTGTGGAAACCGGGCCTGATATCAAGTCATTAACTCAAAGTCTCCATCAGCTCTTCATGTCTTGCCCTTCTCTTTTCTGCTTTGGGTATTTCCCTCTCCTCATTCTGCGTATCGACTGCTCTCAGAAACACACTGATCAGAATTTAGTGGCCAAACTCCGATCTCAGCTTTTTGTAACGCTTTGACCTGCTGGTATTGATTTTAGCTGACTCCCATTTCTTTTGAAGAACTCCATTACAAGATATACGAACGGCATTTTAAGCATTTCTCTGGCTGCCAGCTGTTGGTAATATTTGATATTATAAGCAGAGCAGAGGCAACGATAAGTTTGAAAAGAAATTAGAAATAGACAAAAGCAGAAGAGCAATCAGACAGGTTGGAGCTATTATTAGGCAAGGCAACTTTATTTGAATAGCACAATTCAGTACTTGGACAATTTAACGTACTTTACATGAATTAGATAATACAATAGAAGACACATAAAAGCAGAATAAAAGCAAATGCATTTGTAAAACAAATAAAACAATTGGTCTACAACCTTAAACTAATAATTCCTCAGTTATCAGTTTAACTCCAACAGTCAAAGGCAACTCTAAACTAACGGGTTTCTAACTCAGACTCCAAAGAACTCAGGCTTTCAGCTCGTTTCCAATCTGCTGGGAGTTTGTTCCAGATCCGTGGAGCATAGATGCTGATTCTCCATGTTTGGTTCTAGTTCTGGGTGACAGAGTAGGCTGGAACTAGAAGATCTGAGTAGTCTGGGAGGTAGATCCACTGGAAACAGTTATGTATTGAGGTACTGATCTATTTAGTGATTTCTAGACTAACACAAGTCTATTCTCTGAGCTACAGGGAGCCAGTGGAAATACTTCAGAACCAGGCTGATGTGCTCTACTTTCTTAGTTCTAGTGAGAATACGGGCAGCAGTGTTTTGGACCAGCTGCAGCTGTTTAAGTTGTTGGTAGGACAAAACAAAAACAGAAAAAAGTCTACATAAATTCAAATGTTCTAGCGTTCCTTACTTTCTAAACTAAATGCTACTTTCCAGATTACATAATATCGTCCCTTTGGTTTTTGATACATTATTTACATAGAGCATTTCTGTTGTTTATTTTAATTAAATGCACAAGAAGTCACCAAAATAATCTTTTTAAAAGGACAATGTAGGACTTTCAGTAATGTTTAACATTAGAACATGTTTATCAAAGGAAAAAATATAAAAAGCAAAAGTGCAGCTAGTAGAACCAGACAATGAGTGTGTTCAGTGACTGACAGGTGTTGTGAGAGGGAATGAAAATGCAAAAACATGAAGGGTTAGAGATCAGAGCAACACAAAAAGCTCCAAAGTAATTCCTTCTGCTTGAAACGGCGTCAGACAGAAAAGTGGGACACAGCTTCATCAAGCAATTTGCTTTGATAATTTTTCTAGTTCCAAAGAAACCAAAAGAAACATTAAAAAAGCTCAAAGAGCTTTATCAATATTTATGATGGATCTCTCAAGCTGTGGATAAGGATAAAAAAAAAAACAGAATACAAAAACAACATTAAGCGTTTTTATTGTTTTGTTTAAAAGCTTTGACAACTATAGTTACATAAACATAAGACTTTGTTCAGTTATAACATTTTAAACATCAGAATGTATAAACAGGATCTAGTTCTGATCAGAAACAGGTAAAGCTCAGCTGCAGTTTGAATCTGTTACCCTAATACAGGCTAGAAAATGCTCAACATGCCAATCTTTCTGACAGAACCAATTAATTTAAATGTTGGAAACAAATGTTTTTGAACTTGTTTTTAAGCCCTATGTGAATTTTTGCTAATGGTTAGCTAGCAGCTGCAACTGCCTTGTGTTGGACATTCATGCTGAACATTTGATTGAAAGTTTTGTCCATTTCTCTTTGCTTGTCCATCCCTCTACAGTATGTTCTCTTCTGTTGCTAATAGTTACTAATGCCCATACAGTAGTAGCCATTCAAAATGTGCCCAATTTTCTTGATGGGCCCTTGGTTGGCCCTTGGCTGGTCCTTGGCTGGTCCTTGACTGGCCCTTGGGTGGTGCTTGATTGGCCCTTGGCTGGTCCTTGACTGGCCCTTGGCTGGCGCTTGACTGGCCCTTGGCTGGTCCTTGGCTGGTCCTTGACTGGTCCTTGGCTGGTCCTTGACTGGCCCTTGGGTGGTGCTTGGCTAGTCCTTGACTGGCACTTTGGTGGCGCTTGGCTAGTCCTTGACTGGCCCTTGGCTGGTCCTTGGCTGGCCCTTGGCTGGTCCTTGGCTGGTCCTTGACTGGCCCTTGGGTGGTGCTTGATTGGCCCTTGGCTGGTCCTTGACTGGCCCTTGGCTGGTCCTTGGCTGTTCCTTGGCTAGTCCTTGACTGGCACTTTGGTGGCGCTTGGCTAGTCCTTGACTGGCCCTTGGCTGGCGCTATGCTGGTCCTTGGCTGGTCCTTGGCCGGTCCTTGACTGGCCCTTGGCTGTTGCTTGACTGGCCCTTGGCTGGTCCTTGGCTGGCCCTTGGCTGGTCCTTGGCTGGTCCTTGACTGGCCCTTGGGTGGTGCTTGATTGGCCCTTGGCTGGTCCTTGACTGGCCCTTGGCTGGCGCTTGACTGGCCCTTGGCTGTTGCTTGACTGGCCCTTGGCTGGTCCTTGGCTGTTCCTTGGCTGTTCCTTGGCTAGTCCTTGACTGGCACTTTGGTGGCGCTTGGCTAGTCCTTGACTGGCCCTTGGCTGGCGCTATGCTGGTCCTTGGCCGGTCCTTGACTGGCCCTTGGCTGTTGCTTGACTGGCCCATGGCTGGTCCTTGGCTGGTCCCCTACAATTCCTTTTTAAACATCAAACATTGCACTAAAATATTCTTTCTGTCATGACTTGTGGACATTAAGATCTAAAGAGAAGCATCATCTCCTGGTCAGACTCTGTAATTCAGTGAAAGGGTGGAGTCAGAGTAAAAAAATATGCAATATGCTTGTCCCGAGTGGGGTCACGAGGGGTACTGGTGCTCCAGCTGTCAATGGGTGAGAGGCAGGGTCCACCCTGGACAGTTCACCAGTCCATCGCAGGGCAACATAGAGACAAACTGGACAAACAACCATTCACACTTAACAATTACCTTACAGTCACGTTTTTGGACTGGGGGAGGAAGCCAGAGTACCCGGAGAGAACCCACACATGCTCAGGGAGAACATACAAACTCCATGCAGAAAGACCCCAGAACCTTCTTGCTGCAAGTCCAATGGCTGCTACTGTACGCCTAAATGTACCTGCTAATGGGATTTTCAACCAATCTTCTTTACTGTGTTATTGCCTGTCTGCACTACATTGTTTTCTAAAATGTTGCAGTTTCTTTAAAATGTGACTTTGTGAACCTATCAGGGACATTTTTAGAAAACAAGCCTTCCTCTGGCATCCTCTCCAACCTGCAAAGAGTGCTGCAGAGTTTTACTTTTTCCCTCTAAGCAGAGCTCAGTCTGATCTTGGCATGGTTTAGCTGGCACGTCCCGCCCAACACTGCTCATGCTGTTTTTTTGTTTTTCTGTTTGGGAGCATAAAAAAGTTCCCGACCTTATGACCTCTTCCAGATTGATGGGCAGCGAGGGTTGCCGCTCTAGGATCGTTGCTGGGTTTTTTTCTTTCTTTTTGGCATTGTGTTGACATTCCTGAATACTTGAGGGCAGCAAGTTTGTATCTTTAGAATTTGTTTTCGGATCAAACTTTGATCACCATAGAGGTGTCCTTTCTTCTCACCGTGTCTGGATCTTGTAGCGGTGTCTCTGTCCCTGACCTGCTGTTCTCAGAGGTGGGCTAAGGGAGTTACACGCTGCTTCACACGTACACTACTCACATCTTGCAGTAGACTTGGATGTGATGTGACAGCAGGGTCAGAAAGGCATTTTAGATGGCGACCCATTTGTCAGGACCAGGGACAGTCCCCTAGTCTCATTAAGAAACAAATACACTCAGACGCATCAGCTCCTGCTAAGCCGCAGATACACAGAATGGACACTTTAATAAACCTCAGTGCAAAAATGTGCACTTCTACCACCATCGACTTTCCACATGCACACGGACTGGGCTGGTGTGTGTTTTAGAGAGGAGGATTGCGTCGCAGTGGCTGCATACATGACCCCAGGGTGAATCGCTTGACATTCAGTGGATTCAATCGATCCTGACACAAGTGGAATTTGATGGAAACAAATGAAAACAGAAGAAGCAGGTTATAAAAGGCTCTCTGTGTGACCATCCCCCCTCCGAACGCCGCTCTGGCTGCTGATGGATTATGTAGCTCTGGGAAAGAGTTTTTCTATAGCTGGACTGTGTGGCTTTCAGGCCTCTACTGTAGCCATTTCCAGCCAGCCTGCATATGTTCGCTTGGCTTGGTTTGTGTGGGGATTCTGTAAAGGCTGACTTTTAAATTAAAGCCTGGGGCAGCCAGTTAAAACCAAACAGACAGAAGAGCGGCTCAGTCGCCCTAATACCAAACGCCATCATTTACTTTAGAGCTGCCCTTTAATGCTTTCCTGTTTATTCATTTTACAGTCTTTAAAAGACAATCGCATTAAGGCTTTTCCAACCAACTGGTTCCAGTGGCGAACCAGTGCTGGGACTCAGCTTTAGCTGCCAGAGGCACTGGATCCAGTGCTGGGATGCTGGTTTTCTTTGCACCTATTCAATTCTTGTTAATCCAAAACATGGAACTGGACTTGATGGTATTTCTTTATTCATAATCTAACCCTGAATTTTAAGGTTTCAAATCTTGAGAAATACATTTTGTCATTAGAAGATAGCTTGACAGGGTGTGTATTGCCAATGTTTTGCTGCTGTCCATGAAAAAACATCCTATCATGTTCATGTGGTTATTCTGGTTATTATAAGAAGGCCATCAGAACAAAAAGTCACTATAGTTTATAATCCGTCATTCTACGTTCTGATCCTCTGCAGAGATTAGCGAAGAAACATCTTTAAGGTGGCTCACATTTCTGAATAGAAACTAACAGCTCACAGATAAGGCTGTTTGTTGGGCTTAAGATTGCGGGTGATTTCCTAATGACAGAGTTTCTCCTTCAGCCTGTGTCTCTATGTCTTCTTGGCGAGTGACAGAGTGGCGTTCTGTCTGTTTGAGTGCAGCTCCCACTGGACCCTGCAGGTCTGAAGATGAATAAGTGGATTAAAAAATGGCTGATTTATAGTTCATCTTGAGGAAAAGAGTTATTCTGACATCCATGTTTAAGCTTTAATCTAAGGATGACTTTAAGCCAAGTTTAACTTTTCTGGTTTAACATTCAGACGTTTTGTTCTTTTGCTGTGGTTTTATTTTAGAAAAAGCAGCCATATTTAATTCTTTGTTCCGGTTGGTCAAAGATCTTTTTTAACCAAAATATGTCATTTTGTTGTTTTTATTTTACAGCTTCAAGCTTAATAAGCTTCAGTCACTCATTCACACCCAGTGGACCTATTCTAGTTTTTCTTGCTTCTTTGGAAATGAAAGAGTCAACGTTCCTACAGTTTGAAATGTCTCTTAATTAGATGGTATTGAAGGGCTGCTCAGGGTAGCACTGCTGCCTTGCAGCAAAGAGGTTCAAATTCCTTGCCCAGGGTCCTTTGCATGTTTGCATGTTCTCCCTGAGCATGCGCGGGTTCTCTCCGGGTACTCCGGCTTCCTCCCAAATCTGTGTGTATCCTGGTGACTATAGTGAGATGACTTTTCAATGAAACTATCCCCGGTCTCCGAAATATGATCTACTAGCAGGACTTTGTTCCAGTTTCTTCCAGAAGAAACTGGAACCCTGCTTTAGTCTGAACGTGGATTCAGTGACACAAACACTTCAGATGTAGCAAATGTCCAGTTTATGTCTTTCTTGTTTAATAAAAGCTATAGAAAAGAAATGAAGTCTTAAATCAATAAAACAGTTGATTTTTAAGTGTTTTCTATTGATCTGCTTGTTCAAGATGGAATTAGTCATATGACAGCAGGTCATTATATTTATGACATTATATATATGAGCTTCATTTCTCGCCTTGTTTGTGAAAGAAGTTTTCACCTCAGCTCTCACTGTTCTCTGAAAGCATCATCATTACTGCTCCCTCTCTCTCCTATTTTGCAGTAAAAGGCTCTTTAATCTTTATAGTGATTGGTGAGCGTATGTCTTAGACTCTGCCTTCAATCTACATGTGCAGGTGTAATTTGGTGTTCAGTGTTTGTAAAAACGAATCACCTATCCTTGAACTACTGCCTACCTGCACTGCGATATATCCCCCCCTGTTTGGTGTGTGAGTGTTTGAGAGAGTCGCTGTAATAAATCACTTTGCTTCCTCCTGTGCTGTAGCATGAATGCAGCGGGACAGAGAGGTGAACTGGGATGGGGAGAGGGCTGGAATAGATGGCTCCAGGTTTTCGGGAGCATAGTTTCTAGATGTGTATAGAAGGCCTTGTTAGCACATGTGCAGGGAAGCAGTTGGCTGTAACAGCTGGACGACCCTAACCTTGGTAGAGTTCATGTCTTACACCGGGGAGATAATCCCAGCCCCTGGTTTTTACTTAGCCTCCTAATTCCTTCAAAAAAAATCATCTCATCATCGTCTGAAAGCTCGTGTGGATGTCCGTTTGTCGTCTTTACCCAGATTCTGTCATTAGGAGTCATTTTAAGGAAGAAATGAAGGTTCTCACTGAAATCTCCATATTTCAGACCATATTGTCTCAATATTTCTATTTTATGAAAAACCCTGTCTTAAAATCGGTGTTTTTTTTTCTTCTTTATCTTCTGCAGGCCTGTTAGTTCTACATCAGCCTGAACACCTAAATTCGGCCAATCATATATCAAGGGTCATCTGTCAATCACATTTTTTCGGTCATAGCATCTTGATTCATATGTCGCAGCTAATATACGCAACGGTTGAAATCAGAAATGAGAATCATTTCCTTTCCCATTGAGTTCCGTCCCAGTGTCCACGGGGATGGACGTCTGTGTCTTCAGCAGGCGTAGAGCTAACAGAACTGGCAGCGTTGCGAGGCAAGGGCTCAAACATGTACGGCTGGAAGCCTTCTACACCAAACCAAGCTTCTGCCGCCCTGGCGTCCTCTTCCACAACATCTTCGTCCCGCTTTCCTCCTCTAAATAAAAAATGGATGACGGAGGAGACTCATCCACGACCTCCGACACTAAACTCTCCTCCTCTTGCATGTTTCCTCTGTCCATAGCGTTCCTTGACAGCGTCGTTTCTAAGTCACCAATTTAGTGCTACTTGGTCCCAATGGAATTTCCCATTGGGAACCTACTAGCACTAAGATGCTAAGTGGTTAGCTAGATGCTTCCGACAAACCGGCCACAATCAAACCTGCTTGCAAACCTTCCCCCACAACAATCCTGCCCCCTTGATAATCGAACAATCACATTCCTTTTATTCACTTGTGTAAAGTCGGGCACCACTCAGGAAAATTCGGAAATGCAACTGTTGGAACAGCCGATTCCCTACGACTTTAATAATAAAGAAATAAAAAAAGTAAAAAAGCCAGAAATGTTGAAGAATACAGCAAAGGATGTAACTAGTGCTAAAACTATTAATCAGATTAATCAATTATTGAAATAATCGTCAACTAATTTAGTAATCAATTAATCGTTAACTGGAGTATAGAGACTGTTAAACAAGCCTATAGCTGGCAGAGCGACCCACTTAGAGCAGGATTTATACCAAGATTGTAAAAAAAATATACATAAATATTTTGCCTTTAAGATTAAAAACATTTTCAATCTTAAAGGCAAAATATTTATTGATATAAAAAAAAGGTTTTTAATCTTAAAGGCAAAACATAAATATTTTGCCTTCAAGTTTAAAAACCTTTTTCTCCTGTCAACATGCTCTACCAAGAACTACTCAAATCTTCTTTAATGAACTGTTTTCTATCTGATCAATTAATAAAAAAATAACAAAAATCAATAGATTAATTTGCAAAATAATAACTAGTTGCAGCCCTAGATCTAACCCTCCGTTCTGGATTCCAGAATAAATGTTGTTTTACAGCTGCAGAGTTTAATACATCATTGTTTCTGCAAAGCTAGTTCTGCTACCTGTTCAGCACCTGATGATTCTGATATATCTTTGACCCAAAAACGTGTCTCTTTTGGATGACGTTAACATTTTACAAATATAATAGGGCATTGAGAATGACATGTGTCATATGTCAGCCTGTCACGCAGCACACAGCTCCAATCTGGATAATTATGAGGTAGGGAAACGCAGACGATTATTGCAAGTGATGATCTGCATAGAGCCATCTGTTCTACTCCACTGCGTACGAAGACACACACACACCCACACACACACACACACACAGGCAGGAACAGGTGTGTAGACACGAAACCCTTTCTACATAATATCACTGGATGTACGCTATGCATCGCACACACTGCCAGATACATTTACACATAAAGAAAGTCAAACACAGACGGATGAAGGAAGGAAGGAAGCTGGGGAATTAGAGGTCGCTGAGCCCGCAGGCTGCACAGACACTGAGAGATTAATGATGTTATTGACAGATGAGCGATGGATTTCATTTTATTTGGTCAGTGAACTGACAAAGTTTACGCAACAGAAGTTGGGGGAAAAACACCAATATTGCATTCAGAGTTCCCAGTGTAGCATTTAGTTTCACTCATGAGCAGGAAATCAAAGTATTCAGGCATTTAGAGGGAAAAGAAAGGGAATATACAAAGAGAACATAGTCAAACATGTCTGAGAACTCGGTCAGAACCAGTTTTGTCCTGCTGTAGTACTCCATGACACCATCTGCTCTGTCTGGACGATGGACTGTCACTACCTGATCCGTCCTGGAAGCACAATCCGGTACCAACGGCTCATTTGCACATGTGCAACCAGATATACGTCTGGTTGGTGTGTGTATATGAAGAACTGCAGACTACTTGGACGTAAAATAATTGCCATCATGTCTTTGTCAAGCTGCTGCCTACCTTTGTGAAGCAGGAAAAAGACTAAAACAAAGTGAATCCAGTAGAACTTTTTATTGCCTACCTGGAATGGGCGACAATTAGGGGTGTGCAAAATAATCTTCACGATGATGAATCGCGATTCTAATTTTTGTGATCTACTGCATCGATTCTTGATGCCAAGTATCGATTTTTAATTAACAAAAAGGAATAAATAAAATACATGAATGGTTGGCACACATCAGCCAAAAACAAGTGGAATACAACTTTCAGTCCAATAGATGTCGCTGCGGATACTGCCACGAGTCATTCATAAACAAAACATGGAGACTGAGGAAACTTGCCCAGCTCCATCAAATTCCAAGTCAGATGTTTGAATGCATTTTGGCTTTAAAAACAAAGAAGGTAAAAAACGAAATTGATATGACGCACGTAATTTGCGAAAGGGGAAATGTCAAACATTTGAATGTTTCCATTTCATGGGTTTAAAGGACCACTGAGGCCATGTAAACGGCACTGTTATTTTAAGTTTTATGAATCCTAAGCACTTTTTGTCAGTGTGTCCAGTATTTGTTTTCATGGCAACACCTTCAAAGGTTGTTTCAATAAATACAGCTATGTATGAATTCAGTTGCTTTCAGTTATGTATCAATTGAAGACACTATGCAGATCATACCCAGCCAGTCAGCCAGTGGTAAGGGCTGACTGGCTTTTTCTTACAGTGTTCAATGAAAATATCACGATGAATCAAGTATCGCGATGCATCGTGATAGAATCGCATCGTGGCATGTGAATTGTGATTCGGATCGAATCGTGACTTCTTTGGCAATACCCACACCTAGTGACAATAGTTGAAGAAACTGACTCAATGTGACTGGATGATCTGGTGAACTGATGTAAAGTGTCCTGAGATGACATTTGTGGTGAATTGGCGCTATATACTGTAAATAAACCGAATTGAATTGAATTCAATTAAACGTTTGGCTCTCAAAATGGTATTGGTGCCCTATTTGTTGGTACTCATAGATACTGATGCAATTTCAATTCAATTCAGTTTATTTGATAAAAGCCCGATAAAAGCCTGATCCTGTTTTATAATGTCGTACAGAGAGGTAGGGCTCAAAGCCTTCGTCTGAGAGGTCACCATGGTATGGTATTTACCAATGGGAGGAGAAGCACTCGCTGTTTTTCGGGCTTCATAGTAATATTGTAGTTTCCATTCTTAGACTGTAGAGCATTTTGCATGCTTGCATGTTAGCATGAGAGGGCATGAGGATTGGTGCAATCATACCTGTTACACCTTCATCAGAAAGGATGATCCTCTCAGAGACTGATAGGACTTTCCAAACCATTAGCAGCGCTTGCATGCCCCCACAGCCCCCAGATATTGGAAAAATCCAAGAGCAGAGAGTGTTCTTATTAATGATGGTTTCATTTAGAGGGGCTGCTCAGTCAGTCCTGCAGAAACAGGGAGCAGGTGTCTCTCTCTGAGTGATAACCACAGCAGGAGCAGCCATAAAAGCTGTCTAAATTAAACACTCCTGGCTCTAATGGCACAAATATGTTACTGCTTTTTCTTTACTACTCTGTCAATATTGCTGCGGCGCTGCGTTAATAGGACCATCTGCATACAGAGTTCTGGGTTTCTTTCCCCGCTGGAGCACAGGACTGATGAAGGAAGCTAAAGCTAGAGGGGATGCTGGGAGTTCCTGTAAACTCAGCACACAGCCGCCCACCCCACACACCCAGCACACACACACACACACACCGAGAAAGACTCAACTCAGAGGTCACTGTCAGCCTGAGGCCAAAGCAGAGCAGTCACTCAAAAGACAAAGACGAAGTGCCTGTCTGTGCTCGCGTACATTCTTGTGTAAGCGTGACCTGGTTTGTCACTGTGGTGTTTTCAGCAGCCATGATTATCTGACAGGGATTGCTCCTTTTTCTCTAGCAGGTTACACACACTCATGATGCACGCTTGGCTGGGCACATAAATGCGTCCACACAGAGACTCTCTGGTCCTCTGTGGGCAGAATGAAGCAGACGTCTACTGGCCCTGCGGCGCAGTCGGTATTCACACTTCCCCTGATAACACATAGATATAGATAGATATAGAATAGACAGAAGGTAGATAGATGTAGAATAGACAGAAGATAGATAGATTATATATATATATATATATATATAACTTGAGATAGATTGAATGATTGGTTGAATTTAGTACCCAGAGTACAAAATTCATGGAGATTTTGCATCTGTGCAAAGGAAAAATCCCACCAACCACATCATGCAATGTGCTTCGCTTTGATTTATGTCACTGAAGAAAATGTAAAACTTGAGCTGATCTGGATGATGTGGAGAATGTGAGCAGAACAAAAAGGAAAAACACCACAGGGATCTGGATGCAGTCCCTGCCTGCTCTGATCCTGCTTTGGTCAGAGAATCATGTCCCTAAAGTCAAGAGATGTTTTAATGATCTTAAACTCCATCACTCATGTCTTTATACTCTCACGCTCCTTAAGAAAATGACAGACATTTCTTATTTTACTGGAGTTAAGTCATTTGGATCAGATGTCTGATGTTTGTAAAGATGTTTTCTGGTCCTTATTGTTAAGATTTCCACTCCTCTGTTTGAGTTTTTTTTTACCCAATGGTTCCCAAAGTGAAAGACAATCATTCTATGCATAATTCTAGTGGAGGCACGGTAGAAATCAATGGAATAAATAAACCATAATGAGCAAAACGAGTCTGTAAACCAAAGTTTGCTTCAGTATGGAAAGTTTAGGAACTATCGCTTTAACCCAACATGAAGTGACCTTTGCACCTGATGTTAGATAAATCCCTCAGCCCCGCCTGCAGGTATGAGCCTCCTACTGAGACGGTGGTTAGCCACAGAGTGCTCCTGACTTATTACAACAAATAAGGAATGTGTATCACTTTTGAATTTTTCCTTTATTATTGAGTCACTTAAGCAACTAATTACAACTAACTGATATAGTAGATGCACAGCAAACATGATCTAGTGGTAAGTAAACAAGTCTTAAATTAAGTGTATTTACCCTTAATTACCCTTAAAAAAGTCGGTAAATGAGATAGTTTGCCAATGGAATGAGTATTTTTACAATTTTAAAATAAGATAATTGGATAAAATGAACTTGAAATAAGACAATGCAATTGTGTTTTTTTTATTTTAAATATAAATTGTCTTGTTCCATTGGCAAAGTGTCTCATTTATCTCCTCAATTAAAGGCAAAATGCTCTTATTTTAAGAAAAAATGACTTATTTAAAATGACATCTTTTGCAATGTCGGATGGATTGGGAGTGATATGCAACTTAAAAGAAGAAACAATTCCTTTACATTTCTTTGGTTGTAACTATGGTAACTCCTACAAATACACTACAAAAACCACCTTATTTTAAGTATGTCAATAAAATGATCTGCCAAAGGAATCTGTATTTTTTCTATAGAAATATGATAATTAGATAATATTCACTTGAAATAAGACAATGCAATTGTTTTCTTCTTATTTTAAATGTAAATTGTCTTGTTCCATTTGCACAATGGAAAAAACTCCATTAGGAGCGTCTGTGGAAAAGGTTCAATCTACAATGCAAAAAATGTAAATAAGTCATTTTTTTCTTAAAATAA
Source organism: Cyprinodon diabolis (assembly GCA_030533445.1). Classification (NCBI taxonomy): domain Eukaryota; kingdom Metazoa; phylum Chordata; class Actinopteri; order Cyprinodontiformes; family Cyprinodontidae; genus Cyprinodon; species Cyprinodon diabolis. The sequence continues at coordinate 51,411,640 of CM060066.1, read as the reverse complement.
TTGTATTTGTTCTTGGATTGAGGAAATAAAAGAGACATTTTGCCAGCGGAACAAGACAATGTACATTTAAAATAAAAAATAAAAAAAACATAATTTCATTGTCTTATTTCAAGTTCATTTCATCCAATTATCTTCTTTTAAAATTGTAAAAATACTCATTCCATTGGCAAACTATCTCATTTACCTACTAAACTTAAGGGCGAATACACTTAATTTAAGAAATATTCACTTATTTCTATATCGTTTTTCCAGTGCAAAAAGTCTCACTCACTTACTGTTTCACTCACAATCCCTGAATAATTCACTTATTTTAAGAAAAAATGAGTTATTTACATTTTTTGCAGTGTAAATTGAACCTTTTCCACAGACGCTCCTGAGAGTGAGGTTTGTGTTTGTCGGCTGGCCACATGTGATAGAGTTGAAGCGGGTTCTAGCGTGTTTGTAAAGCCTGACACTCAAAGAGACGCTCTGGCTGCTCTGCCTTCACTAAACATGATTACAGGCTGTTTTTGTTGAAAGAGTCGGTAACATATTGCTCACTCTTGTGGCTTCCCCCAACGGACATGGCTAATTTATACCACACATGTACAAATCATTCCTCTAAAGAGCACATTAGCAGGAAAACTAATGATGCCAGGGGACAGGTCACACTGCGTGTTTACATGTTCATCTGGATGTGCGGCCTTGATTATACACTCGAGTAATTCATGGAAAACTCTGACCGCTCAACATTTTTCTCCCCAACGTTGCCTTGCAACACTTGTTACATACGCTGCCTCAAAACTCCATATTATTTAAAATATAGATGGATCTTTTTTTTTTATTAACCGCCATTGCATGGGTTAGATGTGGATGAGATGAAATCCATCCAATCTGCTATAAACATTTAATCCTTGAAAGGTCGCAGGGGAACAAATTGCCGGTCCGTCACAGGGCCCAGATTAAATCAGTGCAGAGATGTGGCCGACCCGCTCTGCGTTGTGGATCTGGGGGAGGTGTGTGACAGTTTGTGTTGGTTGTGACAGTCTGTCATTATGTGTCTTTCTGTAATTGTACCCAGAGGACAGAGTAGTTTAGCACTATTTTATACTCTAGTACACTCAAAGAAAAGGCTGAAGGATCTCAGAAAGTTATAAGAGAAAGAGCAGATAATGGCTGAGGAGGAAAAAGACGGTCATTTTAGCTCAATTAAGCCGCAGTCTCTCCCTATTTGCATTTCCTTTTGTCCTTCTCTATTTGTTTCATGGAGGTATTTATGGAGGCACATCTTCCACGCTCCTTCTGAAAAGAAAAATGCAAAAAACAAAACAAAAAGGCACTTTGTTTTATCCTTAAGGTTAGAGCTGTCATTGTAAAGGCAAGTGAGGCTCTTCACAGGCTGGGCCAATGCGTGCATTTCCATCTGAGGGTTGATGTAAGGATGATATAGGGGAATTATTTGATCTAATTTTATAATTATTTACACATCTTCAACCAGGAAAAAATCCCCAGACTTAAGTACAGGTCAGTCAGAATTAAAAAGCAGTGCAATAAGACCACTCACCCTGGTAGAAATCATTCCAGCTATTTTCACCACATATCATCCAAATAATATAGAATCAGTTTTTTATGCTGGTGTAGATTCTGAGTCATCTAGGTCATAATCATTGCAAAAAGGTTTAAAAACAATCCTCTGGACTTTGTTTCCAGGTCGTAGACTTTCACTCGTCCGGCTCAATTTGCATGTTTTCTAAGCCAAAACCAGAGTTTGCTTTTGGTCCACTCTTTAAGCCCCGAACTCAACACTATTTCTGACACTTTGAATTGAAAAAGCTTTCTGGATGGGAAGAAAAACATCTTCAAACTTGGAAACAAATTCCAGTGGATTGTTTTTAACTAGAATCAGGTGTAAATCAACCAGATTTAATTAAGCTGAAGGGCAATGAATGTTTATGCAAATTACCCTCTGACACCTAAGCCACTTATTTTGGTTTAAAGGCCTTTAGGCTCAATTCTCATTTCCACCACCAGGTTTAGTTTTTTCTAAGTTGCTCATTAAGCCCTCTGCATTTTAAAAACATTTAAAAACTTGAACCGTTAGAAAAGCTGGCAGGAACCAGAGCTTATTTGTCTTCCGGGGTCTTTCAGTGGAAGTCAGTGGAGCGAGAGTGTTGAGCATTTTATATTGGCTGATTTAAAAATTCGGTTTCAATTATCAGTCTAAATGTTGTAGAGTTTGGATTTTCTCTTAACTTTAATAAACTTTATCCAGTAGTAACTTTTAGCAGTGGTCTTTCATCCAATCTAAATCCTTTATTTAGTCAGTTTTAAAGTGTTATAGTGAAAGAATCACAACTCTATGGATGAATGGCAGACTTATTATCATTTATATAGAATTCATAACACATGTCAACTTAGGAAACTTTACAGAAATAAATTCAATCAGATCAAGGAGTTAAAGTAAGTAAAAAAAAACAGCTGATTGCATTCAGTCACTGCTTTGAAGGATGAGTAGGTGGAGACTGGACATTCAGGTACATTGTGTCATTGACTCTTATGCAATCCCTGACACCAAGCATGCATGCAGCAACAGTGGAGAGGAAAACTCCTTTTAACAGGAAGAACCCCCCAACAGAAACAGGCTCAGTTGAGAGGCACTGATCCATAAATACAGACCTCCACATGGTCTCTAATTATAAAGTACTGCTGCAATTATCTATGTAGACAAGAAAGTAACAGGTTTTTAGGTGTTTAGTATGTGTTTATGACAAGCCCCTCCGGTTTATTTATCACATATTAGTAATACCTGACAGCGGTAATATCGACTTTATCGGCTGTGGAGCGGCGGTTCACTGTTCTGCAGGGTTTAGGTGTCTCCCTGTTGCCACACGCCTGACAGATGACTGACTGATTAACAGGCTTGTGCAGCACTTCCTGCCTGCTGAGGAGGTCCGATCATTTAACATGAGGTGTGCTGCGACAGGGACACATCTAAGGTATGCAGGACATGGTCACTGAGGGAAGAGCTGCTGTCGGCGGAAGTTCTATGAATGCTGACCTCTCTAACACAACAAGGCTCACTTCCAGCAGAACTGAAATGATCAAAAATACTTTAGAAAACATTGAACGGTTCTAATTTAACAGACGTTATTAAATAAATGTTTTCCACTGTAAAAATAAAGCTGCATGAAAGAAGAAGAGCTGGACTTCTTTATTTATTATTTAATTGAGGGTCTTGTTTCATTCAGCTAATTTGCCTTGGTGTGTTTTTTTATTTGCAGCTCTATAGATAATCTAGCGATGATATTTTGGGGCAATATTTGATTGTTTTTAAGTCCTTCGCTCCTCCGTGATCCATGCCTGAAGCTGGATTGCTGCTAAATGTAGGAACATAAGAGCAGAAATCTGGCCGATTCATGCATATGGCTCATTAAACCACATATTTGCTGAGAGCGCATATTGCAACAGATGGTATTGGGTAAACATAAGCAAGCCATTTAAGACAAGAGGAACATCTGGAGATGTTCTGTCTTCACATTGTAGCCTCTAAGACATATTTTGTGGTAACTCTCCATGATCATATAACGTTATTTAATTCCTTTCCTCTGTGCTGGAAATGAGTCCCAATTACAGAACATCAACAGCTAAAGGCTACTGGTTTATGTGTGCCTATATACTCTGCCCATAATTATATTCATAAGTTTATGAGGGCTTAACATGGATTGATGGTTCTGTTTATCTGCGCTTAATACTGAGCTCTGCACAACAGCTTCATACTGTCCTTATTAATCCTGTTTACATGGAGAGTTTTATCGATGTGAGAATGATTTTGTTTATTCTCCTGGCAGACGGAAACTAAACTGATGTTGGGGAGGAGAAATTAGGTAATAATAACAGGGTGGCTGAGTGTGTACATGATAAGTTGTTAAGCTTTACCCTGTCCTTTCCTATTTTCAAAGTATATAATGAAATGAATACTTTTTCATAGAGAATTATTTAATAAAACTTTTTCCAGAAGGATCTAGAAAAAAAAGAATCTGGAATCTAATTTCCTTCTTTAGAAGCTGTGATTTGTGGTGATGAATAAAGTCAGACATGTGTTCAAACTCCAAATGGCTAAATAACATCTAGCCATATCTCATGGGGAGAGGGGAGTGGCAGCCTAGTGGTTAAGGCATAGAGCTTGGAATCCTGAGGTTGTGAGTTTGAAACCCACTCCCACAAACTGACACTCTGGGTCCCCGAGCAAGACCCTTAACCCCACTCTGCTCCCCGAGCGCCGCAAAATGGCAGCCCACTGCTCCCCAAGGGGATGGGTTAAATGCAGAGTGAATTTCTCCAATTAGTTCAATTATTATTATCAGGTTCCTTAAAAGAGAGCTGTCGGAACGGTGCACTGGAAATATGATCTAGAAATGTCTTAAATTGAGTGTATTAAGTGTTTGCACCGTTTGCTACAGGTCTGTAGCACTGTAATGCACTTTAAATGCATGAAATCACAGCAAACACAAAAGATTAGACCATCAAACACAAAAATGGGATTAACAAACAAATTACATACTAAGGACAAGTTCTGCATTCATACAACATAGAAAGCGGTAAAATGCAAATGAACTGCAAATACAAAACCCAATCAAGCGCATAAATGGAGCTAACATGCAAAACGTTCTACAAGTGGTAGAGGTTCAAATTGGTCAGTCCAAGCAGGCTCACTGGAAGCACAAGATGCAAGATGCTTAAAGAAGTTCTTAAACATTAGCCTATGCAATCACAAAAAAGACAAGTTAAACATTTCTGGGAGCTGTGTAATGGTTTGGCTTAAGCAACAGACTATTTTTGAAGGGGTAGGGTGTCCAAACTGGTATTTTTATAGATTTCAGTCAGCGACTAAACAAACTGAATTTGCTCCTTTTAAATGCACTAAACAAGTTTCCTTTTCAGAGTTAAGTAAAACCATGAATCTGGAAAACATTTCTTAGTAGAGTTTTAGATGTTTTCAAAGGGCATCCCATATCACAGACACGAGTGCACTGCAACGATCTGGAAATACGTAAAAATGTCTTAAATTAAGTTTATTTACCCTAAATTTGAGTAGTTATGGGATGATCTACCAATGGAATTAGCTGTTTTACTCTTAAAAGAAGTAATTAGATAAAATGCGATTGAAATAAGGGACTGCAATAAAAATGTATTTGTTTTATTGGCAAAGTGTCTCACTTAGCCCCTCAATTAAAGAAAAAATGCAGTTATTTTAAGAAAAAAAGACTTATCTAGATTTTATTTTTTGCAGTGTAAATGATCATGGCCCAGCTTTTACTATGGGCTGAAATTGTCTCAGTAAAGATAAATTATCTTGAGATTAAGTGTTGTGAATTTGTGCTATGGAAATAAACTGAGCTGAACTGAATTGAAAATGCTGAGAACCAATCAGAAGTGAACACAGCGTTCAGTTCGGCTTAGCTTTAGGTTCAGTTCCACTGTTTCCTCTTCCTCTGGATTTTTTAAATCATATATCAGAACTGATATGTATTTCCTTCTAGTTTTTCCCTTCAGTGAAAGAAGGGAGCAGATCAGTCGTGTTTATTCAGTCATCAGACAGTGATAGTGGTGTAGCAAAGGATTGTGGGTGTGTATCTGAAGCAGCACTGCAGTCGCAGCGATCAGTGAATTCTTCCTATAAATCTACTCTGTGAATATTTCTTAAGTCTCCGCTCTACAGGTTCAGCATGAGAACAGTGATGTGACTGAGACCTACAGACTGTATTTATCCTCCAAGTGTTAACTGCTCTGTGGTTCCAGTTCAAATGGACTGAAACAATAAAAGGAGAAACTGTGGCCTTTAAAGCAGAGCAAATAGAAGAGCTCCATGTTAGCCTTGGTGTGTGTCCAGTCTGAGGACTGGCAGTGCCGACCCATGTGGCTCCAACCCAGAACAGGACTGAGATCTGCTGATGATTGGGATTAGATCCCATCTATGGTGGCTAAAGCTGCTGCTTTCCTCCCATCAATACAAGGTGTGTTTTTCTGACTCCTTTGGCTTCAGCATTGTTATTTGGTTTCCTCAGTCTTCTAGATATTAGAACAATCAGCCTCTAGATGAGGCTTCATCTTCCCTGCTCACTGTGAACACTGTTGGCAGACGTGCAGTAGGAGCTTTCTACGGGAAAGGAGCCTGGAAATAAGCTCTGCTCATCCTTCTGCTCATTCCTTCCTGAAATAATAATTTCCCCTCAGTTGGTTTTAAAAGTGGAGCTTTCATCCATGTTCTACTCTTCCAATAGATTACCTCCAGATTCTCCCATGGGTCAAGATTCAGGTTCTTATTGCTAATTGCTTAAATCAGTGTTTTTGTGAATGTGCGTTCGTTACTCTCTTTCATTAGGCAGTATTTAAAGTTGTAGGGAAGTCATATTTAAACGTCAAATCATTCTGGCTAAAACATGTATATAAATGTTCTCTTTATCAGAGGAGATTGTCCCAAAATTTAGAAAATTTCTAATTAGTCTTAAAATCCGTGTTATGTTTTTTTTTTGTTATCTTCTGCAGGCCAGTTAGTTATACGTCAGCCTGAAAACCTAAATCCGACCAATCATATATCAACGGTCATCTGTCAATCACATTTTTTCGGTCATAGTATTCTAATGAGAAACCAGAATCCTTTCCTTTCCCATTGAGTTCCGTCCCAGTGTTCACGGGGATGGACGTCTGTGTCTTCGGCAGGCGTAGAGCTAACAGAACTGGCAGCGTTGCGAGGCAAGGGCTCAAACATGTACGGCTGGAAGCCTTCTACACCAAACCAAGCTTCTGCCGCCCTGGCGTCCTCTTCCACAACATCTTCGTCCCCGCTTTCCTCCTCTAAATAAAAAATGGATGACGGAGGAGACTCATCCACGACCTCCGACACTAAACTCTCCTCCTCTTGCATGTTTCCTCTGTCCATAGCGTTCCTTGACAGTGTCGTTTCTAAGTCACCAATTTAGTGCTACTTGGTCCCAATTGAATTTCCCATTGGGAACCTGCTAGCACTAAGATGCTAACTGGTTAGCAAGATGATTCTGACAAACCAGCTACAACCAAACTTGCTTGTGAACCTTTCGCCACAACAATCCCGCCCTCTTGATAATGGACCAATGACCCGGTAGAATTCAGAAATGCAACGGTTGGAACAGCCGCTTCCCTACGACTTTAACCATCTTAGTGATGGTGTAACACCAAACATTGCCCCAGGACCAGTAGACGTCATTTAGACGTTGGTTTTTAGTCTAAATCCCTCACACTCTGAATTTAGTCCAGAGATAAAAATTGGGCTTTGTTTGGTCGGTCTGAATTAGTCCCACTTTAGTCCGATAACAGACGTTGAACAGACATTGCAAACCAGGTTTCAACGTCCTTTCAATGATCTGAAAGTTACGGCTTTTTACCTTTTGCTTTTCAGCCAAATGTAGACGTTGTTTGGACGTAAACCATGTCGTCTTTTCTACTAATCTTTGCTGGGTGGATAACATCCCCCAGTCCCTCACTCACTGTGCTCCCTGGTCCCAATACTCCTTCCTTTATGCTTGTTTGCTGCATGCTAATAGGATGTTTCCTTTAGGGCCAATCGATGAGTGCCATGGCCAGCTTGTAACTGGTTCTATTCAAGAACCAGTTTGGATTTCCACCCCTGCAGAAAAAGCTCCCACTGTGAGGAGCAAGAGAAAGTTGGAGGTCAAAGGTCCCTTTAGAGATGAAAATGTGGCAGGGTGTGAGCTTCACTGTGGTTCAGGTTGTTTCTAACCAGCTGATAAGATATTGCTGCTCTCTGGTTTATAACAGCCACACACCTTCAAGTTTCCACCTTAGCAGCCTCATCACACACTTTTCTGTATTCCTAAGGAACAAGTGTCTGTGTTCCTGACGTTTCTCTTCCATTGGTTGGATCCTGGTTGTGCTTCCTGAAGGAGAACACCTGATGGAGGCAGCCCCTCCTCTCCAGCAGGATTAGGAGCTCATTAACATCTGATGACCACTGAACAGGCCTCAGACCTTTTCTATCAATTCCTGGAGAGATGGCTGTTTGATTCAGTGATGTCTGAGCTTCTCCCTCCTGCCTGGGTGGAGTCCATGTGGTGTCCAGACTGTTTTATGTTTGCATATTCCAGCTGGCTGCTTCTTCAGTGTCGAGGTCCAACTGATGGAAATACTGTATAAAGTATGCTGCCATCTGAAATAAACCAGGACTTTAATAGGACTTTGCAGACGGGCTTCTTGTTTCCTTGTGGATTTTAACATACAGTACATTCCTGACAGGACCAGATATTCCTTCATACCTGCTCAGTGCTTCTCTACTTATTGAAGGACTCAGCTTAGACTTGGTTTTTAGCTTTTGGTTCAGATCTGGAAGTTTTGAGAAGCTGTTAGACTTGGAGCAATACAGTCAGCGTGTTGAACACATGAGTGTTGGACACACTGGTCCGCTGAGATGCACGTGATGGACAGCTTCCTTTTTCTGTGTAATTTTTTAAATAAAAACAGGATGATTTCTTTGTCTACTATGTCTGAGAAGATACTAAGCCTGATATTGTTTAGGATTATTTTGTTGTTTCCGCTTTTTAAAGTTTTACCATCTTATATTGACATGATCTGAACCACTGTGCGTCTCTCAGAGGCAGTCTGCATGCTCAGAGCTTCCCACAGCCCTGCTGTTATTATTCCTCCTGGTTTGTTTAAGGAGGGTTTTGGTGCTGTGGGTCCCTGGAGTTTTTGGTGGTTGGTCACCATAACCTTTCAGCCCTCCTGCTCCTACTTGGAGGCCCCGCTAGCATTTAAAACCAGTTTAGCACTGGAACTGAGCAGGGCTGGTCAGTATGGTTTATCAATAAAATCTGCATTTTTTTTCTCCCAATAGCTTCATGAAAACATATTGAGAAATAAGTTTTAAAAACGCCTTTTATTCTAGTCTCCCTTTCTGAGCTGAGTTCAAAGTGCAACTAAAGCCAAGCTGTGAAACCTGCCTGATCCACTGCTGTGAACAAGGAAAATAAAACACAGTGTCTGCAGCTGCACTGCACTAAAAACAATGTTTGCATTATTTAAAACCTTCAGCTTCATAGGGCAAAAACAATGATTGGGTTAATTGATTATTGAAATAATGGTCAACTAATTCAGTAATAGATTAATCGTTAACTGGAGTATAGAGACTGTAAAACAGGTCTTTAGCTGACAGAGCGACAAACCATGAGCAGGAATTATATAAAAATATATACAAATTTTGCATTTAAAGAAACATTTTTCATCTGTCTATCTGCTCTATCCAGAACTACTCACGTGGAAAAGTGTATGATTAACTTAATTTTTAATTGATTAATTGGAAAAACAATTGACAGATTAATCAATTTGCAAAATGATGGTTAGTGGCAGCCCTAATTTCAGTTTACTTTTATTAACTTAGGATCTGTATTCTGGCAAACTTGAACATTATTTTTCAACAAGATTTGAAGAGTTGTTTTATTTAATTTCATATTTGTATTGTTCACTGTAGAATTTGTACTGTTGTGTTTTTAGGTAAACTATTTGAAGATCTGCCAAGGGAAAACAGATGAAAAATAGCCTCTTGTCAAATAAATAATTAAAATGAAATTAAATGATAAAACAGCTCTTTATGTTATATCTAAACTACTATGTTACATTCTATATAAGCATATGGAAATGCAATATGATTTGAAGGATGCAGGTTTCTTTTTTTAGTCTACAAAGTGTTTTTACCTTCGCTTTAGAATATAAAACAATAGTGTTAAAGTAATTAACCATGCTTAAATCGATCCAATAGATGCCGAATGTCTTTTACACTAAAAAATGATCTGAAAATGAGTAAATTAAGTGTGTAAACCCTTAATTTGAGCAGGTTAATAAGATTATTTTCTTAAAATAAGTGCATTTGTTCTAGAATTGAGGATGAAAAATAGACATTTTGCTAATAGAACAATACAATTTAAATTTAAAATGAAAAAAACAATTGCATTGTCTTATTTCAAGTGTATGTTATCAAATTATCTTATTTTAAGTGTAAAAAAAAATCCTCATTTCATTGGCAAACTCTCTCATTTAGCTACTCAAATTAAGGGGAGAAGAAACTTAATTTAAGAAATTTTTACTTATTTCTAGATAATTTTTCCATTGCATGCCAAGCAACATTTTTATTGCAACCGAGCAACAATTGGTAGAAAAGACTACATGGTTTACGTCCAAACAACGTCTCCATGTGGCTGAAAAGCAAAAGGTAAAAAGCCGTAAATTTCAGATCATTGAAAATCCAGATTTTCATCAAATTTATTCTTAATAAACACCAAATTTTGAGTAATTGTTGAAAACTATTCATCGGCCAGGACCTGGGATATACAGGGTGGTTTCTTACTAATGAAGTGCTTAAATCTGCGCTTTATTCTGCCTTTTTACATGAATATATGCAGCAGAGTATCACTAAGGAAAGGCTTTCAAAGGCTCCTCTTTCTGTCTCCTCGGTGTCTTGTGCAATTTCACCTTTAAATGTAGTTCATATATATATGACTCATTTCCAGTGTTCCCCCAAGATATGAATGCTGCATAAATTCATATCCTGAGGTCCTGGGAAGGAACGCCAGGAGCCACTTTCACGCGGTTATTTTTACTCCGTTGATCAGTATTCAAAAGAAGCAGAGCCTGCACCCCAACAACCAACCTCCAGACGGTAAGAGCCGCTGTCCCTGTGGCGTTCAGTGGACGCACGCCTACATCTGGCTTTAATATTAAAACATCTTCTCCTGAGCTATTTACTGGAGATATACAAACACGTCCAAATAGCTCCACCAGTTAATAAAGGCCAGGTCCAGGTTTCCTTCAGGCCCAAAACGCAAACTTTCTAATGTCCCTCCTCCTCCGTCATCCTTCCAACAATGAGCTCTACAAACGGAGCCTTTGATATGGAGATTTATTGAGTTCAGGAAAAATGGGAAAAAAGAATTTCAGGCCAGAGAAGTTTCCTTGCTCTAAACCAGTGTTTATAGATTTTAAATACCAAAGCAGATAGAGAGCAGCAGAGCCTTTAAGCTGTAAGATGACACAAACAAGATAGCGTTACATCCTTAAAAGATTAAACTCCAAATACCTGCATTCAGACTCTCAGATAGGACACCTTTGTCTCCTTTATGTTTGATCACTGCTTCTCCACGTCTCTGATATTCATGTTTGGCTTCGCTGGATTTTAACCAACAGGTTAAAAAATTGGATTTCTCATTTATTAACCACCGTAATAAAAATGCACTATGTTGTGATTACCTTAGCTTTTTATGTTTTACACTGGAAACCCACAGTAATGGAAAAATGACTGCTCTGTTTACGTCCTTTCTTTCTTCGCCTTGATTTTATTTAGTCTTTGCTTAAACAGAGAAGAAAAACTCTGTTTCCTTTGAAGCATCTTTAGGTCATCAGTTCCACAAAGCAACTCTGAGGGCTTCAATTCATGACATTTTTAAATAAATGGTCAGTTCTGTAACCCCATGACGTCTTCTGTCTTCACTTTATTCATCTGAGATGGAAAAAAACTTTCAAATTATTTTAAAAAATCTTTACATCATTACAAAATCTACTATTTGTATAAAATTCTAAACAAAGAAGAGGTTCAGAAAAAAACCTAAATGAAAATCTGATGTTTTTGCTGCTTTTTAAATTGAAGAATATATTTTTCTTTCTCTAGTTCTCAGTGGAATTGCATCATCGTTGTATGCGTTAAGATTTTTTTGTGGAACATAGACATCACACATAGAGCGAGTTTAATGATTATGCTCTTATCTCAGCATATTGTAGTTTATAGTTGTATTACCGTTTTTACTGAAGCAGCGTTTTTAATTATAAAACGGTAAATGTCAGTAGAAATAAATCAACACACACTGGTATAAAAGCTGCTTTTTTCTAGAAAAAAAAAGCCTTTTTTGTAGCAGACAAAGGTGTAATAGTGCTGATTTGTTGTGCCTAATTTGTGCAGTCAGTGCAGCAGACCACATCTACTCTTTAATATCGCTCTCATGCTCCTCTAATCCTCTAATGTCCATGTTTCCTCAGTGAAAGCCAAAAAGACTTTATTTTTCCAATATCCGACATCAGTCAAACTAAGGAGTGTGTGTGTGTGTGTGTGTGTGTGTGTGTGTGTGTTCAATGTAAAACACTACATAATATGGTACATGTGATTTCCATCTCTGTGAAACAAAAGGCCTTGGAGAAAAATAATGAAACATAGATTCATCTCATGCTGTTTTAGATTAGTTTCCTTCAAGCTGCTTCTCAATTGTACCAACAATTATAAAACTGCAAATAGCGAAAAACTAAAATAAAATAAATAAATGAGAAAGAACTATATGTGTGATACTCAGTGGAAGGCCGAGGAGAAGCGGTGAGTTTTGAAGTGAGCGCTGAAGGGTGTGGACACTTGGAGGTGCGGTAATCCAGAGTCTTGGGAAAAACAAGAAAACTCTCCATCGGCTTTCAGCTTTGATGTGGGATTATCAAAGAGGGCGGCTTGGCTGGACTCATCTCAAAGAGGGAGGGGGGGTTCAATTCAATTAAAATACTTTTTTAGATCGGAATATGTCAGAAACAACTGCCAGGGATGAAATGTTTAAGACATGTCAGAATTTAACTGAAGTGAAATAAATGAAAATAAAAACAAGTGACTCCAATTAAAAATGTATTTTCTTGTTGTTTTTTTATTTGAATTGATGAATATGTAAAAATCCATAAAAGAGTAACAAAAAAGCAGTACAAGTCAGCTGATAATAAAATCAAATAACAGCAGGATGACGACGTTAGAGGTTTAGACATGAACCTCAAACAGCCTCCAAATAGTTCCTGCTAAAACCAGAGTTCATAAAGTGGATATTAATGTGTTGGTTTCCTCGGTAACCAGGAGGAAAATTAGAGGATTATTTATCTGAGTGACGATTTAGAAACAATCGAGGAGAATTGAAATAACCTTTATTGTTCCTCAGAAGGGAAACAATTATTAAAAACTAAAATGCAAACTGATGTGTACAATAACATGACAGGGAATAATCTTTGAATGGAGTATAGAGGTTCTGAAACAGGCCTATATCTGACGGAGCGACCCACTTAGAGCAGGAATTATATCAAGATTGTACTAAAAATATATAAATATTTGCATTCAAGATAAAGAAATATTTTTATATGTCAATCTGCTCTATCCAGAACCGATACCATGTGTTTGAAATTGATGTGTGTGTGTATATATATGAAGAACTGCAGACTACTTGGACGTAAAATAATTGCCATCATGGCTTTTTCAAGCTGCTGCCTGCCTTTGTGAAGCAGGAAAAAGACTAAAACAAAGTGAATCCAGTAGAACTTTTTATTGCCTACATGGAATGGGGTAGCCTGATAAACCAGACTAAATTTGAGATTAAATGTGTAATTTAGTCTGGCCCCGATGAATGAGACATCGGAAGATTGTTGATGAGAAAAACCCGTTGTTTTTCAAACCATCTCTGTGCCTATTGGCCAACGCTCTGACCAATGAGGGCAACTGACTGTGATGTAGGGAGTGTTACAGGAAGCTGGTGGGGGAGTGTAAACAAACAGCCTGTCGGTAAAATGGCGAATACGTCCTTCTTAAAAATGAATGAGCGTAGAGCCTCTAGCTGCTCACGTTTCAACGAAAACCTCAAGTCTAATCCTTCCAAAACTGATTCCAAAGCTGAGTCAAACCAGAACTGTTCAGTAGTTGTTGCCATCTTCCTTGTTGTTCTTTCTCCAGTGTCATGCAGCTTTGTCGTCCCGGCGTCAAAAGTCCGCCTGCTTTGCATTCAGAAATTCAAAACACATCTCTGCGTTGTGATTGGCCCGCCAGTTTTAGGGCCTGGGGCATTGATGGGGGCTAGACCACTCTCAGGGAAAACTGATTTATGCCGCTGGCGGGTGGGGCTAGTTTACTAGGCTAGGAATGGGGGACAATAGTTGAATAAACTTTAGGTTCTCAAAATGGTATCATTGCAATATGTGTTGGTACTCGCCAATACTGATACCGTTTTAGTGCTGGAATACTGGTATCCGTATCGGTGCAACATTACTTCAAACGCTGTTTAAATATGTTTTTAATGGAAATTTTTTTTTCTTCTAAACTTGATAAAGTTTTTGAAGTATATTTGCTCTAAAATATAACAAATCAACTGTATATTAATGAGATGTTACATTTATGCTGTCCTTTAGTTGAATTAATAAATTAAATAGTATATTTTTGTCTTTTTAGCCTCATCTTTTTTTGGTTGCATTTTTTTCTGCTAGCTTTAGACAAATTTTCTGCAACACCTCCATTCAGAGCAGAAACACAAATGTACACAAAGAGGGAGCTGTGCAGTTTAGCATTCAGCATTCAGTAAATGTCAAGGTTACCGCATCAATACACAATTGATTTTTCTTGCACTTTTCTTGTAAGCCTGCTTTCAAGGCGGTGCAACAAAAAGTCGGCTCTTCCTCTTGTTTACCACTCAGGCTGCGAGCAGAGTCTGGTTCAGCCGGTGAAGAACCAGCTTCTTCAGGTTCTCCACAGGTTCCGGTTTATTTCATTAAAGCCTTTCATCTGCTGTGATGTCATCACTCTCATATCCCATAATGCCCCCTCAGCAGGAACCATCACTCTTCATTTTCAGACATTTTACTTTAAGATTTGATTAACTTTTGTTTTCTTTCTTTAAAAACATCTTTTTTTTTTCTTTTTGGTTGTGTTCTTTCATAGGTTCTCCCATGCCCTCCCCCTCCTGCCCATCACCTGTCATTGACCAATCACATCCACACTCAAATCCACATGACAACCCGCTGTTAGCAGATGCTGTTGAGCCAGACTCTGATGAGGAAGAGGAGGAGGAAGAGGAGGAGTATGCAGCTCGGCTGTACATACCTGTAACACATGGTAAACCGACTTTCAGGATTTTTTTCTTTTCTTCTTTTACGTTAACCTTAGTTGATGGAGTTGTAGATTGATGATTTCCTGTTCCATCTCCACCGATGGTGCACCGTGTTTACACGCTGTTAGTTTTGACCCACATTACTGCAACAATGGGTTTGATTAGCCGGACATCCTCACCTGGAAGCCATGTTTTTCTCAATGCTGCCTCGCTGCACTGTAAATAATTCATTCTAAATAAGTCGTTTTTTCATAAAATAAGTGAATTTTTTCTTGAATTGAGGTGGAAAGTGAGTCAGTTTGCCGATGGAATATGAACATTTACATTTTAAATAAGAAAAAAACAATGTGCAAGTGCAAACAAGTGCATAATATCTAATCATCTGATTTTCAGAGTAAAATACTCGTTCTATTGGCAAATCTTCTTATTTACCTACTCATATTAAGGGTAAATACTCGTAATTTAAGATTTTTTTTTACTTATTTCTGTATCATTTTTGCAGTGTGTTCTCACACTGGAAAAATGTCAAATCTAGATAAATAATTTTTTCCTTAAAATAAGTGCGTATGTTCTTGGATTAAGGAGGTAAAAGAGACATATTTAGATTTCCATTTTTTGCAGCGTGTAGCCTAAAGCATGGCTGCTCTCCTGAGGAGTCGGAGCATGTTATATTTTAGCACCTATCCTAACAGAGACAGACTCAGGCCTAAACCTAAAAGCACCTTATTAAACCCGACTAATGTCCATACAAAGCCGCCATGTTGGGGATCTGTCAGCAAACATTTAGGAAACCAGGAGTTCAAATATTTCTAAACTCCATTTATGGTTTCCAGGCAGCTTTGTCTGAGATGCTTGCCTCTAGACAAAAACACACAGCCCGCACCCTGAAAATGACAACAATGGCTCCAATCCTCAGCTGCTGTTTTCCTGTATTACATCACAGCGCCACCAACAGGTCTGGCATCCTTTCACAGCCTTATAGGGCATCCATTCACTCAGCAGGCTCTGTGTTTATAGAAAAAGTCTCTGAAATGAGGAGCGTTTTGTCTGCGTGTGGTGGGTCTTTGCAATCCTTTGCATCTGATGCTAAAACCGCTGTCACTGCTACCAACACCTAATCGTTTGCACCACCGTGAACTGATGTGTTGCTCTCCATTACATCACCATGTCACACTCATCCCTGCGTCCCATTTTAACCTCACCTCCTGCATCTGTCTCTTCCTCCTAACGGGGATTTTTCAGCTGGTGGTTCAGGATTAATCTGAAAAGGGACAGAAATATATTTCAGCTTTGGAGTCAGTTTTATGAACAAGGCTGATGTGATGGCAGCTTATTGGGGTCCCGGGTGAAGCCATGGCCGCGGGAACTAGGGATGCTGGGGGTTACTCAGCACCCCCTAGTGGTAAGAGGGAGATTTACAAAAATATGTATTAAAAACACTTAACATATTAATAACACAGTTTATACGTTTCTCATGAATATTTTAGGAAATGAGTCTGACTTTTTCTTATTTTACTTTTACGTGTATTTGGATTTTCATTTCATTACTTAGAGGCCAAATTAACACAACTTCCCAGAAGTTACGTTGTCATGACAACGTCAAGCAAACCAGTGGTTGCTGTGTAAAGAGGTTATATCGCTCGCAGCTGCAGACTAGTAAATTTACAGAGACTTATGAGAGAAGCGAGGAGGAAATATGGCACAGAATGCTTTTCAGATTCATCCGCTCATTAGAGACTTTATCTCTAAGTTGCTAACTGGTTAGAAAGATACTTTCGATAAACCGGCCACAACCAAATTTTCTTGTGAACCTCCTGCCACAACAATCCCGCCCCCTTGAAAATCGACCAATCACATTTACTTTATTCACTCGGGGGAGAATATAGAAATGCAACGGTTGGAATGGCCGCTTCCCTACGACTTTAAAGTAAGCATAGTATTTTAGAGTGTTATTTTGATCTTGTGTTCGTTGTGTAATGGATGTGGAGAGCTGTTCGATAACATTTAATAGTGCAATAATAAAATAATTTCCTTGTGGTTTGCGTAAAAGTATTTTGGAGCTAAAAGAGCCACATGTGACATAAACACAGTGACTCAGGTTCATGCCAGCTGAGCAAATCACTAAAACACTATAACCAACAATCTGTTGGTTATAGTGTTATAGTGAAATTTAATTAATAGAGCGTATACTCAGCTGACAACTGATGAAGTCTGTGTTCTATAACACAGACCCTGCGTGTATATGACAATAAAGTAGGGGAGCTCAATCAATTTATTGTATTTTAAAGGCCTATAGACTAATAAAAATAAAAAATAAAAATAAAAAATTTCACAGCACACCCTGTTCAAAAGAACCTCCAGCGGCCCTGTGTGAAGCTGTTAAAGCTTGTTGTTTATTTATTTTATTCATTCATTCATTAAAAGAAAACAACAGAACAAAACCAGTGCAAGTGACAACTGGATGAAATGAAAGGAAAGGAGCAGAAAGAAGTAAAAACTTATATTATCCTCCTCCATTTTTTAGATAAAGTATTACTTATTCAACTCAGATAATTACAACCACGCAAAAAAACAATCAAACAAAAAAACGGCATTACTCAGAATGTGAGCTACAAAAAAAATAAATAAAAGCAACAATTCATCAGCCTATCCAATGTCATATAGACTCGTCAAAATCACTTTCAGTTTTCTTATTAGAAACAGAACAAGCTGCTTTAATTCACTAATAATCTTATTCCATAAATCAACACCTTTAATAGAAAAACATCTTTCCATCTGTTCTCTGTCTGGATATTTTAAAAATATTTTTTCCTTTAAAGTTATACTTTCTTTCTCTTTTAGACAATCTGTTTAGAAAATTGTTTGGTTAAACTTTTTTTATGTTTATTCTAAATGAATTTAGAAATATTATACTTCATCAATTCATTGAAATATCTGATTTGTGTAATCTCTGTTTCCACTTCCACGTATTGCTCTCTTCTGCAATATTCGCTGAGAGTCTCACCTTAGAATTAGGAGAATGCTGAATGAAGGGAGCAGAGAAGAAGGAACAACGACAGCAGAACTAAAGGAACCATGAATGAGTTGTGGTGGATTAAAGCACCGTGTGACGTTCAATGACTTCACACATTTCCGTGCGACTCAGGCTGCATGAAAAGGATTTGTGATCCAACAAAGGAGGCCCGTTAGCTTGTTATGTATTATCTCTGTAGTTTACGCTGGTCTGGTAGTGAACTAAAGCATTTTGGATATTTACCGTAAGAGGACCACATTGCTAAAACCAGCTAGAATTAAGTAAAAGAGTCTTAATTTAAGTACATTTAGCCTCAATTTGAGTAGGTAAATAAGATGATTTGCTAATGGAATGACTATTTTTACTCTTAAAATAAGATAATTAGATAATATTCACTTAAAATAAGACGATGCAATTGTTTTTTCTTATTTTAAATGTGAATTGTCTTGTTCCATTGGCAAACTTTCTCAATTACCTCCTTAATTCAAGAACAAATGCACTTATTTGAAGAAAAATTTCTTATTTAGATTTCAATTCTTTCTAAAAAAAAAAACTAAAAAAAATTTTCTTCTACATAAGTCATTTTTTCTTAAAATAAGTGCATTTCTTCTTGAATTGGGGAGGCAAGTGAGACAGTTTGCCAATGGAACAAGACAATTTACATTCAAAATAAGAAAAAAATTACTTCATTGTCTTATTTCAAGTGCATGTTATCTAATTATCTTATTTTAAGAGTAAAAATATTCATTCCATTATTCCATCATCTTATTTACCTACTCAAATTGGGCGTAAATAAACTTAATTTAAGTCTTTTAAAATTATTTTGCAGTGTAAACAAGGAAGGATTTCTGAAGCAGAGGTGTGAAAAGAAACAGGTAAAGTCTAGGATTCAGTGTGAAAAAGCCCAAACCATATCAGAAGCCAGGAGGGATAAGGGGCGAGCAGCGGTATAAATTCAATATGAACATTGGTGCTCAGGGCCGCTGGTGCTTAGAGTCTCCGTGGGGCTCTAAGAAAAATTAGATTTTGGGGCCCTTTATGTCTGTGGGTAATATCTACCCCTGCAATCAATACTTCAAAACATTTTTGGATGATCAGATCGTTCACTCATCAACTATGAAGTCACTGCGGCTTTGGCTGTGCTGTTTGCTGGCTGCTTTTTCTTTGAATCATCTAGTGTTAGGAAAAGTTATCAAGGAGGCAAGTGTGCATTTTATTTACAGTAAAAGTGGTGTATAGTTTTTGGTTCCAGCAATGATGTGCAATTATACACTGGAAAAATGATCTAGAAATAAGAAACATGTTCTTAAAATAAGATATTTAGACAATATGCACTTGAAATAAGTCAATGCAATTGTGTTTTATTATTTTAAGTGTAAATTATCTTGTTCCATTGGCAAAATGTCTCTTTTACCTCATCAATCCAAAAACAAATGCACTTATTTTAAGAAAAAACGACTTATCTAGATTTCATTTTTTCCAGTGTATAAAAGAAAAAAAATATCATAAATTGTACAGAAAAAAAGCGTCGAATCATGATAAAATGTTCAACTCATCTTTGTTCTCCAAAAATAGGTTTGTCTTTTAGAGATTTTGAGGAGGCTTTTTTTTTTGTGTTAAAGTGATGATTTCTGCATGATTGAAAGTGCATTAATTTAAAAATACATATTTTTATGATGAAACTTTGTGATTTGGTACTATAGTATGTTTCTATAGAAGTCATTTTACATGTCAGAAGAATGGAAGTTGTCCTTGAGTTCCCCCCCTCTTCAGCGTGGGCCGGCCCTGTTGATGCTCACGGAGGCAGGGGTTAAAGCTGCAGAAGCCCCACTGTTGATGGAGGCGTAGATGAGAACTGATACCAAATAGTAAAACATAGTTAGCAGTGTACCACTGGTTGAAAAAATTATTGTCACACTGAAAGGATCTGGAAATATATACAAATGTCTTAAATGAAGTGTATTTACCCTTGATTTGAGTAAGTAAATTAGAAAGTTGGAATGAGATTTTTACTTTCAAATAAGATAATTAGCTAAAATGCACTTGAAATAAGACAAGGCAATTGTGTTTTCTTATTTTAAATGCAAATTGTCTTGTCTTGGCAAAATGTCTCTTTTATCTCCTCAATTCAAGAACAAATGCACTTATTTTTTTTTTTAGAAAAATGAGATTTTGATTCTTTCCAGTGCACTTTAAAAAAAAAAGACAAAATAGTAACCATCAGGATGAACACTTCGGCCGGATTTATCAAGATCCAATTTTGCGTGCAGTAATTTGCGCTCGCAAACTGGAATTTTGCGCGAGGGGCTGAACCATGGTTTGCGGGTGATTTAACAAGAGCGATTGCGTAACTGGTGGCAGGCGCAAAACTGTTGGAGACGCCCTATTTAAATGATGGTTTTGCGCGTTTTGTGTTTTGCGGCAAAGTAGTTTGTGCAAACTAGTGCATTAAGAAATAAAAAAAAAAAATAAAAAAAATAAATAAATATATATATATATATATACATATATATATATATATATATATATATATATATATATATATATATAAATAAATAAATAAACCTTGGCTACCTTTATTCCCTAAGGTGGTATGTGGCTGAATTTCTACTTCACTGCATTAAAAAAAACAAAAAAAAAACAGGTGTTTTGTATCGGCCTGTAGAAAAATGCACATACCAAATGGCTCACAATGGGACTGTGGATGAGATTACTGCGCGTACACATCTCCGCAGCATTGGCATGTTGCTCCACAGGCGCAGAGGTCGGGGTTCTCCGTTAGGGCGTCAGGGCGACATGGCATTTAGAACATCAGACAGCACTTCTGAAAAACGAGATTGGGAGATCCCAGCTCTCGCTGCAACCGTACGCTGGAATGACCCAGATGCAAAAAAGTGCAACGTTGCAAGGAGTTTTGTGATATCTGGTGTTGCGTGGGTCCTCCTTGTGGCTGGCTCCAAATCCATTCGGAGTTCCCCCAACAGCTCCAAAATGGCAATGCTGGATAAACGATACGTTTTGATGATCGTTTCCTCGTTCATTCCAAAAATATTCACACGGAGTGAAAAAATGCGTTCTCTGCGTCTCCTTGCTTCATTTTGATGTCTCCTTCTTGCGACAATAACCGCTGCCATGTGTGCGCAATTACGCATACAGACCATTTGCACCTTCTTTTGAAACGTGTTAAATATAGAGTCAGATACCGTTAGCAAAATTGCTTTCAGGTTTAATAAATCACTTTGCGAGTGCTAAATTAATATATTTACATGTTCTCCTCCCACAAGACGCACTTTTGCGTGTAAACGCCCCATATTGCATATTCATTGCAGAAAAAGTACTAAATGGATAAGAGGCGCTATTTAGCACGTTTTAAAGACCAAATCCTTTTAGCACGCTGTTGATAGATCAGTTTGTACATTTTTTAGCGTGCGCAGTGAAATAGCTCACGTTTTTATACACGCAAACCTTTGATAGATCCGGCCCTTTGTGTTTATTTGTTTACTTTAACATTTAGGTGTTGTTATAGGTCTAGATGGTAACTGGGTCTTTTTAAGGCTCCGTTCCACTTTCTAAAATCAGAAGTACAAACTTGGAATTACATTATTTAACTGCACCATGTTTATTTCCAATTTTATCCATTTCCCCTACAAGCTAATAGAAATTCACTTCTCTGATTCTGTACTTTAAAATATTGCAGCAACATGTTTATGGTAGGAGCTTGTCTTGTTCTAATGAATCCAGATCTTCCAGGATGATATTTACCAACTGGTTCCATTCACAGCTCAGACCTGTTTCTTTTTAACGTTATCAGAACCAGATGTTGAGCTCTATGGGCGGGTCGGTAGCCTCGGATCGGTCCTCTTACACTAAAGGTTTGGAAAGGAAAGGCAGTGTGAACGAACGGCCATGAGTGCCACAATTAGTCAGATACCATTAGGAGAAGGGGCATCAAAGGGAGAAAAAGGAGAAACAGAGCCGAAGGAGTGATGGCAGCAGAGACAGACAGACGTCTGCTTATATATACATTTCCATCTAAACACAATCAGAAACAGCTCTGAAGTTTGGTTCCTGAAATGCCTAAAAGGCATTGTGTGTGGTCTCCTTTTCCCAAAGCAGTCCCAGCTTGACCTAACCAACCCATGTTCAGCCAAGCTTCTACAATACCCTTCTTACCACTTCCTGCTTTATCTAGACAGGCTTTCTCCTGTTATGTGTCTATATTACTGCCCACCCCCATCTTAAACTTGTGTTTCTTCACACCACGGATCTTTGTAGAAAATCACGCAAAGTAAAAGCAAGGCCTTCTGGCTTATGTTATGCAGAAAGACAAAGAGGACGGAGAGACAGTGAGTGAAATGGAGACTGTGGCAACATTTAACACCATCTAGTCCGATTAGTGTTGTAGAAAAAAATGGGCTGCCAAGATGCTTCTGTTTGGCTTCAATGGTTTAAAAGAGAAAGATCCGGAACTCAGGAGGGAAAAACAAAGGTTTGGTCTATAAAATCTATTAACAGAACATCTTTTTGCAGTGGGATCTGGTGCTTCATGCTGGGCTTTTGTCTTGTCTCGTAAAATAAATCATTCAACACTCAGGCCTCCAGAAGTCAACCATGATGGTCTGTTCAGATAGCAACAAAAGACAACATGAGTTATGACAGGATCCTGTGCTGTAAAATTCACTTAAGACGTTGCAAGCAGGGAGGCATTTATAATGGCTGTGATTGATTTTAAAGGCTGCTTCCTCCAAGGTCTACCTGGAATGGGTCTTTGGAGGTCCATGAAAATAAGGAAGAGTTTTGGTTATAGATTCAAGCAGGTCCAGCCTTCTCTCGCTTTAACTACCCGTACCCTCCGTCGCCTAGTAACCGTGACAGTTGACACACAAAGCAGGAAAAGAAAGGATGCCAAACTTCTCACTACAGTTCTTGGTGCTAATGAAATTTCTGAGGAGCTTCAACAGCAGTACCGTCGTAGCGAGTATCAGATTTATAGTCCCCACACTGCAGAGATGTTGGAATCTGAGCTTAACGCTGTAGTGGAGGATGTTCTATCTCCAGGTCCAGGTAAATAAGTGGTCCTCCTTATTTTCAATCATTCTGGTGAAATGTTCACGTCCTACTGTACATATTTGTCTCCATTTTCAATTTCTGTTGGTGAGTCTGACATACGTAGTGGACAAATTGCAAATCTTTTTCTGAAAAGTAAGCTTGTATGAGCGATGCAAACAGCAACACAAAGCAGCCAAAGAATGGATGCCAAACTTCTCACTACTGTTCTTGGTGCTAATAAGATTAAGATTTTCCATCCAATATCAGATTTATAGTCCCCACCCTGCAGAGATATTAGAGCCTGAGCTTTAATATCAGCCAAACCCATTTACACAGGGACAGATTATACCTTTGAATAGACCAAACATTATCCAGCACATATCTGACTCAATGACCATTTAAAACAAATATTTTCATTAATTTCAGACGAAACTATTCACATACTTGGATTATATTAAACTGCACTACCAATATTCACCACTGTTTGGCACTATTTACCTTTTTCCTCTGAGCAATAAATCCTGGTATATCCAAGGCTACGCAGGATACAGCAGACCTGTCCTTCAAAACTGCTTTTTGTCGGCCGCATAACGAGGAGTCGTCTAATCCGAACAGACCTCGGCGAATCTGTCCTTCAGAGGTCGCAGCCCCTGAGTTAGAACTCAGCCACCGCTTAGTGCAAACATTTTAACACCCCTGTGACACCTGTAGCTTTGGGTGCTGCTCTGCTGGACGATGTTCAAAAAGGAGAGAATTAGGAGGGAACCAGTTTCACAGAGATTTCCTGGCCCATGATGATGACTGGCTTAGTAGACTCCCTACAGCCTGGTTGATTCGTGCGTTGAGCCACCAGACCCTCGCCTTCCAAGTCATTGTCAGCGTTGAACAAAGGACTGTGCTGGGCTGTGATTGGTCAGAATGTCAGTCAGGTGATGTGGGATTGTTTGCTGGTGTTGATGGGTTGCGTTCTGCTGAGGTTGTGGAAATGTTGTGTTCTGCGTTTCGCGGCATTGATAAAATGTGAACAGATGAGAAATTCATGTTTTCTATAAGATTACAATGACTAAGAACATTGAGCTTGCAAGCAAAGCTGGTAAAAAAAGGCATTTATCACAAAATATATATTTGTTTAGTGAATTTTAGTCTCAATTTATGGGGGGATTCTAACTATTTCTCATTTATTATCTTACTTTTTGCATTTTGTAACTTAATAGGTTCCTGCTTTGTAATATTTTATGGATGCGTTTAAGTTTGATAATGTCTGAGAAAACATTTTTAATTCAGTCAGTTTTTAATACAGCACAATAAATTATTAGCATTTAATTTGGGGCTTCTTTTATAAGTTTAATATATGGTTAAGAAATTAAATCCTTAATATATGGAAAGAGAAAAAAAATCATTATTCGATCAATAAGAACAATCGACTTAATAATCAGTAGATTTTTGTGAGGCTTCTTTGCTGATAAAAACACCCTCTCCACTGCCTCTTCATCGTCAGCCATGTTTGTTAAACCTGAGCTAACATTTGATCCTGAGAGCTTTGTGGTTATAGTAATTATAAAGACCATGAAGCAAGATCTTTTGGCTGTCAAAGGAAAAATAAGGTATAAAAAATAATTCAGAATATAAGAAGGTAATGTAAATTACTTCAGTTTAACAACGTGTTTATTTTACATCACGAATATGACACATTGTACTGAATGAAAGGTTTTAGATTATGTTTTGCTAGGTTTCTCCTTCCACTGTATTAATGTGATTTTAGATCTTTAGGTTTTTTTTCCCATGGTAACGGTAAAATAATGAACTCTCTACTATAACAGCAGGAACTGGAACCATCTGAAAGTGGATTTCCAGTCAGCTTTTGGAACAGGCCAACAGTAAAGTCATGTTAGGGAATTAAAAAGGGATTTCAAATCTAGTTACATGGATTCCAGGTCTGCTTATTTCACCTCGCTCTGCCCGATGCATTTTAGTCCAATCCGGTTATACAGATGCAGATCTAATAGATACAGCTCAGATCTAATTATTTCTAACAGAATTGGCTGTAAGAAGATTCAGTAATAAAATAAAATATCCATACGGTAATAAAAAGGGATGTTTTTGAAAATGTAAATATAATGTTTGGATGAGGAATTAACTAACAAATCCTGAGGACTCTGACTTCAAGCCTCAAGTGTGTACATCGACCATTAGTTGCAGCTAATGACCTATTCCAGAGGTGACAGACGCTCGGAGCAATCAGGGTGTGATTTCTTCCTGCTGCTACACACGGACAAGTTGTCTTTTCCCCATCGGGAGCCAAAAGACGCCAAAAATCATCCAGCGTCCAGCCTGTAGATGCCTCAATAGATGCCAAGTCAATCAGCCGAGAGCGGAAAAAGCAGCATAAAAAAGACAAGTTTCTTTGCCAGCAGAGGGATGACGCCAGGCTTTATTGACATCGTCTATAGTGAAAGGAGCAGACATGTCCGACCACGGCGTACACAGAAACACGAGTTACACTTAGTGCTTTTTACTTTGGGATCAAGCAGGCAATTCTCCTCAACACCAGAACCAATCAATGAGGCACTAAACGAAAGGGAGGAAGGAGAGGGAAAAAAAACACCATATTTCTCAACAGTTCTCATCAATGGGTCAGGGAATGAGAGAGGAAGACAGATCTAACATCCACTCTAATGCTGATCATGTCCAGAGCTAATAAACATGAAGAGGACAGCTGGCTCTAAATGTAAAAAAATATATAAATAAATAAAAAATGTGCTGAAGATGAGAAGGGAATAAGAAGAGGGGTAAGATAAGACTCAATCATTGATCAGGCTAATGAATGTCAGGCCAGTCGTCGGGATTGGCCTCCCAACAACACACAGACACAGACACACACAGAGGACACGAGCAGAAGCACGCTGTTCACGTCTGAGGCTGATTGCAGAATGGAGTCACTTAAGTAAATCAAAATGTTGTGGCAGGCTCCATACAAAGAGGCTGGGAGACGCAGAGCGCCAGACAAAGAGGGATACACTGGAAGCAAGTTAGGGTAGGGGGGGACACATGGAGACTGGGTGGGTGTGGGTGTGGAGCAGCTAATGCATCAAGTTACAAGATGCATAGCAAGAAATATTAGGAAATATCATGCAGGAGGTAAACGGATTCATAGTCTGTGCCGTGCAGATATATCCACCGTCGCTGCTGTCCGGGTCTGTTGGATGTTAATTGTAATTAAAAGAGTGATGAGATAGAAATTCATCTAAAAATGTTATGAAGAGAAAGGAAATCCCCTGATGCATAGAACGGCTCCACATAATTCAATTCACTTTATTTCTATAGCGGCAATTTACAACACATGTCATCTTAAGGCACTTTATAGATACAATTCAACCAGATCATCCAGTCAGATTGATTCTAAGTTTTTTATCTAAGGAAAACTAGCTGATTGCATCGACTCATTGACTCTTCAGCAATCCCTCACGCTAAGCATGCTTGTAGCGACAGTGGAGAGGAAAAACTCCATTTGAACAGGAAGAAACCTCCAGCAGAACCAGGCTCAGCGTGAGCAGCCATCTGCTGAGGCCGACTGGGGTTCAAGGAGACAGAAGCAGACATAGAAAAAGAAGCATAGATACAAAAGGCAACTGTCAACCAGCTCCACAGGCGGCCCCGTCCAGGAAACACCCAGCCAGGCAGAGAGGATGAAGAGAGCACATCCAGTTAGTCACAGTCAGAGAAACAGGACTACACTGGAAAACAGGCCGATCTCCAGCATCTATAAACAAAGGTGTTGATTTCTCTGCAGGATGGAGTCGCAGGAACAGACCAGATGAAGCTACTATGAGAAAAAGCAGAGAGAGCAGAACGTTAGAGATTGAACTAACAGATTCTGCAGAGTGGGAGAATAGAGATAGAATGAAGCAGAATGATGAAAAAGGGGTCCCTATGTCCTCCAGCAGTCTAAGCCTATAGCAGCATAACTATAGAGACAGCTCAGGATAACCTGAGCCACTCTAACTAGAAGCTTTATCAAAAAGGAAAGTTTTAAGCCTAGCCTTAAAAGTAGACAGGGTGTCTGCCTCACAGACATACTGTCTGCATTCACTTGTTTTGATGTACCAGCCTACGTTTGGGTCTGACCCTGCATGCAGTCACAGCTACAGTCCTGCTCCTACCTGCTGGTTCTTTAATGTGAGCCCAGTGGGTCGTCATGTAAAGGAAAACAGGGCAAAACAAACCAAAGCTTTTAATGTTGTTTTATCCAGTTTGGAACCTGATGTACGTACCTGGCTGTGTGAGTTAGGACTGTGAGATGCTTCATGGATGATTTTAAGGAGGAGGATATGTGCTGCGTTGGTGGGATTATTTACCTCTCCAAATGTTCATTGGTAAAGACAGACTAATTAAAATGAGAAAAAGCTGCACCTAAAGTTGCAATCCTGCTTTTGTCTTGAAGTTTGAATATTAGAAAAGTTACCAGCAGACTTTCCTTTAGTCTTTTATCTATGATATTGTTTTTTTTTTCTCTTTTGTTTGTTTTCTTTTTTTTCTGCACGGTGATGGAAACTGGTTCTGGAGTGTAGACGCTTCATACAAGCAAAGCTGTTCAACTGTGATTCAGCCTCAGGGGAAATAATGTGCATCATATTCCTGCTCCACCATTTTGCACTGCTGCAGTTTTGGTAGGAGACAGAGCTGTGAGGTGTGGGACGTTTCCTCCCAGGCTGGGCGGAAGTTTTCCATCCGCTGGAAACCGAGGAGTTAAGATTTGTTTCTACCTTCTCCTTGCATTCCTTTGTAAGGAGTGAGGTTTTATGACCGCAGTAAATCTTATGTGCCCGGTGGAGGTCATTCTAAGCTATTTGGTATTCAAACAGCCCCAAAAGAAGCACAACTAACATTGATGGCTGGAATGAAGCAAATGAGCCACGCATGTATTTTACTGCATGTTAGAACATTTTTATCCTCATTATGCACAAGATCGTATTGGCTTATATACATATGACCATGAAGGATAAATACTAATAAACTTAACAATAATCTCATAATCTTCCTGTATTTTATCAATACCTTTATTTACATTTTTTAATAGGGATGCACGATATAATCGGCCCCCTATCGGTATCGGCCTTAAAACTGAATATCGGACATCGGCCACCCCACTGATATTTAACCCGATATTTGATCAGCTTGTGAATAAAAAAAAAAACAAAAACTACTTCTTCTTCTTCCTCAAAAACTTCTTTTTTTACAGACTTAAAAACTTCTAAAGACGAGGGAAAAAATATTGATACATCAAAATATCCCAATATCTTAATATGCTGATATATTGCCATTTAAAAACACCATATCAATCTCTTTTACTGATGAAATATTGCTATATGTCATCGTTATGCTACGAAATCCCCCGAAAATTCACGAAATGTTGCCATATTTTTATATGTTGATATATTGACGTGGTATCGATCTATTTTACTAACAAAATCTCAAAAGAATTTGCAAAATATCACGAAAGTTTGTAACAGAACGATGAAATTTCACGAGATTTTCAAAGTAAAATAGATCGATAGATCGATTTTTAAAAATCTATTTGATATCAGCATATGAAAATATATTTGAGTATATTATTTTTCAAAGTGTCAGAAATGGATAACAAAACTGCTATTTTCAATGACTAATTATTTTTGTCCAGCTTTAACATCGGTATCGATATCGGTTATCGGCTACATGAGTTTTAAAATATCGGATATCGTCCAAAATCCCAATATCGTGCATCCCTATTTTTTAAGCAAACAGTTTCAACAAAGGCACACAAAAAAGCTTTTTTTTATATAAATGAAATAATAAAAACACTATATAAATCACCACAGACAGACAGAAAGATGGATAGAAAGAAACAAAGAAAGAAATAAAAAAGAAGCATAGAAGGAAATAAAAATAAAAAAAAGAAGGAAGAAGCAAAAAAAAATTAAAAGAATATTAGTACAAAATGGACAGATTTTCCTATTTGCTTTGGGATAGAAGTCCCACATTAAACATGCAAATATTAATTTTGGAGCCCTGAAAGTTTCTAGATAACATCATCATCCAGTATTTGGTCGTGCCTTTATTTAAGGAATTCAGCGGGTACTGGAACGTCTTTATTGGCAAGACAAAATGAACTCCATAAAATATAATCGAATAGTTTCAAATATTCATTAATACTTTATCCTTACCCAAACTGCAACACTTAATTAAGTTACATTATTAACCAAAAGGTAGCAGAAGCACAGATGGTAGGGGTGACAATGGCTGGGAGAGAATCAATTACAGAGAGGCATCTATTTAAATGAAACTTAGAGAGAAAAAAAACATTAAAGATTATATTTTAATTAGAAGAAGCTTTTCTCATGCATGACTGTTTTTCAATAGGAGGATGATCACTGGTCCAAGCAGGCAGAATTAGCAGCATAACAAGGCTGATCGCCTGTCAATTTCAAAGCTGGAGATGCTAACAGCAGCAGCACTCACTGCTTGCTGAAGGAGCGGTTATCTCCGAGCTATTCAGCTTTTGGCGACAAAGTTGGTAGAAAGTCCCCTGATACTTAGTTACTTAAAAACATCATTATCGGTCCGGGAAGCTGCTTCACGCTGTATGTGGCCCCAGGGGCCGTTTAGATACGGGGCTTGGTACCCATTACTATGCATTGTATAGGTAAACATGTTTAACTTTAAGTGTCAGAGCATTTTTTACCTTTTTATTCCATTTAAATAGTGTTTTGAGCTGAACAGTGGCAGCTGAACCATTTTCTTCGTACAGTGATGCATTTAAACAATACATGCATTGCTATTCTATTCTGTAGCAGGGTGCAAGAACTGAAGCTTTGCAGGTAAAACAAGCTAAATGACATGTAGATTAGATTTTTGGGGGGTATGGGTGAAGGGGTAAATTCACCTCAAGTTAGAATGAGATTATTCACTAAATAAATGATTGTAGAGGGTCTCTGTTCAGGTGAACCTTTCATACCTCCCCCGGTAAAAAGAAAAAGAATCCTCCCACACATCTCTCCCTGGTGGAATAAACAAACCGATAGGCTTTCATTCAGTCAACTAAAACACAAAACGAAGCCCAGATATATTTGTTGGCCCCGTTTTGCTCTCAGTAATCTTAGAACTGGTTGCAGAACCTTTGGCAACAGCCAAAGCCTCTAAAGATTCCTCGCAGTCGTAACTGCCTGCACTTTGACAACATGTGTCATCCATTACTCACTTAAGCCAATTTGATTCTGAGCGTCCTGGCAAGGCAGAAAAGTAAACATGAGCAAGGTATTGCATCAAAAAAAAGAAATTCTTGTTGCTGAGAAGACAAAAAGAAATAAACAGCAAACACAAAGAGGGACCCAGAGGCTGAGCAGAGCACCAGCGTCCCTATTAATGAGCGGCTGCTTAGAGAACTGCTAGAGTGAGAAAGACAGTAGGGAGAGAGCAGACTTGGCAGGAGAAATGAAGTTTAGGATGATAGGAAAAGAGTCAGAGAGACCAGATCAGGGGTCAGTGAGCTGAAGCCACCATAAACAAATAGAACTGGTGGACTAATGAGACTTGGTGAAAGGACTGCAGCTGCTAGGACTAAAGAGGTGAGTGGAGCAGAAGAGAGGAAGCCACATGAGAGGTCAGCTAAAGAGGCTCGCTGGAGCAGATGGAAGGGCAAGAAGAAAGATGGACATGTCATCAAACGCAAATAAGCTCAGCTTTATCAGCCTTGTTTCCCTGTTTTCTCAGCCACTGTGCTGTTATTCCTTCACTGCCCTCTGAGCTCCTGCTTCTGTTTTTATTTGTTTAGATCTTATAGACCTAGAGAGGCCCCGCGCTAAACGCCTTCAAACCTTCCATTTGGTTTTCAGATACTCTAACCTTTTATAGGGCAAGTTAGCGTTTTTGATCATCTGCAAACCCCTTACAAATGGAGTCTAGAAGCACAAGATCTATATCCAATTTTATAACTTTTATAAACTAATCGATGCCTACCTATCGGCCAATTTTTCTATGAACAATTAAAAGAAGGATCAGAATATCAGGATAAATGGTTATCCTGCTGGTCAGGACACTAATGTCCACCTTCTCCATTCAGCTGCAGGTTGAATAAAGAGGACGATGTTAAATATCAGAATCATCCATCTTTAGTTCAATCTACCGGTTCTGTTCAGACCCGGAAGAGTAACAAACATCAGTAGAGGCGTCTGAGTTAATCACAGAAGTGTTAGCATAGGTTAGCAGTGTTAACAGAAGTGTTAATCTATCTGAGCTTTGTGGCTTTCCATTCACATTTACAAGATTGTTGATTAAAACTCTTTAAATGTTTGCTGCTGTTCTGTCGCGGCTTAACTGCTGATTGATTTTCTAAATGTTTCTTTGCTGTTTGATTAAGAAAATTGCCTGTTTCTAATGAAAGAAAAAACTTACAAAAAACTGTTTATTGAAGTAATTAAATGAGTCAATCTGAGTCATTAAATGATCTTAAAAATACTTTAACTGATTAACATCAAGTGTTTTCCTAAGTAGCTAAATTAACATAACTGCTAGTCCCAGGCTTATTCTTAAATCAGTTTTATTTCTTTTATATACTAGTATGTGTCTTGGTCTCACCTAGGGCTGAAACATTTAATCAGATTAATCGTGATTAATCAATTATTAAAATAATTATCAAATATTTTAGTAACCAACCGATCGTTAACTGGAGTATAGAGACTGTAAAACAAGCCTTTAGCTGACAGAGCGACCCACTTAGAGCAGGAATTATGCCAAGATTGTAAAAAAAAAAAACAGATATATATATATATATATATATATATATATATATATATATATATTTTTATTTTTATTTTTTTCTACGTCTGCTTCTGTCTCCTTGAACCCCAGTGGGCCTCAGCAGATGGCCGCTCACACTGAGCCTGGTTCTGCTGGAGGTTTGTTCCTGTTCAAACGGAGTTTTTCCTCTCCACTGTCGCTACAACCATGCTTAGTGTGAGGGATTGTATTTTGAGTCAATGAGTCGATGCAATCAACTGGTTTTCCTGAGAACTTTGGATCAATCTGACTGTATGATCTGGTGAACTGGAAAGTGCCTTGAGATGACATGATGTGAATTGGCACTATAGAAATAAACTGAATTAAAATTGAAAGATTTAAGTTTAATTGGTTCAATTCTGTAAAAATCTTCTTTAAAGATCTTTTTTTATCTGATTTTTAATCAATTGATCAAAAACATTGTCGATGGATTCATTAATAGGCAAAATAATGATTAGTTGCAGCTCTATAGTCTCACAGCTTGTTGTGGAGCATTGCTAACTGCTATCCAGCCATCCTCCTCAACGCTGGATAGAGAAACTGTGAAGAGACACAATCTGATGGTAATCCAGATTTTATGCTTTTGTCTACGTGGACTTCATGGTTTATTAGACATGGTTGTTGTTCTGCTGACAAAGAAAAGGCAGATTTCCTTTGCCTTAAGCCTCCTGGATGTGATGGAGGGAGCGGATGATGGGGGCTGATTAGCTGCGTTCTCCTCTTGTTCAGAAAGGTTTTTACCTGCATGTAAAGTTTTTTTTCCTAAAACCTTTTCACTACGTTTTATAATTAGCCAGTTAACAAACACTTCTTTTAGCTCCAACTTGTTTTAAAATTAGCTGCATTTGCCTTAATAGTTTTATCTCTTAAGTTTTGGTTACTCACATTTTTTAAAGCTTTTTTTTCTTCTGTACACATTAAATCTCACATTTAATGTTTGTTTTCACCAAAGCTTTTTTTTTTTTTTTCACTGAAAGCATATGAGACCTGATAAAAACACTAAAAGAAAAAAAAAAAAGAATTTTTTTTCTTTAAAAGGTTTTTATTTGTGGTTTAGTGTGAAGATCGTTTTTACAAAAGCTAGAAAAGGATAGAAGTGATTTATGGAAAGATATCCTTGGGTTAATGGCACTACAGCCACTCAGCAGAAGTACTTGTGACTAAGAGGATTATTCGTGTTAATGCTACCATTAAAATGATCTTGGAGGACCGGTTGTCATTGACGGCCAACCTGTTGTTGTGAGCACAATGACACACGCTGCTCATCCCTCTCCGATGCTCTTTTCCCCTTCCTTGCTGCATCCCATTATGTTTGAATTTCACGCTTCCTTTTTGCTTTTCTTCCACTCCTACTTTGGCTGAATACCTCCATGGCTGCCATCTTTGTTTCTTTCCCATGCTTCTTGCTTGCTTGTCTCTATGTGTCTCCTTAAAGCCCAAGCTATAAAGGAGAAAATCCTCATTTCTTTCAGCCAGGATTTCAGGAACCAGAGTTATTGAGAAGAAAGCATAAGAGCTCATGAAAAGCTTTCCTTCAGTACCTCAGGAAGCCACTGTTGTTTATGGCAGATTAACACAGATTACAGTTTGCATTGTTAATGTAGGATGACATGAAAAGTCTCCTGAACCGTCTGGTTCCAGCTCTGCCTGCTTCGGTTATTCCTCATCCAACTTTCTACGCCATGTTCTGCTCTCTACCAGCTTTATGTCACTTATATGCCAAATCTTCCAACCTTTTTCCACATGTTTGGTTTCTAATATATGATTAAAAATATGATTTATTACAACTTTGTTACCAATGGCTTCTATATGACCATTATGAAGGCTTGTGGTGATGAAGAGGGCTGATTAGCCTGAGCTCTGGATGTATGCAGCTCATCTAAACCAGTGTTTCCCAGCAGTAGTGGCTACTCTTACCCCTAGTGGTCCGTGAGTGTATGGCAGGGGGTTTATCTGGTAATAAAATAAGATCAGGCTGGGATCTTTTCTACTCTTTATGGACCCAACTAAAGAATAAAACAAGCTTTTATCAACCAAAAATTAAGTTTGAGTTCACCTTCAGCTTTTAGACACATCAAAACCAAGCAGAAGAATAGACTGGATGTAGAGAACAGCCTGGGATCAGATGTTTGTATCTCTGCTTCTGCCTCCTTGAACCCCAGTCGGCCTCGGCAGATGGGCTGATTGTGGGTCGGTCTAGATGGGAAAATGCCAGGGCCAATGTTATTTTTATATTTAGCTATATTTTTCGTTATTCAATGAAAAAAGACCTGTTCTTGTATTTAAGCTAGCAGTTGGCCATATAGAACATATTACAGTATGTTCTTTTATTGTTGGTATTAAAAGTGATGATTGGAAGCTGTTTTTTCTTTCTCGGCTGTGCGGCTGTAATCTCATAGCAGAGCGATCAAAGCCACATAAAGAAGCTAGATATTTATCAATAAACTGCAAACAGACTCTAATTCTTTTATTTTATTTATGGATGGTTGGTTTGGAAAAGACTGTGGAGGAAAAAGTGCAAATAATACTAACAATTCAGCTGTTTTTAAACTTAGAGTTGTGGAATCAGAAACTCCATGGAGACTCAGATCTGATCAAAACAAAGAAGGAAATACTTATTGAGGAATAAAGATGTAGAGTCGTTCAGAGGGAGCTTTAGTGGGAGAGGAGTGTCAATGTTTGGGTCCTGGACGTCACAGGTTCTACGTGGGATCATGGAGAGGGTCTGCTGCTTGCTTAGACCTGGTCGAAGGAAATTACTTGTAGCTCCCAGAGGATGATGGATGGTCTGCTTTCAGTCCTGATCAATCGATGAGAGCGGGCTAGTTTTTTTTCTTCTACATCATTACAGAAGTGGAAGCAATGATCTCCCTGAAACAACCCCATGAAACATCCTTTGGCGATGTCTGAAAACTCCTGTCTGAAAACAAACCGGATCGACTGAAGGTGGGACTGTTTCTCTTTTACTAATCCCAGGACTGGACTGGTCTCTGGACTAGACACTGCACTGGAGTCTGAATTAATCTCTGGACTGGTCTCTAGACTGGTCTCTGAATTAATCTCTTGACTGGTCTCTTGGCTGGTCTCTGGACTAGTCTTTGGACGGGACTCTGGATTAATCTCTGGACTGGTCTCTGGACTAGTCTTTGGACTGGACTCTGGATTAATCTCTGTACTGGTCTCTTGGGTGGTCTCTGGACTAGTCTTTGGACTGGACTCTGGATTAATCTCTGGACTGGTCTCTTGGCTGGTCTCTGGACTAGTCTTTGGACTGGACTCTGGATTAATCTCTGGACTGGTCTCTTGGCTGGTCTCTGGACTAGTCTTTGGACTGGACTCTGGATTAATCTCTGGACTGGTCTCTTGGCAGGTCTCTAGACTAGTCTTTGGACTGGACTCTGGATAAATCTCTGGACTGGTCTCTACACTGGTCTCTGGTCTAGTCTTTGGACTGGTCTCTAGATTAGACACTGGACTGGACTCTGGACTGGTCTCTAGACTGGTCTCTGGTCTAGTCTTTGGACTGGTCTCTGGACTAGACACTGGACTGGACTCTGGACTGGTCTCTGTACTAGTCTTTGGATTGGACTCTGGATTAATCTCTGGATTGGTCTCTAGACTGGTCTCTGGACTAGTCTTTGGACTGGTCTCTGGACTAGACACTGGACTGGACTCTGGACTGGTCTCTAGACTGGTCTCTGGACTAGTCTTTGGATTGGACTCTGGATTAATCTCTGGATTGGTCTCTAGACTGGTCTCTGGACTAGTCTTTGGACTGGTCTCTGGACTAGACACTGGGCTGGACTCTGGACTGGTGTCTAGACTGGTCTCTGGACTAGACACTGGACTGGACTCTGGACAGGTCTCTAGACTGGTCTCTGGACTAGTCTTTGGACTGGTCTCTGGATTAATCTCTAGACTGGTCTCTGGACTGGTCTCTTGGCTGGTTTTTGGACTGGACCAGTGTTAATGTGCTTAAACCGCAAATCTGCTTCTGACTGGCCCTTATAACAGAATGAGTTGAACATGTTGTAGTGCTTTAATGCATGATGTCATTTGAAATATCCTCAGAAAGTTTTCTTGTTAAAAAGTTCCCAGTTTGAAAAGAATGTTTTCTTATTTTGAGATCAACAAGAACCGACTAACTGCACTGGCAGTGTATCCTGAAGATCGATGAATGGGAATGTATTGGTCTCACCGAGGCTTATGATCTGCTTACCTGATGTGCTTCAGCGATGCTCCTGAATATTCAAGCCCTACGCTGCAGTTATTGAGTGCCCGGGCTTTGTGTGTACATGATGTTATTGTGCAGCTGCAGGTCTGAAATACAGATCAGGCTGATTCTGTCAGTCAGTCAGGTTCTGTATGGGTCTACCAGCTCTCACTGACTAATATAATAACAGTGGCTCAGGGGATGGAAGGATCCGTTTTCCTGGAAAACAGAGGTAAGCACAGAAATATGACTGCTGCACACATGGCCATACATGCACTTTAAAGTCACAGCATATGTCATCATTAGATTGAAATAATAAGCCTTGCAGGACAGAGAGCCAAAGTCCCGGCTGATGAATCAGGAGCACCAGTTCCACTAATTGTTTCCATTCCCTGTTCCTCTTCCCATCACTGCTCTGGGGTCTAATCTGTGTTTTTTAAAAGTCATCAAACCCTCTTCATGTTGCTGATTCCCCAGCAGCTAGCGCGCCCCTCCTCTCTGCTGTTATTGCTGTTCCTGGACTTACCATGGGCTCCGCTCAATGGAAGCCTTTCCCCTTATTACCATATATCGATTTTAGGAATGTGGTTTTCTGACTCCTGGATCAGAGCCCAGAGTTTCTGGCTTTCATATGAATATATATTTGTCAACGGAGCTGAATTTAGAGCCCTTTGTCAACAGTTTTTTTTGTTTAACAGAAGCATTATGTTTCATTATTTCTGATCTTCCCTGAACTCAAGTTGCAAAGGAAGGTTTTTGATGTGGAAAGACCCTGATTGGGGTTTTTAGTTGTGTTGCGCCAATGCCATTTTTTGGCCCCGATACCCGATACCTGACTGTGCATTATCCGTGGTGGTATTGCTAAGATAGACTTCAGGTAGGTGGGGAAATAGACTGTTCCCCACCTTCGCTTTCCGTTCTCTTCTGTTGGCTGTTGAGTAGGAAGGGGTCCTTTCCATCTAATCACCACAAAGAATGCCCATGGCGATGGAGAGAGGACTGCCTTGCTCCTCTCTCCTTTCCGGGGACCAGAGGTGGAATGAGTTTTCATGCTTCAGAAAACACGAGTCTTAACTCTTGTACTGACCTCTCTTAGTATGTCAGCGACGCTTTACTTTCTCCAGGATGTTTTTTTTTTTCCTCATCTTTCTCGGAGCCGTTGGTTCCTGGCTTGCCTTTGTCTTGCTGTCTGTCTTTCTCCGTGTCTCTGTGTGCCTCTGTTCTTTAAGTTGTTCTCAATCCACTTGATCTAAATGTCACTGGCAATTGTTGGGGCTTTTGGAAACTTTCAAATTACATCTTGTGTCATTTCCTGTTCCCAGCGTCCCTGCTTTTCTTCTCCATCTTATTTGAGTTCGCATCAAAAGTGATGAAGTTTAACCCAGACTGCGACCTCAGCCTCCCTGACATTCTTATCAAACTCAGTTTATCTGCTAGAGCCGTTCTGTTATATATGGAACTACCTCCTTGACAAAATGTTTAATTTTTCATTTTAACATCTGTCTTTATCGCTCTGTTTTTGGTCTTTTCTACTTCTGTGTATTCTTCATTCTTGGACAAAGACTGTCAATGTTAGTGGATATTTGTAGAGGAATTGAAACCAGAGATGGAAGGCAGAGATTAAAGTTGCGTTTTAATGATGACAAAACATAAATGGTACATTAATCCAGAAATAAAAGGGAACTCGGGAACCAAAAATTAGGAGACACGTGGGAGAAACATACGTGAAGAAATGCAGAGCATCCAGCGATGAGGAAATGCACAGGAGGTGTATATATGGGAGATCAGCTGATAGGGAGCAGGTGTGGACAGAAGCAACTAGAAAGGAGCTAAGGGCAAAGAAAAGGGACAACAAAGAATAACCACAAAGTAAATTTAAAATAACATTTTTTTTAAAAAAAAAAACTAAAAACAAAAAAAAGTTATTTTTCAAGGCTGCACTTTTAAAACACTTTTGAAATTGTCCAGAGAGCTGTTCCAAATGAAATTTCATTTTGTTTTACACTAGTGTAAACAAAATGACAAATCTTTAATTTTAACACCAATTCATGTACAATTGGTCCCACTCTGAAATTGTGTTAAATTAACTCTCAACACAGTGTATATCTTACTTCAATTATTGTTTAGTGTTGTTGTTTTAGAATAATGACTTTAAAAGAGTCAATATACTTTGACACTGCATATTTAACACTGTGCAATTAACTGTGCAGGGAAAACAACAATCTAACTGTAACTAGAAGAGAACTTAAAGTCATAGGGAAGTCATATTTAAATGTCAAATCATTCTGGCATAAACATGGATATAAATGTACTCTTTATCAGACGCTGTGTTGTGATACCTTAATGGAGGGATGCCTGTCTGTTGTTGGAGCATAAAGAGAGGATTTGATGATGTCATGTAGCGGCCCTAATGCAACATTCATGTTTTACTGATTTTCGTTTCTCTTAAGTGCAGTCTGCTGGTGTGAGGTTGGCCTCCACCACACACAAAAAAATTAATTAATTAAATGTATGAATTAGGCTGATTGTATTGTATTGTTTATCGTTTGGTTTGAGAATAAGATTTTAAACGATTATAAAAACAAACCAGGAGTCCTGACTGAGGCCTCTACTGACCTCATTCACAGATCCTTCTGCAGTATCTGAGTGGGAGATGTACTCATAACTTCACCAACCCTGCCAACAAACAATCAATTTCAATTTAAATTGAACTAACAGATTCTGCAGAGTGGGAGAATAGAGATAGAATGAAGCAGAATGATGAATGGGGGTCCTTATGTCCTCCAGCAGTCTAAGCCTATAGCAGCATGACTATAGAGATAGATCAGGATAACCTGAGCCACTCTAACTAGAAGCTTTATCAAAAAGGAAAGTTTTAAGCCTAGCCTTAAAAGTAGACAAACATAGTTCCATACAAAGAAACAACCACAGAGCATGATGCTGCCATGTTTGACAGTAGGGTGAGTGTATATAGGTCACAGTACAATATTATCACGATATTATCACGGCTGGCCGGACTTTTCCTTTAAATGTTGCAGGCTTTCATACGACCAGTTTACTGCCCATTTATATGTTTGCCTTAAAGTCAATAGATAATTGTTGCAGTGTTTGCTGAGAAGTTTTACCATTCTTTATAAGTTATGCTTCACATCTTAGATGGTCTGAATCTGGAAATGATGCAGACCTGAGTTTAAAATCCCTGATATCAGGAGCACAGTCAGAACTGGACTGGTGGAAAGCGCAGCAACCAAACACAAGGGGTCGTCTCCAAATGGAAGGTTATCAGCCTGAATGGAGCTTATCTCAACGCACAGAAAAAAACATCTTGGGGGAAGAAAGTGAACCCCTGATCTGCCCTGATCTGTGAGTGGGTGTGTGCATTGCAAGGTGAACATGACGGGAAGCTCAGAGATGAGAAAAATAAACACCTTTTTAATGTTTCAGATTTATGCTTCTATGCTTCAAGTTGTTTCCTCTCACTGATTGAAAGATGATGAGGTTCAGAAATCAAAGGCAGAGAAAGATGCAACTGAGCAGAAATGAAGCATCAGCACTCATTTTGGTTTTGGGATTGAGGGTAATCTTTACACCATCAGAACAGAGACATGTGATGGGCGTTACTGAGCGGCATTTAGCCTTCGGATGGAACAGATATGCTGCCTTTTTAATGAACCACACATGCTGACCACACACATATTCAATTCCTCCTTTTTTAGCAACCACTCTACTGTCTGTTGCTGTTTATTGCACTTCCTCCTTTCATCTTTTGGGTGGATGGTATTTATATCTGTGCTGCAGACGTCCAGATCTGTCTCAGTAAATGAGAATGTTGTGAAATGTTTCTATACTTTATTCACTTATTTAAGTCAAATAACTCCTGTGTAGAATTTCTCCTAACTTTGATGATTAAAGTTTACAGAAAAGAAAAAACAACATTACATTTCTTAAAGGCGTAGAGATTCCCAAAGAAAGAAAGAAGGAGACACATCATGTTTCTGAGAACTATGTTCATCTCAGCACTCAGTGCAGCATGGAGGCCATCAGCATGTGGTTCTGCTGAGGTCCAACAGAAACCCAGCTTTGATCACCTGTTTCTGATGTGATCAACCATTAGATGGTTGTTATTATCAGTCCCATAGAAGGGCTTCAGACTGCTCCTCCTCTACCTTTTAGTACGTTCCTTA
Organism: Cyprinodon diabolis; assembly: GCA_030533445.1. Taxonomy (NCBI): domain Eukaryota; kingdom Metazoa; phylum Chordata; class Actinopteri; order Cyprinodontiformes; family Cyprinodontidae; genus Cyprinodon; species Cyprinodon diabolis. The sequence continues at coordinate 51,371,464 of CM060066.1, read as the reverse complement.
TGGCTGATGATCTGCAGCTTATCGTTGATAACAGCCGCTTTGGCCACGTCTAAAACTTTGTGTCACTTTCTACTTACCCGCTTTATACTTTTTATGTAATTTATTTACATCCGACCTTCTTTAAAAAAAATACAAAAAAAAAAACTAAAGGTTTACTTTCAGTGAGATACTTTCTGTATCTCTGCTTCTGGTGAGCCTGGTTCTGCTGGAGGTTTCTTCCTGTTCAAAGGGAGTTTTTCCTCTCCACTGTCGCTACAAGCATGCTTTGTGTGAGGGATTGCTGAAGAGTCAATGAGTCGATACAATCAACTGGTTTTCCTTAAATAGAAAACTTTGAATCAATCTGACTGGATGATCTGGTGAACTGTAAAGTGCCTTGAGATGACATGTGACATAAATGAACTTAAATGAATTAAATTTAAATCCTCATGTTTCAGTCGCACAGATTTAATGTGATGATTAAAAACAAGGATATGATCATTTTTCGGGGAGGGGTTGTTTGATATGACCTTGTTTGATATAAGATTTGAGTTTTACTTCCTGAAAAAAATTTTACAATAAAATAAATTTGAATATTTGATTTTCTGTCCAAAGAAAAATGTAATTCTCCTTTAGACTTCCTCTGATTTAACTGATTAATGTTATGTTTTCTCTGAAGACAAAAACAATTCTTTCTCCTGGAGCTCTGCAACAGGCGGATCAGCTTTAGTTCAGGGGTGGGACGCCTCACATTCACTGTCTAAACCCAGCAATATGTGTGGGAGGAGGGCTCTGCTATGAAATCACTGTGGAAGGAATGAAATACCCCATTTAATAACGAACCAATGAATATTGATCATCATGTACAGTAACTCTGAGCTTTAGCAAATTAAGACAACAACTAAAACTCCAGCCTGTCTGAAAACAAGCAGGAAGCGTTTCCTCTGCCGCTCAGCGCCGTATCCAACCCACACAAGGAGAACACCACAGATCAGCATCATTCTCTGATTCTTTATATTTAAAAACAATGCTACTTTGATAAAGCATCATAACCTGGATCGTTCAAACCGTTTTCCTTTCCTTCCACAAGAAGAAAATAACAGAATCATTTTAACACAGATGTCTGAAATTTAGCATCATGCAGAAATCATGACTGTTCTCTCTGTTAAAAAACAATATTTGAATGCTACCTTGAAAAAGGTTCTTTATTTACTTTTGTTATGTACTTTACCACTATTATTTATTTTATCAGGACAGCTTCATGTAGATCTGTGTGATATCTATATTTAGTTTGGTTTTGCAGCATAAATCATGGCTCCAGTGCACATTTATAATTATTACCCAGAACACTCAGACAGTAATATAAACATGGAGCAAATACATAATGGAGAGTTCACAGTTTCTTGCATTGCAAAAAGATGGAAATCTAAATAAGTCATTTTTTCTTCAAATAAGTGCATTTTTGTTCTTGAATTGAGGAGGTAGTGAGACACTTTACCGATTGAACAAGATGATTTACCTTTACAATAAGAAAACAAAATTCCATTGTGTTATTTCACATACATTTTATCTAATTATTGATTTTAAGAGTAAAAATATTAATTCAATTGGCAGATAGTCTTATTTGCCTGCTAAAATTAAGGGTAAATACTTAATTTAAGACAATTTTTACATATTTCTAGATCTAGATTTCTAGAGCATGTTTATTAGAGTGGAAAACAATCTAGAAATAAGTAAAAATGTCTTAATTTAAGTGTATTTACCCTTTTTTTGAGGAGATGAATGAGATAGTTTGCCGATGGAATGAGTATTTTTACTCTTAAAATAAGATGATTAGATAATATGCACTTGAAATAAGAAAACACAATTGTTTGATCTTATTTTAAATGTAAATTGTCTTGTTCCATTGACAAAATGTTTATTTTAGCTCCTCAATCCAAGAACAAATGCACTTAGTTTAAGAAAAAATGACTTATCATGATTTCAATTTTTTCAGTGTATAAACTGGCTCAAGGTTTTTCCACAAATTTGATAATCTGTTATTAGACCTAAAAAATGTTTTTCTTCTTAAACAATATTTATTATTTCTATATTTCTGAATTAATCAGTTGTAGAGGTCCTTTTAATTCCAGATAAAAAACAGTTTTAAACTAATTAACATCCTACTAATGTCATGTTTGTGTACTTTTATTAATTTATCATGGAATAGTTGATATCAGATTTTTTTCCTGATGCTGTTTTAGCCGATTTGATTTTATTAGAAATTTACGGGGCTGAAACTATCAAATATTCATTTATGAGATTGTCTTTCATGTACCGCTTTCATAGCTTCATAACCTTAATGACAGTTTGTAGATGTTTTAAATTAAACTTATTTGTTGTATATTTCAATTATTTTCCTTTCATCTGCAGAAACGATCATTGAGCTGAGACTGTGTCCAGTTTTTGCTCCAGCCGTCATCTAGGATCATATTTTTGGTTTTCTTTGTTTTTATTCCAGCTTATTTCCAGTATTCCCTTAAAATATATTTAAACTATTCAAAGGATCTTTTTTTTTCATATATCTATTTATCAATAAAGTCACATTCCTGTTCATTGTTAATATTTTCTATTTTGTCCTTATTTCTTCTGATATAGCTTTTAAAAAGTGATCAAATTATTGCCATATAAAGGTATGTATGATAACATTTCAATTATTTACGATAAAAACAAATAATTTAATGAATAATGTTTATTTTGAAATGATTGTAAACTGATCTATTAATCCAATCATTAAGTAGAGTTTAAAGATTCTAAAAACATGTCTTTGCTGAAGGAAGACACCATTTAAAGCAGTTATTCTGGTAAAACTACAAAAACAAAAGATACGTTTCACGTATCAGAAAAAAAATATTATGTAAAAAAATCTAGATGCATAATCTTAATTTGTTACTTAGGGTTTATTTTGGTTGGCTGAGATTTAGCTTTTTCCACATGGAAAACCTATTTGATAAAATCCAGGGTGTGACATGCTAGTGAGACTTTAGTGAATATTTTCACTCCTGATTCACCATCAAAGCGCTAGAAACAGCAGAACTTTTAACACCTTGATGATAGAAGTTGGTTTCGCTGCAGATGCATCCTTTGCTAAACATGTTGAAGAAACTGGTACCGACTGATAAGCAGTTTGGATTTTATTTTTCCAACTTCCAATCTTTTGTTTACTTGAAATGTATTTATTTATTTATATTTCTAATTAAATAAAATCTGCAGAATCTGATAGTCATCACAATAACTGATAGAAAATGTTATTATTGAAACAATTCATTGCATTGATATACAGAAAGTTTTTTGATTTATACAAAAGACCCAAAAATATATTTCTATTGAACTTGTATTGATTTCACAAAAGAGAATTTTACCTCAGCATTTAACCCATCCACTTGGGGAGCAGTGGGCTGCCATCATGGGGCGCCCGGGGAGCAGTGTGGGGTTAAGGGTCATGCTCAGGGACCCAGAGTACAGAGTACTACAAAAACAATCAAGAAATAAGTAAAAATGTCTTAAATTAAGTGTATTTACCCTTAATTTGAGTAGGTAATTAAGGTAATCTGCCAATGGAATGAGCATTTTTAATCTTAAAATAAGATAATTAGATAAAATGCACTTGAAATAAGACAATGCAATTGTGTTTTCTTATTTGAAATGTAAATTGTCTTGTTCCATTGGCAAAATGTGTCACTTTCCTCCAAAATTCAAGGAGGAATGCACTTAATCTAAGAAAAATTGACTCATCTAGATTTCGATTTTTTCCAGTGCAGGCTGTGGATCTCCTCAGAGCACGAGTGCAGTGCTCTGACCATGAGGCCAACAATCCCCAATTGTTGATCATAGTTAAAAGGAATATATTTTAACATTTATTTAATGTTAAATTTCATAGCTTTTTAATCAAAATTGCTTTAAAATTAATTTGTTAATTTAAATTCAGTTGCTTTGCTCTTCATACAATAATCTACTAACAAACAGATTTTAATTGGGTTTAAAGGGGCCGATTAAACCAGGGTTTTCACCCTGGTTTAATTAGAGGGTTATAAAATCAGGCTGATTCCACTTCCATCCCTAACAAACAGCAACAGATAAACTGATGGGCTAAAAACATGAGACTGAACGGGTGAATAACATAAAACTGTTACTGATCTTAAAGGCACACTATGCAACATGTTTCAGTTAATTAATGTGTTCCATAACGTTTTGGATGATTAAATGAGTCATTTCAGGTTGAACAAAGGTTTTCTCGGCCGCCCTGGTGGTCTGTGGGGGAAATACCACACTTGCAATTGCAGGAGCACCGACCTGCACCCACAGGCTCAGAAGTCTTGCGAGAGTCGGTCTTGCTTTACGGCGAGAACTGCTACACGCCCCCAGTTAAAAGCATGCTCGTTGCTAGCACAGTGGTGATCTTTGTGCAGTGCTGCTTTCGCACCGGACGCAGCAAAAGCAGCAAAATCGCGTCTGCTGCTTCATTTTTGCTGCTTGTACCAGTTAGTTCTGACGCGCGGTGCAAAAGTGTGTCTGACGCGCGTTTGGCGGAGCTTCACTATCCTTTCTCTGCCTTGCAGCTATATTTGCTGTGATCAGTGGGAATAAAGTAGTTTTAATTTGTTTTTAAGTGAGAAAATACACCTGAAAACGTAATCAGTGCAGTCAGTTCATCCAGATTATAATCCTGCCTTCCAATATTTTTTCTGTCGGAGCCGCTCAGACCCCCACATACCAGCGGTGCGCCGACAGTAGGAATCCCTTCATCAGCAGCCTCTGGCCGGGTCGCCTCCTCGCGGTTCCCCGCTGCAGCTGGTAGGTGTTTTTCATCTAAATAATCCAAACTGCAGGCAGCAGGATAATAAAAGCCAACATATTCTGCCGGCAGATTTCTGCATTTTAAGTTAATTTAAGTGTCAATAAACTGGAGTGATCATAGCGCTCTGATCATCAGATCAGCTTCTCTGATTGGTTGACGCGGCGCGTCGAGCAGCAAAAATTAAATTTTTCCATCTCGAGCAGCAGCGCGTTTGCGGTCAGATGCTTAAACGTGCCCGACGTGCTGCTTCAGCTGCTCAAAACGCCCGCGGGACCTTTTTTCTGCGCCTTGACGCGCGTCAACCATTGACTTTGCATGTAAACTCGCTGCTTCTGTCGCGCCAGCTGCGTCCAGTGTGAACGCAGCATTAGTCATTCGTTGCGTTCGCCTGTCTGCTAAGCTCAAAACAACCGCGCCTGGCTTGACGGAGAAACCAGGAGAACAGCTGAGCATATTTACGACAGTGCACTTTTACTTTCGCCCTCTGGGGGGAGCCTCGCTGGAAAATCAACACCGGTTGCATAGTGTACCTTTAAACTAACATGGAAACATTTAGTAAATTATAGAGAAGAAAAAAAGCTCAATCAGAAACTATTTGGGAAAAATCTAGAAATATGGTAAATCATAAGGCTTTACATACAATTTAATAATCACTCATATTTCATTATCTAAAGATTTGGTCAATAACAAAATGATGTAAATAAAGTATAATTTAAATTAAACATAGTCCGTGTTGGTTTGCAAAGATTCTTTAAACTTCGACAATATTTAAGGGATAAAAGTATAAAAAACATTTTAATTAACCTGGTGTTATTTTTCATGCTTTTTTTCTTTTCATTATTCATTTTTATATATCTGGAAATGAATTCTTATATTAAGTAATTATTGTTTTTTTGCCAAAATTTTTTTAATTCAGCTTTCTTGTATGAGAAAGAAAAGTGTTAAAGCCTTTTTTTTTTCAGCTAGCTGAGCAGCAGTGTGCAGCAGCATGTGGGGGAGGGGCAGTGCCGTGCTATCCTGTGCTCCAAACATTTCCCAGCCTCTCATCTCACAGACAGAGCGTAGAAATCCAGCCCATTGGGCGGTAATGACAGCAGCAGGAAAGTTCCAGATTTCTGAAAGTAGATGATTATATTTCCACTAACATGAAAACAAAAGCAAAGGCAGCTGATTGTAGAAACGGACGTGGAAACAGGAAGTGTTGGCCGTGATTTATTAGCTTGTTGAAGCATCTCTCCCAGCAGTTACCTTCAGTAAGGACTGAATGATTTATCAGCATCATCACGTAGTGTGGAGGTATTTTGGCCTAAAATTGCTTCAGCTGATTGAGCGTTGCAGGCATTTCAATCTGCTCATAAGGCCCCACCGCAGCATTTCTATCAGGCTGAGCTCTGATTGGGCCATTGCACCTCCATGTTTTCTACTCTCTTTTCATCCATTCTGTCACACATTTGCTTGTGTGTTGGGGATTATTGTCCTGTTGATGATTCGGCCGTGGCCGTTCTCTGGCTGCAGGAAGAATTAGCTCCCATTTAACTGTGAGTGTAAGTTCATGGCTGATCTGCTGATCAGCCATGAACTTCTGGTAACACAGAAGCTTTTTTGTTTTTTTCTCCTCAGAGGATATTAGTGTCAAAATATTAAACTAACTCTTATATTAACTAGATAGAAAATAATCCCCTGATCAGGGAAGACAGAAGCAATGGAATAAAGAAAAGAAGATTTGGGTGACAACATCAAAACATAAGTATTATGCTACGTTCAGGCCGCACGCAGCAGGAGCAGCAAAAACACGCATGCTGCTTTATTTTTTGATGCTTGTACAAGTTTAGTTTAGGCTGCAGCATCTTTGCTGCTCTCGCTGTGCGATCAAAAAGTGGGTCTGATGCGTGTTGGGCGGAGCTACCCTATCCTTTCTTTGCCTGGAACAACGGCCGCTATATTTGCTGTGATCAGTGGGTAAAAAGTAGTTAACTCAATCTGTTCAGTCAGTTAATCCAGATTAACCATCCTGCCTCTAAATATCGTTTCTCTGCGGGAGCCGCTCAGACTCCCGTACACCAGCAGCGCTCTGTCACTGGAAATCCCCTTCAACAGCAGCCTCTGGTTTTCCGCTACTGTTTGTGGCTGGATGGCGTTTTTCATGTACCTAATCCAAACTGCAGGCACCGGGATGATAAAAATGAGGATATTTATCCGGCAGGTTTCTACATTTTAAGTTAATTAAGGCGTTAGAGGAGTGATCATAGTGCTCTGCATCATCAGCGCTGTGTCTCTCTCCCTGCCAGCTCCAGATCAGCTTCTCTGATTGGTTGATGCGGCATAGCGAGCAGCAAGAGTTAAACTTTTCCAGCTCCAGCAACTGTTGCATTCGCAGCGCGTCACACGCCTCAGATGCTCCTGAGGTGCTGCTTCAGCTGCTCAATACGCACGGCGGGACATTTTGTTGCGCCTTGATGCGCGTCGACCATTGACTATGCATGTAAACTAGCTGCTTCTGCTTCCTCTGCTGCTTGCAGTCTGAACGTAGCATAAGCAAAAACAAAATGACTCATTTCTTCTCTTTTGTTGTTTAGGAGCTGCTGGTTTCAATCCAGCATTTTTTAGTAAAATTTGGCATTTAATGCAACAAACTCATCATATCTGAGGAGGCTTTCTTTGGCAATGGCAGAAGCTTGTGTCTGTTCTCCTTGTTGAGTTTATACTTCAAAAAGCAAAGCATAAAAAGAAAGAAAGAAAGCTTCAGAATCTATATTTTAATTCCCTTTTTTAAGGAACCAAAGTCAAAGAGACCACCCACTGATATCCACATCCTTACACAGCGTGCCGTTTGATCCTATTCCCTTCAATAAAGGCTCTATGAAGATTTTTTTTCCTGACCCAATGTTTGATCTAAACCTCACATCCTCACTTCTAACTATACAGGAAATAACAGAAGGTTTTATTTCCTCCCACTTCTACAGGTGTAATGATGCATCTTCATGCGTCTCAAATTTTGTCCAAATGTTTCCATCCTCACAACGTTAACAAGCCGCTCCTCTTTAGCAGGCGGAGTAAAAGTCGGCTGCTCTCAGCAGCTCTGCTGCCAAACTTAAGGATGATTGAGTCTATCTCTGTCAGCTCTACTTACAAATTACCTTGAAATGAGGTTTTTCATCAAACACACAGAACAAGCAGGGATGCGTTCATGTTCTTGTTTCCCATCATGTGGCTGCAGAAGATGTTTCGAATTACATTTGCAGTGATTGCATAAAATCAGCCTTAATGAATTAGAAAGCAATCAGCGTGCGTGTTTGTGTTGTTTCCAGCACTTATTCTTCCGGGTTTATAGAACTGAAACAATCAATCACTTAGCAGTGCAGCATATGGATAGAGAGGAGTCCTGAAGCAGATGGAGGAGTGAAGACTTCCTCCCCGACCACAAAGTCCTCCTTCACCCACCCGCTCCCGTACGCCTCTCTTTTCCTCTGTCTTTTGTTTTCTCTTCGCTCCAACCAAAGCTGCAGAGACAAAATAACAGCAGGGCTGGGAAATGGAGATGTGATGCTCTTTATGCAAATCAATTCTTGCGTTGCCATTCATTTCGCTCCGAGAACCCAGAGGAGCGACAAAGGAGCGTAAAAACACAGAGAAAAAAAGCAATAGTGAAGCTAAAGGCAGGTCAGCTTTAAGCAAATATTTTGCACAAAAAAGCCAACAGTGATTTGTGACCGCCAGCTCCTAATCAGTATTCAGCCTCCAGTTGAGAGCAGAGTTACTCTTCTCACCGCTTTCAGGGACGCAACATGCAAAGATCTGCAGTTCATTAAGGCTGAGACCATTTAGACCACAGACAGGTCCTCATGGTGATGTGGATTCACCAGGTCCCCTCCATGCCCACTAAACAGGTGACTCCAGCCTGCACTGTCTAATTCACTGGGCAGGATGGCTGGGCCAGTGGAGGGCAGAGCAAACACACTGCAAAAAATGGAAAAACTAAATAAATATTTGTTTCTTGATTTGAGGAGGCACACTGGAGAAACGATCTAGAAATAAGTAAAACTGTCTTAAATTAAGCGTATTTACCCTTCATTTGAGCAGGTAAGTGAGATTATTTGCCAATGGAATTAGTATTTGTACTCTTAAAATAGGATATTTAGATAAAATGTACTTGAAATGAGACAATGCAATTGTGTTTTCTTATTTTAAATGTAAATTTTCTTGTTCCATTGACAAGTGTCTCACTTACCTCATCAATTCAAGAAAAAAATGCTCTCATTTTAAGAAAAAATTACTTAAGATTTCGATTTTTTCCAGAGATTCATCTGTCTTGAAGAGTTTCAATCAGTATAATTGTTGGATTTGTTTTTTTCTTTTGTTTTTTCTTAATTTGAATCCAGCTAATCCACAGGAAACGTTTACATCATGGTTAAATTTTATTCTTTCTCGTTCACAGAGCAACCGTCCAATCCCCATGGCTCCACCTTGCCTCCTGTGCCGCCGCCTCACCGCCAGCAGCCCTCGGTGACGGCTCTGAACCAAGCCCTGAGCTCCACGCACCACGCTGGCCAGAACCTGAACTCAACGCGCCAGCTAACTCCTCCTACCGGGAGTCCGGCCCCTGTGGCCGGCCAATCACCAGCCGAGCTGCAGACCACGCCCCCCGAGAGCGTCCCGCTGCAGGACAGCTGGGTGCTGGGTAGCAATGTGCCTCTGGAAACAAGGTAATCAGAGCTCAGCTCGTTGAACATTGCTGTGAGCTGGAAGAACCGATGGATCCATTGGCAACTATCTCATTTACGTATTGAAATTAAGGCTAAATACACTTAATTGAGGACATTTTTACTAATTTCTAAATCATTTTTTCCAGTGTAGGGAAGCTTTTAACATCTAAATGTTTACAGTTTGATAAAACAAGTGAAAAAGTTTGTTCTCTTCATTAGTTCTGATGTTCTCCTGAGATGTCAGCAACGTTTTATTCCTTCCAAGCTGACGAGCTGTCAGCAACTGCAGGCTCTACCGGAGCTGCGTTCACTAGCAGGAAGCTAAGAACATCTGATTTTGATCCGACTGATACTGATACATGGCATAGATGTGAAACTAGCATATCCGTATTTCCGTTTTAAACAAAATAATCTAAATAATCTTCTACTTTTTTTATTTTTTATTGTAGTGTCAGTGAAGCTTTGGTGTTTTTTTCCAGAAGCTAATTTAACATTAGAGCTCGTCTCTGAGGTGGTACCGGTGGGGGAGGTGCATGCTGGGAAGGGTGTGACCCTGCACTGTAAAAACCCGACCCTCTGAACAAATGCTGAGAGGAGAGTAAACACTCAGACAGGGAGGCTGGAGTCTCTGTTTGATTGGAGATCTTTCCTAATCTCTTAATAGAATTTTAACTGCAGTAAAAGTCCTCAAACCAGCTCACCTCGGCAGACAGACGGCTTGGTTCAGGGCCCTCTGGGTTACCCAGCAGCGCTCTCAGGCAGCCAGTTAAAACCTCTCATTGTTCAGTCGGCTGAAGGAAACCACGCCTCTGTTCAGAGCCCGGACTAAAAGCAGCGTTTGGGCGAACACATGGAGGGTCTGCTCTGCCAGACAGGACAAAGTCCACCCTTATCACAGACTTAGGAGCCCTAAGGAATGAAAAGTCAAACAGCTCAATGGATTAATGTTAACAGAGAGGCTTCCAGGTTCATAATAACCCAAAGCTCTGAGAGATTTGTTCTGCAGCAATCTTTGATTTAACAGACAACAGGTTTAATGTCATCCTCCCGTCTGACAGAGCTGAGAGTCCATCAGTCAAACATGCCCTGGGCTGGATCATTCTTGTTCAACGTCAGTTTGTAGTTTAATATTTAAAGGTTTAGCTAAAAAGAGCAGTCTACATAGCTGGATCCGACCTGAGCCTCAGATTCAATCAGATTCAGTTTATTTCTGTACAACCAATTCAAAACACGGAATACAGAGACATTTCAACCAGACCATCCAGCCAAATTGGATCAAAGCTTTCTAAGGAGAATCAGCTGATTGCATCGACTCATTGACTCTTCAGCAATCCCTCACACTAAGCATGCTTGTAGCGACAGTGGAGAGGAAAAACTCCCTTTTAACAGGGAGAATCCTCCAGCAGAACCAGGCTCAGTGTGAGCGGCCATCTGCTGAGGACGACTGGGGTTCAAGGAGACAGAAGCTGATGAAGCACATATGATGAGAAAAAACAGACAGAACATAGCAATAGAGAATGAACTAACAGATTATGCAGAGTAGGAGAATAGAGATAGAATGAAGCAGAATGATGAAATGGGGGTCCCTATGTCCTCCAGCAGTCTAAGCCTATAGCAGCATAACTATAGAGAAAGTAGACAGGGTGTCTGCCTCACGGACTAAAACTGGTAGTTGGTTCCACAGGAGAGGAGCCTGATAACTAAAAGATCTGCCTCCCATTCTACTTTTAGAAATTCTAGAAATCAATAGTAAACCTGCAGATTAAGAGCGAAGTGCTCTGTTAGGATCATAAGGAACAATCAGAAAAGAATGAATGAAGAGAGGCTAGGATAGGAGATATATTGATGTTTCTTTATAATTTTCATCAGAAAATCACTCCATGTTTGGATTATTTTGCTACTGATGCGTTTGGATTGGATCGCGTGTGAGAGAAAGGCCTGTTGTCATACAGTTGTTAAACGGCCCTCACCGTTGAGAAGTGGCAGAAAACCTGAAAACATAAAGCTGCAGCTGTGTAGATCTGTGGAGATTTATGCCTGAGGGGGAATAAAATCCAAATGAAATTTGGAGGTAATTTAAATCAAATCTCCTGCGCTGCTATTGTTTCCTTCCTTCTTCCATAACGTCAGACACATTCGTCCGCTCTTCTCCACAGCTCAGACTGCCTGGGCGAGGAACATGGAAGATGCAGCACGTACTTCTAGAAAGTAGCTTATATAAACACCAAGCTGGTTCTTTATGGAAATTAGAAGTCAGAGACGTGTTTCCATGGAGTTCATGAGTTTTAATGTATTTATTTATTTATTCATTCTTTGTTTGCCTTTTGAAAATAATAACTTGGTGATAGAGTTAGTGAAATAAATCAATTTCTGCTAATGTTTCCTCACCAAGTATAACTTCTCACCTTTCTTAGATGAATTAGATTAAAATCCAGGAACAATATTTGGACAGTCTCTGCATTTTAACTGGGGCTTGCTGTCCTTTAGAAACCTTCTCATTCGTTTCAGCGACTGTAGCTTCGCTGTGTTTCACATCTTCCTCTCATGCTGATGCTTCTCTTCCTTGTGTTTCAGTTTCACAGGAAGATAATGACCTTTAGGTCAGCATTCCTCCTGCAGCTTCTGATGCTACGGCTTTAGAAAATTAATCCTCCTCGACTTTAGGCCGTTGTAGATTTTTAGGGAAGGAAACCAAAGATTCTGTGTTATTAGTTTCACATCAATGAGGCACAGTGAGTTATATTCCCTACAATATATAGACAAGCTTAACTTAGATTATACTTCTTAATTCCCGGGTCTGCTCCTCTGTCTGCGTTGACAGAGCCTGACTTGGTTCTGGAGCAGCTCCAACTGACGGCAGCCCGACCTTCTCTCTGATAAAAGCCACCACTAGGAGGCGCACATGGAAACATGGGACTTTAATGGCTGCTTTTCCATTTACCATCCACACTGCTAGTAAGAAGTAAAAATGGCTTATATTAAGTGCATTTCCCCTTAATTCGAGCAGCTACATAACAATTTGCCAATGGAATGAGTGTTTTTACTCGTAAAGTAAGATAAGTAGAAAACATGCACTTGAAATAAGAATGCAGTAGTTTCTTATTTTAAATCTAAATTGTCTTGATCCTATGGCAAAGTGTCTCACTTACCTCCTGAAAAAAAATTACTTATTTTAAGAAAAAATAATTATCAAAATTTTAATTTTTTGCTGTGCAATAGTATATCTGAAAATAAATCCATTCGGTGGAACCATAGCATGTTAAAAACAAACTGTCAATATTTGATAGGACTGTTGACCCAAAGCGAGGCAGGCCGGCAGAGGTACATTTTTAGTAGATTTAATGAAGGGTAGCGAAACAAAGTCCATAACCACGGGAATCCAAAGATCTAAAGAAAACAAGAAAACACAAGTCAAACGTTACGAAAAACCTAGGAGTCATCAGGGGAAGAACTGTAACCAGAAGGAAGGCTCAGAGAGACGAGCAGGAGGAAGACTGATGAGGTTAGACGAGGACCCGGCAAAGGCGAACAGAACAGCAAGAGTAATTATAGGAGACAGAAACAAAGAGAGGGCTAATGAGCAAACTGGGAGCAGGTGTGCACAGAGCAAAAGAGGGAAAGAGCTAGGGAAAAAGGAGAGCACAAGAGGGCAGCAGAGGGCAACAAACAGAAACCAAGAAAACTGAAAATAACCCAAAAAACATAACAAAATAAGAATTAAACCCTTTAAACTAGAAAACAAGGAGTAAAGTAAAACTGGATACTCAGAAGAAAACAAAAACAGAACCAAGACTGAAACAGTAACTAGGAATTAACCAGAGAACATAAAAAAATAAAAATTAAACCATTTAAACTAGAAAACAATGAGTAAAGTAAAACTGGATACTCAGAAGAAAACAAAAACAGAACCAAGACTGAAACAGTAACTAGGAATTAACCAGAGAACATAAAAAAATAAAAATTAAACCATTTAAACTAGAAAACAATGAGTAAAGTAAAACTGGATACTCAGAAGAAAACAAAAACAGAACCAAGACTGAAACAGTAACTAGGAATTAACCAGAGAACACAGCAAAATAAAAATAAAACCACTAACACTAGAAAACAAGGAGCAAAGAAAAATTTAACACTAAAAAGAAAATATAACAGAACCAAGACTGAGATAGTAACTGAGGAAAAACCCAAGGAACACAACAAAATAAGAACTAAACCATAAAAACTTATAAAACAAAGAGCAAAGCAAAACTGAATATCAAAAGAAAAACTTAACAGAAACGGAAACCTAAAACAAACAGGATTTTTGATAAACAGTTTTGCTCTGGAAAGAAGAGTTTTTGTTGTTTTTTAATCCATATCAAATATTGTTTATTTTGCGTTCGACATCTGATCAACAAGCAGACGTCAGGAAGTAGCACAGCAGGAGGAGGTTTTTCTATGATAAACTGTTTGACAGCGCATAATTTTAATTGCATTTCTTATATAAAGTGTTGTTTGTTTGTTTTTTTTACTTTGGCAGAATTTCAAAAAGGTTTTGTGCAGATTTGTAATGAAGCAGTGGATGTGATGGTAGAGGTAGAATTTATTCTCCTAAAACTGTTCATTTACCTTTAGCGTCAGCAGACAAACACTGTCTTATATGTACTCTGCTTATTGAAACTGCTTATTAAAGAAAACAGAACAAAATATTCAAAACCAAATTATAGTCAACAAATCAACATTTTCTGAATCTATTCTATTCAGTTTATTTCTATAGCGCCATTTCACAACACGTCACCTCAGGTCACTTTACAGTTCACCAGATCATCCAGTCAGATTGATTCAAAGTTTTCTATGTAAGGAAAACCAGCTGATTGCATCGACTCATTGACTCTTCAGCAATCCCTCACTCTAAGCATGCTTGTAGTGACAGTGGAGAGGAAAAACTCCCTTTGAACAGGAAGAAACCTCCAGCAGAACCAGGCTCAGTGTGAGCGGCCATCTGCTGAGGCCCACTGGGGTTCAAGGAGACAGAAGCAGACATAGAAAAAGAAGCATAGATACAAAAGGCAACTGTCAACCAGCTCCAAAGGTGGCTCCTGGAGCCAGCTCCCATGTCAGAGGAGGAATCACGATGACATTAACCTACTGGAAAAGGTGGAAACTTCAGACCTCTCTGATTGTACGACGGCGCCGTTTGGCTTTAAATCTGCAATCATTTTGCTTTTTCTTGATCATTCAACATTTAAACAGAAAAAGGCAGAATATTTTGTCCTGTTTCTGAATATGTTATCTCTCTAAATAACATTGTTTTTCAAGTTAATGTCATTGTGTGTTTTGACATGTTTTTTTTATTTTTATTATTTGCAGTTTTTTCTAAAGATTTGTGTTGAGGTTTGTACTTCTGGGCTACCGTAGATACAGGACATGAGGTTTTACATCAGGGGTTGTATTTCTTCACATTCAAACCTAAGCAAACATGCAATTAACTTTGATACTTGGTTAAAGGGTTGGACTACATTAGGAATTCCTCAAATATGAATGAATATTTTTCATCAGCCCTCATGTTCCTCAACTTCCCTCACCGAGAGGTTTAACATCTCGTTAACTCCCATGGCCTCTCAAGGCCTTTTAACCGCCATCTTCTATGTTCCGGTAAAGATATTTTCCTCTGGCGTTTCTTTAATAAATTGGAACGCCAGTGAAACCACTAGAGGGTGGTTTGGAATTCAGTCTGATGTTTGATTTAAATGTTTATATCAGAAGGGTTAGACAACATACAAAGACAACATACCGTGGTTTTTTTTTACCAACAAACCATGACACAGGCATTTTTTTCCCCTTTTGACTTGTCGGCTTATTTATCCCAGACCCAGATTTCCTGTGTAGACGCCTCTAAACAGGAAAACCTTGCACTAATCCATCTTTTCTTCTAATCGAAGCGACACAAGATCTGAGCACGTGTAAGACTGGAAAAAAAGGAAAAGAACGGAGCTTAACCCAGACTGTTTTGGTCTGAAACTGTATCACCATGGTAACTGAAGACAGCTCTCCAATAGCTGGAGTGCCGTGCTGAAAATAAGCCTGATCAGAACAGGTGCTGGTCCACATGATCAGCAGGCCTTTCTTTCTTTTTCTGTCTGATGCAGGATATGTGAAATTATAATCAGAGAAGCAGGTTCTGCTATGGATGCAAAAGGTTCTCCTAAAACGTGTTGTTGTTTTTTTTCATATAGAAAACAGAGATCAAACCAATTGTCAACCTGAATAATCAGTTTGAACTTTAAAAATCTTTATGAAAACAGCATTGGATTGAATTTTAGTTAAACAATCCTATAGGTACCATGAGTGGCAGTTCAGTGCAATAAGAGGTGCAATAAGAGATCAGAATAAGTCAGTGAAACTGATATTTATTGCGTCTGGCCCATGAAAGGTGGATTAATGCGGTATGCGACATGAGGGTGTGCAAATGTCCTCATTAGAGGTGATAATTCACTCGCTTTATGTCGAAGACTAAGACTCTGGGCTTATCCAGCCGTCACCCCACGCTGCACACGCTCTGATGGGGAGACCACCTGTTGGAGAAACAAATGGGCGGCAGATCATGCAGATGCACATGTCAGTCAGAAACACACGGCTATACGTGTGGGTGGGCGCCGGTACAATCCTAGGATACTGTTTCCTGATAAAGAGGCTTGATGTATGTGCTGGTTTGGATCTAACAAAGATTCACTAGAAAAATCATCTAGAAATAAGTAAAAATGTCCTAAATTAAGTGTATTTACCCTTAATTTGAGTAGACAAATTAGATAGTTTGCCATTGGAATGAGTACACTGGAAAAAATTGAAAGCTAGATAAGAAGTTTTTTCTTAAAATAAGGGCATTTTTTCTTGGATTGAGGAGATAAAAGATACATTTTGCCAATGGAATGAGACAATTTACACTTAAGATAAGAAAACACAATTGCATTGTCTTATTTCAAGTGCATTTTATCTAATTATCTTATTTTAAGAGTAAAAATACTCATTCCAATGGCAAACTATCTCATTTACCTATTCAAATTAAGGATAAATACACTAAATTTAAGAAATGTTTTACTTATTTCTAGATAATTTTTCCAGTGTATTTCTACTCATAAAATAATATAATTAGATAATATGCACTTGAAATAAAACAATGCAATTGTGTTTTCTTATTTTAAATGTAAATTGTCTTTTTCTATTGGCAAAATGTCTTTTACCTCCTCAGTTCAAGACCAAATGCACTTATTTTAAGACAAATGGACCTATCTAGATTCCAACTTTTTCCAGTGGTGAGTCCAGGGTTTCTGAATGGATACATTCAGGTCCAAAATGAAGGCATTTAGGATCTGATACCCCTGTTATGATACCAAACACTCCTGATGTCCAAAAAATACATCATGATAAATTATTTAACATTATTGTTTGTGGGAAACATAAAAAATCAAAGGGCTGCCAGAGAAAGTTAGAAAAAATTTAAACTAGTAGTTTCCTACATTTTGATTTGTTAGCATTTGCCATCTAATTTGCAATTGATGGAACATCCTAGTCCTGTTCTGGTCCAATTAAAGGGCTAAACAGACCAGACACTTTATAATCTGAAAGAAAATCTGACTGTGGCACTTAGAGCTCCTCGACTGACAATTCAGATGACATAGACCCCTGCTCTGTTTTGACCGGATCTACGCAGCAATATTCTCCTAATGCTATGAGTCAGACAGGAGTGAGATGGTAAAACAGGAAAATACAAAGTCAAATCTCTAAATCAGAGGTCTTCAACAGGGGGTCCGCGACCCCTAGGGGTTCCACAGAGGTTCTGCATGGGGCTCGTGAAAGTTTTGGTTGATTAGACTTTTTTATATTCCCTCCTGCAATTCTTTTCCACTAATTGAAATGTCTCTAAATCCACATTAACATGAATTCAACAGACTGTAGTAAACAGATAAATGGAGGCAGAAGATGTCTTTCAGTCATCAATGCACACATTCAGCGACACACAGGAGCTCTTTCAAGCTGGGCACCGTTTCATTCACAACACCTGTCCCATCAACCAGGAATCAGAAATACTTTAATAATCCCAGGAAGGGATTACTTTAGTTACATTACTCCATCTGTAATAGAGTGACTATAGGACCAGTTTGATATAACACAATTTCATACAATATATATAATTCGGGGGTCCCCGCTCCATCGCCATCAGTTTGGGGGTCCTTGGCTTTGAAAACGTAGAAGGACCCTGCACTAAATAGTTATATTCACTAGCAGGGTTGACAAGCTGGATGCTTTGACTTAAGGGAAATAGAAAACATGAAATCCATGTTTCAATTTTCATGTAAAGAAAATCAGCACGTTGCTGCTACCACCACATTGTTGTCCTTATTGTTGTTTTTTATTGTTATGCTACGTTTTACGTTACATATATCCTACATTTTGGATTTAATGGCAAGTGTTCACGTTTTGTTTCATCAGACTATAATATATGTCCTCTAACATTGTTCTGGGTGATTCTAAAAGTAACAAAATATGTTGTTTTTTTTACATGACTAAAGGGAAATGCACCCATTGAGGTAGTTAGAACTAAAGGGATAAACAGGTATTGACTATGGGTATGCTGGTCTGACCAGGTATGCTCATCTGACAGAACAGCGGTACCAACCTGTGCAGCTTATTCATTGTGCCTGCAGCCCACTTTCTGAATAAATAAACTATAATTATATCATTACGGAGGCTAATTTCATATGTTAGTAAGTTGTGTCTCAGTTAGATTACCTGCTTACCACGGTTAAGTGTAGAATAAATGTTTCTTACATTTTTGAAAATCTAAAAACATCCATAACTTTGTATATTTTTAAGACGGTGGCAGTAATGATGGAAAAAAAAACACTGAATTTAGGGTTTTATTTAAAGGTTAGCAAACATAAATAAGAAAATCCATGTCCACAACTCTTCCTTCTTTTCTTTTTTTATTCCATTAAATGTGTTATTAATGAATCTCTTTTTCAAAATCAAGATGCAGATAAATAGGAACACTTTTCCTTCAGGCAAAAACAATGAAACAAACTTGCCTTGTTTGTTGGAGCCTTCAGCTGGAGGTGGTGGGTTAGATACGACGATGTGCCTCGAGGCAAGGCACTAACATTTAAGCTTGCTCATTTGATTAGAAGCAATGCTTGTTTTATCAGTAGCTCCAGTGTGAAATACTTGATTGATCAAAAAGACAGAAATAACTAAACATAAGTTTAGGATGATCCCGTTATTCCTGAAGAAAAGGTGCCTCTTCCTGGAGAAACACTGCCGTATGTGAAGCACATGGTCCCAGCAGGCACCCAATCACAGCCCATCAGAGGCCTGCTGGGGATCCATGGATCCATCACACCTTCAACTATTCTGCTGCACAAACCAGAAAGGGGTATGAGGTGACTGCAGGGCCGCTAACTGGACCGGTCCCCAGCAGAGAGCCATGAGCCACCCATCCTCAGCCAGAGGAGGGGGGCTGGGGGACGGTAACACAGGCGGGGGGGACACTGGGCCACCGCTGTCCAGACTACCATCACCGAGTCAAGTTTGGTCCCCCGCTGGCTCCCTGCCCCCGTCCACCAGGGTTCCCGGACCAGCACCGGAGCTGACGGCTCGGTTCGAGTGCCCGGTGTGTTTTGACTACCTGCTGCAGTGTAGTCGACCAAAATCCCAGACGAGTTTTAAATTCTCCCTGGACATTTTTGTAGGTATGAAAAGTAGGACATGTCGGGGAAAAACAGGACATCTGGTCACCCTATAATATCAACAATTAGATGTTTCAGTGAGTGAGTGCTTGTTGCTATGATACATCTTTGATCAGCAGCTTCGCTCGTTGTAAACCAACCAATCAGCTCATCTAAATATTCATCATCATACCATAAAAGGAAGAAAACCTGTGGTTTCATTCTAGGGCTTTTAACCAGGCTGCATTAGGGCTCATAGAACAGCTAATATACCATTTTCAGCCCAACAAATGTTACACACCCTATTCAGAGACTTTAAGGACCACATACCCTATAGAATCATTCTATCACCCCTTTAAGGTTCTTTCAATAAAGCCAACCATTTGTTAGTTGCAGGAGTTCAGCTTTCCTTTTGTCCAGTTGGAGAACGTTATCCTTCAGCTGCATCTGAGCACCTGTGCAACACATTTAGCTTTGAGACATCTTGGAGCTTAAACGCTTATCACTAGCCGACTAGTCGGGAGGATAAGATAAGAAATGTCAGAACATTTTCTGGAAATTTGCTGAAGTGGAAGAAGCGTTTTGCATAAGCAACACATCATCCGGTGAAAGAGCGCCGCTGCTGCTCCATCTCTGGGGGTATCTAGGAGAATTAGTGCAGACGTAAAGAGCTACTGTCTGACGACCTGGGGGTAGGAGTTCAAAGAAACAGGCAGACGCTGATTGCTTTACATCATAGAGCTGTTTGAGGCCGCTACATTTCATGCATGTACAATGCAAGCAGTAGTTACAATTACTGTCATCTGAGGGGAAAACAAACAGAATCTCCATCTGCTAGCTACTGTAGCACACGTGCAGTACATGCATAGATGAGACCATTGTTCTAATCCCTCTGTCGTTTCCAGCCTATTGTACGTGCTACTAATGGAATGTAATTACAGATTCTAGACGTGTCTGTTGAAGGGCTGTTGTTATTAAAGGCCTATAAGATTAGTTCTGGTTGAAAACAAGCTTGACTCAGCTCAACGGACCGGGCTTCCACTCATTTTACCCCTGATTATGCCCACACTCAGCATCAACGCTTGTATTTTACAGACAGACAAACACAGACTGTTATTTCTCTCATTCCTACAACAGCATCTTTTGGACCAAATTCCTGCTCCTAAGCAATTCAAAGTGCTTTGATTAAATGTTTTACCTGCACTATCCAGATTTTTCTAAGAGGATAACTGTCGGCCTTCATGAAACTGCAGAGGTTCATCTTAGCGCCATCAGGCAAACTGGAACACATACACTATATTGCCAAAAGTATTTGCTCACCCATCCAAATTATTGGAATCAGGTGTTCCAATCACTTCCATGGCCACAGGTGTATAAATTCAAGCACCTAGGCATGCAGACTGTTTTTACAAACATTTGTGAAAGAATGGGTCGCTCTCAGGAGCTCAGTGAATTCCAGCGTGGAACTGTGATAGGATGCCACCTGTGCAACAAATCCAGTCGTGAAATTTCCTCGCTCCTAAATATTCCACAGTCAACTGTCAGCTGTATTATAAGAAAATGGAAGTGTTTGGGAACGACAGCAACTCAGCCACGAAGTGGTAGGCCACGTAAACTGACGGAGCGGGGTCAGCGGATGCTGAAGCGCATAGTGCGAAGAGGTCGCCAACTTTCTGCAGAGTCAATCACTACAGACCTCCAAACTTCATGTGGCCTTCAGATTAGCTCAAGAACAGTGCGCAGAGAGCTTCATGGAATGGGTTTCCATGGTCGAGCAGCTGCATCCAAGCCATACATAACCAAGTGCAATGCAAAGCGTCGGATGCGGTGGTGTAAAGCACGCCGCCACTGGACTCTAGAGCAGTGGAGATGCGTTCTCTGGAGTGACGAATCGCGCTTCTCCATCTGGCAATCTGATGGACGGGTCTGGGTTTGGCGGTTGCCAGGAGAACGGTACTTGTCTGACTGCATTGTGCCAAGTGTAAAGTTTGGTGGAGGGGGGATTATGGTGTGGGGTTGTTTTTCAGGAGCTGGGCTTGGCCCCTTAGTTCCAGTGAAAGGAACTCTGAATGCTTCAGCATACCAAGACATTTTGGACAATTCCATGCTCCCAACTTTGTGGGAACAGTTTGGAGCTGGCCCCTTCCTCTTCCAACATGACTGTGCACCAGTGCACAAAGCAAGGTCCATAAAGACATGGATGACAGAGTCTGGTGTGGATGAACTTGACTGGCCTGCACAGAGTCCTGACCTCAACCCGATAGAACACCTTTGGGATGAATTAGAGCGGAGACTGAGAGCCAGGCCTTCTCGTCCAACATCAGTGTGCGACCTCACAAATGCGCTTCTGGAAGAATGGTCAAAAATTCCCATAAACACACTCCTAAACCTTGTGGACAGCCTTCCCAGAAGAGTTGAAGCTGTTCTAGCTGCAAAGGGTGGACCGACGTCATATTGAACCCTATGGATTAGGAACGGGATGTCACTTAAGCTCATATGTGAGTCAAGGCAGGTGAGCAAATACTTTTGGCAATATAGTGTATTATTCACTTTAGAAGCTGTTATTTCTTCCTCTTGTTAACATTTTTTTTTACCTTGTCCTTACATTTCTTTCTTTTCAACAATCTACAACCATCTTTGTAGATTGTTAGGCCAGCATTTTAACCCTTCTTTTAGAGACACAGCTGCATATATGCTATCAACATCTGCATAGAGTGTTCTGCAATTACATCATGCTATTTAGGGACTCTGCCAACTGGTGTGTTATATATAGAAAGAATTTGCAGAGAAAAAGCACCGCAGCAAATATTATTTTTATACAAACATTATAGATTGTATTGTAAAATTTAATGAAATAGTTTTTTTAATGGTATGTAATATTTAGTCTGTATCTTCCCATCTGCAGCCTGCCTCAGCTATTTTTGTGATCCTGGTGGGTACTTTGCTGGTCCTTGGTTGGTCCTTGGCTGGCCCTTGGCTGGTTCTGGGCTGGCCCTTGGCTGGTCCTTGGTTGGTCCTTGGTTGGTCCTTGGTTGGTCCTTGGCTGGCCCTTGGCTGGTCCTGGGCTGGCCCTTGGCTGGTCCTGGGCTGGCCCTTGGCTGGTCCTTGGTTGGTCCTTGGCTGGCCCTTGGCTGGTCCTTGGTTGGCCCTTGGCTGGTCCTTGGCTGGCCCTTGGTTGGTCCTTGGCTGGTCCTTGGCTGGCCCTTGGTTGGTCCTTGGCTGGTCCTGGGCTGGCCCTTGGCTGGTCCTTGGTTGGTCCTTGGCTGGCCCTTGGCTGGTCCTTGGCTGGTCCTGGGCTGGCCCTTGGTTGGTCCTTGGCTGGTCCTGGGCTGGCCCTTGGCTGGTCCTTGGTTGGTCCTTGGCTGGCCCTTGGCTGGCCCTTGGTTGGTCCTTGGCTGGTCCTGGGCTGGCCCTTGGCTGGTCCTTGGTTGGTCCTTGGCTGGTCCTTGGTTGGTCCTTGGTTGGTCCTTGGCTGGCCCTTGGCTGGTCCTGGGCTGGCCCTTGGCTGGTCCTTGGTTGGTCCTTGGCTGGCCCTTGGCTGGTCCTTGGCTGGCCCTTGGTTGGTCCTTGGCTGGTCCTTGGTTGGTCCTTGGCTGGTCCTGGGCTGGCCCTTGGCTGGTCCTGGGCTGGCCCTTGGCTGGCCCTTGGTTGGTCCTTGGCTGGTCCTTGGCTGGCCCTGGGCTGGCCCTTGGTTGGTCCTTGGCTGGTCCTGGGCTGGCCCTTGGCTGGTCCTGGGCTGGCCCTTGGCTGGCCCTTGGTTGGTCTTTGGCTGGTCCTTGGCTGGCCCTGGGCTGGCCCTTGGTTGGTCCTTGGCTGGTCCTGGGCTGGCCCTTGGCTGGTCCTGGGCTGGCCCTTGGCTGGTCCTTGGTTGGTCCTTGGCTGGCCCTTGGCTGGTCCTTGGCTGGCCCTTGGTTGGTCCTTGGCTGGTCCTTGGCAGGCCCTTGGTTGGTCCTTGGCTGGTCCTGGGCTGGCCCTTGGCTGGTCCTGGGCTGGCCCTTGGCTGGCCCTTGGTTGGTCCTTGGCTGGTCCTTGGCTGGCCCTTGGTTGGTCCTTGGCTGGTCCTGGGCTGGCCCTTGGCTGGTCCTGGGCTGGCCCTTGGCTGGCCCTTGGTTGGTCCTTGGCTGGTCCTTGGCAGGCCCTTGGTTGGTCCTTGGCTGGTCCTGGGCTGGCCCTTGGCTGGTCCTGGGCTGGCCCTTGGCTGGCCCTTGGTTGGTCCTTGGCTGGTCCTTGGCTGGCCCTGGGCTGGCCCTTGGTTGGTCCTTGGCTGGTCCTGGGCTGGCCCTTGGCTGGTCCTGGGCTGGTCATAGGTTGGCCCTTGGCTGGTCCTTGGCTGGTCCTTGGCTGGTCCTTGGCTGGTTCTTGGCTGGTCCTTGGCTGGTTCTTGGCTGGTCCCCTACAATTCCTTTTTAAACATCAATCTTTGCACTAAAATATTATTTCTGTCATGATTTGTGGACATTAAGATCTAAAGAAAATCGTCATCTCCTGATCACACACTGTAATTCAGTGAAAGGGTGGAGTCAGAGTAGAAAGATATGCAAGAGGGGGTCACTCCAGTGGCTGGAGGTTGAAGGGGCTTTGGCTTGGAGTCGCAGAGAAGTGGGCTGGCATTTGGCTGGCGTTTGACTGGGAAGGACCATTTTGAATGGTTGCTAATGCAAGATAGAGTATTTTCATATGGTCATATGTTTCAAAATACCCTAAAAAAGTAATGTTAAATTTCAACCATGTTGATACGTTTTCTTCTTTTTCATACAATATGTGACCTGATGCCCCTCTAAGCTGTTGTTTACTACTGCTTCCATATTTTCAATTCAAGTCAATTCATTTTATTTCTATAGCGCCAATTTAAAACACAAGGCACTTTACAGTTCACCACATCATCCAGTCAGATTGATTCAAAGTTTTCTAAGGAAAACCAGTTGATTGCATTGACTCATTGAGTGGAAGGCAATCAACATCTGATCCCAACACAAAAATCCCTAATATTCCAGGGCACTAAAACACACTGACAGATTATCAGAGAGCTCGCTGCAGCTCTGCCATGTTGGGCCTTTCCTCTGGTCTTGAGTCTGCAACTGATATATTTACTTAAGGAATGAGCCTATTGGGGCTATTTTCAAGGTTTAACTTTCATGGTTTCCAAGTTTTCTTCACACTTTGCTGCTGAAATATTAGGAATGACTGTGAAGGTAATAAAAGCATTTCTCTGTTAGATTTCTGAGAGAAATTGAAGTAGATGGGACAAAGAATTTACATACTGCTGTCAACATGGGCCTAATGTGCAGCTTAATATTTGAAAGCAACATTTTGTTATGGAAACGACGTTTATTTCTTCAGTATGCATCCCAGCCTAACAGACTCTAAACCACTTCCAGCGTAGCCTGCAGCGCTTCCTTCTTTCTCCTCTATTGGTTCTCTTCTTTAATTGTGTCATTTTTTATCCTTTCTTCCAAGCAAAGTTCCAGCAGAGACAGTTTCTGCTCAAATGTTGAATCCTTTCCTGTGTTTTCAGATAAGCAGGACACATTTCTCCGTTTGGCTTTTAGGCATAAGAAGAAGCAGCTGAAAATCTTTGTCATTTTACTTTATTTGATGTTGTTGGACTTTCCAAGCCAAGCAAACCGTGAGCTATCGCATGACGGCATGTGTGCCTCCCTCAGACATCCTGGTTAGTCGCTGGGTGTTACTTTCACAGCTGTGTTTTTATGTGTCAGTGTGGTTTACTGGCTTCAATTCTTTCCAGGTTTCCAGCCAAAAGGTGATGGACGCTATGGAAGTGATGTATAAAAAAAGAATGAAAAGCAGAGGAACATGAATTGAAAGCACATCAACACTGATGGACTGTGTAGGTTTTAGCGTATTTAGAGTCGGTGAGGCAACCTCCCAAAGTTCCTCTAATTAACAGAGAGTTTCCGGGTAGGCCCCGACTCCCGAGGGAGGGGGGGGACGCTTGTAAATAGCACTAACTAGCAGATAGGAGGGAGCGCTGCTTTAACATTCAGACTTTCACTGCAGGCCTGCTGCACTAAAGGGTTTTCCTGCAACCTTTAACTGAAAAATTATCGCTTTAGGTTTCCAACTATGACACTGAGGCCTAACCTGATCAAACGTTGCATCGTATCCGTCTTCATCAGAAAAAATAAAAGCGGTTTCCTCATTTAGCTTCAAAATGAAAATATTTCACAGGATTCCGAGCTCCTCCATCGGAGATGCGTGCTTGTTTACCTTTCATTTCTTTGGCTGATGAAAATGTCTTTGCTTGTTTAAACTGAAGATGAGATTTCCCTCATTGTAATACTGGTATTACCGCAATATAAAGAAAATAAAATATCAGTCGGAGGTTTAGCTCTCCATACCGTGTGAAATATAAACCCTGATGAAGTGGGCCGCTGTTTGATCGACGAGCAGAGCACATCTTACGCCTTTGATTAAATACTCTAGAATTGCTGGAGGTTCAGAAAACACAGAGGCTAGGTCTCATCCACCCCCCTACATCCTGCTTTCCCCCCCCCCCATCCTTTTCTTGTTCTCTCAGTCTTCACATCTTGCCTACTGGCAGGTATTAATTGAGGGACCCTTGTTATAATAGGTTCTAATTGTTAATCACACAGCCTTGTTAGAGAGCACTCTAATTGTAATTATAGAGGCTCGTTAGCCAGGGTCCTGTCATTAATTAGACATTGTGACCTCGGTAATTTGCTGCAGGCATACATGTATGTGGCGGTAATTTTCTCCAGCTGGGTAATGTCTAGCTTTCCGGGATGGAAAAGCCTGTTTGCTGTTCATGTTAAAGCTCATATGAATGTATTCTTTGAATAATAAATTGTCCCCTTGTTGGGTTCGTTCAAAAACTGGGTTTAGTTAAAGTAGAAAATTTCTCAAAGTCAGATTAGCTCTTTAACTCTCTCTGCAAACTTTCATTTTGTTATAGAAGCCAAATTATGGCTCATAGTTTAACACAGGGGCATTAATTAATTGTGGAACCTGATTCAAATTTTTCTTTTTTGCTCTTAATTTCAGCAGGTGAATAGGATCTGCATATGGAATGAGAAATTGTGCCCTTAAAATAAGATGATTAGATATTATGCACTTGTAATTGGACTGGAGTTGTTCTTACTTAAGTTAAGTGGAAACCATCTTGTTCCTTTGGCTGATTGTCTTACTTTTCAGCTCAAATAAAGGAGAAACACATTTATTTCAAGAAAAGTTGCCTTACTTATATTTTGATTTTGATGCTTTTTTGAAAACTTCACTGCAAAAACGATCTGTTGTGGGGGAGGAGCTGCGCTCCCTGATGGCCATGGCGGAGAGGAGGATGCTGTCCAGGCTTCAGTCCATCCTGGACAATGCCTCACACCATCGCCACGACACAGTGGCCAGCAGAGGAACTCCTTCAGCAGGAGACTCCTCTTACCCAGATGCTCCACAGAACGCCACAGGAAGTCATTCCTGCCTGTGGTCATCAATCTCTACAATGCCTCGCTCAGAAAGACATACACACCCCCTCTGTAATTCAGACTCAGATTTATAGAATACTTGACAATTATGTGACATGTATTTATTCATTCTTTTGCTCTCTTTTGCATATTGCACATTATCATTTTATTTTTAGATATATATACACACACATATATAGTTACATATGTATATATATTAGGGCTGCAACTAACGATTATTTTAAAAATCGATGAATCGGCCGATTATTTTTTCGATTAATCGATGAATCTGACAAAAAGTATTTTTTATATTAACCTCTTTATTCCAAAATAAACATTTTAGACAGAACAAATAAGCACACAAGTACAGGTTGCTCATTAACTGTACTGGTGCAATATGAAAAATAAATGTTTGTGTTAAAACTACGCAAACTTACATGAGAAATGTAGCTGTACTTCCACAACATATAGGCTACTTTGTTTCATAAAGCGCAAAAAATACAATAGGTCCCCCCATTTCAACAAATGAGGTTTTTTTAGGCTAGAAGAGTTCTGCCTTTTAAGACAGGAAAGTATAGCAGTTAAAGTTGCTACTTGAGAAAATACTCAACCATAGAGATAAAAATAGCCTGTGATTCAAATTATGAATTGTATTTGGAATAAAAATGAGAGAACTAGGGGTGCTAAAAAACACATCCTCCAAAGACAGATATTTACATGGGAATGTGGCAGATAATTAATTGACATATTACTGATCTTGCTGGATTTTATTCTGCTTTACTTCCATAAATTGCAGGATCTTCTTTACTTTATCTTTGCCAGAAGTTTTAAACTTTAAAAGCCTTGCCCTCATAAATTGCAAGTTAATTTATTTATAAAGTAAATATAAACGCTGCTTAAGCTAATTCAAATTAAATTAAAAGTAAAATGAGTAGCCAACCTTATCACTGTCTGTGACCTACTAACACGGTAAGGAAAGCATCAGATGAGCTACCTGAGAAACTAACGTTACGTTTCCCCACTTTAAAACCAAACAAACATGGTCGCTCACCCTGCTGATCAGCTCTCTTCACTGCCATGGAAGGCTCCAACGTGTTTTCTTTTCAGGTGCTGCGTCATAACAGCGGTGCTTCCGTGCCATGTTCATTTGTTTTTACAAAAGTTGCATGTTACGACTTTTTTCGCTTTACAAAGCGCAGGCTATTTTAATTATTGTGATCAATTTGCGCCGTCAATCCCGGCGCATGCGCGCTTCATTTGCAGTCTGGACGCTGATGGTAAACACTGCACCGCTGAGAGGGACTCCTGTGGGAGAGGGACAACGGAGTTGGGATGGGGGAGGCGCCCCACGGCAATGACGACGGCGGAGGATGACGCATTAATCGCGCGACACAACTAATCGATGATGAAATTCGCTGCCAACGATTTTAAAAGTCGATTTTTATAGCCCTAATATATATATATATATATATATATATATATATATATATATATATATATATATATATATATATATATATATATATATATATATTTATTCATTTATTTATTTTTGTGTGGAATGTTGTATTTATGTAAATATAATGTATTTATACCTGGAGCGTCTAATTCTGCCATGGGATTAAAGTATTTCTGATTCTGAATCTAGAAATAAGTAAATATTTCTTAAATTAGGTGTATTCACCTTCTACTTCAGTAGGTAAATAAGATGATCTGCCAGTGGAATTAGTATTTTTTCTCTTAAGATAAGATAATTAGATAAAATGCACTTGAAATAAGACTATACAATTATTATTTTCTTATTTTAAATGTTTATTGTCTCCTTTCATTAGCAAAGTGTCTCACTTACCTCCTCAAGATTCCAGAAAAAATGACGTATTTAGATTTCTATTTTTGCACTGCCTAGTTTGTTTTTTTAAGTTGTTATATACTGTTAGTTTAAAAGACAGTACAATCCTTTAAGCCTATGAGACAAAAGGTGTAATCCTAACTCTGTACACCAATGGAGGCTGCTACAGTGGGTGTGTGTGAGTGGGTGTGTGTGGGGGGGGGGGGTTACATGTGGGAAAGTAGAAACATGTTTACCTTTCCAGCAGAGCGTGACCAGATAAAACAAACATGGATTTTTTTCTATAGTGTGGTTTTCTTCAGGATATCTGCAGGACGTTGAATTTGTATGTTTTCTTTGCAAACTCTGGCTTTAGCTGACAGTTCAAATGAGCAAATGTCAAGAAAATCCTCCTGGGACAGATGAACTTTACTTCTAGTTCATCAAATTCTCCACAGTTGATGGAAGATATGAAGACAGGAAGAGCAAAAGCTGAAATGAATTTAAACAATGATGTATAAGTTTACCTCTGAGCACATTCCTGTTACCAAGTTATTGTAGCTTCTATATCATCTGCTATGCAGATGATCTCCAGATGTATCTCCCTGTGTTTCTAAATACAAGTGGAGCTCTTCAAACCTTAACCGACTGCATCTCAGATATTTAAAAAAAACTTTTTTCATTTAAATGAATATAAAAGAAAGTTTTATTAGGTGTTCGTTCCCATTATGAATTTACTGATGAAGGTTCTCAGTCATCCAGGTCATAGTCTTTCCGTAAAAAATTCAAAAAATATCCACTGGACTTGGTTTTCAAGATTTGAAGACGTTTCATCGGTTACCATTGCATTACCATTGCATGTTTCCAAGCAATACAAGGCCTTGTCCATATAAGACTCAAACTCACTGCGGATCCAGACATTTGAATTGAGAAAGCTTCCTGGAGAGATGGAGAAACGTCTTCAAATCTTGAAAACCAAGTCCAGTGGATATTTTTTGAATTTTTTACGGAAACATTATGAATTTACTTTTCTCAGTACTAAATCTAAAGCAGCAGTAAAGAACCTTTGAGTCATCTTTGACAGCAGTCAGAAATTTCACAGGTATTAGCTATGTCTTTTAAAAAAGGTAAAACCTTTCTTAAATTGTTTTAATCTTGAGAAAACTAATCTCCCGGTAATAAGCTTGAGAACTGACTGGAACTCTCTCAGTGTTGGTGCTCCCAGTCATTAATCAACCGTCTTCAGTTGGTTCAAAATGCTGCTGCTCTCCTTTTAACCCTCATTCGGCTCTACGTACTCCAAATCCCTTTCCTCTTCACTGACTTCAGTTTCTTTTAGTATTGATTTTAAAATGTTCCTTTTTTGTTCTTAAATCCCTTAACGCTCTTGTGCCAACATACCTGTCTGAACTCTGTGCGTCCAGAACCCAACTAAGGCCACAAGGTCAGCAAACCAGCTCTTGTTAGAAGTCCCTAGAGCCAAGTACCAGCACTGGGGTCATCGGGCCTTCTCAGTTGCTGGGTCCAGGTTCTGCAACAAACTGCCTCCTGACATTCATACCTCTACAGACTGAGGCATTTATAAGGCCAGACGTAAAACCTGTTGACATTCAGTAACACGGTTTCATAATTGTTGCTTTATTTCTTTATATATTTTTTGTTAAATGTTTTTTTTTCCTTCTGTTTTCCATCATGTTGACTTTACGTACAGAACTTTGGTCACCTTAT
This sequence comes from Cyprinodon diabolis, assembly GCA_030533445.1. Taxonomy (NCBI): domain Eukaryota; kingdom Metazoa; phylum Chordata; class Actinopteri; order Cyprinodontiformes; family Cyprinodontidae; genus Cyprinodon; species Cyprinodon diabolis. The sequence goes on along the minus strand of CM060066.1, from coordinate 51,341,252 downwards.
GTGTCGTAAGAGGCTCTATAAACAAGTTGTTTTTTCACTATCAAAGACAACGTTTTAAAATCACAGAGAGGCACTATTGGCTCGACAAGTTTCAGAAGATATAAAACCCTAAATAGTGGGAAGGAAATGTTTGTTTCCCACTTTCCCTTCTATCAGATACAGAGTGCGATATTGACTTCATGGACGTTTGTGTCATAATTCAGATATGGTTTTTTTTTCCCTGGTGGAACTCAGAAATACTGACTTCTGGATGCAGGCTGTAAAACAAAGGGAATAAATGACTTTACCTGTAAACTGGAGCTCAGTCAGTATCCGTAAAAGAAAAAGTAATATTTAGCAAAAGGCTTTCTTTCCAAATTGATCTAAGATACAATCTGTGTCACTGCATCCTGATATGTGTGCAGCTGTGATTCAGCTAGATTTATGGTTTGGACTTATAACAGGTTGAAAACTTTCATTTCTGTTCATGAAAACATGTAGTTAATGTAAAACAGTGATTCCCAGACTTTTCCCTTGTTTGATTTAGAAGGAACTTTTCTCTGACCAGCTAAACTCCTCAGACTCATCTTACAGCTGTAGGATCTGTGAATCTATGTGATGAAGCATTCCCTACTCATACACTTGTTTTCGCTATTCATATCAGTTCATAATCAAATCCCAGATAACCTGATGTTTTCATTACATCTTAGAAGACTTTTGGGTTTAGCCCCAAACCCTCCCTCCCCAGTGCAGAGAAGTGTGATGTCTCCTTCACAGAAAATAACCACAGAGCAGCTGTATCACTAGTTAAAGTAGCAGTTAGTTCCCAAAGTGGTGAACCATCCATTACAGGCATTTGCAGATCTTATTGTCTTTTGATGCAAAGAAACTTAAAGATTTTTCTTTTTCTCTTGCCTTTCAGGCACTTCCTCTTCAAAACAGGTACAGGCACCACCCCTCTCTTCTCCACAGCCACTCCTGGCTATACCATGGCTACAGGCTCCGTCTACTCCCCCCCCACTAGGCCGTTGCCAAGGAACACCCTGTCCCGCTCTGCCTTTAAGTTCAAGAAGTCCTCCAAGTACTGCTCCTGGAGGTAAGATGAAAACGGAAACCATTTTTTTCTCCTGTTTTAGGTATCCTGGTGTGTGGGTGTGTGTGAGTCCTGAAGTGGAATTTCCACTATTCCATATGTAGCAGATGGTGTGTCCTCATGTGCCAGCACAGTTTAGCTCTACAAAACACTGTCCTAATTGCAAGCTTGACTTTATTGAATCCTGATTGGAGCCAGCATCAAAGTAGGAAGGCCACATTGATATTATAGTATGCTGTGTTAGTGTGACCTTCAACCATCTGGAGTATTTGTGCAGAAATAGGTGTTTGTGTTGGAGTGTGTGTTTGTCACCTAAAGGTGTATATTTGTTGGTTTGGTGAGAACAGTAGACGGCATATAAAGGAAGCAGAGGGTAGATAAACAGCCCTCTGACAGGCAGACACAGAAATCACCCCAGAGAAGCCATATACCCTGCATGGAAGTAGGTTGGCAGCAAGGCACAGGAGCCAAAGAGGCACAGAGGACGTTACAGAGCCCTGGACCTGCCCTGACTTCCCCCCACCAAGCAAGGGAGACACCCAGAGCCCTCAACACGCTTTACAGGCATTAGCATGCTACAGCAGACGGACCAAGGAAGGAGGGGTGCAATTAATTTCACTCTGATGGGTCGATTCATGAGAGGGGGAGGGATGCCATTTCAGCACCCGTGGCCCCCAGGCACCCAACACACTTCTGGGAGCCCCCGTCCCCACTGAACCAGGTAAAGTCACCTCAGCAGGACCCAGGGAACCGCACTGTGGTCCTCAGTCCAACAGGTTGGGGTTGAGTTGAATGACCGGTACTTTCTGAGGAGTCTGAGGTCGTTCAACATCTGTAGAACAGATGTTCTACCACTCTGTGGCCTGTGCCAGTGTTCTCTCCCACACCGCGGTGTGCTGGAGGAGTGGCACATCCACGAAGGACACCTCCAGACTGGACAAACCGGTGAGGTGAGCCCGCTCTGTGATTGGCAAGAAGCTGGATCCTCTGGGGACGGTGGTAGAGACAAGGACACTGAACAAACTGCTGGACATTATGAACAATGCCTGCCACCCTCTGCGCACTTTACCACTCAGAGGAGCCTGATCAGTGGGAGATTGCTCCTCCCTAAATGCAGGACCAACAGACTGCTGAACTCCTTTGCTCTTCAGGCCATCAAGCTGTACAAGTCCTCAACTAGCGGGAGGGAGGAGGTGATAGGAAGAGGGACAGTCAGCCCCTCTCCTTGGACGTCTTGTGCAAAACATTATCTATTATCACTAATGTGCAATATTCTTCTCTCTACTGTACAATAAGACATGCCAACTACTGAGTAATATTTTGCAGAAATAAATATTCTCACAACAAACCAACATCTTTTAGAGCTGCTAGTAGGTCTTTTTTCACAATGGTTCTTGCCGATTTTGGGCAAACCTCTATAAATATCCTAATCTGGTTTTAGTGGGTAGCACTGCTGCCTTGCAGCAAGAAGGTCTGGGTTCGATTCCAAGCTCAGGGTCTTTCTGCATGGAGTTTGCATGTTCTCCCTGAGCATGCATGGATTCTCTCCGGGTACTCCAGCTTCCTCCCACAGTCCAAAAACATGAACGTTAGGTTAATTGGAATCTGTCTTTAGGTGTGAGTTGGTGTGCATAGTTGTGTGCCTCTGTGTTAACCTGCAATGGACTGGTGACCGGTCCAGGGTGGACCCCACCTCTCACCCATAGACTGCAGGAGCTAGGAACCAGCCCCACCGTGACTCTGACAAGGACTAAGCGGGAGAAAAGGGATTGTTTATGACACCTAAGAAGTTATTCTGTCAGCATTCTGCTCCTAGTCTGGGTAGAATAACCTTTCCAATGTTTTTGCAGGAGGTGATAATGGGGTCTCCATCTTTTCTTATATTATTTTCTGTGCATATCCTCCTCAGGTGTACAGCCCTCAGTGCAGTTGGTCTGTCGGTCCTTCTGTCTGTCCTGCTCTGCTACTGCATAGGTAAGATTATACACAAACACTCTTCTTATTCCTGCAGACCAAATATATAGGGAGAATGTACAGTGTACACTCACGTGTTTGTCTTGCAAGGCGCCCAGGCCCGCTTTGCCTTCGCTCTGCAAATTGACATATGTGAGTGTGTGAATGTGGGTTTGAGTGTGAAACCATTTGGAGTTGTCAACAAGACAAGAGAAAGTGGATAGAAGCACAGCCTTATTTCCCATTCTGTCTGCCCTTTGTTAAGCCCACCTCATCTTTCTTCTGTGCTTGAGTATCATCCTCTCAGGCTTTACCATTCATCTTCTCTTCCTGCTGACGTGGCTAGTTGTTACTCTGCGCTATGAGACCAAACAAACATCCAAGATCTCCCCTTTTCCTTAGTGGTGCTTTCCCTTTTCTTTTGTTATGCCTTTTCTTTCTTTCTGCAGAAAAAAAAGGCTAATATATCAGCTAGAGAAGGGGGGCTGCTTCTTACAGATACGGCTGAAGCCTGACATTCACATATAATATTCCTCCTGTAAAGAATATTATGTTTCCTTGCTTTACATGTATTCGAAAGAAATAGTTTATAAATGTTTAATATATTAAAAGGTTGTTTTAATTTATACCATTGTCCTTTAAGCTGTAAAACTCCACTAAAATGTTCCTGGTCTCCCTCCATAGGCTGGCTGATGTCTCCATATGAGGTTTAAGTGGTTTCATACTCAGAGGTGTCAAAGTTTTAATGTTTATTACTCCAGTAGAAGTTTAAATCCTACTGTTAAAAAAAACTTTTATAGAAGTTAGAGAATCAACTTAAGCTTTTTACTCCAGGAAAAGTGTAATAGTACAATTTTTAAAACTACTTAGTGTATAAAAGTCAAAGTAATATAGGAAAAAATGTGAGAAGCTTTACTGCTCTACCCCATTAAAGGAAAAATGTTTCAACAATTCTGGACGTTAACTTCCTCAGACTTCATTTTCTAAGTTTTATAACTAATGGTAACAATGACACATTTAACTTTGCATCAACATGAAAAACTACTTATTCTGGTTGGTGGTGAACAACAAGTTGGGGCAGCACCGAGTCCAACCACAAAGAAATTAATTGTCTGGATGAAACAAATTATTTTGATGTTTAAAAAAAAAAAAATTGAAATACCAACAGGCCGTAATGAAAATTAGCTTAAATGAAACAAAACTAACGGGTCTATTTTTAAAATGTAAGGAGTAGAAGTAAGAAGTTGTCTAAAACAAAATAACTTGAGTAAAGTATAGATAGCCAGAAGTTCTACTTAAGGAAGGTAATGAAGTATTTGTATTTCATTACTTGACACCTCTGTTCATGCTCTCCTTCAACTTTAGACGTTTTACTGCCATCTAAAGGGTCGGAGTGGGAAACCACATGCCTCATTCTCAATAAATCTAATGCGACTAAATGTGGTTAGTTGTGCAGCACTACCAGAACTAATTCAAAGTTAAATGTTTAACAGCTGTCTGGATTCTATAGCAGTGGTGCATATGTGCATACGTGCCTGTCAGGATTGGTTCAGAGAGGCCCAATATGCAGAACACCACGGGAAACAGGGAAAAGGTTTAAATGAGTTTATTAATAAAGCACATGGAAATGAGTCTGGAACTGGTTCGCTTCTGGAGGACAGGTTCACAGGAGACTGTAGGGATGACAGTTCAGTTAGCCACGTAGCAGATGAATGTGGAATTGTTATCTTCAGAGATCTACCTTGAAGAGTCCGGGTTTGACTTTGAGAGAGGCACTGTTGGGTCCAGAGACTGTTTGTTTCAGCAGAGTTCAATGGCAGCTTCAGCGTCTTGCATCTAGCGTTTGGACAGACCTTGGTTTTCCAGCTCTTAGTCCAGAGCAGCATGGGAATCCAGAGGAAGGTCTTCAGGTTTGGGCTCAGAGGGCAGGCTCGGCAGGTTAAGCTCATCCAGAGCTTACAAGACAAAAACAGGTTTCCTGTAAACAGAGACAAAGGGAATAAGAATCCAACTAGGAGATTTAACACGACAAGGATTTCACAGAGGAAGAGAGGCTCAGGTGCTAACCAAACTGGATAAACACTGCGGCGTTGATGCGAGGTCTGAAGGCTGCTTATATAGTGGAGGATCCTCCTGATGATGAGATGGGCTTCAGGTGTGTTGAAGGCTCAGCTCAGGAGGATCCACAGCGAACTCTGCTGGAGACAGGTGGAATTTCTCCAGATCCCAACAGTGCCAACATGTGCCTGGCACTCAAAGTGTCAGTTTCTTAAATCACTTTTTAAAGTACATCATGAAGTTGCTATCGCTGCTGTGTCTAATAAAATAAACCCTAATATCTACTAATTGAGCTGCACAGCAACACGCCTGCTCAATGCCCCTATAATCCAATTACTATAACCCACTTTCTTTTGGCAAGAGGGGGTTTAAACTCTACAGCAGAGAGACCAGGTAGATTTGTGATGTGTCAACAATGACATGAAACAGCAATAGCCATTCAAAATTTCCCCACTTGCCTTGATGGGCTTTGGTTGGGCCTTGGTTGGTCCTTGGCTGGTCCTTGGCTGGTCATTGGTTGGTCCTTGACTGGTCCTTCACTGTGCCTTGGCTGGTCATTGGCTTGTCATTGGCTGGTTCTTGGCTGGTCTTTGGCTGGTCCTTGGCTGATCCTTGGCTGGTTCTTGGCTGGTCTTTGGCTGGTCCTTTGCTGGACCTTTGCTGGTCCCTGGTTGGTCCTTGGCTGGTCCTTGGTTGGTCTTTGTTTGGTCCTTGACTGGTCCTTCACTGTGCCTTGGCTGGTCATTGGCTTGTCATTGGCTGGTTCTTGGCTGGTCTTTGGCTGGTCCTTGGCTGATCCTTGGCTGGTTCTTGGCTGGTCTTTGGCTGGTCCTTGGCTGGACCTTTGCTGGTCCCTGGTTGGTCCTTGGCTGGTCCCTGGTTGGTCCTTGGCTGGTCCCTGGTTGGTCCTTGGCTGGTCCTTGGTTGGTCTTTGTTTGGTCCTTGACTGGTCTTTCTTTGGGCCTTGGCTGGTCCCCTACAATTCCTTTTTAAACATCAATCTTTGTACTAAAATATTCTTTCTGTCATGATTTGTGGACATTAAGATCTAAAGAGAAGCATCATCTTCTGATCAGACCCTCTAATTCACTGAAAGGATGGAGGAAAAAAATATACACGCCCAGGAGAAAGAGGGGGTCACTCCAGTGGCTGAGAGGTGCAGAGAAGTGGGCTGCCAGTCGGCTGGCGTTTGGCTGGGAAGGGCCATTTTGAATGACTGCTACTGTAATTTTTAAATCTTACAAAAAATCAAAAGTAGAAATTAATGATGAAATCATCTATTTAATTGTGATAAAGTTAAATGTATGAATTTGCTAAATGCACTTAATGTGTTATTGCTTCTATAGAGATGTTGCAATTTTCATTGGTTTTATTCATGGTCCTTTTATCTTTTAATTCCAGCTGTGGTAGTAATGTGTTCACTTTAGGCTTCTGCTTGTGTGACATATTTATATTTTAGCCCAGAAGGTCTCATCCTTTGAGGTTTACCAGTAGTGTCGTCTTTTTATTTGCTCCAGCTGAGATCTTGTGTTCAGGTGCAGCAGAGAGGATGACAGCAGACAAAGCCAGGTTACCAGGTTTTGGACCTGTTCTTATGTTAAACCTCCAATAATGAGCTGATCCACCAAAAAAACTAATGTCTATTATTCCACTCATCTTAATCTATTGTTTCTTCATGAATTCATTCGGATGAATGCCTTTTTATTTTGAGAACAGAATTAGTTCTGTGTTGCCATGGTTTCCCTCTTATCTATAACATTTTTCATGTTGAAACCTGATAATCCTTACATTCACTTGTGAGGTTTTGACAAAAAAATGATTTAAAAAAAAGACTCAACAGAGAAGCAGGAATTCCAGATAAGGGAGACAATATGTCGTTTCCCCCCCTTCAATAATTTCAATTGGTTGCTAAGTTTGGTTCTTTTTAGATAGTTTGAGACAGACAGGAAAGATCAAAATAAAAGGAACCAAAGAGAGATAAAAGTGGTATTTATTTTAAAGGTCATTGATTCCCGGAATGAACTAAACCAATTATAAACCAAGCTCAGATGGTCCTTGAACTTAAAAACCTCCTGCCTCAGGGCAGCGTGTGTGTGTGTGTGAAGGAAATGTGTCCATATTCCACCATCTTCATCGTTGGGTGTGTTCTCAGCTCCCTCACACAGCACAGATATTTTTTTCCTCCTGAAAGCATCTGTTTAGACTTTCCTGGGATTTTATGGCTGAAGAAAGCGATACACTCTTGACACACCAACACACACATACGTATTTCACACACTATTGAAGGCAGTTCTACCCGCACTATAGAGACATGCGAGAGCAGGTGAGAGACTTAAAACCAAAACAGAGCAGCTTATGCTCATGCACATGTTGATTGGCACATTTATCTGCCTCAGACAAACATAGCTGTCCACACACTCATTATGTTAGGTCCTTCTATCGACACAGGGCTCATAATTAACCTAAACCTAACCTAAACCACACACTGGTTCTAAACCGGACCTCTAAAATAAAAGCAGCAGGCAAAGAATGGTATATGTCAGAGAAATGGTGCTTACACTGTAGCAAATGTTAGACACACACACACACACACACACACACCCGAAGGGAGAATAAAAGGAGAGACAAAAAAAGAAACAGTGCCTCTGTTCCAGGCAAATTGACATAATGACAGCATTTGATTAATTTCTTGTCATAGCTGTGTTTGCCTGTGGTTTATACACTACCCAGCATGGGAGTAGGGCTGGGTGTGTGTGTGTGTCCCTCCTGAGATATTGGTAAACAGTGTTTTTGGTCTGATATCTATTATTTTTCAATGATTTATTTAATTCCTTCATTTTTTCTTTCACAGTAATAATAGTTACATTTCTTATCAAAATGAAATAAGTGGAAAGTCTATTGAAGCTTATTTTACCTATTAAATTATTTGCAGTATAATTCTGCCTTAATATACTAATTAGAATATGAGTATGAAATAAAGTTAAATACGTCAGATTTAAGGGATTAGTTAGCAGTAGTGGGCATAACAGTGTTAAATGATGAAGTATGAGTGGCTATGTTAACTTTTTTTTTTCAATATATTTTTTTGAATTACAACCTTAACCTTGTGACATGTACTTACACTTACATCCATCCATGCATTCACTATTCAAACCTGCATTTTTCTAGTTCCAAAAATATACAAAACCCTTTAGATTAGAAAAATTACAAGGCAATAAATGAATAGAAACTGTAGTCAAGACATCCATTCAAGACACCCATCAATCAGCTCTACTTTCACTTCTTATGATCCTCATATATGGCTCTCATAGAATCACAAAGTCCCGTTGTTTGCCCTTGGGAATGTATGTTCAGGTACGAGTGAACCTGCAACTCTTTCCTCCAGAGACCCTGCATGGGACTCTGGAGGGTCTCCATGCTCCTCCAGCATAGTGCGAAAAGGAGGGCCCTATAAACTGAGAAGACAACACATAAAAAAGAATCATTATAAAGATACAAAACATTTTTAATAGAATAGACATACATTATTTGTTGTTCGTTTGTCCCTTTTTTCTTGTCCCGTTTCCTGTTGCTCACTTAGCTGATTGCTCCTTCCTGTGTTTCCAAAAAGGCCAAAGTAAATAACCCAGTTCTTCTTTTCACTGTAGACAAGCCATGATCTGCTTCTCTGTTCTCCATTTTTCATTTGGATGAAATAATAGCTGCATGAATCATGACAGCAGACAAGATAGAGGAGAGCAGGAGGCGGGGTTACCGACTCGCTCTGGAGAGCAGAGTTTGCTGCTTTTAGATGTTGTCTCCAAAGTTGCAGGGAAAAGTCTCTAGATTTGGCGCTAGGAGCTTTTTAGAAAAGTTCTTGAGGGGTCTGAAGAGTTGCTAAATATAGCGACTAACTGCTCTTTATATTGTTTGTTTTCAAATGGTTTGCTGCTGTCTGTTTGGACCTTTCTGAACATGTGCAGCAAATGGACTGATCCAATATGGTGGACACTGAAGGGGGGGGGCTGAGACACACTTAATATTATAAGCACTCTGATGGCATTTTAGCCAAAAACATACAGTAATTAATGTGCACAAATAATGAATACTTGTATTAATTATACATGTAAAGTTTTTTTTAAACCAGTGACAATGCCAAAAAAAAGAAGGTTGACGTCCGACTGGCTGAGCGCAGTGCTGTATGTTCAGAGGATAATTAAAAAAAGCTGCACAGAGAGAGACGGTGGCCTACAGAGGTAGAATAGGACGCTAGCTAGGTTGGGGGTTTGCCTCCCCCGCTGCACCCACTGAACATCCAAGGCCGAAGTGTAAGCAGGGCCTGCCTCCTCCCCCCCTTTTTTTGTTTTATGCTCCGACCAGTAACAGGTTCCTGTGTCTGCTGGTGAGCTGACTGTTCTCTGGGTGCGGGGTTGGGTACTCCAGTGGCCGGTGTCTCATTCCTGGTGGCTGCTGGGTCGGGTCTGGGCCTCCTGGCTCTGTGCAGTTAGCACATATGGGTAGTGCTCCCCGTGACCTCGGACCCTGGGGCCCCTAGCCCCTGGGCTTGCTGGTTATTGACTTTATTGATCTCACAGTGGAGAGATTTAGTCGTTCCTCAGCCCAAATAGTCAAAGGAGAAGAAGAATGGCTCCAAAGGAAGAAAAAGATATACAGTATATATGGCGTCCAGGGTCGGACCCCTGTGGGACTGGGCCCTGCGGCGTCACTGCAAACAGGCGCTCATGGAAGCCAAAGGGTAAACCTTCCTACAGTTTGCTCGTTAGATGCAGGAATCGAGTCTTTATCCAAGTCTACTGGAAGCATCTCTAAACTAAAAAAGCTTCTTTCATTGACTCACCATCACTGACTGACAGCTGCTGCCTTTATCCACACATGTTGCTCTTTACTCTCTATTATTAACTGTTTTTCTTGAGGAGTTAAATCTGTGTTTAATTATATTTTATTATTGCTAAAGGCTTCATTTTCCAGTTTCATTCCCTATTTTATAGCCATTTGAAGGCTGTCAAAATGTAAAGATAAAAAGATCTTAAGAAATCTTATTGTTCTTTTATTTTAAACTGAAAAAAAATAATCACCTTTATATAATTATGCTGCAGCTGACATGTGTACGATATTAGTGCTCAATGATTTTGAATATGTAGTCCTTTGGATTTTTATTAATTCATGAATTAATCCTATATTCATCACTGGAACTTCTAGTTGAATTTAAAATAAAGTGAAGTTTTCAAAATTGTTTTACTTTTTCAATCATATAACAAAAGCATATTTTCTTTGCCTACTAACTAAATCCTCTGTAAAGTTATTGAGTTCTACCTCAGTTACTTTCCCAGAGATGTTAGTAGCAGCTGTAATTACAGCAGTTCGTTGTTAAGTGACGATCCCAGCACTTTTAATTAGCTAAGTGTTCCTTCTGAAATTCTTCTAATGTTATAAGGTTTGATAAATGTTTTATTCATTAATCTATTTGCCTCTTTATTGATTCATCCCGTTCCCCCAGGAACACCCACCGGCCCCTCACTGGTGGAGGTGTTCCTGTCCCTGAATGGAAGAGCAGGTTCTAACTCTTCTCTAACCACCAGCTGTATAATTTACAAAGACCAAACAATGCAACATCATGATCCCTGGAAGTTAAGCTCTTCTTCTTCATGTCAATTGAACCCATAATGTTGCATATCTTTGATATAAAGGCTGCAGATTTTTCAAACATTAGATCAAGTCTCTAAAAAGTGTGGAGTATCTGCCAAACAGAGTTCATTGAAGTGCTGTCTTTCCATTACTGTTCTCTGCTCATGGAAAACACTTCACTTTTATTTTCCCCCTTTTTCTTAAGACCCAGAAAAGCTTTTATTGCTTTAGAGTAGTTAGATGTGTTTTCTTTGAAAGGCTCCTTTAACCTAAGAAAATGTTGATCAAAGTGTGTTTTGAATGGACAGAGAAAAAGGAATAAAGCTGAGGACCACTAAAGCACTGCACTGAACTTGTAAATAGTTTCATTTTAAGTAGTTATTTTTATTGAAAACGTTCAAGCTTCATGTTCTGCTAGTCTTCATCAGTTTAAGTTGTCTTCATTATTGCCAGCAAAACAGACCAGTAACCTGTAATAGACTGACAGAGTTTACAGAGAGAAACTAGAATCACTCAGAATATGTGATAAAATACATTTGACACAATACTGCCTATGGCAATATAGAGAATTACTTTATAAAATATGACAATATCACATCCATCATCATCCATCCATCCATCATGTTATCCATCCATCCATCCATCCATCATCATCCATCATCATCCATCCATCCATCATGTTATCCATCCATCCATCCATCCATCCATCCATCCATCATGTTATCCATCCATCCATCCATCCATCCATCCATCCATCATCATCCATCATCATCCATCCATCCATCATGTTATCCATCCATCCATCCATCCATCCATCCATCATGTTATCCATCCATCCATCCATCCATCATCATCCATCCATCCATCCATCCATCATGTTATCCATCCATCCATCCATCCATCATCATGTTATCCATCCATCCATCCATCCATCCATCATCCATCCATCCATCCATCCATCCATCATCATGTTATCCATCCATCCATCCATCCATCCATCATCATCCATCCATCCATCCATCCATCATGTTATCCATCCATCCATCCATCCATCATCATCCATCATCATCCATCCATCCATCATGTTATCCATCCATCCATCCATCATGTTATCCATCCATCCATCCATCCATCCATCATCATCCATCCATCCATCCATCCATCCATCCATCATGTTATCCATCCATCCATCCATCCATCATCATGTTATCCATCCATCCATCCATCCATCCATCCATCATCCATCCATCCATCCATCCATCATCATGTTATCCATCCATCCATCCATCATCATCCATCCATCCATCCATCCATCATGTTATCCATCCATCCATCCATCCATCATCATCCATCATCATCCATCCATCCATCATGTTATCCATCCAACCATCCATCCATCCATCCATCATCATCCGTCATCATCCATCCATCCATCATGTTATCCATCCATCCATCATGTTATCCATCCATCCATCCATCCATCCATCCATCATGTTATCCATCCATCCATCCATCCATCATCATCCATCCATCCATCCATCCATCCATCATGTTATCCATCCATCCATCCATCCATCCATCCATCATCATCCATCCATCCATCATCATCCATCCATCCATCATGTTATCCATCCATCCATCCATCATGTTATCCATCCATCCATCCATCCATCCATCATGTTATCCATCCATCCATCCATCCATCATCATCCATCATCATCCATCCATCCATCATGTTATCCATCCATCCATCCATCCATCATCATCCATCATCATCCATCCATCCATCATGTTATCCATCCATCCATCCATCCATCCATCATGTTATCCATCCATCCATCCATCCATCCATCCATCCATCATCATCCATCCATCCATCCATCCATCCATCATGTTATCCATCCATCCATCCATCCATCCATCATCATCCATTCATCCATCATCATCCATCCATCCATCATGTTATCCATCCATCCATCCATCCATCATGTTATCCATCCATCCATCCATCATCATCCATCCATCCATCCATCCATCCATCCATCCATCATGTTATCCATCCATCCATCCATCCATCAATCATCATCCATCCATCCATCATCATCCATCCATCCATCATGTTATCCATCCATCCATCCATCCATCCATCATTCATCCATCCATCCATCCATCATGTTACCCATCCATCCATCCATCATGTTATCCATCCATCCATCCATCCATCCATCCATCATCCATCATCATCCATCATCATCCATCCATCCATCATCATCCATCCATCCATCCATCCATCATCCATCATCATCCATCCATCCATCATCATCCATCCATCCATCATCATCCATCCATCCATCCATCCATCATCCATCATCATCCATCCATCCATCATCCATCATCATCCATCCATCCATCATCATCCATCCATCCATCATCCATCCATCCATCCATCCATCCATCCATCCATCATCATCCATCCATCCATCATGTTATCCATCATCATCCATCCATCCATCATGTTATCCATCCATCCATCCATCCATCATCCATCATGTTATGCAGCCATCCATCCATCCATCCATCATCCATCCATCCTTCCATCCATCCATCCATCATCCATCCATCCATCCAACCATCATCCATCATGTTATCCATCCATCCATCTTCCATCCATCCATCCATCATCCATCATGTTATCCATCCATCTATCATCCATCCATACATCCATCTTCCATCCATCCATCCATCATCCATCATGTTATGCAGCCATCCATCCATCCATCCTTCCATCCATCATGTTATGCAGCCATCCATCCATCCTTCCATCCATCCATATTCCATCCATCATCCATCATGTTATCCATCCATCATCCATCCATCCATCCATCCATCATCCATAATGTTATCCATCCATCTATCCATCCATCCATCCATCCATCCATCCATCCATCCATCCATCATGTTATCCATCCATCCATCCATCCTTCCATCCATCCATCCATCCATCATGTTATCCATCCATCTATCCATCCATCCATCCATCCATCCATCCATCCATCCATCCATCATGTTATCCATCCATCCATCATGTTATCCATCTATCCATCCATCCATCTTCCATCCATCCATCCATCCATCATCCATCATGTTATGCAGCCATCCATCCATCCATCCTTCCATCCATCCATCTTCCATCCATCCATCCATCCATCCATCTATCCTTCCATCCATCCATCCATCCATCCATCTTCCATCCATCCATCCATCCATCCATCCATCTATCCATCCATCCATCTATCCTTCCATCCATCCATCATCCATCCATCCATCCATCATCCATAATGTTATCCATCCATCTATCCATCCATCCATCCATCCATCCATCATGTTATCCATCCATTCATCCTTCCATCCATCCATCCATCCATCATGTTATCCATCCATCTATCCATCCATCCATCCATCCATCATGTTATCCATCCATCCATCATGTTATCCATCTATCCATCCATCCATCTTCCATCCATCCATCAATCCATCATCCATCATGTTATGCAGCCATCCATCCATCCATCCTTCCATCCATCCATCTTCCATCCATCCATCCATCCATCCATCCATCCATCCATCCATCCATCTTCCATCCATCCATCCATCCATCTATCCTTCCATCCATCCATCTTCCATCCATCATCCATCATGTTATCCATCATCCATCCATCCATCCATCATCCATCATGTTATCCATCCATCCATTATCCATCATGTTATCCATCCATCCATCATCCATCATGTTATCCATCCATCTATCCATCCATCCATCCATCCATCATGTTATCCATCCATCCATCCATCCTTCCATCCATCCATCCATCTTCCATCCATCCATCCATCATCCATCATGTTATCCATCCATCTATCCATCCATCCATCCATCTATCCATCCATCCATCCATCATGTTATCCATCCATCCATCCATCCATCCATCTTCCATCCATCCATCATGTTATCCATCCATCTATCCATCCATCCATCCATCTATCCATCCATCCATCCATCATGTTATCCATCCATCCATCCATCCATCTTCCATCCATCCATCCATCCATCTATCCTTCCATCCATCCATCTTCCATCCATCATCCATCATGTTATCCATCCATCCATCATCCATCCATCCATCCATCATCCATCATGTTATCCATCCATCCATTATCCATCATGTTATCCATCCATCCATCATCCATCATGTTATCCATCCATCTATCCATCCATCCATCATGTTATCCATCCATCCATCCATCCTTCCATCCATCCATCCATCTTCCATCCATCCATCCATCATCCATCATGTTATCCATCCATCTATCCATCCATCCATCCATCTATCCATCCATCCATCCATCATGTTATCCATCCATCCATCCATCCATCCATCCATCCATCCATCTTCCATCCATCCATCATGTTATCCATCCATCTATCCATCCATCCATCCATCATGTTATCCATCCATCATCCATCATGTTATCCATCCATCCATCATCCATCCATCCATCCATCATCCATCATGTTATCCATCCATCCATCATCCATCATGTTATCCATCCATCCATCATCCATCATGTTATCCATCCATCCATCATCCATCATGTTATCCATCCATCTATCCATCCATCCATCCATCTATCCATCCATCCATCCATCATGTTATCCATCCATCCATCCATCCATCCATCCATCCATCCATCCATCTTCCATCCATCCATCATGTTATCCATCCATCCATCCATCCATCCATCCATCTTCCATCCATCATCCATCATGTTATCCATCCATCCATCATCCATCCATCCATCCATCATCCATCATGTTATCCATCCATCCATCATCCATCATGTTATCCATCCATCCATCATCCATCATGTTATCCATCCATCCATCATCCATCATGTTATCCATCCATCCATCCATCTTCCATCCATCCATCCATCCATCCATCCATCCATCCTAAGGACGATCTAGAGGCATCAGTTAACCTCATGGTCAGATTTTTGAACTGTCAGTCTTATGTATCTATAAGTCCCCACAATGTAGCGTTGGCTTAATGGTTTGTTGAACACACACACACCTTCCCATGAACCTGTGGTGCTGCCATCACCTACAGAAAGGTAAAGGAAACAGGAGCTGTGAAACGTTACTTTAATCAGGGGAGCAGTGAATGTGGAGTAGCAGTGAATCGGTGTCAGGATTCACTGTTTCTGTTTTCTTCTGATTTTGAATCTGCTTTCCTTTCAACACCCAGCAATCAAGGTCCAAATCATGTCCTCATGTCCTCAGAGTTGGCAGTGCTGACCGAGTTGATTCTGTACACCAGCTTCATATTTAACATGAATGCTAACGTCAACATTAGCTTCTGAAGGAAATGCTGCATGATAGAGTTCATGAAGCTAATTAATTCTCGATACACCGTTATCCCACTGTTATGTTCAGCAGCTTTCAGATCATTGAACCGCTTATTAAGGACCACTCGGTCCTTTCAAGTCAATCAAGGTTGCTGATTCCATGGGTTTACAAAGTGCAGCATTCACCTGAGCCCCAAAGGGCGGGGTTTATGCCCAGATCCTCATTCAGTTCTGTTCTAATGGCATTCAGTGCTTTAAGTAGAAGCAAAGTAGCACCATCCTTAACATCCTGCCATCCACATTGAAATATCCCTAATTTCCTCATATTTACACCCACGCAACATATATTTCTCACAACTCTAGAAGAAGCAGGAGGGGAGGCAGCATAACAACAGCGTCTGCATGAAAGCGCGTTTAAGCCACCTCATAGTGCATTAAAGCGTGCCTTCTTGCAGCTTACGCTCTGCAACCATTTCCAATGTTTGTTAAAAAGAGTGAAAGCAGAGCTGAGAAACCCAGAGCTGCTACCTTCAAACAAACCCATTTATGGGTCACTTTATCTTACACTGCCCCTCCTTCTAAACCCTGCGGTGGTGTCCCATCAGTGGGATGTTTTTGGACAGACTGGCCAGCCCTGATTACTTCTTTTCAACAGCATAGATGCCATTTCACATATTTTGCTCTCACTTGCTTTTCAATCACACATCAGGGGGATCCCAGTGGGAGGTGTCTTCCAGATGGACAACTTGTGTTCCTGTCTCTTCTAATTTTGCCTTCATGGCAGACTGTTGTTTTCATCAGTTCTTTTTGCTTTTTATTAGAACCATCTGTGGCCATGCTGTATACAACGCTGTGATTTCAACAAACGCCTGGATGGTTCACCTGTCTGTGTGCTCCACAGCTACCTCGTGCATATGGAGCATTTAACATGACGGATAAATTGACACTGTCTAAAGCTTAATTACCTCTCCAACCTTTTCAATGGATGGTCTGTGAAGAAGCGTGATAAAGCTCACAAAGGGCAGCAATGTAACATACAGAGCAATGCATAGAGCAAAACGTATAAAAGACACAATTGGCGGCGTTCATCATGTGAGATTGTAGCATAGAAGGGACAAGATGGCCGTGTTCATGGTTAATCTGCACTAAAAATACGCATTATTTAATGGAAAGGTCCTGTCAGCAAGGAATAATCAATGGATAATTATATATTGTCCTAAAATTAATACATTTACAGTAATTATAATCAGAGTTTTACAAAGAATGACATAATAACAGGAAAATGGTTTGTTAATCAGTAAAATCTAAGTTCAAACTGGAAAAAACGAAATCATTTATGGAAAGCAATTAAGGCAGAGTTTGATCAGGTTGTAGAAGGGTTAATATTCTTTAAATCCAATTACTTTCTTTGACTTCTTTACTCGATGAAACAGCATAAATTATTTAAACCAGTTTCAGCCCCAGTTGTTGTGTCAAACAGATGCCGACTTGACGTGTTTTGTTTTCCTCATTTTACTTTACCCATGTTTCCACTGCTGGGTCATCTGTCCAAAAGACATTGTTCCAGAAGACTGCATCAAACTGGGGGCTGCTGCATCACAGGGGGGGGCATCGGAAAATTGGAGGGAAAAAAGGAAATTTATAAAAAGAAATTGTATCTAATTATTCTTTTGTCATTACCAAAAATTATAACCTAGCTTGTTCTTAACTTATATTATAAATAATAATTACTTACCGGGGCTGACAGGATGCCTTTTCGCTTTTAAAACAATGTTTGTTAAAAGGTTTGTTATTCAATTGGATAAAATCCAGGGTTGAAAAAAATGTAATAACCTTTGTTGCTAAAACAGAGAAAAACATCATAAAAGTTAATTTCTCTTGGCCCATATTGTTGCAGGCTGCCTGGGGTGCAGTTTGAAGGCACCAAGGTCCTGGTTGGTTCTCAGATGAGCATACCCAGTCAGACCAGCATCCCAATAGTCAATACCCGTTTATTCCTTTAGTTTTGTACGAAAAATATACTTTAAACCACCTCAGCAGGCGTGTATACCTTTAATCATTTACAAAAAACAATTTCATTACTTACTTTTTGGTGTTTTTTTTTAGCGTCTGGCCTTAAATAGTTGTTTTTTTGTCCCTGAACCCTGGTCAATCGGCGACCTGCATTTTTCTAAGCAAACGGTCGGCCATGTGGTTAACCAGGCTGTTAAAGGGTTAAATGGTTCTTTATCAGCAGAACTCTTGGTGCCGGTTATTCTGTGGTTGGGGATTTAAGCTGGGGGTGAGAGTGAACAGAAGTGAGTCTTATAGGTGTGGATGCCTCTGCTCTGTTGGATGGATTCTGAATCACCTCTGACTCTTTCTGTTCTTATCTTTCTATTTCCTCTCTGCACTGTTCTTCCTATGCAATCATTTTCTCTCTGCTTGTCTTCTGGCCTTTGATGGTATTTCCCTCCATTGTCCTGTCTGGCCTTTCCTCTGTTTAACCCTTTTGTTGTGCTTCCCTTCCACAGCTATGCACCTGTTCGGTTTGAACTGGCAGCTTCAGGAGAGTGACAGTTATGGAGCATTTGAAAATGGAGGAGGAGGAGGAAGAGATACAACTCCCAACACCTTTGTACTGTCTACAGACAATGGTGAGTTCAACTATCTGATGGCCTGTTTTGTTCATACATGAAAACTAAGATGTTTTGGGGATATTTTAACACTTGACTGCACACATACATCTGCAATCATCTGGGCATCATGTAACGCGTGATTAAAGGAGGCCCTTATATTATCATTATTTATGATTTGTACACTTTGTTCTGTAATAAGCTCTGCTCTGGACTCTAAATCAACCAAATGCATTTTTGCATTCAGACGTCGTGAAGAAAGCCCACAGGGTTTTATAGCAAGCTTCAGAATGGCCAACAGTGGAGATGCCAGGTGTTTCCTCAGGTGGTGTGAATATTCCAGGACCTAGATCTACTCTGGGATCTACAGAGAGTGGTCCAGGCATAGGATGCTAAAGGATAAGCAGCTGACTGGTTAAAGATGATAGAGACAATAGTGGCCCCAATAACCACTTGTTATAATCCATCTAGTCAGTTTTTAAAAGCACCAGATGTGAAACCCTGGAGCAGCCCACTGAGCCAAAATTAGTTGAAAAGACATAGAATTGATTTACGTCCAAACAACGTCTATATTTGGTTGAATCGTGAAAGTTGAAAAGAAGAAAACGTTTTCAATGTCTATTATTTGACTAAAGTGGGACAAAATCCGACTGACCCAACAGCCGAGTTTGCAACAACAATTTCCCCAGCAGAATATCGCCATTAAACTATGACAAGTACAGTGCAACGAAATTCACTCTCTGCATTGAACCCATCCCTTTGAGGGGCAGTGGGTTGCCATCGTGGGGCGCCCGGGGAGCACAGTGGGGTTAAGGGTCTTTCCTCAGAGACCCAGAGTGGCTGTGAGGCTCGAACCTCAGGATTCCAAGCTCTATTCACTAACCACCAGGACACCACTGCCTGAAAGCCCCAAATGATTTCAACTGAAATGCCTTGATCTACCTCAGTACTGTTGCTGATGGGATCTTAGATGTTTTATACCCAGAATGTTCCTTTCGCGCTCTTTCTTTGAATGAAATGTGTCCAAATAAAGACTAAAACTGAGAAAATACATCTTCAAACCATTACCCATTACAAGATATATTACTGGATCCCATAAACTTTAAAGACTATTTTTTAAACGGATGGTTTTAATATCAAACACGTTCCTTGAGGAGCAGATCCAGGCTTGTCTGGCTCTGTAGATTGTTTCTTTTCCATAAACACGTCTAAGCTTTCAAAGAGCTAAAACAGCTTGCAGTGAGTAAATAGTAGGAGATACAGAAGCAGTTCTCAGGCGGATGTGTTTGACTTTGCAGGCAAGATGTTTCTTCTGGAGAACAACACCATAGATACAGGAGAGTCAGACGTGGGCAAACGAGTCATACAAGACGTTCCACCAGGTAAGGATGCACAGAAGCATGAGTGGACTGTGATGCTGTGACAGACGGCCATCTTGGGAATTCTCTATGGATACTTGATGCTGTTTCATGGCGTCATGGAGGGGGGGTGGTTTGGACTGCACGATGGAAGCTTCTTCCAATTCAGAATATCTGAAATAGTGCTGAGTTTGAGGTTTTATACGGTCGCCCAACAAAGCCTTCCTTTTGTTTAGAAAACATGCAAATTGAAACAGATGAACGGTCCACCCCTTTGGAATGGGGGTCGTGTGGTCTTTTTTGTTAGCCTGCAATGACCCATACCCCATATAATGTCTATGACATTGACAGGTATGGGGCATTGCAGCCATCCATCCACAAAGCCCAAATATGGTGCTTTGTTGCGCTACTGTATAAAGCCTCAAACTCAACAGTGTTTATGATATTTTGAAGTGAAAAAGCTTCCTGGATGAGAAGCGAAGCCTCTTATTTGAAAATAAGTCCAGTTGATTGTTTTTTTACTATTGACTATTACCTGGATGACTAAGAATCATCACCAGCATACTTGGTAGCACTGCTGCCTTGCAGCAAGATGGTTCCGGGTTTGATTCCCGAACTGGGATCTTTCTGCATGGACTTTGCATGTTCTCCCCGAGCATGCGTGGGTTCTCTCCAGGTACTCTGGCTTCCTCCCACAGTCCAAAAACATCACTGTTAGGTTAATTGGCTTCTTTAAATACTCCAAATGTGAGTGTGTGTGAATGGCTGTGTGTTGCCCTGTGATGGACTGGCGACCTATCCAGGGTGAACCCCACCTCTCGCCCATTGACTGACGGAGATAGGCATCAACCACCGTGACCCTGATGGCAATAGCAGCAGCAGCAGAAGATGGATGGATGTTTCTTTTATCTTTCCCTCTTTTAAAAAGACATCATGGTGTTTGTTAATATATATATATATATTTTTAGTTTTTACAGCACAAGTGTTTTGTTTTTTCTACAGTAGGCTGACAGGAAAGGGGGTATGATAGAGGGGGAGAGACATGTCGCAAAGGGCTCCATACATGGGTCGTGCTCGCTAAGCACTGCGCCACCTGCACGCCCATGTGTTTGTGTGTTTTGAGATAATCTCAAATTTAGTCATCATGATTAATATTCATTAGTCTTTGAAACATCATTAAAAAGTAGCTTAATGTTATTGCTTTGATAAAGTATTTGAACCAGTTACATTCTTCTATAGCATTACTACAGTATATGTAGTAGTTTAATTGAAGTACATTTAATTGTCTCTGTAAATTGTAAAGTCTTATGAAATGATTCTCTAGAAATAAAGTGAACTAAACTATTTTAAAAATGCCATTTTAGTTAAGAATGTTAAAGTAATTTCTCTCTGTCTTCATTGTGTCATAAACATGTTTGTCTGGATTCTGCCTTCGCAGATTGGCTGACATGTGTTTCCTGTTTGGTTTCCAGGTGTGTTCTGGAGATCCCAGCTCTACATTGACCAGCCGCAGTTCCTGAAATTCAACATATCCGTCCAGAAAGACGCCCTGGTTGGGGTGTACGGGCGGAAAGGCCTTCCCCCCTCACACACACAGGTGGGTCATCTACAGTGGATTAAACAACAGGCTAATGTAGCGTTAGCTTCTGGAGGAGCAGGAAATCAACCAGTCAGTTCATATAAATTATACCTGGAAGTGGTGGTGGAAAAAATGCTGAGTTACTTTTAAACAAATGTTGGTATGAATCTGAACTTTGTCTGATAAGACAATAAAATCCTCCGTAAACCGGAGTGATTGTCAAACACTTCAATCCCCACATCTCTATATTACTGTAACCAGCATGTCGTCTAAATGTTGCGTCCTTCCTTTCCTTCCCTCTTCCTTATCTTCTTTCTTCCTTCCTTGTGTCCTTACCTTACCCCCTTTCTCCATGACTTTGTCTATTTCCTTCCCCCCATGTTGGTCTTTATTTCGCTTCTTGTATCTTCCCTTTGAACTTTCATTTTATTTTGTTTCCTTCTTTTCTTGTGCTGTTTAGTCTGTTCTTTTGTCCTTCCCGTTGTCTTTCTCTCTGTCCTTCCTTCCTTCCTTCCTTCCTTCCTTCCTTCCTTCCTTCCTTCCTTCCTTCCTTCCTTCCTTCCTTGTGCTTCACACAAGTCTTTCCTAGCCTCCTTTCCTTCCCTGCTGTCTCTCCTCCTGATAATAATCAGAACCTTGAGACTTTATTCTATTTTTTTGGCTTCTTTATAAGAATCAAACTCAAAAACAAAACTGTTTCTTTTCCTTATTACTTCATGCAGTAGATGATTGAGTTTTAGACATTGGCTCATCTTACGTTTAGTTGTGATTGAATCAAACTGAAGCAGGAGAGAGTAGGAATGTATTCTCTGGTTGACTGGACTGGCACTCCTGGGATGTGAGGCTCCAACCAAAGCACAGTTTGAGAAGCATTTATTTTTCAGCCTGTGGAAGAAAAGAAAAAAAGATTAGCATTCCCATCAGCGTCGGAATGCTTCTTCTCCATTTCCCACACATCTCCTGCTTGGAGTCATGTTTTGCAATGAGGAAAAAAAAACTAAAACGATTTTACGGTTGCTTTTGCTGCTGCGTCTCAGATGAAAAGTAAGAGAGAAATGTTAATGCAGAACATCTAAATGACTGCCTGCTAATGCTTTGACTATAAACATGGAGCAAAATGAAACACGTTTGAAGGAGACTTAATCAGTACTTCTCCTAAAGCTCAACTTCATCTGGAAAAGATTAACAGTGTTACAGCTATGTTGGTCATAACCCTAAACTAAGGTAACTGCCAAATAATTATCCAGCCTTTCTTCTTGCAGAGCCTGGACTGTGTCTGGGCTGACATTGGATAGCAGCCAGTGTACACCCTGGATAGGTCTCCATTTCACCACATGGCCATTACAGGCAGACATTCACCCACGCACGCTGACATGCAGGGACACAGAAAACTCCCAGTCGGTTCAGGAAGACAGGCCAAGTCAGAGCCGGAGTCGTCTAATGTACAGCAACAGCACTAATCACTCCATGTGCTTCCATGGCTGCGCTCAGGTACCATGAGAGACAGGGAACAGGTGACAGCAGCCAGTTATGGCCAGTTTATCATTATAAAACTGCATTATGAAAGAGATCGTGTTGAAGATGGAACGATGCAGCAGAAAGCTCTATCCCTGTTTTCATCTGGACGTCCCACAATGATTCCACCACATCAGAAAGATGGCTGCCTCTGATTGGAGGCTGCGAACAAACATCCGAGCCTTCAGTGATTCATTCGACCTTTCAGACGGTTAACAAACACCAGAGCTGCTTTTAAGAAATAACTCTCTCCCTCAAAATGTCAAAACCTCCAATCTCTTTAGAGTCCAGGTTAGATGCTTTATGTGTTGTTAGTTCAAAGGGAAGCAGATTAGCTTTATCTTCGTCTTTATTTCCATGCACTTACATCTGCGTGTGGCCAGAAATAGTTTCCTGCAGCGCCACTCCTCATGCCGCTCAGAGTCGGATCTGTGAGCAGAAATGTCCTTGTCCTCATCCGATGAAGTCAAGATCTCATTATTCCTTCTTTGCAGAGTTAGATGTTCATTAAAATCCACTGACATTTTTTTTTTTTTATCCAAAGATTCAAATAGAAGTTTTGCTGCTGAATAAAAGTGAAACATTTCTCATTTGCCATGAGAACGTATCAGCAGTAAAGCAGGGGAATTTAGGATTTATTCCAGCTCTTCCTCTTGTTAAAGTGGCTTACTTGCAATTAGATCTGGGTTTTTTATTTTGTTATTTGATATATTTCTATAGATATTAGCTTCAAAACAAATTCCATCAGTTGTTTTGAGGCAAATACCCTCCCGATAAAAACCTATGTTTTTTTTTTTATAGATGGAACATAGGAAAGAATGTTTTTTTTCTCTTTTATTCACACATTCACCATTTCTCTCCCCTGAAGGAGAATCATTACTATAGCCAAGGCCAGCAGGGACTCACGTTTGCCTAGAGCTACTGTGACCTCTTTGGTAACGGATACTCTTTGGCCTTAGTTTTATTTCAGTTTGATATCTCACTTCAATTCAGTTTTATTCATTTTTTGGCTTATAAACTTCAATATTTTAAACCCACCGCAAACACTTTTCATCATCAGACAAAGGTAATCTGAATTGATAGAAAAAGCTTTTTTTTGTCAAATGATGGTTTCATCATTTCCAGAGAGGGAAACAGCCTGTGGGTGAGAAACGCTTTCCTTGGTTACAAAAACCTCTGTGACATATTTATCAGAAATGGAAAATAAGTGTTTTAGACCTGTGGAGGAATTTTCTTTCCGTATTCATTGTTGATTCTTTTTTTTATTTTGTTTGTATAACATAATTCTCCTGTAGTTGCTGTTTTTGCCTGTTCTCGTTCTTATTATTGTCACATGTATTCAGGCCTTACTGAGTGCAATGATTGGTTGGTTTCACAAAGCAGGTTAACTGAAAAAGTTTTCTAACTCTGAAAACAGGAAAACTCTGAATTTTCCGTTTCACTAAGAGAGTTTCTTCAACCTCTATTTCAGTCGCCGTAGTAACATTCTCCCCAGAGCTAACCTGGTGGGTAGCAGGTTTTCTTCAGTAAACTCAGAGCGTCTTTGCTCTCCTTACAGCCATTTTCACAGTTTTATTTCCTGATTTAGTCCGATTTTTTGTTGTAGTTTTGTGCATTAAAAAAAAAATCATTCACTAGGTCCGTTACACACATTAACTTTTAAAAACAACAGTTGCATGTCTCTTTAACAAGGATCTTATTAAAGAATGATCGGCATTTTTTCACACAGAATTAAATATTTAGAGGGAGAGGATTCTACATATCATTTGACAGGATATGAGATTACTTGTTTTTGGTTTGTTTAATATGAGCGAGATGCAGATCATTTTATTTTTATTTATTTTTACAGTACATGAAGAACTACTGAAATTATTTTCAGATTAAACATAAATAGATTAATTAATTCCATGGGAGAGAAGGAATTACTTTAGGGTTCAGATTAGGATTAATTCAGTGATAACAACCTACTGAGCCTACTGGCACAATCTGAAGCCGTTCTTTGAGACTGATAACTGCTACTAACAAAGATTTAATGGGATGGCAGCATCTGAAGAGGCTGCAAACAGCCACTTGCTATTTACTGTGTGATGGAAGACATAATTAAACTGAGAAGGACCCAATGAGATGATGAACAGGTTCTATCTATTAGAACCATTTCATTCTTCATCTTCACCTGCTTCCAGATGATTTTACCTAAATAGATCCACATAGATCCACTACCATTTAAGAGATAAACCCGTAATATTATTGTTGTCACAACAGGCAACCCAGTTTAATATGTATTAGTTTTACTGAATATTTGTTTCTTTGTAAAAATGACCTTTCCAAACAAAATTACACTCTTTGCATCTAGAATAAATACTCCGGATGTCTAGACCTACATATTGCTATTGTTACAGGTCATAATTTGTATTTTGACTATGAAGAAATTTATACCAGATATGATAAATACATATTCAGTCAAGCTGATGAATGTCCAAACGGCCGCTTAAAATGTGTAAAAATTTCTAAGCAAATGAAACTTAATTCTTATTAGTATCATTTTTTTTTTTTTTTTACTTTCTAAAATTCAGTTTCTGCTGCAAAAATGTAATTTACAAAATATATTATTACAGTTCAGTCTAGGAATGTGATTTTGATCAGAAAGAATCATATTTTAGTGAGTTTAGGGTACTCCAGAGAACTTTATCCACTATAAGTCCCAATACTTTAGGAATAACTTTGCAGACCTTTCCAGACTGATAGATTTCAATGACCTTGTTTCTCATGTGTTCTTTAATTACTTTAGATCAACACATGATGTTTGCCTCTTTGCAGTCGCTCTGCATACTTCGTGTTGTCAGACAGGTTCTCTCTAAGTGAGATGTTATATTTTCACATACTGTATGCTCAGGCTAAGTTTTAAAGAAAAATCACCATTTGAAAACAGCATTTTGAATTTACTGAGGTAGTAAGATGCTCTGGTTTGAAAATAAAAATATTATGATAAGTAGAATTTTTTTAATAGGTTGCATAAACGGAAAGGAAAAAAACATACAACAAAATCAGACCAGATTGATTCAGTTAATTCCAGTAGATATTATCCTCCATTATGAGTTAACCATGGTTCATTTCACCCAGCTAAAAACAATTAAACTGAGTGCAGCTGATTATAAAATGCCAGTTAATAAAAAGTTGTCTAAGGAAAATCTCTGAATTGCACTGAGTAATTAAATTTGTGGCAATCCCTCATTCTACAAATGAGCAAAGTATGAGCAGCCATCTGCCTTTACAGGCGGGAGGATGAGAGCACAGCAAACATAGAAGCACTGGGCCTGGAGTACTATATAGGGAATAAAAAACAGAGAGACAAAGTGATTGGGGGCAATCATTAAGCATACAGACATTATAGTGGGTCCTCCAGCAGTTTAAGCCTATAGCAGCCTTACTTTAGACAATAAAACTGGTAGATGGTTCTACAGGAGAGGAGACTGATAACTAAAAGATATGCCTCCCATTCTACTTTGAGAAATTCTAGCACCTTTACAACCATTAAAAAAACTATAGTCAGCAAGGAGAAACTCTTTATCATTAGATGGAGGGTATTCTGAGCTTTACATCCATCTTTAAAGATATTGTTTATACAATTATTGAGCGGGTCAGAATTTTGACCATATCCCTTTTTTAATGTGTTTTCTAACCAGAGTTGTAAAAACTAATCATGGACCATGGCTGTAAGAAAACCAAAAAAGAAAACATTAATTTTCAAATAAACCAGCACCCGCGTAAAATCATATTAGGCAGCCTCAATTCTTCAGGCATAAAGCAGCCTAAAAAAAAAAACACTTTTATTTTACTCAAAAACAAGAATGCTTTAAGAATGGGAGAATGAATTCTCTTAGATGGATTTTTTAATGTTTGTATGGAATGAAGAAAGGAGTGGGACTCCTGGCAGACCAGAAGGGTAGAGCTAAGGCTGAATCAGTGCAGAACTGAGTCAGGTGGAGGTTGCCTTCTCATATGGGCTGCTGTCGTTAAAGATGAATGAGATGGCATCAAAATGAATTCCCAATCCCACTGGGACTTTTACAAGAAACTTTCTTTAGGCAGTCAACCTCTTTAAAGAAGTTCAGGATTTTGATGCAGGACAAAACTCCACTGTGTGAATAACCAGTGTGCATCACTAGAACAAAATCTTTATTAAAGTAAAGCCATACATAGCATATTCAGAGTAAATAACAGCTTATGCATTTCTTAGCAGTTATCCGTTCTTCTCTGACTTGAATGAGATTATCTAAGGTTCTCAGAAATCATGACATAGTTACAAATGATGATGTCGTTCCAGAAACATATGTCATGTGTGATTTATCTGTGTTCTATAAATAAAACAGGACACCCACTGTCATGACCTAGCTTCAATTCCCACTGCAAAGGGACTGAAACCATGCTGAAAGTTAGAAAACCAGGGTTTTTCCTGTTCCACATTCAGATACCAGATCAAAGGGATCAAAGTTTAAAGCTAAATCAAATCAGTTGTATCCATGACTCAATCACTGCATGCACATAAGAGAAGGATTTGCTGTTTATTCCATTAAGTGTCTATTTTATCCTTATTTAAATACAGCCAGGAACACCATCATTTATTTTGGTTTCCTCCTGAGGTTGTTGCATGTTTGATGTCCACACAGTAACAAAAAATTGGATGTTAAAAATTCAGATTCAGCCTGTTTTATATTAAATGGAGTATTCACAACTATACAGAGTGTAAATATCAAGTTCATAGCCTGTAAAAAATGTGACAGCCATGCAGTGTAATTTTTACTAAAGTGACACTAAAATAAACTAATTTGAAAATGAACTCTTAAAAGTTGGCACTGACTATAGAGTGAATTGTACAGTAATTTGGAGTGGGACCAAATTTTATCTGAAATAGACTTATAATTAACTCTGTAGGTTTTAAAGTATCACTTTTTTTGTGTGTGTACCACCACTTTCTGTTTTTCATACCAGGATATCTAAGTTTAAATTCTATCATAATTAATCCTATACATATCCCAGATTGTTATGTAGTTTCATATAGATTCATTTAGTCCAAATATATTTAGAGTTGAAAACAATTTGTAAGGTTTGTATAAAAACATTTACAGTAGCAGTTATTAAAAATTTCCGCATGTTCTTTAATGGGGCCTTGGCTGGACCTTTGCTGTTCCTTGGTCGGTCATTAGCTGGTTCTTGGTCGGTCATTAGCTGGTTCTTGGTCGGTCATTAGCTGGTCCTTGGTCGGTCATTAGCTGGTCCTTGGTCGGTCATTAGCTGGTCCTTGGTCGGTCATTAGCTGGTTCTTGGTCGGTCATTAGCTGGTCCTTGGTCGGTCATTAGCTGGTTCTTGGTCGGTCATTAGCTGGTCCTTGGTCGGTCATTACCTGGTTCTTGGTCGGTCATTAGCTGGTTCTTGGTCGGTCATTAGCTGGTTCTTGGTCGGTCATTAGCTGGTTCTTGGTCGGTCATTAGCTGGTCCTTGGTCGGTCATTAGCTGGTTCTTCGTCGGTCATTAGCTGGTCCTTGGTCGGTCATTAGCTGGTTCTTGGTCGGTCATTAGCTGGTTCTTGGTCGGTCATTAGCTGGTTCTTGGTCGGTCATTAGCTGGTCCTTGGTCGGTCATTAGCTGGTTCTTGGTCGGTCATTAGCTGGTCCTTGGCTGGTCCTTGGCTGGCCCTGGCTGTCCCTTGGCTGGTCCCCTACAATTCCCTTTCCCTGTAATTCAGTTAAAGGGTGGAGTCGTAGTAAGAAAATATGCGGACCCAGGAGAAGGCCAGTGGCTGGAAGTTGGAGGGGATTCTGCTGTATGTCGCTGCCATTCAGCTGTCATCTGACTGGGAAGGGCTACTGTTGTAGAAATTTGAATGCAATCGATTCGTACATTTTGAAGCAATCTCTCTCAAGCAAGTGGGAAGTAGCTCTCTGTTTTAACAGGAATAAATTAGCAGCGGGCCAGGCTCTGCAGGAAAGGCCATCCAGCAGAGAGCTGAAGAACGTTAACACCAAGGCACACGCAGTGGCACTCACACAGAACTCCAGACCCACTCTAATCCTGATACAGTCCACTCACTGATAAGACTCTTCATTTGAATTTCATTCTCCAGTGATTTATTAATCATAGCCATTTTTGTTCTTTTATTGACTCACCTGCTCGTCCCCATGGGGAACATGCCACTGACAAATAATCCTTGGCCATCTCTGTCAGAGTCCAGTTGGTTCAAATTGCGGCCCGGTCTCTAGAGGCTGGCTATAATACAGCGGCTCTTTGGGGGCCATCATTTCTTCCTCTTTCCTTGGTGGCTCCAGGTCAGATCTTAGCTTGAGGAGTTATTATGATGTCATTGTGTAGATTATGGCTAATCCATTCCTAGTGTCTCTGGGGAATATCCTGTTCTGAAACAGCTGCTTTGTGCATCAGCAAAGGTCACTGCTGCAGACTCGATCCGACCAGCTGAAGTACGCCTTCTATTGGAAGCAGACTGTTACAAAAATTTGTTGTCTCTTCACTGCCCTGCAACTCTTGAACTCATAACGAACCACTGCTTTGACTAAGATGATAATTCACACCTGAAACTTCCTTAGAGTTTCATATATTGGGAGGCAGATCTTTTAGTTATCAGGCTCCTCTCCTGTGGAACCAACTACCAGTTTTAGTCCGTGAGGCAGACACCCTGTCTACTTTTAAGGCTAGGCTTAAAACTTTCCTTTTTGATAAAGCTTATAGTTAGAGTGGCTCAGGTTATCCTGAGCTATCTCTATAGTTATGCTGCTATAGGCTTAGGCTGCTGGAAGACATAGGGACCCCTTTTTCATCATTCTGCTTCATTCTATCTCTATTCTCCCACTCTGCAGAATCTGTTAGTTCAATCTCTAACGTTCTGCTCTCTCTGCTTTTTCTCATAGTAGCTTCATCTGGTCTGTTTTTGTTTGGCTGTGACTCCATCCTGGAGAGAAATATCAGCTGTGCTGCTGCCGTCAACACCTTTGCTTTTACAGCTGCCTTTTATATCTCTGCTTCTGTCTCCTTGAACCCCAGTCGGCCTCAGCAGATGGCCGCTCACACTGAGCCTGATTCTGCTGGAGGATTCTTCCTGTTAAAACTGAGTTTTTCCTCTCCACTGTCGCTACAAGCATGCTTAGTGTGAGGGATTGTCTTCGAGTCAATGAGTCGATGCAATCAGCTGGTTTTCCTTAGATAGAAAACTTTCAATCAATTTGACTGGATGATCTGGTGAACTGGAAAGTACCTTGAGATGAATTGGAACTATAGAAATAAACTGAATTTAATTGAATATTATGTATCTGTTTACCTTTATCTTCATTTACTGGTGTTCCTGATGATCTGCAGGTAGCAGCTCTGGGTATTTTTCCATTGTCTGAGTCACCCGGAGTTCTAATGAATTCCCTTCTTCTTTTGAACGGTGGATGCCTCTGATCCCGACAGTTAGCGGACCGCTCATCCAAAGGATTCATTCAGCTGCTCTTCACAAACAGTTTGAATATCAGAGCCTCTTAGGATGATCCTGAGGAGTTTGATGGGGGATACTGGGGGTGTTCCTCTCAGCAATGTCAGCAGATGTCTGGTGGAAAGGGAACTCCCTCTCCAAGGCTCGCTTAGTGTCAGAATATATTCCTCGCAGGAAGTCTCCAGCTTGTCATCCTCATGACCTTTATCTAAAAATACTCATCCAGACAGAACTAGAATCACTGGGTCGGGTTCCTAGGAGCCGTACGATCACCTTTTCTGCTCTGCCTACAAATTCTTGGTGGGGCTGAATTCAGAGCTTTGTTAGCTCTGAGCTAGATTGCCAGATTTAATCAGAGAGCCTAGCTGCAGACTGCCTGGACCCTTCGTTGCAGACCTGCACTGTGATCTCTCACAGTACACAGTTTATTCCAAGCCTTTCAAAGTAAAAGCAAAGAAAAATCAACGTTTTTATGTTTATTTCCTAGAAATAATAATAACTTGATAAGGTTAAAAAAAACGCAAGAAAATATCAAAATTAACCCAGTTATTTTATAGAGACGTATTTTATGTGTGTTCCAAGTATTATATTATATATTCGTTATTCTTTTAGTATTGTTTGCACTGTTCTTCCCTTTGCTATTGGACCCAATAACTTCTTGTTTTTTTCCCCAAGGCAATGGAGAAAACATTAGAGACAAGACAAACTTTCAAATATCTGTTTATTTTATTTTCATGGCAGTGTTTTTTTGTGGAAACAGCAGATTTCACAGCATGATGCAGCCTTTAACTTTTAGTGAAGTTCCAGCAGGAGTCATATTGAAACATATGTCTATAATAGACATATAATAGAATGTTGGAATAAGTAAAATATAAGAATAATGATAAAAAACTTTTCTTGGTTTTTAAGTGGGGAAAAGTAGAGAAGCACACGCAAAAAAAGTCTTCTTCTTCTAATAAAACCCGGGAGCACATACATGCTACAGTACATGGTATTCTCGAAGGCTTCGATTAAAACGCCCTGAATAGATTTCCGGTCCGGACAGCACCGGTCTGTAGCCAGACCTCTCTCGATTTAATCATGAAATGCGTCTATATTTGCTTCAACAAATCCCCACCCATCATGATACTTCCACCCTTTTATTTTAGAGCTGTAAATGGGTTCTGAAGAATGCATAAAAGGTGAATGATGTTTGTTTCTCTGAATATTTCTGTCTTCCAGTATGATTTTGTTGAGCTGCTGGACGGTAGTCGCCTCATTTCCAAAGATAAACGGTCGATCAGCGACGCAGACTCCATGTTTGCACACCTAGCTGGGTTCCACGAGGAGGAGCCTGGAGGAGGCGCTCGGCACACGCGCTCCATTAGCGTTCTAGAGGCGGGCTTCATTCACTACCTGGACACAGGAATCTGGCATCTGGCGTTTTACAACGATGGACGGAACACAGAGCAAGTCTCCTACAACACCATCATCATTGGTAGGATGTGTGTCTGTCACTGTTGGTCTGGCTTTAATTGGACAGGAGGAATGTGAGCAAATCGTTACACTCTGAGTTTATTAGGATTTTCACAGTTATAGACGTCTGCACTGAATAATACAGGTCTGAAGTGTATTTACCCTCAATTTCAGCAGGTATATAAGAGGATTTTCCAATGGAATGAGTATTTTTACTCTTAAAATAAGATAATTTGATTATACGCACTTGAAAGACAATGCAATTTTTTTTCTTATTGGAAATGTAAATCATCTTATTCCATTGGCAAAGTGTCTCACTACCTCCTCAATTCAAGAAAAATGCACTTATTTTAAAAAGAAATTACTTTTTTGGATTTAAATCTATACACTGCAAAAAATACATGCTGAAAGAGACTCTCTGCAAAATACTGAAATCTAAAAGAGTCATTTTT
Source organism: Cyprinodon diabolis (assembly GCA_030533445.1). NCBI lineage: Eukaryota > Metazoa > Chordata > Actinopteri > Cyprinodontiformes > Cyprinodontidae > Cyprinodon > Cyprinodon diabolis. The sequence goes on along the minus strand of CM060066.1, from coordinate 51,308,683 downwards.
ATCTTAAAGTGAGACCTTAATTTTTTTTATTGATTAGGTAAGATGGACATTGAACAAGACAATTTACATTTAAAGTAAGAAAATAACAATTGCATTGTCTTATTACAAGTGTATATTATCTAATTATTATTTTTTTAAGAGTAAAAATACTGATTGTATTGGCAAATCATCTTACTTACCTACTCAAATTAAGGGTAAATACACTTAATTTAAGACACTTTTACTTATCTCTAGGTGGTTTTTGCAGTGCTGGACATTTAGCTGCAGATAGCCCAGTCACAGTCTAGAATCTAGTAACTAGAATCTGTGGGTAAACTGCAAAAACGATCTAAAAATGTATTAAACTAAGTGTATTTACCCTTAATTTGAGCAGGTAAATAAGATGAACTGCCAATGGAACGAGCATTTTTGCTCTTAAAATAAGTGTAAAATAAGATAATTAAATGTTACGCACCTGAAATAAGAAACTGGAGTTTTTATTTTAAATGTAAATTGTCTTGTTCCATTGGCAAAATGTCTCTTTTATCTCCTCAATCCAAGAACAAATGCACTTATTTTAAGAGAAAATGACTCATCTAGATTTAGATTTTTTCCTGTTTATGCTTGCATATTCTCCTACATCATGTGTTTACCCTCTTTATATGCTGAGTCTTTGAACTCTGACTCCTGCTTTAATCAGTGCATGAGGGGTCATGGGGGCTAAGATGTAATACAGAGGTGACTCTTAATGAAAGGCCTGCAGGACAATCTCTGATCCTCTGAATAAATGATATCTATTTAATCGCTGAGCTAAACCCACCTTATATAATGTTTGCTATAGAGCAGAGTTACCCAGCAGCATTATGCTAAAACCCAATATGCAACAGGAATAATAAAAGCCTCTGTTGTTCTGGTGATTTCTGTTCAGCTCGGCTGCAGTCAGAGCTCGTTCTCAGAGCTGATTCCACTTTAGTTCCCCAACAGGAAGTGGTTCATGTTCGCCTCTCAGGTTCTCATTAAGATTTTCCAAAATCCCTGCACCGGTAATCAAGCCTGTTTTCTGTCATTAGAAGTATGAGGTTCTGAAATTTGGATTTAAAAGCAGCTGCTAGAGAGTGTATGTTTAATGTACTCGCTCTGAGGAAACTGGGATTTTACATGTGAAACTATCTGGCATTTAATTGAAGCCTTTTGGTTTCATTAGGATACTCTAAACAATATGGAATGTATACCAGATTAGAAAAATAATGTATTTATGTTTTTTTAGGAATGTGCTGAATGCATTTTTTTAGTTTTGATAGCTGCAGATCCTGATCCTTCTGCCATATCTTTAATATCCATCACTAGTGCTGATTTTCCAAGAGGCTATAATACATTCCTCTGTGCCGGCCAGTAGATGTCTGAATGTAGACATCTATATTCTGAAACGCAGCTCTAGATCATTATAGTGTCAGAAAATGAAGACATAAACACAGTAGATCATATCAACACTGGAAAAACGATGTAGAAATAAGTAAAAATGAACCCTTAATTTGAGTAGGTAAATGAGATAGTTTGCCAATGGAATGATTATTTTTACTCTTAAAATAAGATATTTAGATAAAATGCACCTGAAATAAGACAATGTAGTTGGGTTTTCTTATTTTAAATGTAAATTGTCTTGTTCCATTGGCAAAATGTCACTTTTAACTTCACAATTCAAGGACAAATGCACTTGCTTTAAGAAAAAAATGACTGTTAAGTAGAAATTTTAGCTATCTATACTTTAGCTATCAATACTTTACTGGACTTATTACTTTACAGACAACTTTTTACTTCAACAAATAGACTCATTAGTTTTGTTTCATTTAAGTTCTTTTTCATTATGGCCTGTTGGTATTTTAAAAAATAAAATAAAATCCATCAAAAATAATTAGTTTCATCCAGACAATTAATTTCATTGTGGTTGGACTCGGTGCTGCCCCAACTTGTTGTTCACTACACCACAATAAATAGATGATGGAAAGTTAAATTTGACACTTTTTCCATTAATTATAAAACTAAGAAGCTGAAATATAAGGAAATTATCATCCAGAATTGTAGAAAAATGTTCCCTTAATAGGGTAGTGCAGTAAAGCTTCATTAACATCTTTTCCTGCATTACTTTTAATTTTATACTTTAAGTAGTTTTTAAAATGCTACTTTTACACTTTCACTGGAGTAAAAAGCTAAAGTTGATTCTCTAACTTCTACAAAAGTGTTTTTAAACAGTAGGATTTATACTTCTGCTGGAGTAATAAACAGGAATGCTTTAGGAAGAGTCAAATGTTTTCGGTTAGCTGGAATTTGTGGAGTTTAAATCTCCAAAAACAGTCAAAGGGAAGATTTAAAAACAGAATAAGCTCTGCACCGGTGGCACCATGATTGTGTTGCTCACCACACAGGAAGTGATGCTCACTGCTTAAGCTCCTCCAGCTACATTTACTCCCCAGAAAAATGTTATTTCATCTGAAATAATTTGAACACCAGCTGGGGACCACACTGGAAACAATCTAAATCTAGATACCGATAAGTCATTTTTCTTCAAATAAGTGCATTTGTTCTTGGATGGAGGAGATAAAAGAGGCAGTGCCAATGGAACAAGACAATTTACACCTAAAATAAGAAAACACAATTGCATTGTATTTCAAGTGCATATTATGGAAATATCTTACTTTAAGTGTAAAAATTCCCATTCCATTGCAAAACTATCTCATTTACCTCCTAAAATTAAGGGTGAATACACTTAAGAAATTTCTTCTTATTTCTAGATCGTCTTTTCCAGTGCATTACAGAAGAACTGTAATTTCTGCTCTTCTTTTTCTATAAATTTGTCTGCTATTTATTAAAAAAGGGATTTTAATCTTTCTTACTTTTCATTTCTTTATTACAATCTTGCAGTAGCGCAAACATAAATGCAAGATGTTTTTATGCATCACGTCATTCTGCACAAAAACTGAAACAAGAAAGCCAATGTTTGAGGCTCTGCAAAACCGTACAAGTAAAATTAAGTGTATTTCCCCTTAATTTGAGCAGGTAAATAAGATTGTTTGCCAAGGGAATGAGTGTTTTTACTCTTAAAATGAGATAATTAGATAATATGCACTTGAAATAAGACAATGCAATTGTTTTCTCTTATTGTAAATGTAAGTTGTCTTGTTCCATTGGCAAAGTGTCTCACGTAGCTCCTCCATTCAAGATAAATGCACTTATTTAGATTTCATTTTTTTGCACTGTGCAGATTGTTTGTGCTCTATTATTATTTACATATGTGCCACACAGACATTTACATGCTTGGTCCATGGACAGTTGCACTGCGCTGTAAGAAGAAAGAGAGCCAGTGAGACGGCAGGATAATTGGATTTTTAAATGTGTTGATGTGGCCGACTGGCTGTAACAACAGCAACCACAGAGGACTGCTCTCTCACCGCGCTCCACGCAGCCTCACTCTGCGCCGCTTATTTCTGCAAATATTCAGTTTCATTTTCAATCTACCTAATTAATTCTCTCTCTCTCTTTCTCATATTCACCTAATCAGAGTCAATTATGGAGTGTCCTCAGAATTGTCACGGAAACGGTGATTGTCTCTCAGGAATCTGCCACTGTTTCCCAGGATTTCTGGGGCCTGACTGCTCTCGAGGTAAATGCTCGTAGAAAAACACTCAGCCACCCACAGAGAAGCAGTTATTGTTCCTAGATTGTTATCCCGGCAGAGGACGTGACCTGAGCACCACAGAGGCTCCCCTCGCCGCTCCGTACACTCGCCGCTCCGTTTTCACCGTTCCTCATGTTCCTCCACTTTGGCTCGTTATTTTAGACACACCTGTTCACGTCTTAAACCAGAAGCCAAATGGAACCACATAAACATTATCTCTGGTCAAATGCTCCCCCAAAGCTACTGTATAACATATCATAAGGCTGCAAACCTGTATTGTATGTAGAACCAGAACAATAATATCCCCACATGTTGTGTTTTAGAAGACAGCAGTGATATAAAAGTGCAAGGAAGCTGTCACAGGAAGGAGAGACCAGGAATAAAAATTGCTTCTTCTTTTTTTTAGGTGCAACAGTGCTTGAAAATAGGACAGTGTCAGAAAGTGTCTGTGGCTGATGTGTGGGGGATTATAATAGAAACTAATTGGTGTGTCGAGCATTGTTTGGCACTGGTGTTTTCTGGCCTTGTTTTTACCCCCGATTCATCAACCAAGTAAGCAAGCTGTTCACATCTCAGAGGAATAATAGAGTTATTTCACTCACACAATAAAGACGCTAACTATAAATATTCAGATAACTGCCGCTCAGGGCGCCAGGGGCTGTTTATTCCGTTTAAATCATAAATAATTCAGCTCGGACTAATTGCAGATTTTGTAGCTTTTAGAAAAATGGCTCAGGTTAGGGTGATTTACAGCCTGACTTGACTGCTGTCTGTCTCTGTGTGTCTGACTCAGCCGCCTGCCCGGTGCTGTGCAGCGGGAACGGCCACTATTCCCGCGGCCGCTGCCAGTGCTACAGCGGCTGGAAAGGCACCGAGTGCGACGTGCCGTCCAACCAGTGCATCGACATCAACTGTGGAGGACATGGAATCTGTATGATGGGAGCATGCATCTGCAACACAGGGTATAAAGGAGATAATTGTGATGAAGGTAAGAAGATTTCAGAAACTAATAAGGAACTACTGGAAGTTATATATCCGTACCTTAGTTTCACCGTTAGAACGGACTATAGAGAAGACACTGATGATGACGAACTGGTGGAAAATGTTCATTTGGATGCTCTAGATTAAAGCCTGATTAATGCTCAGAAACCAGTTCGTCTGCATGTTTGTTGTAATTAGCGCAGATATGAAATTCCCCTCCTTCCGCAGACACCAGTGGCAGCTGGGGGAGTTTTTTTTACAGGGGGCGCTATAAATTCAACATAGACGTAGGCCTATGCCAAAAACCAATCAAACGTTCACACCAGTATATTTATATGAATGCCAACAACAAAAAACATTAGAAAAACAAAACATTATTTAATGTACAGGTTTCCTTTATGTACATAAATCTTGCCCTCTGAGGCTTTGTGAAGGTAAATCTGTGTTTTGCATGGTCCAGTATGGTGGCTAACCTATGAAAACAATGTACTAGTTTAATAATGGAGAAGCTATTAGTCAGCTTTATATTTTTTTAATATATAGAAACTATTTATTTTCTGAGAATATGTTTATTTAAGAGCAACTATGCAGATTGAGAAACATGAATAAAAAGTAGACTATATTCTATTATTTTCCATGTGAATACCAGATGTTAATTCTTCTTAAAAAGTGTTTTAAATCAGTCCCATCTGTCTTTATCCATGCTGGCTCAGATCCTGACATTTGAAAAAGGAGGCAGGGAAAGCAGGATAAAGCCTTAGCCTCGCTGCATGCAGTTAGCCAATCCTTGGAGCTAAACCAGGTCCTGGAGATGGATGTCTCTCTCTCTCTCTCTCTCTCTGTCTGCAATGCTTCTCTTACTTGCGTGACTTTACCTGTCAATAACCCGCATAGCGTCTGCGCTGTGGCTGGAGGTGGGGAGCAAATACACTTCCGGTCCCCTCAGGTCACGTCTTAGCTACGCCCTCGGGCCGTCCTATACCTCTCTATTGCAGAGGAGCTACTGCGCATGGACAACTTTAAGGAGAGTCAATGGTCAAAGGTTTTTCGCACCCTACGGCGGAAATACGTCACCAATCCGACGAAAAATGTAATGATGCCTTACTAGTCATTAAAGATTAACTATATATTTTGCACATCTAAAAAATACTTATTAATACATTTAGAATCTTTATAAGGGTCATTGGGTGGGTGGGGTGGTGCCCTAGCACCCTCTATTGGCCAGCCACTGCTGGCAGAAAATCTGGTGCACAATTGTATGTGAACGCAGACACATAGCATTGCATGGAGAAGAGACAGGAGGCCTCTGATTGGTCAAATCTACACTATCCGCTCTACACTATGCGTATTTCCTGTTTGGTACCTTACCGGCTTGTTTTGTTTGTATAATCGCCATTGTGGAAAACTGCTTGTGAAGATGGACCAGCTTGAAGAGCGAGGTTCACAAAGAAGTGAGGATGTACCCACATCTGTACGACTCGTTCTCCACACCACAAGGATAGCACATTTTCAAGCAATTCATGGAGGGAGATAACCCCATTGTTGTTGAATGACCTCCGTAACCGGAAGAGAAACACGCCACCTACCCCACCCACAATCCTAGCTAGTTCCTGATTGTCCATCTTCTGTTGTGGCATGGAATAACATAGCGCAGACCATGCTTCAATATTGGGCATAAATCAAAAATATCTGCATTATACCTGTGACAAGCTAACTGCGACACACCGCTGCAGGACGATAACCAGCCCTTTAGTTGCTGCTTTAAGCTCCTAAATTAAATCTTAAAGCACTTAGAATGATCCTCCAGCTAAATGACGTGACGCTCTGATGACAAAAACAAGAACATTGAACATTTTAGAGCTGCTGGAATGAGCAAATGAGGTAAACTTCATGTAGAAAAACAAATCAATTTCACCTGCACTGAGCAGGAGGATAAAACTGGGATGTCTATGAAGACACAAGCAGATTTTCAATGAACGAAGAGGCCTTTATTGATGCTAGCTGCAACCAAACATACTTAATGTTTGTTACGTTCTCTGCAAGAATCCAGGATTTTGTTCTTGTTCTCATGGTGACAAGAACAAAAGGAAGGCTAGCCGAGGCACGACAGAGGAGACATTTCTCAGGTCAATGAAGAAGAAGAGCAAACTGCTTTTAATTTACATAGAACGATAGAAGAATCAATCTAAATCCTGACTAGTCGCACTTTTGTTCTCAGAAGGCAGTAGGTAAGGAGTTCTTCCCGTGTGTCGGGAACAAGCAGGATGACGTCCAAAGAGGGCAGTGAGAACAAAATGACATCATTTTGTCTTTTTACATCTGTGGGAACAAGCACAAAATTCTCACTTCTGGTGGAGTTTGTAGCGACCTTTAAACAAAAGGTTTAATGAATAAAAAAGGTAATCTTCAAAGTCCTCTTTTGCCGCATGACATGTTAAACCTTATTAGAAATGGCTCCTGCTTCCTCTTATGGCATTTTGAAGCTCCTCTTATAACCTCGTTCTGTTCCAGCAGTGAAAAAACCAAACGACTGGACTTTTTCCAGGTTGGATCATTGTGACCTTTAGCGTATTAATTTCACGGTTCTCCCCTTTTGGGGACTCTGAGTTTTTAGTTTTCAGTTCTGATCTTTGGTTTATTTTCCATTATATTCAAGCAGTCTTAAGTTACTCTCTGCTGCTTGGCTTCCTTCTAGTTTGTTCCACTCACACCTGCTCCTTATTCAGCACAGTTCATCCTTTGTTTTTTTCCTTATATAAAACAACTCTGCAGTCACTCACTGCTGGTTCTTTGTTGTTGTTTTGTTGCTTTCTAGTCTCTGGCCCCCTAAGTGAGTTTTCTCTGATGTCTGCTGGTTTTTGGTTCTCAGTATTTTTGTGCTTTTTGGATGTTTGCCTAAGTTTTTCTCCATGAAACCTACAAAAACTCATCTCTGCATTTGGGTCCTCAAACAACCACACCCCCCAAGTTGACAATTTAAACATGACAAAGAACTAATTTGAAAGTCAGAAGACTCTCCTGAGGTGTTGGACATTATTAAGGAGGAGGGGCTTTTTTACAATCCTTGCAGAACCTTTTTTAAAACTTATCAGAAAAGCTCAGTCTGGTTATTCTTAGTTCACCTTAAAAGTCAGGGTTAAAGGATTAGAACAACATGGAGAAGACACAATGGAAAAAAAAAATTAAATCTAGATAAGTCTTGGATTAAGGAGTTAAAAGAGACATGTTCCCAATAGAACAAGACAATTTACATTTAAAATAAGAAAACACAATTACATTGTTTTATTTCAAGTGCATATTATCTAATTATCTTCTTTTAAGAGTAAAAATACTAATTCCACTGTTAAATAATCTTATTTAGCTGCTGAAATGAAGGGTAAATATACTTAATTTAAGAAATTTGTACTTATTTCTAGATCGTTTTTCCAGGTCAGCATTGGTTAGACTCTTTGCCAATCAAAGGGACCTGGAAGTGAACATGCTGCTGAGATCAGCTGTTCTTTTAGGATGAGTGGGTGGCTAGCTTACATCGCTAATGCCTGAACACAGGTTTGGTTTGACACCCCCTCCTGTGTAAACCGCTTGTCTTCAAGTGTTCCCAGCCCACTAGTGTGCTGCTAAAACCGTACTGATACATGTTTTTCTAGCAAAGGAGGGAATGGAGTAGCTTCTATCTGGTGGCAAGAGAACTGGATACTCTCAGAGGATTTCTAAATGTTTTCATATTTCCTGCCTCACAGCCAAGAATTGCAGAACAAGAAAATAAAAAAACGTGTGGTTGAAAATTAACCATTTCCTCCAAGAGAAAAACAACCCTGCTTTGAAACAAGGTGGTGGTGGTATCATGCTGGGACATTAGTTAGAGTTGATGGGAGATAATCCAGTCCATTAGTCCAAGAACAAATGTTAGAGTCTGGAAGAGACTGAGGCAGAGGTTCACCTTCCAGAGGAGCCCAGCCCACAGGGGCCCATCCCCCCACTGTTATGAGACAGCATTTAGATGGTCTGCTATATTTTGTAGGTTTCAGATAGTAATCTATGATTATCTATTGCTCTATATTTATAAAACTCACTGATTTCATGAGTGGAAGATGGAAAACTGCTCAATAGGGTATGAATACTTCTTGAACTAAATTGTCAAGAGATAACAGCCTCCAAGTCACTAGACGTCCCTCAGATCTTAACTGCAGGAGCGATTTGGACAGATGTCCTGCTCCACACACTGGAACTATTAACCCCTCCCCCTCTTTCAGACGACCTCACTTCATCCACAAATACCATCCTTCTGCTGTCAGCAGAGAATATCTAAGGCCTTCGCTCCAATCCTCACACCTTCTGCACGACTCTGCTTCAGTTTATGATCAGAAAGCAGTGTGGAGACAGACCAAAGTAGCCGAGCGCTGCAGCAGAGCAGCCCTGCCGTCCCTGCAGGACGTTTTCCTCCAGCGCTGCAGGACCAGAGCAATTACAATCATTAAGCAACTTTCCTGCCGACTGATCTCAGCCAAATGGTTCCGTTGCCTGATGACTAGAACCGAGAGAACATTAGAGCTTGTTGCCACAGATTATTAGGCTTCTAATCAGAATGTGCGCAGCAGCTGCAAACTCGTAGCTGTTAAGCATTTTGCTTTATGTGTTTTCCTGTTGATAGCTGCAAACGATACATAAACTCAGTTCTTAGATCTGATTTTATTTTAATGTATTTTATCATCATTTCATTTTTCTTGGGCTTCGTTGTATCTAAGCTGCACTTTCCTGCTGTGGTAATAAATAAAATAGGCTTCTCTATTTCTTTCGTCACGTCTATAACTATACCACAACAATTGATGCTATTAAAATTTCTTGCATTTTTTATCTGCATATCCACATTTATCCCATCTTGCTCTCCAATGTCGGGGTCGGGGTGGGGTGGGGGGGAGTGTGTTGTTAAAGTAATTAATCCCATGTAAGTTTTTACCTTTTCTCCCTACATGAGTGTGACCACCCAGTGGCTAAATGCATAAGCGGGTAGATTTAAAGCTAATAATCTGAGTGACCTATGCACACCTGCCTGAACCAGCCCTGCTGAAAAGTAGCTTATTAAAATGATAATGCAAATCCACTGCAAATTAATTTCCTCTAATCTGACATACACTTACACATCAGCGGTTACGCTGCAGTGAGCGCTCAGACAAGCTACAAGGTGTACATTACAGCAGCGCTTGATACCAATTAGTGATTCAGAGCACACACAGCGCGCTGTACGGGTTCACAGACAGACGACAAAACGGCTCGACTTTAGCTCCACATCTTTAATGCAGAAAGAACGATTCAATTCAGTTTATTTCTATAGCGCCAATTCCCAACACATGTCATCTCAAGGCACTTTCCAGTTCACCAGATCATCCAGTCAGATTGGTTCAATGTTTTCTATCTAAGGAAAACCAGTTGATTGCATCGACTCATTGACTCTTCAGCAATCCCTCACACTAAGCATGCTTGTAGCGACAGTGGAGAGGAAAAACTCCCTTTTAACAGGAAGAAACCTCCAGCAGAACCAGGCTCAGTGTGAGCGGCCATCTGCTGAGGCCGACTGGGGTTCAAGGAGACAGAAGCAGACATAGAAAAAGAAGCAGAGATAGAAAAAGAAGCATAGATACAAAAGGCAACTGTCAATCAGCTCCACAGGCGGCCCCGTCCAGGAAACACACAGCCAGGAAGACGAGCTCCGAGCCAGCTCCATGTCAGAGGATGAAGAGAGCACATGCAGCCAGTCACAGTCAGAGAAACAGGACTACACTGGAAAACAGGCCGATCTCCAGCATCTATAAACAAAGGTGTTGATGGCAGCAGCACAGCTGATATTTCTCTCCAGGATGGAGTCACAGCCAAACAGGAACAGACCAGATGAAGCTATTATGAGAAAAAGCAGAGAGCAGAACGTTAGAGATTGAACTAACAGATTCTGCAGAGTGGGAGAATAGAGATAGAATGAAGCAGAATGATGAAAAAGGGGTCCCTATGTCCTCCAGCAGTCTAAGCCTATAGCAGCATAACTATAGAGATAGCTCAGGATAACCTGAGCCACTCTAACTAGAAGCTTGATCAAAAAGGAAAGTTTTAAGCCTAGCCTTAAAAGTAGACAAGGTGTCTGCCTCTGCCTTTTGAGGGATGAGGTGAGTTTGGTTTAAAATGGACCCTGTGTCTGACGGCAGCGATTAAACATTCGCTTCTACTCCAGTTTTATCGAGTCTGTGCATAAATAAATGCAACAACATGGGCAGGATGCCGGCCTTTGACACCCGCACTTCATTAGTACGTCACATCAACCGCTGAGCTACACAGCCAGGTTGTCACTCTGGACGCCACCCGGGTCACTGTGCTGATTCAAGTCGATACGCACTCTGTTTGCTACTGTCTCTTTTTTTAATCTTTTCTGACATTATTTTCCTGCTCTTAAAGCTACAGTGTGTAATAATTACAGGGAAATACTGTCAGAAATGTAATATATTATACATAACTATGTTATTTATCATCATCTACGAGCTCAGCCTCTTAACCTTAATATTTGCGTTGCCTTAGAATTCGTTATTTATAATTACATAGGAGCGGGTCCCGCAGCCATGGAGGCAGACATCTTTGCGCTACGGCAGCGCAGAGCCAACAAACTAGCGATTGCGAGATCGCCCATTACGCTCGAAAGTAACTACGGCAAGCTGAGAGAGATGAACTGAGACGGTACTGAACACACAGACTAATGAAATACTATCTGTAAAATTATCTATGTAAACAAACCTCATCACTTGAGAAGGTAGGTGATGCGGACGTCGTGGAAGACATTTTGTCCCGTAACGCTCGCCGTACTGTTGGGGGGGAGAAGCGGGGGGGGGAGATGTTCATGCTGCTGCGGTCTGCAGTCTGGACGTTAGATGTCGCTGAAAATTACACACTGTAGCTTTAAGAACTGCAGCTTAAAGACTGCAGCTGTGATCCTAACGCACTATAAAACTTCCTGAATGTTTCTCACAGACTTCCTGTTAAGGTTTCCATTGCTGTGCAATTCAAAAAGGCCATTATTATTATTATTATTAATTAATTTGACAGGGACAGTGTACATTAATAAGCATTCCTGCAAATCCACCAGAGTTAGCCAAAAGTCGTCCCTGGACAGATCTTAAAATTCTCTCTAAAAATAGAAATAAGACTTTTTCAGTGAAAAATACAAATTTAAAAAGAAATAAAAACGGCTATAACTCTTCAAAACTTGTTTAAAAAAATACAGAAATAATGTTCGCTAGACTGCAGATTTTAGGTTAATAATTCAGCTTTTATAAAACATGTGGATTATATTCAGGAGTACAGAATCGGTTCTGCAGTTGGATTTTCTCCAGAGTAAAACCAAATCAAAACTGAATGATCCACTCCATCTCCTTTGGCCTAATACCCCTTACAGTCTCTGTCCTGATGTCCAGATTAAACAATCTATCTAGTAGATTATTAGAAGTGGCTCATTTTATTTTCAAATACCATGTAATATGTCCATCAGCAGACATTATAAATAATGTAAAGCATGCAGCATCTCATGCTGACGACTAGAAGAGATTTTCACTGTTTTCTTGTTTCAAAGGGAATTATATTTTTTGCTGGTTTATTAAAGGAGAAATAAAACAGAATCAAATGTTAAATCAGCCATTCCTCCTTCCCATCTGTCTCCAGTGGACTGTATAGACCCCAGTTGTTCGGCCCATGGAGTGTGTATCCACGGGGAATGTCACTGCCAGCCGGGATGGGGTGGCGCCAGCTGTGAGATCGCTAAGGCCTTGTGTCCGGACCAGTGCTCAGGCCATGGGACCTACAATGCAGAGACCGGGACGTGTGCATGTGACCAGAACTGGACGGGACCAGACTGCTCTTTAGGTGGGTCAGCTGCTTCTCTTTGCCTTCCTTTCAGTTGGTTCAGTTTCCCTGCAAATAATCTACACATGAACTGTGATTTTATTTTATAACATGGCTTTCTAAATCAAATATGATCAGCATTTTATTCTGTGTAGCTTTTCTCCTATGAGCCAAACCTGAAGGTTTATCTGCAGGGTGTTCTAATCTGCATTAAATGGAGTGCTGAAACAGTGAACCTGAACAGCAGGTTGGACTTCTTTCACTCAGTCAGACATTTTTAAACATTTGGTTAAGACAATAGAAAAACTTTAAACAAAATCATGTCTTTTTTTCTCATTTTAAATAGAAATCATCTTATTCAACTGGTAAATTGTTTTAGTTACCTGTTTAAATCAAGAGGAAATGACTTACACTCACCGGCCACTTTATTTGGTACCCCATGCTAGTAACGGGTTGGACCCCCTTTTGCCTTCAGAACTGCCTCAATTCTTCGTGGCATAGATTCAACAAGGTGCTGGAAGCATTCCTCAGGGAGTTTGGTCCATATTGACATGATGGCATCACACAGTTGCTGCAGATTTGTCGGCTGCACATCCATGATGCGAATCTCCCGTTCCACCACATCCCAAAGATGCTCTATTGGATTGAGATCTGGTGACTGTGGAGGCCATTTGAGTAGAGTGAACTCATTGTCATGTTCAAGAAACCAGTCTGAGATGATTCCAGCTTTATGACATGGCGCATTATCCTGCTGAAAGTAGCCATCAGAAGTTGGGTACATTGTGGTCATAAAGGGATGGACATGGTCAGCAACAATACTCAGGTAGGCTGTGGCGTTGCAACGATGCTCAATTGGTACCAAGGGGCCCAAAGAGTGCCAAGAAAATATTCCCCACACCATGACACCACCACCACCAGCCTGAACCGTTGATACAAGCAGGATGGATCCATGCTTTCATGTTGTAGACGCCAAATGCTGACCCTACCATCCGAATGTCGCAGCAGAAATCGAGACTCATCAGACCAGGCAACTTTTTTCCAATCTTCTATTGTCCAATTTCGATGAGCTTGTGCAAATTGTAGCCTCAGTTTCCTGTTCTTAGCTGAAAGGAGTGGCACCCGGTGTGGTCTTCTGCTGCTGTAGCCCATCTGCCTCAAAGTTCGACGTACTGTGCGTTCAGAGATGCTCTTCTGCCCACCTTGGTTGTAACGGGTGGTTATTTGAGTCACTGTTGCCCTTCTATCAGCTCGAACCAGTCTGGCCATTCTCCTCTGACCTCTGGCATCAACAAGGCATTTCCGCCCACAGAACTGCCGCTCACTGGATATTTTTTCTTTTTCGGACCATTCTCTGTAAACCCTAGAGATGGTTGTGCGTGAAAATCCCAGTAGATCAGCAGTTTCTGAAATACTCAGACCAGCCCTTCTGGCACCAACAATCATGCCACGTTCAAAGTCACTCAAATCACCTTTCTTCCCCATACTGATGCTCGCTTTGAACTGCAGGAGATTGTCTTGACCATGTCTACATGCCTAAATGCACTGAGTTGCCGCCATGTGATTGGCTGCTTAGAAATTAAGTGTTAACGAGCAGTTGGACCTAATAAAGTGGCCGGTGAGTGTATATTTCAGTTTTTGCTGTATTCTGTGCTTTCAGGTATGGAATGATGTGGATTTAATGTGATTTTTTTATTCCTATTTTTATTGACTCTTGTTACAAGTCATTTAATATTTGGGATGAAACAAAGGCAGAATTATTAGTCAGATTTCTTTTAATCCAGATGAAGGAAAGTCATAGAAAGCTACAGGAAGCTTAAGTGTGTTTATTGTATTTGAAACATTTAAAATACGACCTTCATTTCATAAAAACATTGATATGAATGACAAACAATAGATAAATAAATGCTCAATATGCAAGAGAAGATAAAAAAAAATGTACCTACAAACAAAGAGAAGTTAACATTTTAGTCCTAAAAGTGAAAGCAGCATTAAAACTGGACCTTTACTTAACATTTGTAGAAAAGCTTCAATTTCAATATTCTTCTAGTTTTATAGTTAAACCCAGCATTTGTCACCTCTGACACAATAGGCTGAAATCCAGTTTGACCGACAGGTTTGTAACGACTAGAGCTGATATGAATGGTTTGGATGGGCTGGAGATGAGGGTGATGGTAAAGAGGGCCTCTGAACTCATCGCCAATGATGAGCTAATAAATACCAGAGGGAAACATTCAGCGATACGACGGAGGGCCAGGCTAGAGTTTTTTTATTTTATTTCAAGAATAAAGTCGTAATACTATTAGAATAAAGTCATAAAATTACAAGAAGAAAGTCGTAATATTATGAGAAGAAAGACATCATACCACAACCCGTTTCATATAGAAAGCTTTGAGCTCTGACCTGCCGATGACGGACGACCAGCTCCACCAATCAGCAACTAGAGTCCACTTTGACTCAGGTATACTGATAATAATGTGATGCTAAAAGACTTCATATTTCCTTATTTGTTAAATCGATCCCTAAGCATAGGTTCACAAGATGCTCGACATTCCTCATTTATGAATAACTCCTTGTTTTATGTTGTGTTATGTTTTAAACGATACTTGATTCCAATAAGAAAAAAACTCTTAAAAATCCTTATATCTAATCCTTCTTTAGATGTAAATAATTTTAGTACAACTACTTTTTTACTTTTCTCTGTTTTAAAAAAATAAAATAATTCAACTGAATTCAATGCACCTGTTTTTGTGCAGAGAATATAATATAATTTTTTTTATAGTTTTTTTTCTATTAATTCCAGCTCTCGCTAAATGCCAGTCGTTGGCTAAAACCTTTTTCAAGCACACTTATAGAGCTTACTTTATATCTTGTTTTAAAGCCTTAAACTCAGGTAATGTAGCGTAAGGCAGGTTTATTTCTGCAGCACCTTTTAGCCATAAAACATCTCAAAGAGTGAACCTTTTTTCTAGAGGAGTTATTGTGTCTTCAGCTGTTGTCCTATGCTGTTTGCTGCTTGGTTCTTGGGTTAGAGACGTTTCTCCTAACTGCTGTTTGTTGAAGGGTTCTTCACATTAACTGCCTTCCTAGACATGAAAGAGGAGATATTTCCAGGTAGTCCGTTTCCTCACATTTCCATCAGCACTCTGCTTGTCGGTGCTGGTTGGCTGCCTGTCAGTCTCATCACTGCTTTAGATCATCTTTAATATCAGTATGCAGCATCTACATCCTCATCACTTTAAGCTGATGCATTTTTAATTCCATAGCAACTATATTCTGGAGAAATTTGATCATTTAAAGTGTTTTTTTTTAAACCTTTCTGTAGTTTTTGAAGAATGGAAGCAAATTTAAAGTCGTAGGGAAGTCATATTTAAATGTCAAATCATTCTGGCTTAAACATGTATATAAATGTACTCTTTATCAGACCACATTGTCCTAAAAGTTGGAAAATTTCTGTTTAAAAAAAAATCCTGTCTTAAAATATCGGGCGGTTTTTCCGTTATCTTATGCAGGCCAGTTAGTTATACGTCAGGCTGAACACCTTTCATCTTTCAATGAATTTTTTTCAACGCAACGGTTGAAAGAATAATCCTTTCCCATTGAGTTCCGTCCCAGTGTTCACGGGGATGGACGTCTGTGTCTTCAGCAGGCGTAGAGCTAACAGAACTGGCAGCGTTGCGAGGCAAGGGCTCAAACATGTACGGCTGGAAGCCTTCTACACCAAACCAAGCTTCTGCCGCCCTGGCGTCCTCTTCCACAACATCTTCGTCCCCGCTTTCCTCCTCTAAATAAAACATGGATGACGGAGGAGACTCATCCACGACCTCCGACACTAAACTCTCCTCCTCTTGCATGTTTCCTCTGTCCATAGCGTTCCTTGACAGTGTCGTTTCTAAGTCACCAATTTAGTGCTACTTGGTCCCAATGGAATTTCCCATTGGGAACCTACTAGCACTAAGATGCTAACTGGTTAGCAAGATGCTTCCGACAAACCGGCCACAACCAAACCTGCTTGCGAACCTTCTACTCGGGAGAATTTAGAAATGCAATGGTCGAAACAGAATGACAAAAACTATTTTTATTTGGGTTAAGTAAAATCGTAGTAAGTTTTTCTCATTGTACTTTATTTAAGTTTTACATTTGAATCATAATCAAAGTCTTGGATATAAATGACTAAAAGTAGATTTAATGTAATTGACACCTCAGATCATTGCTGTTTTAACCAGCTTCATGTTAACCATCCTCACTTCGTGCCTACGACTGGCAGCAAAACAGACCCTTAGCATGATGCTGTCACCACTTAGTCTTGACTTAGTTGTCTTAGTCTTTTCTGCAGAGGAATTTTGTCTTTTCTGACCCTAATGGCAGCCATTGCACTGTAAAAACAGATCCAAAATGAAGTGCGCATTCCTCAACCTGTTAAAACCCCTCTAATTTGAAG
This sequence comes from Cyprinodon diabolis, assembly GCA_030533445.1. Taxonomy (NCBI): domain Eukaryota; kingdom Metazoa; phylum Chordata; class Actinopteri; order Cyprinodontiformes; family Cyprinodontidae; genus Cyprinodon; species Cyprinodon diabolis. Next base: position 51,291,737 of record CM060066.1, on the reverse strand, counting down.
TTAACCTTACCTATTTTGCATACCCAAAATGAAAAGCAAATAAGTTAAGAACTGTAATCCTAAATTACATGTGTGATACACCATTTGAAGCTAACACCTTCTAGTTTCTGAATATATTCTAATTTCTAAATATGTAAATGAAAACTGGGCAAGTAAACCTCAGCCTAACCTGCATCAGTTCAAACATGACTTAAGGTTGTTTTTTTATTCTCGAAAATGATAGGTCTTTTTTGAACAGCAGTTATAAAGACATGCTTGAGAATAGGCATGGCTCATTGTATTACATTGTTCTGTATCATTTCAAAACACAAATGCAGACAATTTGAGACCTCTAGCTACACCAGTTCCACAGCTTCAGTGGTTTGAACTTTTGGTGTCACCAGCATCTCCAAATCTCTCCAAATGTGCCAAATTGTGCCAAATGCTTTTACATTTGGCACAAATGTTATTCTATGGCTCAAGTATTTGACCCATAGCATAACACTGAAGTGTTTTTATGGCCACAAAACATTTATGAAGCAAGTATCTTCCACTTTTATTAGTTTATTAGTTATAAACGCTTTAAAATGTTGGCCGGCGACCCAGTGGATTTAAAGAGGTTAAATTATGTGTTTTCTTTTCAGTTGAGCAGCCAAATGTTCTTATTCACCAGGCAAAGTTTCTTGGTTAACTGCTGAAATCATGATTGTTTTTTTTCCCACATTTTTAATGACTCTTGTGACAAGTTAAAATTTTGGGATAAAATAAAGAATGATTAGTGGGATTGTTTTAATTCTAGGGGAAGAGAAATCATAGAGAGCTACGGGAAGCTTAAACCAGTTTCTTGTATTTGGAGCATTAAACCCTTTATAGAGCAAGTCAGAGTTATTGATCACTTGCATACCCCTTACAAATGGAGTCCCCAAATGGAGAATCAAAAGATCTATATCCAGCCATTCAGCAAAGATACAGCTACATGGCTGCACATCCTATTTTGGCATTCGACCAATTAGATGAACCCTTGTATGATAAATTACCTACTGTAAATTAATTTGGGAGAAAAAGGTAACAAGTCAAGAAAAAAAAGGTTAAAAGTTAATAAGCCAAGCTAAATAAAGTGCCTGTATCAGCATTAAAGCTTAAAGATTATGCTGTGACAAGAAAAATGTGTTTGTTTAGTTTTTAGTTCAGTTTTTTTCATGGATTTCTTACAGATGCCCTTTTATTATTTTTCTTAATATATTCGGGCAAGTTGGCGTTTCTTGTTATTATATGGTTATTATACTTTTTTTATGTTACAAAGGTAATAAGGTCTTGCTCTGTCTTCAAATGGCATTGTTGGCTTGAATGTTTAGATTTTCAAAATATTCCACTGTGTGCCTTAACTATAAACACTGCTCTACCATCTCTGCATCTGACAGACATGATGTTCAGTTTACTTCAGATGACCAAAATCTAAGCAATGGTGAAGGTTATTTTTTTGGTTAGCACCATTGCATCCAATGTGTTCTCAGTATTTGGGCAGTTTGGAAACAGGAAGAGAGAAGAAAAGCAGTAAAAAGGGGATAAAGTGAAGGAAAACTGGAGGAGGAATGCAGATCAGTAACAGATGGCATGACATAAAAACAAACAAGAGGGAAGCGAGTGTGTATGCGCGCTCTCACTTCTGTTTGTGTTGCCTCAAGCTGTTATAGCAAGTATTGTCAAACCATCAAACGCACATCCAAATACGTATTTTGTTTTAGTAGCATGCGCACGTACATACCTTCTGCACTGATACAATAATACTTTCGGCGTGCTGTTGACCTTTCCCTCAGGATCCGTCAAAACATTCAAATGCGCAGCCATTAAACACACAAGCGTGGATAGATACATCGACATTCAACCCAAGGCACTTCAGTCCCTTATCAGAGTTTAGCAGTGTGGCGTTTAATCTCTACTTCTTTGACACGGTCTCACACAGACAGCCACACGAGCGCCACATGGCCGCTCAAACGCAGCTGACTTCACACTCGCACTGTTCAGTTGTTCTACTTCAAGCCAGAGTTCAACCAGACTTTCATTCGGTAGTCATGTAGAAAATCAACACACAGAAATGCCCAGCTCCACCTTTTAGACCCACACAGCTCTGACCCCTAGAGGGAGATCTCCGACGCTCTGCTGGGGAGTCTGGCCCCTAGAAGTCTGCAGCATAACCTTTACGTCCAGGAAGTTGTGAGGTGCTGCACCAATGATTAGATTTGTTTTTTCCAGGACGTCCCATAGATTGAGTTGCCATATATTGGATTGGGTCTAGACAAGATGGAGGCTGAGACTCAAACTGGTCATCTTCTTCTGGTCAGTGTTCAGCTATGTCTGCTGTGTGTTATGGTTATCCTTCTGAAAGCCTAAATACCCTTTGAGACGGTTGTTCCTATAAGGTACCTGGTCAGAAGCGATGCCTGGACCTCCTACACGTTCTCTATCTCTGTTATTAGACACTCTTATTTATCTAAATGTGCTAAAGTCCTGTTAGTTCTGTAGAGCTGGAACTTTTTATATACATGCTCTATGTTATGAATTGTAATATTGTTTATATCTTTGTACATCTGCAGTGGGTTAGGGCTTGTTTCTTCGCTATCCCATTTAATTTCAGTACCTCCCTTTTTTCTAAAGATTATATTAATCAAAGCATACTATGTTTTTAAGCCTCTGTGATGTAGATGTTGGTGAATGTTCATTAGTGCATACAGAACGTAGCATAGCATGGGATTTAGTCATCGTCAACAGATCAAAAAATAAGATTATTGCCTGGCTTAGCTAAAAGGAAGACAATACTTCTGATACACAGAATCCCAAGGAGCTAAAAACTTCAAGTTACTGTCTTTTATTTGGCTCCAGGACATTTGCATGCTGCAAATTCTGATGCTTAGGTGGGAGATGTTGGAAAGTTGTTAACCTAAGCAGTTATATCGTTAAAGAGGATGTAAGGTTGGTGCTAGGGCTGCAACTAACGATTATTTTAAAAATCGATGACTCGGCCGATTATTTTTTCGATTAATCGATGAATCTGACAAAAAGTATTTTTTATATTAACCTCTTTATTCCAAAATAAACATTTTAGACAGAACAAACAAGCACACAAGTACAGGTTGCTCATTAACTGTACTGGTGCAATATGAAAAATAAATGTTTGTGTTAAAACTACGCAAACTTACATGAGAAATGTAGCTGTACATCCACAAAATATAGGCTACTTTGTTTCATAAAGCGCAAAAAAATACTTTTTTGTTTTTAAAAGCCCCTAAGGGGCTCAAACAATAGGCCCCCCCATTTCAACAGATGAGGTTTTTTTAGACTAGAAGAGTTCTGCCTTTTAAGACAGAAAAGCATAACAGTTAAAGTTGCTACTTGAGAAAATACTTAACCATAGAGATAAAAATAGCCCTGTGATTCAAATTATGAATTGTATTTGGAATAAAAATGAGAGAACTAGGGGTGCTAAAAAACACATCCTCCAAAGACAGATATTTACATGGGAATGTGGCAGATAATTAATTGACATATTACTGATCTTGCTGGATTTTATTCTGCTTTACTTCCATAAATTGCAGGATCTTTTTTACTTTATCTTTGCCAGAAGATTTAAACTTTAAAAGCCTTGCCCTCATAAATTGCAAGTTAATTTATTTATAAAGTAAATATAAACGCTGCTTAAGCTAATTCAAATGAAATTAAAAGTAAAATAAGTAGCCAACCTTATCACTGTCTGTAGCCTACTAACAAGGTAAGGAAAGCATCAGATGAGCTACCTGAGAAACTAACGTTACGTTTCCCCACTTTAAAACCAAACAAACATGGTCACTCACCCTGCTGATCAGCTCTCTTCACTGCCATGGAAGGCTCCAACATGTTTTCTTTTCAGGTGCTGCGTCATAACAGCGGTGCTTCCGTGTTATGTTAATTTGTTTTTACAAAAGTTGCATGTTACGACTTTTTTCGCTTTACAAAGCGCAGGCTATTTTAATTATTGTGATCAATTTGCGCCGTCAATCCCGGCGCATGCGCGCTTCATTTGCAGTCTGGACGCTGAGGGTAAACACTGCAGCGCTGAGAGGGACTCCTGTGGGAGAGGGAGAACAGAGTTGGGATGGGGGAGGCGCCCCACGGCAGAGTAGGAACGATGCATGCTTTCATGTAAGAGTCTCCAGAAGCCGCCAGTGACACCGTAAAAAGTCGCCAGATTTGTCGCTAGTCGCTTTTTTGAAAAATAGTCGCTGGAGGGGTCTGAAAAGTCGCTGAGTTGGCAACACTGCACCTGCGGTGCTGACTCGCTCTGCCGTATTTTTATTTGTTCCCCCGTTTCAGTCAAGTGGATGTGATGACGGCGGCGGCGGATGACGTATTAATCGCGCGACACAACTAATCGATGATGAAATTCGTTGCCAACGCTTTTAAAAGTCGATTTTTATCGATTTTATCGATTCGTTGTTGCAGCCCTAGTTGGTGCTATATAATGTTAGAACAGTTCCAAGCAGTTTTCTAAAATATGACATCTTTTTGCCTTCTGTTCTAACCTGGGAACCAGATTGATGTTCCATAGAACTCAGGGTTGATTCTACACATCATCAATCTGGGACTGTTCCCTTTGATTTCATTCAATTAAAGTAAGGACATTTAGCAGAGCCTTTGGAGCTGATTGGGCGGAGCGACACATAGTGCCCAACTACCAATGTTTTATTTTTATTGTTAATGAATGATTTATCAGGTTAAAATTAGTTTCATCTGATTAGAATTTCTTTCAGAAATAATGTAATATTATCATCTTCCACCAGAAGGCTGCTGTTCATTCTTAAGCATAAGCATAAACCCTGAACACACTGGAAACTATTTGCATCTGATTCAACTGTAAATTTTGCTGTCAGAGGTTATGGCGCTGAGCACTTATTGAGATTTAATAGAATGAGCACTCCAGGGACGATTTTCTACAAGGGGAGCCTACTCTATCCTACCCATCCCTACCCTTCGCTATCCTTTGTTACCCTACCCTTCCCTACCCTAACCTTTCCTACCCTTTGTTACCCTTCCCTACCCTACCTTTCCCTACCCTTTGTTACCCTACCCTACCCTATCCTACCTTTCCCTACCCTTTGTTACCCTACCCTACCCTATCCTACCTTTCCCTACCCTTTGTTACCCTACCCTTCCCTACCTTTTGTTACCCTAGCTTACCCTTTGCTATCCTTTGTTACCCTAGCTTACCCTTCGCTATCCTTTGTTACCCTACCCTTTCCTACCCTTCCCTTCCCTACCTTTCCCTACCCTTTGTTACCACCCATTCCATATGCTATCCTTTGTTACTCTACCCTTCGCTATCCTTTGTTACCCTTCCCTACCCTAACCTTCCCTACCCTTTGTTGCCCTACCCTTTCCTACCCTTCCCTACCCTACCTTTCCCTACCCTTTGTTACCCTACCATACCCTTTGATATCCTTTGTTACTCTACCCTTCGCTATCCTTTGTTACCCTTCCCTACCCTAACCTTCCCTACCCTTTGTTGCCCTACCCTTTCCTACCCTTCCCTACCCTACCTTTCCCTACCCTTTGTTACCCTACCATACCCTTTGATATCCTTTGTTACCCTTCCCTACCCTTTGTTACCATACTCTTCCCTACCTTACCCTACCCATTCCTACCCTTTGTTACCCTACCCTTCCCTACGTTACCCTACCATACCCTTCGCTATCCTTTATTACCTACCCTAACCTTCCTTACCCTCCCCTCGCCTTTGTTACCCTACCCTTCCCTACCCTTTGTGATCCTGCCCTCCCTAGGAATCTGACAGTGAGTAAACATCAGGCAGGGTAGGCTCAGACATAAATAATCAATAACATAATTTTAATAAACAGAATCCTTTGCCCATAATAGCAGTTTGGAAGGGCAGAAAATGAATAAAGTAAAAAAATTAACTTCTATGAATCCCACAAAAAAAAAAAAAAAAACAACAACCAAGAAGTGGCAGTACAAGAAAGCACAGCTTATCTTTCCCCCATAATTATATATAAGTAGATAATCCTCTCTGTTCTAGTTTAAGAATATTCTGTAAAGGCTTACTTTTGTTAATCTGACCTAGTCAAATACGGGACTTGGGACCGAAGTGATAATCTGCACATAAGTAAAAATCTGGATCATTTTAAAAACAGGAAGCTAGAACACAGTTAGCGTCCACCTCACTGAAACAAAGGTAAATTGTCTGATTGTATGTCAGAGCGACATACCCTGTCTGTTAATGATAGATCTACATCCCTGTACATAGGAAATCAGACATGTTTCACATATTTTATTCTTTTATTTTTACTCACTAACCTAATAGCTACCTGTTTTTATATCTTATAAATATGTCTTGTTTAATAATGTGTAACTTTTCTTGATTTATTCAGTTTATTTAATACAGCTGGCACAATATATTGTAAAATATATTGATGCATCAATTTTTGTAAATTCAGCATATTCTAAAGAAATATTCAGGCCCTTATGTTAATGGAAAGATCTTCCTGATAGAAGATAAAATGGAGTAAGGTTTGCTCTCCCAGCATGCAGCTGGTATAGCAAACCCAATGGAGCGTGGGTTACAGTTTAGAACCATCTGAGCAAGATGTGTGGCTCTGGAAGCTTTTTCTTCACATGGCTCTGCTCTGTTTGTGTGAATCTGGGAAGGTTAACATCCTGCTGGGTCAACTTGAACCCTTATTCTGTGTTAGGAAGGTTCATTTGCTTAAAGAACGCTAAAGATCTTGGAATAAAATGAATGATTTCATGAATCTATGGAAATAGATTAATAAAGTAAACCTTAAATTGTAAAAGAAAAAAAAGAGGAAAACAGAAACTGTTCTGCGGTGTTGGACAGCATCTCCTTGAATAAGTCCTGACCTTTTTGCTGGTTCACCGCTTTCTCTGGGCTTGTGGAGATGCCGTGACTCATCCACCAAGACAGTTTGACTCTTATTAAAGCTGCTCTCATCCTAATGTACCCCCATATTCCTCAGGTTCCGCCGCATCAACTTCCCACACGGATGTTCGCAGGGCTAATTCCAGGGGTTATAATTACTGTTGCGCCGATGCCATTTTTTGGCCCCGATACCGATACCCGATACCTGGCTGTGCAGTATCGGCCCGTCGATACCGATACCATAACAAAGTAGAATAATTGCCATCATGGCTTTGTCAAGCTGCTGCCTACCTTTGTGAAGCAGGAAAAAATCTAATACAAAGTGAATCCAGTAGAACTTTGTATTGCCTACCAGGAGTGGGTGACAATAGTTGAATAAACTTATGGCTCTCAAAATGGTATCGGTGCCCTATTTGTTGGTACTCGCCGATACCGATACCACCATTTTAGGGTAGTATCGGGGCCCCGTCCGATACTGGTATCGGTATTGGTGCAACACTAGTTATAATGCTATATTTAGTTTTTTCTGTGGTTAAGCTGTTAGCGTAGCTGCATGTTAAAGATTGCCACATTCACAAGGAGGGTAGAACACATCTGTTAATTCTTGTAGTAAACTTCTGCAACTTGATGCTCACTTCAGTTAACCATTACCACAACAGCGCCGCCTTCAGCCAAGTACTGGACGTTACATTGTCACTTCTACACAAAGGCAAAGGCAGGTTATATGCTAACAGATGGAGATATCTCACTATTTTTCAAACTAATAATAATAAGTTAAATTAAAGTTTAGCATTGCATTCAACTATAGAAAAATAAGTGTGATACCTCCTTTGCTATCAGTAGATCGTACAGTATTAGCCACTCAAAATTTCCCCACTTTCCTTGATGAGCCCTTGGCTGGTCCTTGGTTGGCCCTTGGCTGGTCCTTGGTTGGCCCTTGGTTGGTCCTTGGCTGGTCCTTGGCTGGTGCTTGGTTGGTCCTTGGTTGGCCCTTGGCTGGTCATTGGTTGGCCCTTGGTTGGTCATTGGTTGGCCCTTGGCTATTCCTTGGTTGGCCCTTGGCTGGTCATTGGTTGGCCCTTGGCTATTCCTTGGTTGGCCCTTGGCTGGTCATTGGTTGGCCCTTGGTTGGTCATTGGTTGGCCCTTGGCTATTCCTTGACTGGTCCTTGGCTAGCCCTTGGCTGGTCCTTGGCTGGTCCCCTTCGATTCCTTTATTAAACATCAATCTTTGTACTAAAGTATTCTTCCTGTCATGATTTGTGGATATTAAGATTTAAAGAGGAGCACCATCTCCTGATCAGACCCTGTAATTTAGTGAAAGGGTGGAATCAGTGTAAACAAAAAAAATACATGCCAATGAGAAGGCCAGTGGATGGAAGTTAGAGGGGATTCCGCTGGGAGTTGCAGGGAAGTGTGCTGCCATTTGACTGGCTTTTGACTGGGAAGGGCCATTTTGAATGGCTGCTACTGTAGCTTTGTACACCTTATTGTGGCTTGGATCAGCTACTACACATGTTCACACACTGCTAATACCAAAACTAGAGAGTTATATACTAACATCATTATTGTTGGTGGCTGTTTGGCTCTTAAAAAGTGAATATGTTGTTGGAGACACAGAACAATGTTACCTGCTTGTCCTTATTTCCCTCTGACCTGTTGGTTCCTCTTACAGAGGTGTGTGAAGTTGACTGCGGAAACCACGGCATGTGTTACGGCGGCGTGTGTCGCTGCGAGGAGGGCTGGACCGGCAGCGTGTGCGATCAGAAGGCCTGCCACCCGCTGTGCACCAAGAACGGCGTGTGCAAAGATGGGAAGTGTGAGTGTGACCAAGGATGGACGGGCGAGCACTGCAACATTGGTGAGCAGATTAACCGTTTCTACTTTAACATGTCATTCACTAAAACCTGCATGGAAGACAGCAGATCTCATCTCTAAACCTTCACTGTCAAACGCTCTGCTTGTACAGCTGTAAAGTCAATTAATGCAACTCTGTGAAAATGTGTTTACTCTTCTGGTTCTGGAGATGTTCCTCAGGGTTTTAAGTTTTTCAGTAACATTTAAAATACTAAAGCTGTCTGTTCTTGAATGTTTGCCTTCTTCATGCTGACAACATCGTGTGGCCATTAGTGGCCTTTAAGATGATTTTCTGAGGCGCATTACCAGAATTCAAGACATAAAGAGGCTTTACCAGCCGCATATGTTATTAAACCTGCAGTTTTCACTGACAAGCAGCCTTTCAAAAAGACTGAGACCAAAGAAAATTTAAATTAGACAATAAAAATTCAAATAAAATTACATTTTTTTTTATTTTGCATTTAATCACATTCAGTTATTCGTCAAAACTACAATAACCATTCAATTCCTATTTACTAAACTTGGTTGATAACCATATCCATACCCTGTTCTTGTTGCTTATTGAGTAGCTATAAAAAAATAAAGACAATAAAAATGAATATTTTAGGCCACTTTTTTGTTTTTGTTCTTTTATATGCAGATTTATGAGCCCTTTTAGACCTACAGTAAATAATTTATGAATCCTATTTCTATAGAGTCAGACTGCTTTGCTTGATTCTTTCGAATGTTACATAATTAGCTTACTGTTGAACAGATTATTCTGATTTTGGGGAATTTTTTTTAAGATTTTGATTAAATTGCTTCAGATATTTTTCCCCCCAGGGCAAAAAGTTTGGACACTCCTGGTTTAAATAATGCCTTGGTTGTGTTGGTCTCATCTATTTCATGAATTTAAAAGGAGACAGTACTATTTCTGGGTTTTTGGAGAACTTTTTACCTTTTTAGATAAATTTAGAGTTAAATTTTGTGTGACTGAGGGGTGAAAGCAGATGGGATCTGTGAGGGGCTGTACCTTTTTTTACGAAGTTATAAACCCTTAAATCAAAGCCGCTCTCTGTTATAAAGCCAATGCATGAAAGAGCCTTTATTGATATGAACCGTATTGGTACTGAAGTATGTTTCCACTATAAAAAGAACTATTTCTATAGCTGTGGTCATTCAGCGGTGAAACATATGGTTTCTCGGGTCTGAAACATTTCACTGAAGGTTATGGTCATGTCAGTGTGTCCAGCTGAGCTAACCCAGTAACAAACAGTTGATTTATTCTGTCCAAGTTTTATCCACCCTCATATTATAGACCCTGTTTTTTTTTTCAGTACCACCCACACGGTTTGCACTTTGATCTGTAGAGTTTTCTCTCCATCTGTTTCCTCCTCAGAGCTTCTTTTCCAGAACTCTTTCTCCACTCCTCAGTAACTCCCAGCTCCAAAGCATGAATCCTCTCTTCATCTCAGTCAGTTCACTGCTGAGCCAGACTTCATTTTTTTTCCGGAGTCTTATCAAATTCATAAGACATCCATGTTACTTCCATGTTCCTGTTCCATAGTCTACCTGCTGATTTTTTTTACCTGCTTGAAAAAGGAGCAAAGCACATCATGTCCATCTGTCCAAGACATTGTTTATCAAATTCTCCCAGATTACAGGAGGCCAAATTATGGGGGGCTGAGTTGTGCGATAGACAGCAAATATCAAATATTAAAAATGAGACACAAAACACACACATGGGACAAAAACATTGAAAAAAAAATGCTGCAATCAGAGAAAACAGGTAGAAGTTAGGAGCAAATGTGCTTTAAATCAAAACCTGCTGCAAACATAAATAATGCGAAAACACAGCGAGCATGGAAGGAGATGATGCTGCAAGTAGCAGAAACAGCTGCAAGTTAAGAAAAGCTGCAAACTCACCCTGGATAACAGTGCTACTCCAGACCACTAGGGGGAGACAATCACCAAGCCACAAGGGGTCAAACTTTTTTAAGATATAAACCAGATGCTCTGAGAAATTAGGGCAATTTCTCAATTCACGAGAACTGAGTACGGACTCGTGTCCTCGTCAAGTACGTTCTTGAGAAGAACACAGGAAATTTTGGCCTCTGGGAGAACGGGAGTTGCAGCATACATATGGGTGAATTGGAACAGAAGCATACTGAAGACATCAAGACATTCAAAGCTGGTCTAGTCCCTGGCTTCTGCTGAGGGGTTAATGTTAGCCCTGGCTTCTGCTGACGGGCTGTTAGCCCTGGCTTCTGTTGAGGGGTTAACGTTAGCCCTGGCTTCTACTGACGGGTTGACATTAGCCCTGGCTTCAGTTGAGGGGTTAACGTTAGCCCTGGCTTCTGCTGACGGGTTGACATTAGCCCTGGCTTCTGCTGACGGGCTGTTAGCCCTGGCTTCTGCTGACGGGCTGTTAGCCCTGGCTTCTGCTGACGGGTTAACGTTAGCCATGGCTTCTGCTGACGGGCTAACGTTAGCCCTGGCTGCTGCAGACGGGCTGTTAGCCCTGGCTTCTGCTGACGGGTTAAGGTTAGCCCTGGCTTCTGCTGACGGGCTAACGTTAGCCCTGGCTGCTGCAGACGGGCTGTTAGCCCTGGCTTCTGCTGACGGGTTAAGGTTAGCCCTGGCTTCTGCTGATGGGTTAACGTTAGCCCTGGCTGCTGCAGACGGGCTGTTAGCCCTGGCTTCTGCTGACGGGTTAAGGTTAGCCCTGGCTTCTGTTGACGGGTTAACGTTAGCCCTGGCTTCTGCTGACGGGTTAAGGTTAGCCCTGGCTTCTGCTGACGGGTTAAGGTTAGCCCTGGCTTCTGCTGACGGGTTAACGTTAGCCCTGGCTGCTGCAGACGGGCTGTTAGCCCTGGCTTCTGCTGACGGGTTAAGGTTAGCCCTGGCTTCTGCTGACGGGTTAAGGTTAGCCCTGGCTTCTGCTGACGGGCTAACGTTAGCCCTGGCTGCTGCAGACGGGCTGTTAGCCCTGGCTTCTGCTGACGGGTTAAGGTTAGCCCTGGCTTCTGCTGATGGGTTAACGTTAGCCCTGGCTGCTGCAGACGGGCTGTTAGCCCTGGCTTCTGCTGACGGGTTAAGGTTAGCCCTGGCTTCTGTTGACGGGTTAACGTTAGCCCTGGCTTCTGCTGACGGGTTAAGGTTAGCCCTGGCTTCTGCTGACGGGTTAAGGTTAGCCCTGGCTTCTGCTGACGGGTTAAGGTTAGCCCTGGCTTCTGCTGACGGGTTAACGTTAGCCCTGGCTGCTGCAGACGGGCTGTTAGCCCTGGCTTCTGCTGACGGGTTAAGGTTAGCCCTGGCTTCTGCTGACGGGCTAGCGTTAGCCCTGGCTGCTGCAGACGGGCTGTTAGCCCTGGCTTCTGCTGACGGATTAAGGTTAGCCCTGGCTTCTGTTGACGGGTTAACGTTAGCCCTGGCTTCTGCTGACGGGTTGACATTAGCCCTGGCTGCTGCAGATGGGTTAACGTTAGCCTTGGCTATTGGTTAATGTTAGCCCGTTAACCCATGTGCGTGTCAGATTTTAAGGAAAACTCACTGTTTTTTTCTTTCCTTCAATTTTCCTCTGAGCCACCATCTTGCTGAGGTCTTTACTTACTGCGCATAGCGTTATCACCCCCTACTGGTCTGGAGGAGTTACAGCTTTTTTTTCTTACCCTGTGGTTATTTTTGCTACCTGCTCCACTTTCCCTTTGCATGTGATCTGTAGCCACAGTAGATGTGGATTAGAAGACAATCTATCTCATAGTGAGGAGGGCAACATAATGGGGGATATTGTTTATAGTCGTATTTATTGATACATACCTGACTTTGTTAAAACAAATGTCTAAATTCATAGAAAACTACCAAAAAAGTGTCAAAAGATATCTATGTATTTATATCTATATCAAATAACAGGATGAATACATTAAGAAAACATTTCTGCTTTTTTAATTTCAATAAATGTGTAATTAATGTTTTATGTACTGATTTAGGAAGGTCCTGTCTAGGTTCTTTAGTTCTTTGCTCATTAGGACCTGGAGACAGCTGTAAAGAATTATACTTGTGTCACTTTTGTCCTTGTGGTTTTGCTGGAAGGTCTATTTTAGACTGTGAAGGAAGGACAGCTGCTGTCACCTAAAGGAGATCAAACTATTTGTTGCGGCTGAATTTAAAGAGCCAGTTTTCTGCAGCTTAGTATTAGAGCTTTTTGCTTTCTGAATAAGTATAAAGAGAAGCTGAAAGTGATGAGTAACCAGGTTAAATGACAGCAGGAAGGCCAGAGCAGCTGCAAAGGGGTCCAAACTAACAACATGTGTGATAATGGGAGAGCATTTAGGTAGAGTTTAGGTTTATATTGCTCAAAGGAAAACAAAAGCTGTCCTGTATTTTCTCATGTCTGATTAAGCAGTCCGCTGCTCCTTTGTTCTGCTGCTTAGAAAATTTAACCAGCTTCATTCAGTCCTCTGAGACTCTAACCTGCTTCTGTTTAGAATCTGCTGGAAATGTGATGTAACGTTGCTCACATTCATGGTCAGCTTGGAGATAACTTTGATTTCCTGACTCTGTTATCTGTTAAAAATGAAAAAAAAAAATGAATCTTTGGTTTCCTTTCATTATAACCTTGAAACTAAATCATTTTTCCCTCCTGCTGCCTGTTTCTCTACTAAACACTCTGTTTCTATCTGTCTTCTCTTCTTCTCCACTTGTTTCTTCCTTGTCAAAGCTCACAATCCGGACATTAGAGTAAAAGGTACTGTACTCTTTTCTCCTCTTTACTTCATCGCAAGCTATTTTTATGTCTCCATAATTTGCTTTTCTTTGAATGTACCCTGGAGCTGTGGCTTTTTTATATAGGTTACTTCTTTATGGTTTTAAGTTTTGTTATCCAGAACATGCTGAGTTTTTGCTTTCATTATTTTCATTTTGTCTCTCTTTGTTATGTTGTTTTTTTTATATATTATGGACCTGAACTGACATCATAAACCTTTTTATTTACTCATTACAGCTGTTTTTTTAACATAGAATTTCTTTCTTCATTTTTTAAAAGCTGAATATTAAATATAAGCTCATGATCCATTTAAATCCACAAACCATCCCTCCTAAGCATAACTGCAACTATGTAAAAGTTTTTTCCTAATATTTCTGGGGGGTTCTGGGAACAGTGTCTGGATCCAAGAACCTTTACAATACGACTGAGCCGCTGTTCTCCTTACTGAGTCACATAGATTTTCAAAATACAGATATGGTCACATTAATGAGCATGCAGGGAATTTTATTCCATCATTGTGGGAAGAACGTGTTTTTTTTAATGGAAATTTGATAAAAATGCTGCAATCCAGAAAAACTTCTTTGTCCAAAAAAGGTTATTAGACTAATTGAGCTTTTGATCATTTATAACAGAACATTTAATTTATGTGTTTGTCACCTTTTATTTATTCAAAATTTCTTTTATTTTTCATAAAAATATTTAGTGATTTTACAAATTTCTTTATTTTTTCCAGATTGAGTTTTACAAATGTCATTCTTTTCTAATAGTGTTGCAAGGATCCCATTCTCTTATCTTCAAGCCCGACATGAACCATCTATCCCGATCAAATAAAATGTCGTCACTGCACTGCAAAAATGATCTCAAAATTAATAAAAGTGTCTTATAATACGTGTATTTACCCTTTATTTGAGCAGGTAAATTAGATGATTTGCCAATGGAATGAGTATTTTTACTCTTAAAACAATTAGATATTTTGCACTTGAATAAAGACAAAGCAATTGATTTTTTCTTATTTTAAATGTAAATTGTCTCATTCCATTGGCAAGTGTCTCACTTACCTCCTTAATTCAAGATAATGCAATATAAACAATGCATTTATTTTGAGAAAAAACTGAGTTATTGAGATTTTAATTTTCTGCAGTGTCATTTCCATTTAGAGCAACAGAAATCTGTCTCATCCGAGTAAACTCATGAAGCTTAATCTGAAAAAGAAATTTACAGCGATTTAGTTTGAAAAGAAAACTACTTTTATTAAATTTTTTTTCCTATAATGAAATTTAGAATAACATTTGAAAAAAATAAAATCTGAGAAAAAATCAAAACCTTTTTTCTTTAATTAGGAATTTTTCAAAGTTTAATTTCCAGATTAAGTGAACAAAACCCTCTCTGTAGCGAACTGGATAATCCTAATTCAGGCAGAGTAATGCGGCTGTTTGAAGTGGAACCTTTTTAAAAGGGATGGACGCGTCAACATAAATAATTAATTTTAACATTGAACTAATTTATTACTTTGTTAAAATATTGTTGATTATGACTGATGGGTATCATTTTATACGACGTCCAAACATCTTTGTTTACCACCAATCAGAACTGATTCTCATTCCAGATGTTCAGGTTGTTCCTGCTCTTTTATAAAGTGTTTCCATCATAAAGCCAGATAGTTGCATCTTTCAGACAACAGACTGAAACAGGAATGAGATTTTAACGATCTGCTGAAGCCGTTTTTCTCCTCTCAAAGGGGCTGACTGATAGATTTAGTTTTCTTTATGCTCTAAAGGTGTTGACTAAATGACACAATCAGATATGCTTCTTTAATTCATACTTTAATAATTCATGAAGCTGTTATTATGTTTACAAGACTGAGAAATGTGGAGTAAATGTCAGAGTATTGTTTTTCTACTTTTTCCACTGCTCTGCAGCAGCAGTGGACTAAGTTAAAGACGCTGCTGCTGCTGCTGTCAACTCTGTGGTTTTATTGGAGTTTAAACGGTTTGAAGAGCCTCTGGCACCAATTACCACCTAACACACTAACAGAGTCATTTAACGAGTCTTTCTCTGGTGACGAGTCCTTAGTTATGGTGGAGCAGACCACATGCTACCTTTAAAAACACAGCAGTTAAAGTTTGCTCTTTGTGTTTAGATTTTTTTATTCTGATTAAATTCAGTTCAGTTTATTCCTATAACACCAATCACAAGTCATCTCAAAGCACTTTCCAGTTCAACCAGATCATCCAGTCAGATTGATTCACAGATTTCTATTTAAGGAAAACCAGCTGATTAAATCGACTCATTGACTCTTCAGCAATCCCTCACACTAAGCATGCTTGTAGCGACAGTGGAGAGGAAAAACTCGCTTTTAACAAGACCGATTCAAAGTATTTCCAAATGATTTATTCATTATGTTGTATAGAGAAAAACAGCCATCTGTTATTTTTTTTTTCTAGTATTATCATTTTTTATTCATTTAACATCTACAGTATTTACCTAGGGAAGTTCCATTGAGATAAAAAAAAAGTAACAGATTATGATGAACAATAACCTGATGATTGAATCAGTAAAAGCACTACAGTGTGCAATAGGTCACACTGCAGAAAAACAAAAAAATCTAAGTAACTCATTTTCTCTTAAATTAAATGCATTTTTTCTTGGATTGAGGAGCTTCCATTTTGCCAATGGAACAAAAATATTTAGATCTAAAAAAAAGAAAAGACAATGGCATTCTCTTATTTCAAGTGCATTATATCTGATTTTCTCATATTAACGCTTGACTTACTTATCCCATTGGCAGATCTTATTTACCTCCTAAATTAATGGTAAATACATTTATTTTAAGAATATTATAATCACTTTAAGATCATTTTTGCAGTGCAGTGGTTTAAAGTTTTCTGAAGCAAGAAACATAAATTTTCTTCCTCATTCCAGTCCAAGCAAATAGGACAGGAAGGGGCAACAAAAGGTATACGAATCAACATTTCTCAGGGCAATCACAGAACAGATAAAATAAGCAAGTAACATTATATAAGTTAACCAGTGGATTCCTTTAAGCAGCCAAACCAGACCATCCATCTGCAAATATAAATCACATCGGTGTGATGAATCCCTGTAGTTAGGAATGAATCTTAGAGAAATGGGACAGACAGAGTCAAGCATCCTAAGACCTTAGAAAGAAGCAATCCTCTGAAAACAATCTCCATAATCCAATAAAGACCTTAAAGTTGCACCAACAAGCTGCTTTTAGCAGCGCATGACAAACACAGCTGGTTTTAGCCTTTTTAAAAACAATTCCACCAAGACAGGACATTGATGGGACATTTTAAAAGCTCCCTGAATCCAGAAAAAGAATTGAATTTAGTTTTATTAGTATGTAAGTTTATAAGTTGGCTTCAGACACACTCCATCCTAACTTATTTATAAACTATGAACAGAAAATAACCTAATATCGTTCCCTGTGGCTCCCCTTGGTGACAACTGCAGTTTCAGAAAAAATACAATCATTTTTACTACATTCTGTTTTATTTTTCAAATAATTATCAAACCAATCAACACCTTGCTCTGAATAACTGCCATGTGTTCACCTCATTATCGAATGCAATAATAATTTCATTAACTGCCTTTAACACAGCTGCTATGGTATTCTACCTTTTTCTAAAACCTGATTAAAAGGATGAGATGATATTACTTTACACAGACCAGCTGTTAATCTGGTTTAGTGGTTGAACAGCCTAAAGATGCAATATATTGTGAATATAATATTATCATCATATTGTCCGTATCATGTCCATATTACAAAGGACTGTTAGAAGTGCAATAATTGTTGATACATTTCTAAATGCCATGAACTTATTCTAGTGAATATTTAGCCTTGTTTGGCTGATTCTAACATCAGCCTTGATTAATTAAACTGTGCAGCTCAGTGGGTGATTTAAAAGACTTGACTTAAATGCAATCCCTCACACAAAGCGTGCTTGTAGCGACAGTGGAGAGGAAAAACTCCCTTTGAACAGGAAGAAACCTCCAGCAGAACCAGACTCAGTGTGAGCGGCCATCTGCTGAGGCCGACTGGGGTTCAAAATTATTGTTAAATTATTATTGTCAGATTCTGTAGAGTGGGAGAATAGAGATAGAATGAAGCAGAATGATGATATAGAGGTCCCTATGTCCTCCAGCAGTCTAAGCCTATAGCAGCATAACTATAGAGATAGCTCAGGATAACCTGAGCCACTCTAACTATAAGCTTTATCAAAAAGGAAAGTTTTAAGCCTAGCCCTTTTCAACACTCTTCCTTTGGTCCAAAAACTATTACTTTAGTTTTGTTTTAATTCAGCTGAAGGGCGTTTAGTTTGTCCATTCAATTATTTCTGTTCTGCTTTTACTCAGAGCTGCGATGGGCTCTAGTCACCTACAGCTGAGTGTCGTCTGCATAGTTATGGTAACTTATGTTGTGTTTATGTTTATAATATGGGAGCATGTAGATATTAGATGTTGAACCTTTTAGGAACCCTGCTGGTGATCTCTGTGGTCTCAGTTGTAAACTTACCTTCATGTAGGTTTTAAACCAGTCAACTGTCTCAGTGAAACTCCCAATAGTTTTTGGATGAATGTTTCTTTATAATTCTCTCACGGCTGAGGTTTAGGCTGTTGCTGGCACCCTTTCCTTCTGAGCTTTAGTGCCTTATGTGTCACTGGTTGTCTTTTGGACATCTGTCCAGGCAGGAGTTTTCCCCATTACTCCATCTCCTAAAGACCCAGACTGAAAAAATGTTTAAAGACTAAGGAAACCTTTGCTGTTGCTTTGTGATAATTAGAGGAAAAGGATGAAATGAGTTTCCAATAGTTACCTATTTTTACTGTATTTGTTTTCTTTGAGAAACAGAATATTCTATTTTATTTTTCTATAAATGATAATCATTAAATGTCTTTCACACTACGGGCCTGATCTTCACAGATGCCAAATATGAAACACTAAATTGTGCTTAAAAGAAATTAAATAAGTAGTTGCAGGTGGATAAAAGATCTTCACTGTTTAAAGCTACGGAATACCCATAATAATTTAGTACAACAGAACTCTGCTTTGTTTGGAGCCTGTAAAAAAGCAAAGATGGAGGGAAAAACTCTTAAACCTCTTAAGAATTCCATCAGATATTTATATAGAAAGTAATGTTTTTATTTTCTTCCTAAATTGCCCCTGTACAACTTGTGTAATGTTTGACTTAAATTGGACGTTAATATTCAGTTTGGTTTTATTATAAAATGCCGTAATATTACATTTGTAGGGAAGTCACATTTAAATGTAAAATCATTCTGGCTTAAAAATTTATATAAATGTACTCTTTACCAGATGATATTGTCCCAAAATTTAGAACATGTCTATTTATCTTCTGCAGGCCAGTTAGTTCTACGTCAGCCTGAACACCTAAATCCGGCCAATCATATATCAACGATCATCTGTCAAAGTAATATTTTTGGTCATAACATCTTGATTCATATGTTGCAGCTAATGTATGCAACTGTTGAAATCAGCATCATGTCCTTTCCCATTGAGTTGCGTCCCAGTGTTCACGGGGATGGACGTCTGTGTCTTCAGCAGGCGTAGAGCTAACAGAACTGGCAGCGTTGCGAGGCAAGGGCTCAAACATGTACGGCTGGAAGCCTTCTATACCAAACCAAGCTTCTGCTGCCCTGGCGTCCTCTTCCACAACATGGATGACGGAGGAGACTCATCCACGACCTCCGACACTAAACTCTCCTCCTCTTGCATGTTTCCTCTGTCCATAGCGTTCCTTGACAGTGTCGTTTCTAAGTCACCAATTTAGTGCTACTTGGTCCCAATGGAATTTCCCATTGGGAACCTGCTAGCACTAAGTTGCTAACTGGTTAGCAAGATTCTGCCGACAAACCGGCCACAACCAAACTTGCTTGCGAAACTTCCACCACGACAATCCCGGCCCCTTGATAATCGACCAATCACATTCACTTTATTCACTCGTGTAAAATCGGGCACCACTTTGGAGATTTCGGAAATGCAACGGTTGGAACAGTGGTTTCCTTACGACTTTAAAGTTCAGTAATAATGTTATGGATTTTATTTTTATTGCATAACAACTGTCTGCTTCAAGTTGTGTCTGTGTCCCTGTGCAGAAACCTTTTTCTCCACTTATATTATTCTGCTATTGTTATTTCTAACAATGTTATTGTTTTCTAACATGCACAGACTCTTTAAATCCTCTGCCACTGTACCAAAGCCTCTTTTCTGGTTTTAAATGACAGCAGAAAGTTTGGCGAGTGAGGAAACTATAGATACAAATGTAAACATGTAATCACTTTAAAGCTTCATACATTTCTTTGTGGGTGCTAAATGTTTATATTTCACCACCACCCATAATTTTGCTTCTTTAGTTCTTAAGCATATGACCTGCATATTCACAAAGGCAAGTGCAAATAACTTTTTCCTCTGCTGTTCTGCTCATTATAGACATGCAATTTGTTAGTCAACAGCTTTGTAGATCAGCTGTGAAAACATGCAAGTTTGCAAACTTGGCCTTGATGGTTAGGTCCTAAGTGAGGTGAATATTATTTAGGATTCACGTTATGAAATAAGTGACATAAACTAATAATTTTTTGAGCAATTTTCAATTTATTTAGATGCATCTGCGCATTCCTCAGCAGAACCAATAGTTTGGTGGTCCGTCCATCCTTATGTTTTCTTTACCTGGCACGGATGTGAAGTGTGATATGGGGCGTGGGGATGGGTGAGGTGCACCCTGGGAGGGTTGGAGGAGGACACGACAAGAGATGTTCAAACTCAGGGGTCGGTTTCATGAAACAGGATTAACAAATTCAGATTCAAATCCTCAACTCTAAACTGATCTAGCCAAAAGTCGGGTACTCTGAGTGTTTGGTTTCACAACGTCTTCTATCAATTAGTGCAATCAATTTTAACAAGGTCCACCCAGAGTTAAGCGCGTGCGCAACAAGTATGAAAAGCCATTATAAGTGGAGCAACGATTCACCGTGTCAACGGGCAACAGGAAGTGCCTTTTTCACCCCACTGGAGCTAGAGATTTAAATGAAGAAATGCAAAAAAAAATAACTACATAAAAACGGAGAATGTGTTTAAAAGACAGAGAAACAGCGCTACAGCTACAAAGGAGAGGAAGGTGGCGAAGGAGAAGATTGTTAATTGAGTTAATGCAGAGGTATAAATGAAGTGGCCTATGGCAGGCCGTTTTTACATTTATTATAAGCACTCTTCCTGGAAAAATCCCTCTCCTAGACCTAACTACTATTTAGTTATTATTTACAAATATTTTTTAAATTACAGTTTTCGGTAAACCTTCCTGATGAAACGGACACCAGAACTTTTTAGCTGCAAAGCAACAGTGCCATTACAGTGCAGCTGGTTTGGTTAACCAGCAAGGCTAAGAAATTGTTTTTTAATTTTTGTTTTTTTGTTTGTTTGGATTTTTTGTTTTCCTCAACCCATTTTAGCTCTTTTAGAGCTCTCCTCTCTGTTTCTAAGTAGATAGCTTCCATAATTATAAATCAGATTTCATGGTTGAGTTAATCCAACATGGATAAATTGTGGTAGGCAAATGAAATACTCTGTCCTTTACAATGATTACAAAGAATATTTAAAGGTAAATTTCAACCCTGATAAGCTGCACAGAATGTTTAGAAAGAAAAAAAGTGTTATTGTGAAACTAAAACACTGAACCAACCCAACCAGTAGGAATGAAGCTCTTAATTCTTAATGAAGAAAGAATTTGAAGGAAGCTGTTTTTATCACCAAGCTCTACGCTGTTCCCTAATTTGACCCAGCTTTTCCATCCTTTTTACCCTTTTTCCTTTGGATCCCATTTTCATCTTCCCATTACAGAAATATATTTGGCAGTGCTGCTTTTGTTTCGGATTTACGTTTTTTCCCTAATTTTCCTCCCTCTCTCCCTCTTGCCCTCTCCTATTCTCAGGATACAAAGGTAATTCCAGCTGCAGAGCGAATAAAGGCCTCACTGTCCCTTACTACTTCACTTTCTGTTCACTTTGGCTTCTGGTTCATTCTAATTCTTTTCAGTTTACTTGTTTATTATTTATTTGTTGTTTATGGTTTTTTTTTCTCCACTCTTCATGTTTCAGTCTTCCCTGGTTTTTTTATGTTGATATTCTCTCTCTGGATTTTCCGTTCTGAGTTTCCTGGCTCCATCTTGCCTGTCTTTGTTACTGACTCTCACACCAAACGCGGCTATTGATGGGAATGCACACCTGAACACAGATTAAAGCCAGAGGCAGTGATGCACATGTATCTGTCATGAAGCAGGGCTGTGTGACTCCTGTTTTGTCTTGCTTCAACAAGCCTGATTTCTGTGTTTGGTTAGTCAGCTGATATCCTTCCGTCTACCAGTCCTGACATTCCCTCATCTTTACTTTCCAACCTTGTTCTTTCTGTCCGGCTGGGCTTTGCTTGGGTCTGGTGCTCTTTTTGTGTCTTTTTTTTTGTCCTTTATTCGTCTTTCTATTTCCAACCTCACTGTCTATTGTGTGGTAAAGGAATGCCAAACCTACAGTAGGCATCCACTAAAGGCATTGGGGGCATGCAGTCCAAACCACCCAGTTCTTCCAATATGTTGCACCTATTGTGTTTTCACATGGACTTTAGTAAAGGAGGCTTCTCATTGGCTAAGAAACAAGAGCAAACGGATCGCTTTGCTAAAAGAACTGGTGGCAGCTTGTAGTGACACCTCCTCCTCAACTTCGGACGTATTTTTTTTTCCTTCTCTCTATGCATTTTTCTCTCCAAACCGTTAAGCTATTAATAGGCCGTTTGGATCCTGCAACAGTGTTTGGTTCATGTGAAACTACAACAAAAGTGCATTTCACCAAAGGCTGACTGTCTTGTCTGTTTGTCAGTCTGTTTCTTATGTGGAGGTTAATGTGCCAGTCTCCATTATTTGTCTCCCAGCCTGTCAGTCTATTTGAAACCATTGATCTCACTGACTGACATTCAGGTAAAGACACACAGGGTTTGAACTAGTATGACATTTAAAGTTAAGTGGTTTTGCACTGAAGCTGTTGACAGCCTAATATGTTTATGACTTTTAAAAGTAGCATCTGAACGAGCCGCTATGACCAAGTGGAGCGTTCAGCGCTTTAGACGTGGCCAGCGTCTATTCCAGCCCACGTATTGACCTAATTGTCGCCGCCTTCTGCACCCTGCTGAACTTTTCCACATTTTGTTACTTTACAGGTTTCCAGCTTTGGGGTTTGAAGATTTAAAAAGTTAGACCAACAGAAGAAGGAGATAACTCTGATATTTATGTGTTTTATTTAGTTTTGTTTTTTAAGTGGTGTGAACAACTAGAATCAACCCTCTGAACTGTAAAACCCTTTAAAAAAGGAATCATAAGCCCCACTTCCATTACCCTTATAAAACCGTGCTGTGATTGGTCCGAGCGCGGTAACCAAGATAACTGTTGAGTGTAAATGGCACGCACAACTGAACCGGACTGCGCCAGACAAAAAACCGAACCACTCTAAACTGGTACTGGTTCATCAGTAGGGCTCAACACGGTTCAGTTCTGGCTCAGTTCTCAGAGAACAAAGGAAATCAGTCAGATGGATAACAAATCTAGCCTCGTGAGACCATCCTGACCTCGCAAGCTTTCAAGGTTTCACTCGCAGATCAGTCTGGAGACTCTCCGTTGAAGAAAATTTGGAGCCGTTCACCAAACGAACGTCCAATCAGCGTTGGCTTTGAGGCAGGTTGAGGTGTGACGCAACGAGAAGCGCGACAGTTCAGTCTAAAGAACATGGCGGCTTCACCCGATGAAACTAGCGTTAGCGTGGCTGTCGAGCAAGTTTTATCGGACTTACAGAGTATTTCTTCACTGAAAGAAGAGCAAAACACTGCTCTGGAGGCTTTTCTCAGAGGAAAAGATGTTTTTGCTCTTCTCCCGACTGGTTTCAGCAAGAGTTTGATCTATCAATTGGCTCCTCTTCGTCGTCGCTCTGTTAGTACGTCATATGCTTCGTTGATCTGATTGCTTTATTTGGCCCGTCTATCACCAACATAGGCCAATCAGGTAAACCAGTATTTTCGCCCCTTCCCAAAATTACTTCAACGGAAGGTTTCCAGATGGATTTGAGGAGCAAATCCATCTGGCGGAGTCAGGTTATAACAAATCCATCTGCAGGAACATTTTACATGCAGTACTTTCTGCTACAGGCTGAAAGAGACTCACTGCAAAACACTGAAATCTAAATAAGTCATCTTTTTATTTAAATAAGTGCATCATTTTTTTAATTGAGGAGATAAGTGAGACAAGCTGCTTATGGAACAAGACAATTTACATTTAAAGTAAGAAAATAACAATTGCATTGTCTTATTACAAGTGCATAATATCTAATTATTTTATTTTAAAAGTAAAAATACCGATTCCATTGGCAAATAATATTACTTACCTACTCAAAATAAGGTTAAATACACTTAATTTAAGACTGTTCTACTTATCTCTCGATGGTTTTTGCAGTGCTGGACATTCAGCTGCAGATAGCCCAGTCAGAGTCTAGAATCTAGTAACTAGAATCTGTGGGTAAACTGCAAAAATGATCTAAAAATGAGTAAAAATGTTTTAAATTAATTGTATTTACCCATAATTTGAGCAGGTAAATAAGATAATCTGCCAATGGAATGAGCATGTTTACTCTTAAAATAAGTATAAAATAAGATAATTTGATATTAGGCACTTTAAATAAGAGACTGCAGTTGTTTTTTTCTTATTTTTTTAATGTAAATTGCCTTATCTCATTGGCAAAGTGTATCGCTTAACTGCGTAATTCAAGAAAAAATTATCTTATTTTAAGAAAAATAAACCTAGTTAGTTTTTTTTTATTTTGTGCAGTGTAAAGCTTAAAGCTGATGCTTACAGCTGCTTTGCATTTTGTATAAAGGAATGATCCTTTCATGCGAATAGAGACTAAATGCACTGAATGTTTCATTTACAAACAATAACTCACCGAGGCTGAATATAAATACAGAACAAAACAGAATTCAATTCATGAGAATGTTTGCAACTTTTTTCTTATTTAATGATACATCACTGTATGTTGGTCACTTTATACTGCAATAGAATAAGTAAATATTTCTGGTTGTAAAATGACCAAGTGTGGAAAGGTGTAAAGGGTACTGATTTTATTGGGCAGGGTATTTCCTTCAGAACTATATTTTATACCTCATTCTAATTAAAAACTAGTAAAAAATAAAGATCTCATATTTATTGGAAGAATCAGATCTTTGATCTCCTGTTTTTTTTTATGAATCTTTTAAATTACTTTTTGCTAGTCATTAAAAACAAAAAACTTTGTTTAAAGCTCCAGCCGAAGCTCTTCTTGTTTTCATGAGGAGCTGCTGAGTCGTCGTGGTCATAACGCTCTTTTAAACGACTCTGAATCTGCTGATTAATGCTCAACATGCTTTTGATGCAGCTCTCAGCGCTCCAGTGCACAACTAAAGATCAACCGCCTGAGTCCTGAGTCCCAGAACCAGTTTCACCAAATGTTTCTGAGCTGTTCCCCACTCTGATCATGCATTTTCCTAACTTGCCGTCTGTCCCCTGTGCCCAGAGGGCTGCCCAGGTCTCTGCAACAACAACGGACGGTGCACCCTGGAAGCCAGCGGATGGCACTGCATTTGCCAGGCTGGATGGAGAGGTGCAGGATGCCATGTCGCCATGGAAACCCTTTGCACCGACGGCAAGGACAACGAAGGAGGTATCTGTGGCGCATGTACACCGAGTAATGAGTGGAAACAGATGGTTAAATACATCAGCAGTGTGTAAAGCATGAATAAAGATTAAATAAACTGTTAATGATCTGCATAAAGGTGATGTAGAACCTGACGGGCCTGCAGGTCCGAATCAGCAAAAACTACAAGTGTGATTACTGCAGGGAGAAAACTACGTTTAGCAACGTTCTTTCTTCCTCGTTGGTGCATTTGGAGCATTTCAGGTGGAGGAGAAGAAAGTTGGAGATATTTCTTGTTTTTAGCCTCTTCACCCGCAGACGTGGGGATCATTCAAGGCTCCTGTTGTCCAGTTAATGAACAAGGATCTTAGTAGTGTTTAAATAGAAGCCTTTATCTGAGCCAAGTCAATAAAACTTCAAATAAAGGTTCTCAAGAACCATGCATAAAAGGTTCCACTGCACCAAAAGCAAAGAAATACAAGCAGATAAGAAGAAAGCAGAGCAGAATAAAACAAGCATCTGCATTAATAACATGGTATTACATGCAATCAGTGTCAAATGGACGTTTCTTCTTTTCAGGTTTTCATAGAGAAACAGCTAAAAATGAGCATATTTATGTTTGGTAAACAACGGCCTCAAACATTTGTATTTTAAGCTACAAATATCACATATATTTAACGATACAGACACAATGTACACTAAGATCAACTCGCCCATCAACATCGTTTAAGATTGTAACACCCACAGGGTTCTAACGCTGTCAGGAGGAGTTGTGCAGAACGCTTTGTAGCATCGATGATGGGAGTTAGAAGAAGCTTTTCCTGGGAGACCTGATCCAGATTTTCTCACATCAAGCTGTTCTGTAAAAAAAGAAATGTCTCACTGTGGCTCCTGTCAGGGGGTTTATTTATAGCAGAAGGATCGTTACAGACATGTTCACATATTTACACTTACAATGTCTTTGTGTCCACGGGAATCACAACCCAGCACCTTAACCAAAGGAAAGCGGAGTTGACAGCAGAGGCTAAAATCTGGGATTTAATGGAAAGTGTTCCTGAACAGAGCTAGATTTAAGCGAATGCAGAGCTATTCTTCAAGTCGTAGGGAAATCATATTTAAATGTCAAATCATTCTGGCTTAAACATGTATATAAATGTACTCTTTATCAGACCATATTGTCCCAAAAGTTAGAACATTTCTTTTTTTTTTTCATTACTATATTCATATTTTTGATCAACCTGAAAAAAGAAGATAAACAAACAGATATAAAACTGAGAGAGAAACAGACACTGACTTTATGCTCAGCAGTGAAGGGAGCGTTTCTAAAATGGAAAAATGAAAATCGTATTATTTCAGCTGATTAAACCTGAATGGTCATTCAGAGCTCATTAGACTCTGAGTTGTGTTCTGACTGGTTCTAAAGGGAGAAGAGCTTCAGTGCAATCATTAAAGCACTTAGATCCAGTAATAAAGGTGCTGTCATTCACAGACCTCCAGTTCACTCTGGAAAAAATAATGCAACTGCTTTTGGCATTTATTTATTCATATTTAGTTACTTTAACACAAATTGTTTTATGTCCTACCTGCTAACACGAACATTGATTAAGTAAATGCCAGAGACGGTTACATTACTTGTTTTAGTGCAGGAAGCCACCATGTTCACCAGTCTGCCTCACAGTCTTTAGGTAGTTTGGGTTTCTGGGTCTGATACTTAGACTTCCTTTATTGTCATTGCACAAAAAACTACGGTGGCTGGGAAGTGCAAATCAACAATACAAAATCTGAAACACTTTTACAAATCTTGAAACAACTTTACATTTGAGAAAACAAATTTACAACAAACGAAACACTTTTACAAATCATAAAACAAATTTACATTTCAGAAAACAAATTTACAACAAACGAAACACTTTTACAAATCATAAAACAAATTTACATTTCAGAAAACAAATTTACAACAAACGAAACACTTTTACAAATCATAAAACAAATTTACATTTCAGAAAACACTTTTACAACTGACAAAATCTGACGGAAAGGGAGGGACTGTCTTCGAAGCTTACCCGGAAGTGATAACCGGAGAGTTCATGCAGGATGGAAGCTAATCGAGTTGCGTTTTGCCCGTTCTGCGGCACTCATACGAGCAGTTTAACGCGGTTTTGTTTTTCCTGTGGTCGGTCCTTGGAGTTTTTAAATGGTACAGAACAGACGGTAGAACCAGATATGCTGCAGCTGTGCATATATTATTTTAATGAGTGTCACTCGTACGTTGTAATCGTAGACATGATGTCATGTTTACATGGTGTACACATCTGCTTCAGGTCTCTGAAAAGCAAACTGAATGATGCCGGTGTCGTGCCAAGGTAGTTATCCCTGCGAAAATTTGTATCCCCTCGTCGGGAGCGCGCATGGAGTAGGAAGATCAACCCGAGTTAACTCCGCCTCAATTCCAACGTGAACTTGAACAGAACTTGAAATTTGAAAGGTTTTACGTGTATGAAAGTTGAGCTTTACTGTTTTATTCTTTACTTCACATGTTATAGCAGAATATCGCCAGTGATACTGATTTAAAATTAATAATAAAACACAAACGTTTGCTTGAAAGCTGGTCGCTGACAGCAGTGTCTACTCCTTCCTCTGAAAGCAAACAGATCCTTGTTCTTTTCCACACGTTCCTTAAAAAATCTCTCATTGTTTCACAGTGTCCAAATGTTCTCATCCCATTGAAAACTGTTGTAAACCATATACTTGTAATAAAAATGAAATAGAAAATGGAGTGCACGTGTAATCATTAAAGACTATATGCAGAAGGAAAATAATTTTTTCCTGGTTGAAATTTAGTACTTAAATCTATGTTTTTGTTTTATGTTAACTTACAATTTATCTATGTTGTACTATCCTTAATAAACAGTTTGTGTTCCAACATCAGCCGTTTTATTTCATCCCATATTGCCAGAATTGAAATAAAACCTGCTGTAATCTGTTCCCCCTGTCTATAACAGACAAAAAAGGTCCCAGTTTTTCCATTTTTTGCTTATAAGCATCTTTTATAATGACAACTAACCCCTGAAACTTTGGAGGTGATAGACCTTTATTTCTTAAAGTTATAAGGGGGGAACAAATTATAGCAGGCCAGGGTGGAAACTGGCTGATAGCTGGGAACACACATTAGAATTTCTGGTTAATCCCCTTCTAATGTAAAATATGAAATATTACTGGATAAGGACATTTCTAGTATAATATATCACACATCTCAATTTTAGAGAAATTGGAAACAGTTGCTCTTTATTTCCCAAAGATCGGGGAGGAGGAGAGGCGAGAATGAATGTTTCAGTTGACTGAAATAATCTGTTCCCCTCTATAACATGGGAAGAAGTAAATGTACCTGCAGGTCTTTAACTGTGCTTATTCCTCTCACCATCAACAACAAATCCTGTGCATTTGGTCATATTTACTATTTATTTGCAAAAATCAAAGGGGGGACCGGATTATTTCAGTATTTTACATTAGAAGGGGACTAACCAGAAATTCTAATGTGTGTTCCCTGCTATCAGCCAGTTTCCA
Organism: Cyprinodon diabolis; assembly: GCA_030533445.1. Lineage (NCBI taxonomy): Eukaryota > Metazoa > Chordata > Actinopteri > Cyprinodontiformes > Cyprinodontidae > Cyprinodon > Cyprinodon diabolis. The sequence continues at coordinate 51,262,930 of CM060066.1, read as the reverse complement.
TCCTCTTATATCAGCAATGAAAAATAGAAAATACACTACGTGTTGGAAATCTGTTTGGTGACTGCCGTTTTTTTCTGTCAGGCTGAAGGGACAAAAGTTGGAGAAATGCCGATTCTCTTGGCGTTTAAAAAAACCAACACAAAACAGCTTAAGAAGACCTCGTTAATGTATTTATTTTACACATTTGTAAAAAGAGTAAACGATTAAACTGTATGTTACAAAGTTGACATGATTATATGAGCTGTTTTCACTGAAAAATGATCAGGAGCGCCTTGAAAATGGTCAGATCCGCCTCTCTGGCTGCAATGAGCGCTCCCGAAACAGGGGGAACAGATTTTCACAGGGAAACAGAATCTCGCACAAGACCGGCATCATTCAGTTTGCTTTTCAGAGACCTGAAGCTGATGTGTACACCATGTAAACTTGACATCATGTCTACGATTACAACGTACAAGTGACACTCATTAAAATAATATATGCACAGCTGCAGCATATCTGGTTCTACCGTCTGTTCTGTACCATTTAAAAACTCCAAGGACCGACCACAGGAAAAATAAAACCGCGTTAAACTGCTCGTATGAGTGCCGCAGAACGGGCAAAACGCAACTCGATTAGCTTCCATCCTGCATGAACTCTCTGGTTATCACTTCCGGGTAAGCTTCGAAGACAATCCCTCCCTTTCCGTCAGATTTTGTCAGTTGTAAAAGTGTTTTCTGAAATGTAAATTTGTTTTATGATTTGTAAAAGTGTTTCGTTTGTTGTAATTTTGTTTTCTGAAATGTAAATTTGTTTTATGATTTGTAAAAGTGTTTCGTTTGTTGTAAATTTGTTTTCTCAAATGTAGAGTTGTTTCAAAATTTGTAAAAGTGTTTCAGATTTTGTATTGTTGATTTGCACTTCCCAGCCACCGTAAAAAAACACAGGGTGAATCTTGGCAACGAAATGTTGATTACTTGCCTGCCAGTGTAACAGAGCTAAGACCTTATTCCTGCACAATAAATATGCTTCTATGAGTAAGAGCTAGCTATATACAGGGTAATACTGGGACAGAATAAAAAGGAAAACGTGAGGCGGGACAGCTCACAGTCTGATGGGACTGATCGGGACAGACTCTGTTCACGGTTTTTCACATTATTGAGTGGAGCTCTACTTTCAATTCATCCAAGGACAGATGGTGTTGTCTTCTAAAGCTGGGCATACACTGTACGATTTCTTTGCCTTTTATCAGGCCGATTCTCCAGTTGTGTAGTGTACAGGGGGTAACGAGGGGGGGATCAGCCTCTAATGACCACCTCCCCATCAGGAATTTTTTTCTTTAGGACTTTCAGCACAAAATTGCCCAAATATCCAAGGCAGTGTGTTTCACTCTAGTGAGCTTCATATTCCTCTTCCTCTCATTTGGCTTCTGGATAGACGAGTCAGAGATGCGCCATCTCATTACGGAGCCGAGTCCCTCCTGGTTTTTCGACGTACACTGTGAGCAGGTAGATCGCATCAGAGCGTTGGGTCGCACGGTGTGAGAACATAGATGGTGAGCTGTGACCTTCTAAACCTTGCAGTTTGGTCGTATAGTGTGGGCTGTAGCTCTGTGAGATGACTAAAACTATGGCACAGTGTATGCCCGGCTTAAGGACCAGTTAGACCTGGAGAGAAACATGATTTATCAATAATTGATGCATCTCCCTTAAATGAGCTGCAGAAAGGAACAGGAACCATTGTACAACCTGAATTATAATGGTAATTGGCTTCATCCTTTAAAACAAAGCCTTCATCTTCAGAGAGAGCAGGAGGCGGGGTTACCAATCTACTTGCTCTGGAGAGCAGAGTTCGCTGCTTTTAGATGTTGTCTCCAAAGTCTCCAGTAGCAGAAAAAAGTCACTAGATTTGGCGCTAGGAGCTTTTTAGAAATCAAAGTTCTAGAGGGGTCTGAAAAGTGGCTAAATATAGCGACTAAAGCGCTAAGTTGGCAACACTGCTCTTTGCATCGTTTCGTCTGTTTGGACCTTCCTGAACATGTGCAGCGAATGAACTGATCCAATATGGTGGACACTGAAGGAGGGGGCTGAGCCACACTTAATATTATAAGCGTTTTGATGGCATTTTAGTGAAAGGATTTTTATCAAAAACATAATTAATGTGCACAAATAGGGAAAAGCTGTATTAACCATACACTTAAAAGGAATTTTATGGGGCCCCCAGGAACTTGGGGGGCCTAGGCAACTGCCTGGTATCTCCTAATGGTAAATCCCCCCCTGGATGCAAACACTGCCAGCTTGATAAGCTATCCTCTCGTCCTTTTTTTGTTTGTCTTTGGGGATTTTTTTTTTGTTGCATGATGTCATGTAGACGCACATCTATATGATGCGCCACAGCTGGAAAAAATTAAGCAAAAACCAAAGTGCACCACTTGAACAAAAGCAAGCGTCTGCTGCAACTGGGAGCTCAGAGACTTTTTAGATTTTTTAAAAATTAAATATTATACCGCAATATATACCGGTTATACCGCACCCTCTCCCAAATACATCTCAAGTCTCCGCTAAGTGTGGAGCCCATTCCCCCCGTCCTGCTCTCCCTCCGCTGGCTGGCGTTGGGGCTCACCGGTGCAATGGTGGAGCTCGGGGTCTGGGGGTGGATGCCCGGGGGGCTGCTGGCTCATTCCTGGCGGCCTCTCCTCTGGCCCCGGCCGGCTGGGGCTTTGCTGGGGCTCCTGTCTGGGGGTCGGGTGCCCTTGGGGCCTCGGATCCCTGGGGCCCGGGACTGGATCCACTTCGGGGTGGGGCTGGGTGTTGTTCGGGGATTTTCGGTGTCGGTGCCGGTGCCTTCGCTACGATGCCGGTTCCTGGGCGGTGCTTTTTCCTATGCCGGTTCTGTGGTATCGGTTCGGGGGGGGGAGGGGAGCTGCGCGGCATGGTGAGGTGCGAGTCTTGGGTCTTGTTCCGGTTTTTCCGCTCGCATTTCTCCTCTTGCATATTTATTTTATTTGTAATTATTAATTTATTAATTAATTAATTTATTTACTTATTTATTTATTGTTTTTTTTTTTTTTTTTTTTCGTCCTCGGTGGGGGGGAGCCGTTACGGGCGGGTCGGTGTCAAATGTCCACTGTCGCATTGTGGGGGCTCCTTTTTTTTTTTTTTTTTGGGGGGGGAGGGAAATGGCATGTCTGTTTTCTCGGGGGGCGGGCGGGCCTGCTGGGTGGGGGTCCTGTTGGCGGCGCCCCGCTGGTGTTTGGGGGTCCAGGCGGCTCCGGCGGGGGTGGTGTTGGGGGGCCGGTGTGGACGGGCTGGCTGCGCTGATTGGGTATTCGGGTAGGTTTTCCCTCTTGGAGGCATGGTGGAGCTGCTTTGTTCCCGCTGATCGCGGCGGGTGTGGCTGCGGGGCGGGTGGGGGTTGGAGTGTCTCTGGCCGGCACGCGTCGGGGGGCCGGGGCGGCGGAGCTGCTCTGGCCGCGTGTCGGGGCCTTGTGCGGGCGGCGGGGGGGGAGTGGCGTGGTTCGCTCCGCTCTGGCTTTGTGCTGCCCCTCGGGCTGCTGGGGGGGGGGATGGTTGCGCCGACTGCGGTCTGCTGTTCTTTCTGTTTTGCGCCGGGCGGCTTTTCTGCTCTTGGGTTGATTTGTGCGCGGTGTGTTGCATTGCGCGCTGTTGGCATCTGTCTTGGTGGGGTGGGGCTGCGCTTTTGGCCAGGGGGGCATTTTGGGGGGGTCTCGTGGCCGGTTCGCGGCAGATGCGCGTGGGCCCCGGCCGCAGACGGGGCCGCCTGTGTGTTTTTCCTGGGTGGTGCGGTAGCGGTGGGTGTTGCGGCCGGTCACCGGGGCTTGGTGCCGGGGGGCGGGGCGTGTTTCGGTGCCCTGTGGGGCTGGGGCGTTTCGGTCGGTGCCGTGGGGGGGCCGGTGTTTGGTGCCCGGCCCTACTTCAGGGTGGCCGGCAGCCGGCGGAGCCCGCGGACTTGTCCCTGCGGCGCCCCTGGGCGCTTGCATGGCGGTGGCTGGGGGGCTTCTTCGTGGCTGTCTCTCCTCCTCCCTTGGTGGGGGTCTGATTTCCGGGGCTGGCCCCTCCTTGGTGCCTTCGCTCTTGTGGTCCCTTTGGGCGCCTGGGGCTTTGGGTCTCCCGGCGCTGGACTCAGTGCTCTGGGGGGTGTGCCCCTCTGGCTCTCCACAACCACTATTGAGCATTTTTTCTATGGTTAAAACTTTACATGCACAAGTTCACCCTCACAAACAACTACAGGTGCTAGGCTTCAGGTACTTAGAGATTCACTTCCAAACAGAAACCCCACATTCATATCTTCAGGTAACACACAGTACATGTCAGACTTAATAATATTACTTTAGCGATAGTTTCAAGGTGTTGCTTTATTGTATATCTCATACCATGTCTTTTGGTTGTGCTGTTCTTTTTTCATCTCGTTACAGGTGATGAAGCAGACTGAAAATGTTTTGTCATTATCTCCTTTCTATCTGCTCTTTCTTTCATCTTTTGTCCTTTTTTTTTCATTTTCCTTTTTCTTCTTCTGTTTTTCTGCTCTACTTACATTGCAGTGTCCATATAAACTGTAAAACTCCCCGCATAATTGTAATAAAGCAATTTATATGCATGAAACAAGTGGAGCAGTATGGCAATTGCCATACTGCTCCACTTGTGAAAGTAAAATCTGTTGGGCTCCTTTTGGCATCAAGACAATTATTCTTATTGCCACCTTGCCAGACAGGAAACTGTAAAAAAAAAAAAAGGAAATATTTTCGGCCACTCTTTACATATCACCATTATAGCTCTAAGTCTAAAAAGCTTAAGATCTAGATGTAGAGTTTGTTCTGCAGCACTTAATGATACGATTGTGAGTTTAGTGGAAATCCTCATCTAGACATGATATGTGATACAGTTTGAATCAAGACGTTCTTGTTTTAAAGGCCCTGATAATGTCCTGTGCTGTTCTATCTAACATATGTCTATACATGCCTGGCTATAGAAGGAGCAGCTCTGTTTGCATGTTTAACACCAACTATTACAGCAAAACTGCTGCTTCCCAGTGGCTGCATGAATGCAGAACATCTGCTGTGAATGCTGATGTGACAGTGGAGTTGAAATGCTGTCAGCTACCAGTTTTCCAATAGCTTGCTTGTGTGTTTAAATGAGGGGCTATAGAGGAGGAGAGAGATCTGAATCAGCAACAGTTCTTCCAGAAACTTCAATAAAAACCTGCTCTGGGATTTTCTGGAGGGAGAAATAGCACATGGAAAAGAAAAAGTGGCCGTGACAGTAAAAAGAAAAAGGCTGATTTAGAAATAATGCTCTGGGCTTAAGTGTTATATCCAGCTCTGAGTTTGGTGAGCGTTGTGGACTAATTAAAATATGAGCAACAAAGAGAAGCTGGAGAGAGAGAGAAGCGCTCCGGTGTGTTTCTGTGACTCAGTGTCTCATGCCTGCTCACCAGATTTTTTTACGAACTGAGACAAATAGCCTCTGAAATGTTTTATAACCCAACATACTCGCCCTCTGCTTCCATCCCGCCATCTGCAGTCCTTTCCCTCCCTGTCCATCATATATTCTCCTCATCTCTTGCTCCTTTATTCCATTTGTGCAGCTTATTACGGGTGCATGGGATGGCAAAGCTCAGGGGCCATTGCGACGCATGATTTGCTCTGCTTCACATTGGCTGCAGTGCTTTGCAATGAAGCAACAAGTACCTCTCAACAAATTTCCTCTATCAATGCAAGCCAATAGCCACCAGCTACTTTATTAGTGCATATGATGCATTCTGTTTTAGATCAAATGAATACTTAGTCAGGAAATTGCCAAGCAATCAATATTGTTTCAGAGCACGAGTGTGCGGAAGAACAGGATTTAGGTGCCAGTGCTCTGAAAAATAGGCGAGAAGAATTTGCTGCAGCTATTTAGCAGATCTGGATACATAAGATCACCTTTTACAGATAAAACCTGCAGAGAAAACGTGATAGCATCAAATGAGTCTGGGACAGAGTGTCTAAGGATGAAGATTGAAGACGGGGAACAAGGTGGTTGAACTCAGCGCTGAAATAAGTGCTTCAGGCGGTGCTTGGTGGGATATCAGTCAGTGGATGATTAGTTTCATAGGAAGGAACTCATTGATAACAGCATCTAGACTGCCATAGATAAGAGATGGCGAGAAGAGGTCGACCACGAGGCCTCACTGAACGGATGCAAGTTCTCTACTCAGAACTGTAGAATAGAATACTATAAAATAGAAAAGAATAGAACAGAAAATCCCTTTATTGTCCCATGATGGGGAAATTCTGGTGTTTACAGCAGCAAAAAGATTCTAGAAAATATGTTTACACAAATGTGGACCTTAGAAAAATGTATAAGAATAACATAATAGTGAATAATTAAATGATAAACAATAAAATACTGTGAAGTGTTTTAACAATATAAACACTGTGCACCTGGAAAATAAATAACCAAATAACAGCTTATGGAGGTTGTTGGGAACAGTGTCAGTGCCTACATACATTAGCAATGAACCTTTTTCAGACCCCAACTATATTTGCCTTGATTTCATCATTTAATCCTGTGAAGCTGCTTCCCTCTGTGAACCCTTTAGTCATCCAGATGTATTCTGTTTCCAGACGGCTTGGCGGACTGCATGGATCCAGACTGCTGCCTTCAGCCTTCTTGTCAAAACCAATTATACTGCAAAGGGTCACCAGACCCCTCTGAGGTTCTTAGCCAGTCTCCATCTTCGTTGGCTCCCCAGCAGGTAAGCCACGGCGAACACATTTTTCTTATGCTTGGATTCAAACTGTGACAGTAACCTTATCCGTATTGGTCTCTGTCAGGCTGCCAGATCTTTCTATCAGCGCATTCACTTCCTGGTCGGCCCAGAATCTACACATGTCATTACTGGAATGTCTCCTTTCAATAAAAGGTAATTTATTGTCCAAACTCTGTATACTATTTTTGTTTTTTGTGATGTTATGTGACTTTTATTAAACAAATGCATGCAAATATAATTAAAAAGTATTTTTGTTAGGCATGTTTGTTCAGTTCTTGCAGCTTCTGCTGTAACTACTTGGTCTTTCTGCAGGAACAGAGGTGTGAAAGGTATTAATGTTTATTACTCCAGTAGGAGTATAAATCCTACTTTAACTTTGCAGAAGTTAGAGAACCAACTTAAGCCAGCAAAAGTACAATTTTTAAAACTACTTAAAGTATAAAAGGAAAAGTAATGCAGGAAAAGGCTTTACTGCTCTACCCTAATAAAGAAACATTTTTCTACAATTCTGGATGATAACTTCCTTAGATTTCATTTTCTCAGTTTTATAATCAATGGTAACATTGTCACATTTAACTTTGCATCATCTTGAAAAACTATTTATTCTGCTATGTGGCGAGCAACAAGTTGGGGCAGCACCCATTCCAACCACAGAGAAATTAACTGCCAGGATTTAACTAATTATTTTAAATGGATTTTTTTTTTTATATAACAATAGGCCATAATGAAAATGAGCTTAAAGTAAACATAACTATGGAATCTGTATTTAAAATGTAAGGAGTAGAAGTAAAAAGTTTTCTAAAAAAGAATTACTCCAGTAAAGTATAGATAGCCAGAATTTCTAGTTAAGTAAAGTTAAACAAGTATTTGGACTTTGTTACTGACACCTCTGTGCTGGAAATCTGCTCTAATCCTCTAATTCAAAGATCTGCATGTTTGGTTAACTGATCGTTTTATTGTCTATTGATCATTAAATTATTTGTTCTCTTGACTAATTGCTGACAATTGAATCCAGTTTGATTTCAACTAAGATGGGAAGTCATATTTAAATGTCAAATCATTCTGACTTAAACATGTATATAAATGTACTCTTTATCAGACAATATTGTCCCAAAAGTTAGAAAATGTCCATTAAAAAAAAAAAATCCTGTCTTAAAATCTGTGGGGGGTTTTCCCCGTTATCTTCTGCAGGCCAGTTAGTTATACGTCAGCCTGAACACCTAAATTCGGCCAATCATATATCAACAATCATCCGTCAATCAATTTTTTGGGGTCATAGCATCTTGATTCATATGTTGCAGCTAATATACGCAACGGTTGAAATAAGAAATCAGAATAATTTCCTTTCCCATTGAGTTCCGTCCCAGTGTTCTCAGGGATGGACGTCTGTGTCTTCGGCAGGCGTAGAGCTAACAGAACTGGCAGCGTTGTGAGGCAAGGGCTCAAACATGTACGGCTGGAAGCCTTCTACACCAAACCAAGCTTCTGCCGCCCTGGCGTCCTCTTCCACAACATCTTCATCCCTGCTTTCCTCCTCTAAATAAAAAATGGATGACGGAGGAGACTCATCCACGACCTCCGACACTAAACTCTCCTCCTCTTGCATGTTTCCTCTGTCCATAGCGTTCCTTGACAGTGTCGTTTCTAAGTCACCAATTTAGTGCTACTTGGTCCCAATGGAATTTCCCATTGGGAACCTGCTAGCACTAAGTGGCTAACTGGTTAGCAAGATGCTTCCGACAAACCGGCCACAACCAAACTTGCTTGTGAACCTTCCACCACAACAATCCTGCCCCCTTGATAAACGACCAATCACATTCACTTTATTCACTCGTGTAAAGTCGGGCACCACTCGGGAGAATTCGGAAATGCATCGGTTGGAACGGCCGATTCCCTTCGACTTTAAAGTTCAGTAATAATATTATGGGTTTTGTTTTAATTGCATAACAACTGTTTGGTTCGAGTTGTATCTATTTGTCCCTGTGCTGACACCTTTTTCTCCACTGATATTGTTCTGCTAGGGTAATATTTTCTAACATGCACAGGCTCTTTTAATCCTCTGCCATTGTACCAAAGCCTCTTTTCTGGTTTAAAATGACAGCAGAAAGTTTTGCGAGTGAGGATGCTTCCGAGAAACCGGCCACAATAAAACCTGCTTGCAAACCTTCTGCCACAACAATCCCGCCCCCTTGATAAACGACTGACATTCACTTTATTCACTCGTGTAAAGTCGGGCACCACTCGGGAGAATTTGGAAATGCAACTGTTGGAACAGCCGCTTCCCTACGACTTTAAGGAACTTCAGTGGAGGCAGAAATATTTGAATTAGGAACAAGATAACGGATAACATGCTCTTATCTAAGGTGACCAAGAGAAGTTAACATGATACCCAGCACTTACATTTCAGCTTCAAAGTTGTTTTTTTTAGAAGGAGGAAGAAACCAGGCAGTGTAAATATCCGCCAGTTTTGAAAAGGTCCAAATGATGGTAGACTGTTTGTTTCTGACTGAATGGTGTCAGAATAAAAGTTAATCAGAGTGTGGGCCAGGAGCTGAGGCTGTTCCATCTCCTAGACGTCTGTCTCTGTGCCTGTTGGTTACCAGGGGGAACACGTGGCATCATGTATGTAGGTGTTACTGTGACACAGTTCACTCACCTTATCAGAGCGGCTTCATGGAGACCTGAACTCCTGATGATTACCACCTCCCTCTGCAGACCGATGCACCCCGTCACACAGCAATATAGCTTCAGGGATCATTTAGGGGGAAAATGGAGCTGAGACATCGGTCTCCTTCCCTCAGTATCCCCAGACTTCATTGTAATCCAACAGTTGTGGAACAAACAAATATGATCTATGCAGGCACCTTCTAGGACTTAAAGGATGTACTGCTGCCATCTCGGTGCCAGACAGCGAAGCAGGAATCTAAAGGACTCCATGTCTCAACAAATCGGGTGTGTCTGAAGGACCACCCAGGAGGTCTAAATAGACTTTAAATGATTTTATTCTTGTTTAAATCAAACGTAAATACACTTTTCCTTTAATTGCACTCATTGGCCTTTACTTATGAGCATTTTTCTTAGCTCTGACTGTAGACTGTAAGTTGGATGAAAAAGCCTTCATACCACTGAGGGCTAAGGTCTGCCAATCTACCTCGCTAAAAATCCTCTTCTCTTCACATCTGCCTCAAAGATGGCATTCATAGGATGGGAGGGAGGAGAAAGTGGCTCTGTGTGAAACTCAGTGAGTCAAAGTCACTCTGCTTATGGGGAAGAACCCTAATGGCATTCTGATGCAGTCAGCCTGTGTGAATGTTTTATAAAAAGAGAGGGCTATGAACTCTGTAATAAAAACGTCCAATATTTCCATTATGAATGAGCTCACAACCTTACAATAAAACGGATTTATAGCTCGCCTGTGTGCGCTTGTATGGAAGCTGCAGGAAACATTTCTGACATCATCAAGGATATTGTCAGAAACTGCTGTTCTTCTGCACATCAAACGCTGGTCCTGATCACAGACGTCCACGGCTGATAGATAGATGGGAGTTAAGGGCTGGCTGAAGCTCAGACCACCTGTGAGCTGGTAGTAGATGGTGCTGTACACAGAGACAGGTTTTATGGAGACAGAGAGAGATGTCCCATTCATCCATCCATCTACCATCCATCTCCATCCATCTATCTATATATCCATCCATCCATCTACCATCCATCTCCATCCATCCATCATCCATCTCTATCCATCCATCTCCATCCATCTATCTATATATCCATCCATCCATCTACCATCCATCTCCATCCATCCATCATCCATCTCTATCCATCCATCTCCATCCATCTATCTATATATCCATCCATCCATCTACCATCCATCCATCTACCATCCATCATCCATCCGTCCATCATCCATCCATCAATCCATCCATCTATCCATCCATCCATCCATCCATCCATCCATCCCCATCCATCCATCATCCATCTACATCCATCCATCCATCCATCCCTTCATCCATCTCATCCATCCATCATCCATCCGTCCATCATCCATCCATCAATCCATCCATCTATCCATCCATCCATCCATCCATCCATCCATCCCCATCCATCCATCATCCATCTACATCCATCCATCCATCCATCCCTTCATCCATCTCATCCATCCATCTCCATCCATCCATCATCCATCTACATCCATCCATCCATCCATCCATCCCTTTGTCCATCTCATCCATCCATCTCCATCCATCCATTCATTTCCATCCATCCATCTATCCATCCATCCATCTCCATCCATCTATCCATCATCCATCCATCTCCATCCATCCATCTATCCATCCATCTCCATCCATCCATCTATCCATCATCCATCTCCATCCATCCATCCATCCATCCATCTTCATCCATCCATCTATCCATCCATCTCCATCCATCCATCTATCCATCCATCTCCATCCATCCATCCATCCATCTATCCATCCATCCATCCATTTGTCAATCAATCATCCATCCATCTCCATTCATCAGTCATCCATCCATCCATTTGTCAATCAATCATCCATCCATCTCCATTTATCAGTCATCCATCCATCCATCCAGCTTCTAGAGAAGCAACAGTAAAGACAGGAACAGTTCTCTACAATCATATCCGGTCACCTGGAGATCAGCCGTTTCACCTGAGTCGCATCTGTGGAGTTATTTATGCAAAATCCAATAAAACAGATTATGTAAGTGAGCAGAAAGGATCAGAGAGAAGAGAAGCAGAATTAATGATTTGGGGCTTCAAAGGCCTCATAGTGCAAAGACACTAACTAACTCCGATAGTTTTCTACAAGCATAGAACTGAGCCACGATGGGGTTTTAATTTGCCAATTTTTTAAAATATAGATCATTATTCTGCTGTTGCAGCGTCTTTGTAAAGTGTCTCTGTTTTGTCCTCATCTGTGCAGCTTGGTGTCAATAATCCGAGGCCAGGTGCTGACCTCTGATGGAACGCCTCTGATCGGGGTCAATGTGACGTTCGTCCACTATCCGGACCATGGCTACACCATAACACGCAAGGACGGCATGTATGTACCTCTCTCTCTTTAGCCAACATGAACTATACAATCTGACTGTATGATCTGGTTGACTTATCTCTATAAAGCTTCTTGAGATGAAATGGTGTAAGTTGGCGCTATAGAAATAAACTGAATTAGAAAGTTCTGCCCAGTAGATAAGATAATGTCCAATAGTGTTTTTATTCTGTGGCTGGCATAGATGGGACACATTATTTACAGTTTGCTGGTGCTGTGATTTACAGCGGTCAGGCCCTGATTCCTGCTCTTTGCTGTGGCTTCTGCTTCTTTCCATTACTCTAAAGCTTTTGCCAGATTTTTAATCTCCTTCTGCTCTAAAATAGCTTATCTGGAGCACTAATTGTGCCCCTTTGCCTTATTTATTGCTGGCCTGTAGTAAATATTAAGCAATAAGTTATTAAAAAAGGACAGAACATTGCTGAAGAGCTGTTAGTTAGACATTCATGTGTCGCAGATGCATAAATTCCTCTGACACAGAAAGAACATGGTGCTTTATATTATTCTGTGAAAGCGAGCTGATTGTGCTCCCGTCTCTGTGGAACTCGTCCACAGTGGAACCAAAGCTGGAGCTAAAGATGTCTAACTGTGGGAGACGCCGTCGCTCTGTCACCCCTTTGTCTTTCTCAGAGCAAACACCATTATGCTAATGTAGCCAAGCATCATTCTGACCAGCTGTTTTCTACCGCGTTACGATGAGGCTGCTTAAACGCCGCTGTTAATAAACACACACCTGCCAACACGTCTGAAGCTGCATTCCTCCCATGATATTTCCCAAGCTGTTTCACAGAAACCTCTTAGAAAACATTTATCTTAGAAACACTGTTCAAAATTTCAACCCATCTGTCACTGGATCTGAGTTTCCCCTCATCTCGCTTCAAGAGGCGTATTTACATCTCCTCAGAATGCGGCGTGTTGGCTGACCAGTTGCATTGTGGGTGATTTCATTCGCTGCGTTGCTGCGGTTGCTTGGATCGCTTCGCACACTTGGCTGAGAGGACACAATCAAGTGTGACTCTTGAAAGCTTAGAAGAACAAAAACAGTGTGTCGAGCCATATGCGCTCGTCATCCAACGTGTCAGACAGTTGACAGTCCGACTCTAGAATCCACACTTTTGGCTGTTTTGGTTTCTTCTGTTCATAATGTCTGAAGCTAAAAACAAACAGAAGTTTCATGGTGAAGCTGCTTCCACATGTCAAAGCCTGTCAGGACTGCAACAGAACTGCTTTCAGATCTGTTTTGACGCAGGAAGCAGGGCTGTACGCCTTGTTCACACAGATTATAGATAAAGAACGTTTCTCTCTTCAGTGAATAATGGTGCTGTGCATTTCCACTGAACATTTGAGAATCTGTAAAAACTCGTTCATTTCTATTCTGTTTATAACAACATTTTAAGGAGGGCTTTAGGTCATTAACGGGTGAAGATTCTCAGTTATGCAGGTCATATTAATTCCAAAAAAATTTAATTTAAAACAATCCACTGGACTTTATCTGTTTAAAGTCCAGTGGATTGTTTTTAATTTTATTTTTTTAGGTTATTAACCAACCAATCAAGCAATTAATCAACATACTGAATATTTATTGTTTTAAACAACGTAACAGTGAACAAATCGACTAGGAAAACAACCAACCTGGCTGCCAAACAACCAAGGAATTGGTTAACAGGTTGACTAAAGGTTTCACTAAAGGTCACTTGGTAACTGCCTGATTTTGTGGTGTTTAAGTTTAACATATAAACATCAACCAGCCAACATATGAAACCACCCATCAGTCAATAGATCAACCAACCAATAGGGAAAATAACCAATAACAGAAGGTGTTAGAGGTTCAAAGGTTCCCCTAGAGGTGGAACGCTCTCCGGTTTTCCAGCAAAGCATCAAATCCAACCAGTTAAGGACCCATTATGAAACCAGGGCAACTTTCAATCCACTACTACTGTTCAGACCAACCAATTAGACAGTTGTTCAACTAAACAAACCATCAAACTGTCACCAGTCACCCTATTAACCCAGCAGTCAACAAGGCAACCCCTCAACCTACTGTAAGATGAAATACTTTAAGCAACTAACCTACGAATAACTCAATCAACCTTCCAATCATTTAGTGAATCAAACAACTCACCAGCCAACCAATAACTAAAGAAATCAACCAACCAATAACCATCCATCCATTTTCCATCCCTGCTGGGGTGGTGAGAGGTGCTGGTGCCTCCATCTCCAGCTGTCAATGGGCGAGAGGCGGGATACACCCTGGATTGGTCACCAGTCTATCGCAGGGCAATAACCAACCAATCATTCTATAGATCAGTCAGCCAACTAACTAAATAATAAACCCATTAGCCATCTGAGGTATAAATGATAAAGATCATCCTGCCAGGCAAGCTCCATTTTATCAGTAAAGCAAACGAATCAATGAGTCATGGTGAAATGATGTAAACAATATAGATGTTATGACTCTGTTAGGAGTCTGTCTGTTGGGAGTCTATCTGTTAGGAGTCTATCTGTTGGGAGTCTATCTGTTAGGAGTCTATCTGTTGGGAGTCTATCTGTTAGGAGTCTATCTGTTGGGAGTCTATCTGTTGGGAGTCTATCTGTTGGGAGTCTATCTGTTAGGAGTCTATCTGTTGGGAGTCTATCTGTTAGGAGTCTATCTGTTAGGAGTCTATGTGCCTCGTTAGTTGATGTTGATCTGCTCACAGGTTTGACCTCCTGGCCAATGGCGGGGCGTCCCTGACCCTGAGTTTCGAGCGCGCTCCGTTCATCACTCAGTACCGAACGGTGTGGGTCCCATGGAACGTCTTCTATGTGATGGACACGCTGGTGATGAAGAAGGTACATTCTAGCATGGTTTTCTATAGAGATTGACACGTTCCAATCAAATCCTAATGCGGTGATGAATTATAGCCGCCACTTAGCTGAGGGCTTTTCTGTCACACATCTAAAGTTTTCATATTAGCCTTTAGCCCTTTAATTCCTCACAATGACTGAAAACAGACTGACAGGATATTATGACCTAATTATGCCATGAGGCAGGAGACTTGTTCATGATTTCTTTTCCATCTGACGCTGATTAATGAATTAATTAGGGTTCTGCCAGTGAGGAGACGAACCGACAGGCGTGGGTTTAACGGAGCGTGTCTGCTTGTTTCAGGAGGAAAACGACATTCCAAGCTGTGACCTGAGCGGCTTCATCAGACCCAGTCCGGTCATCGTCGCCTCACCTCTCTCTACATTTTTCAGACGTTCCCATGATGAGAGCCCCATCATACCTGAAACACAGGTATTACCAGCTGGGTTGACTAAGTTAGACCGAAAGATTAAAACCAGATGAATGTACATGAAACAACAATGGCCGTTTCTCAATATTTGTACTTGTGCGTTCTCGTGAAACGCCATGCGCCTCGGAACTGTTCCAATTCACAAGAACGCAAGAGTGAGAACAGACAAAGTCCACGGATGTGTTGGTGAGAACATCTGAACTTGCATTCTTGTGAACTGAGAAACGGCCAATCTTTAGTTATAACTTAAATACAAAGTACCACCAAACCATTAGTGACACTAGTCCAAATCTCTGAACATAGGGTTTGTATTTACAATCATTCATAACAGGTCATTATACAACACATTAATAATCTAAATGCACCTATAATAGAGCCATAAAGTAAGGATTATTTAGTTTGTGTTTTAGATTAGAGTTATGATCACAGTCGTTAACGTTAATGAGGTGTAAGCTAATTGGACACTGTTCCTTACATGGATTGTAATCTGTGCAGAAACGTTTTTTAGTCTAAAAGCTCTGTGATGTTTTTCTTTTGGAGCCTCTTTTTTACCCAGGAAATGGTTGATGAATTTACTATTATTTTTCTCCTTTTGTCAAATATTCATTTCAATAATATTTTTGACCTTTTGCCAACCCTAAATTATAACAGAGGAGGGATTTGCACTGCTCTGGCTAATACACTGCAAAAATGTTCTGAAAATGAGTTAACATTTCTTAAATTAAGTCTATTTACCCTCAATTTGAGTAGGAGAAATCAGATGATTTGCTAATGGAATGAACATTTTTACACTTACATTCAGATAATTTGATAGTATGCACTTGAAATGAGAGACTGCAGTTTTTTTTCTTATTTTAAATGTAAATAGTCTTGTTTCATTTGCAGTGTCTCGCTAACCTCCTCAGTTCAAGAAAAAAATTTGACTTACTTATATTTACCTTTTTTCAGTGTATCAGACTAGTCCTGTATCCTGTGTCTTTGAAGCATGCACTGGGAAAAAAAAACGTAGTAATAAGTTAGTAAGTGTATTTTTACCTTAATTTGAGTCGGTAAATTAGATAGTTTGCGCACTGGAAAAAACAATCTAAGTCTAGATAAGTCTTTTTTTCTTAAAATAAGTGTATTTGTTCTTGGTTTAAGGAGGTAAGAGAGACATTTTGCCAATGGAACAAGCTAATTTACACTTAAAATAAGAAAACACTATTGCATTGTCTTATTCAAGTGCATTTTATCTAACTATCTTATTTTAAGAGTAAAAATTGTCATTCCATTGCAAACATTTACCTACTCAAATTAAGGGTAAATAGACTTAATTTAATTTTTTACTTATTTCTAGATCGTTTTTCCAGTGCCAATGGAATGAGTATTTTTACTCTTAAAATAAGATAATTAGATAAAATGCACTTGAAACAGGACAATGCCATTGTGTTTTCTTATTTTAAGTGTAAATTTTCTTGTTTCAATTACAGTGTCTCACTAACCTCCTTATTTAAAAAAAATTACATTTTTTGCAGTGTATCAGACTAGTCCTGTATCCTGTGTCTTTGAAGTAAAACTGACCTCCATAATCCCACGGTTCTATAATCTGTTCAGTTTTGTATTACATAATGAATGCTGATTTAATGTTTATGACTTCTGAAACAGCCGCTGCCTGCTTTCTGAGGCAAACACCATACACTAAATCATTCTCAGCTGCTCTGGTCTGCTTCTTAATAACATCATCGTCAGGAAGGACGTTATGGATCCGCAGCTGCACACGCAGCTCAATGCACAATGCAAAAAATTTTTCTTAAAATAAGTGCATTATTTCTTAAATCAAGGAGGTAAGTGAATAACTTTGCCAATGAAATAAGATGATTTACATAAGCGAAAAACAACTGCATTGTCTTATTTCAAGTGAATATTTTCTACAGTAATTATCTAATTTCAAGAGGGAAAAAAACTCATTCCAATGGCAAATCATCCTATTTACCTGCTCAAATTAACGGTAAATGCACTTAATTTAAGACATTTGTACTTATTACTAGATCTTCTTTGCACTCTATACTTTTTTTTCTAAGCTGTGTTAGAAAGAAAGAAAGAAAGAAAAGGGAATCATTTCTGCCTGTTTATCTTTAAGATGAATCGATTTTACTGAATGCAGTGAAGAACAAGCGTGTGTGTGTGTGTGTCTGAGGGGAGGGGTGCTCTGTGTCTTAGACTGTGTGTTTTGGAGTCGGGCTCTTTGTAGTCACATTGCATTAGCCGGTCTCCAGAGAAAGCGAAACAGACGACAGTGGTGTAGGGTTTTACAACCCCAACCGGTGCTCCATGATTACTTTTTATTTGCCTACTGTCTGTGTGTGCTCTAGTAATACTGCAATAAAGAGAGCGAGGATGTGTGGGGAAAGTGTGTGATCCGTGTGTGTGCGTATGTGGGGGCAGATGAAAGGAGAGAAAACCAGTAGCGGCGTGATAACTTTTGGTAAGTTGGCTCCATTAGATGGAAGGGCAGAGAAAAGGGCAGTCTTAAAGGGGATGTAATGGATAAGTAATGAACACAAAATGTCGAGATAATGAACAGCCAATTGTGCCAGAAAAGAGTTTAACAGCGGAATGGTCCAAGGCAGAGGAATAATTCTCTGAGGACCTTTTTTTTCAATAATCTTTTCCTTAATGGTCTTCTTCTTCATCAAAGTCTTCCCCAATAAAAACTCTGGATATATTAATGAACGGAAAAGACTGAGATTTGCATAGAGTCCTGCCATGTTTTCTCCATACATAGTTGGTAGGGGGACCCCTGCTTCCATGTAACCATTGCAGTTTGCAATGGTTCTCCTTATGAGGCGGGAGCCATCTGTGCCTTACTGTAACTGCAGGGCCTCAACAATCTTTGTACTATTCAATGCTAGGAAAGAACAGGAAATGTCTTATGCTGCATTTAGCCAAACAGAAAAGCTTCAGCCTTCAGAGGTGTCAAGTAACGAAGTACAAATATTTCGTTACCGTACTTAAGTACATTTTTTAGGTATCTTTACTCCATTACTTATTTTTGCTCCTACTTTACTTCTACTCATTACATTTTCACACAATTATCTGTACTTTCTATTCCTTACATTTTTAAAACGTTACTCTTGGCTTTGGTTTAATGTTTATAAATATTTATTTCACGTCATGTGCTCCATCCAATGCAGATCATTGGCTCCATCCACATCTAGTGAAAACTAGTGTGATTGGATGAGTCATATAACGCAAACACTCATTGGTTAGCTAAAGGAAATCATCAGAAACAAGCAGGTGTTCTTCAAACTGCTAACGTGAATTGTCTGTCATGCTACAATGTGGGATTCAGAAAAAGATGTTGAAATGTCTGAAAGGTCGGACACAGGCGAGAGCGTATCGGGAGACGGAGACCAACAAGACCTCCCTCATCCTCGGCCCTATCTCTAAGAATTCTTAGAAATAGTCGAAGAATTGAGCTTTCAATTCATATAGTGGCATCTGGCTGTTTTTTTTTTAAAGGTTACTTTCTACTTTTATACTTTAAGTAGTTTTTGGAGCACATACTTTTTCACTTTTACTTGAGTGAAGAGGTCAAGTTGATATTTCAACTTTTACCAGAGTGTTTTTAAACTGCAGTATCTATACTTCTACTTAGGTAACAAATGTGTGAACTTTTGACTCTACTGGCGTCCGTTCCAAAAATATACCAAAATTTCCAACAAAGGGCTTGGTTGGTAACAGATGGTTTTTGGCTTTGTACGCAACCTGACTTGGCTTATTTATTGTAAAAGCAAAGACAAGATAATTACTAAAAATGTCTTGCACCTAAGTAGAAATAAAAAATAATGACAATTTAATGTTTAAAGGTCTAAAAAAGTGGTCAAGAAATTATTTCAAATTTGACAAAAGTTTAAAAAAAACAACAGAACAATGAATTGTTATGTAGACGGAATAGACAGGGAGCTCTGATCATTATTGCTACACTAAAACATTTTTTATGAGCTATGGAGAAACGGTTTATAAATACCCAAATAAACTAGAAATGTTTAAACCAGCTGTTGAAAAATATTCTATTGTATATTCTGGTACTTGCTGCCTGCAGCAGAGAGCTTTCAGCGGGGTTTCCAGCGCTGCCTCCCGGCGGTATGCTGGAGGTCTGCTGCCTCCAATAAGAGAGGCTTTATATTGAAACGAGCTAGTTGATCCGTTTCAGAGATCTGATCGTGTTCCACTGGGAGAAACTAGAACTTACTCATTTGGAGCGCACGGCTTGGCTGCCACCCGACATTACCCCCTTGGATGAGAGAAGGACTGTAATTGGATGGAGTAATGCTGAGTTCTCATTGTGTGTCTGTTGTTCCTGACAGGTTCTCCAAGAAGAAACCTCCATCCCAGGCAGTGATCTAAACCTAGTGTACCTCAGCTCCAGGGCTGCAGGGTACAAACCAGTCCTCAAAGTGTCCATGACGCAATCATCCATTCCTTTCAATCTGATGAAGGTGAGATATTAAACAGCTTAACACAACTGTGGTCAAAATGCAAACTAATGCACAGAACAGATGAATAGTTTCTGGTTTTTTATTCTGGTTCTGTTGATGCAGGTTCACCTGATGGTGGCGGTAGTGGGCCGTCTCTTCCAGAAGTGGTTCCCTGCCCAACCGAATTTATCCTACACTTTTATCTGGGACAAAACCGATGCCTACGGCCAGCGTGTCTTTGGACTCTCTGAAGCAGTTGGTGAGCGCAAAAAAGATGTCTGAACGCTGTTTTCCTTAGATGTTTATCTGTTATATTCCTGCTAATCAACACCTGGTTTCATTAGCTTTGAAAACACATCTATGGCATGTAGTTCATTATTTCAAAACCTTCTAATATATAGTGGACTTCCAAGCCCATTTCCCCCCTACTGTTCAGCCATATTAGAAAAGAACCCAGGATTTGTTTTATTTGTTGACTTAATTTCACTTTAATAGACCTGGAATCACTGAAGTGTAGCTTTTTCTTATCAGTGCACATCACTCCACTGTGCATGAGTGCTGCCAGGGGTATCTGAATGTGCAAAAAGATGGACATGTTGAGACATTTCTGGAGATCATTCAGGCTGCAGCAGAGTCAGAGAGAGCAAGACTTAAAGCAGTAAACAGGAAGGCTGAATATGTTACAATGTTCTCCAACATCCTATGTTTTTTTTTTTTTTTTCTGTTAAGGGAAGAATCTCCAGGGCTTACAATACTAATGCTAACTTAGTTAGCTGTATTAATTGCTAATGAGTACCCTAGTTAACAGCAACTACTGTCATACTAAAAAAAAATGGTGTCTCCTCTGCTTTAAATAAAAAACTAAATTAAAGCGTTTTTCTTAAAATAAGTGCATTTGTTCTTAGATTGAGGAGGTAAAAGACACACTTTGCCAATGGAACAAGATAATTTACTCTTAAAATAAGAAAACATAATTGCTTTGTCTTATTTTAAGTGCATATTATCGAATTATCTTACTTTAAGAGTAGAAATACTTATTCCATTTGTAAACTAACTCATTTAACTACTCAAATTAAGGGAGAATACACTTAATTTAAGACATTTTTACTTATTTGTAGATCGTTTTTCCAGTGTACAGAAACTGTCTTACCTCATCAAGTCAAGAACAGATTCTATTTACTGCTAGCTCATGGAGTAAAACCACCATTTATCAACCCCCAACATTACAGAAAATCTTCAAACGCTGTTACATTTATTACTGATAAAAAAATGTCTTCCAACACATTTATCATCCTAAAAATAACCGTGCTAATTGTCTGTCATGTTAATCTTTAACGTCTCTAAAGATATGAACTGTGATTGATCTGTTTACGGCCTAACCTTCTGGGAATGTGTGTCTAGACTCTCCAGGGTTAACCTGCGAGTCAGAACCAAAGCAGTCATAATTATCCAGAGGAAGCAGAAGGTGACAGGATGAGCTGCTAATATATCAGTGTCAGGGCGTCCTTCTTAAGCTGATCGTCGGCTCTCAGATTTATCTCATTATATCTTAACAGACTACTCATAATAAAAACCGTTGACCGTAGAGGAGACCTGTGATGCTGATACCACCTGCAGAATGAATAGCTTTCTTTTAGAACGGTTAAACACACAAGATTCATCGGAGAGGAACAGCCTCGCCATGATGAGAACGCTGCTCCGTCCTTCCAAAAAAAACCTTCCCTTCTGAACGTCATCGAGACGTCAGAGCAGGACTGGATCACCTCAGGCCCAAATGTGTTTTGCACTAATTACTGGTAATAGGTTCACCACATGTTAGACTCATCTTAAAAGAGTTTTCTGTGAGTCTCCACAAACTGCTCGGCACTGTGTGCTGTGATTCAATTCAATTCAGTTTACTTCTATAGCGCCAATTCACAACACGTTGTCTCAAACAGTTCACCAGGTCATCCATTCAGATTGATTCAGTTTTCTATCTAAGGAAAACCAGTTGATTGCATCGACTCATTGACTCTTCAGCAATCCCTCACATTAAGCATGCTTGTAGCGACAGTGGAGAGGAAAAACTTCCTTTGAACAGGAAGAAACCTCCAGCAGAACCAGGCTCAGTGTGAGCGGCCATCTGCTGAGGCCGACTGGGGTTCAAGGAGACAGAAGCAGACATAGAAAAAGAAGCATAGATACAAGAGGCTTCGGTAAAAAGGCGGTCCCGTCTAGTAAACACACAGCCAGGTAGACAAGCTCCGAGCCAGCTCCCATGTCAGCTGGTATTTCTCTCCAGGATGGAGTCACGGCCAAACAGGAACAGACCAGATGAAGCTACTATGAGAAAAAGCAGAGAGAGCAGAACGTTAGAGATTGAACTAACAGATTCTGCAGAGTGGGAGAATAGAGATAGAATGAAGCAGAATGGTAAAAAAGGGGTCCCTATGTCCTCCATTAGTCTAAGCCTATAGCAGCAAACAAGGCTCGTCTGAAGTTTGATTATTTCTGAAAAATTGAAGTGACAAAACTGCAAGGATTGTTGAAATCAAAGTTGTTTTCTTTTTATGGCACTGTATCTGCTGACAATGCAAGTTATTTCTCATCTAAAGTAGTTTTAGTGAGTAAAGTTGAAGCTGAACCTGTGTGAACCTTTGTCTCCAAGAAAAGGTTGCAGGCGCAGAATCTCCTGCCCTAGCTGTAACGGACAGGCAGAGGGCAACAAGCTGCTGGCGCCGCTTGCCCTCGCCTGTGGAGATAGAATGAAGCAGAATGATGAAATAGGGGTCCCTATGCCCTCCAGCAGTCTAAGCCTATAGCAGCATAACTATAGAGATAACCTGACAAGACAAACTGACTTTAGAATTGGGTCTAATGGTTTATTTAATGACTGATTACAGGTTTGTACAAGTAAAACACTTAAATGATTAATGAAACGACTGATATTGTTACATTTGCTGAAGAGGGAACCAATAGATGAAAGTTAGCAGATATAAATATTTATAATACTTTAATAACAATAGTAAAATGCTTTTAAAAAACTGTAATAGAAAACTTTTTATTACTATAACGTAAAGAAATGCAGCATGAGAAATAATAGTCTGTTCGTAGGTCTTATTTTATGTTATTCAGGTGTTTCCATAGTTTTGTATTTATTGTATGGCTGCAACAAATTTTTTGCAAATCATTTAATGTTTAATTTTTTTTTGTTTAATAATTTAATAGTCAAAGGTTCCTTAAAGAAGATTTTTTTTAATGAAATTAAACCATTTTAAACTCAAAACGTTTTCCCATGAGGAGTTCTGGATAAACCAGATTGACAGAGGAAAATTTTTTTTTTTTACAATCAATATGTTTACATATTATTTTAGTACAATCTAATTGCTGCTCTAAGTGGTCACTACGTCAGCTAAAGGCCTGTTGTAGAATCTCCAGTTAATGACCAATCGATCACTAAATTAGTTTACGTTTAATTGTTTCAGTCCTAATGTATTCCTGTGTTTCCATCAAGCCAGTTTTCACTTGTTATTGACATTCAGAGGAAAATATCCATGTCTCAGGCAGCATGTGTGAATGCACCTCCTCAGTCCTGTTCCATACAGGAGCAATGATAAAACATAATGCATTGCAGTCGCTTTTCCACGTTACCCAGCGAACTGGGGAAAACCTTCCTTTTATTTCCAGAGTGCGTGCGTGTGATCTCACAGTCTGAGTTTCTCTGTCTGCATAAATCTGAGTGAAGAATCCTGATGTAGTACAGAGATCAGTGTGGGCAGAAAAACCAAAACTCTGTTATTCTTGGTTTGAAGCATCTGGCTTTTTCCTCCCGTCTTATTAAACGGACCCGCCTGCTGTCCCTCTGTGTCCCGCAGTGTCGGTGGGGTTTGAATACGAGTCGTGCCTGGACCTCATCCTGTGGGAGAAAAGAACAGCCTTCCTGCAGGGCTATGAGATGGATGCTTCCAACATGGGGGGATGGATGCTGGACAAACATCACATCCTGGATGTGCAAAACGGTAGGAGTCACAGCTAAACGCCAGCATGGTGAAAAAAGATGCAGATTCTATCAGGTCAGGCCTTCACACCCAGATCAACATTTCTTCTCTAAATAACGGGGATCATTGCCTGCTGAAGTTGAAAGGCTCTAAACATGCAACAGTATGCAGAACATGGGAGTGAGCAGGTCCTGAAAATGTGTCTGCTTGTTTCCTCACACCATTACCTGGTTGATTACATGTTAGGTAGTGAGAGGTCAGCGCTAATAGCAGGGTATGGGTATGCTCTTTCAACACTGATTGTTTTCATGCAGACTCTGGTTGATGGAGCGTCACAAACATTTCCAGATTGTGTTTTTGTGTCTTTTTGGGGCTCTCCTTGATTTGTTCCAGCTGGCCAGAGGTGTTTCAGGGAGCCTTTAATCTCCCTCCTTTTCTCTTTTTTGCACACATTTACATTCCCACAGCCAGATCTTCTACTCAGTCTTGCATCTGTCGCTCTGTGATTCCTGCCTCGTCTCATCTTGTCTCCAAACACACTTGGCTTTGTCTCGTAATGTGTTATCACACTCTGCCTCCTTTAATACGTCTCTAGTTGTGTCTAGCGTTGAATATGCAACTGTCAAAAGTTTCTCTGCTGCTCTCCCTTTCATCTAGGGAAACATATTTATTGTTTTTCTTTAAATAAAACATGCTGCATGCATATAGATGAAGCAGAGTTGGAGATGATTAATAAGTCTGGAAAATGGGCTATGTATGCAAGCAGCTTTATGAGGAGTTTCAGTATAGTTTTCATTTTTGGATGTAGGGTTAAGGTCACTGTTTCTATTTCCTGCAGTTACGCATGATTAGTATTGATTTAAGAATAGAGAAAAATATACTTCTAATAACTTATTTAGTGTTAGTATGTATGCTGCAGGTTTAGCGAGATGCCAGTTTATTTTCCAAAAAGGAGCAATGATAAATAGCAGCCCTTAAAACAGAGCTATAGACCAGGGATTTTATAAAGGGTGTGCTTTCTCTTTAGCAAGACTGTTTAAGAGTTGCAGCTTCTACATTCATAGAAAACTAAGGGTAGTGTCAGCATTTCAAATTCAGCTTTTCAACATAGAGAGGCTCAATTCAATTCAGTTTATTTCTATAGCGCCAATTCACAACATGTCATCTCAAGGCACTTTACAGTTCAACCAGATCATCCAGTCAGATTGATTCAAAGTTTTGTATCTAACGAAAACCAGCTGATTGCATCGACTCATTGACTCTTCAGCAATCCCTCACACTAAGCATGCTTATAGCGACAATGGAGAGGAAAAACTCCCTTTGAACAGGAAGAAACCTCCAGCAGAACCAGGCTCAGTGAGAGCGGCCATCTGCTGAGGCCGACTGGGGTTCAAGGAGACAGAAGCAGACATAGAAAAAACACACAGCCAGGCAGACAAGCTCCAAGCCAGCTCCCATGTCAGAGGATGAAGAGAGCACATCCAGTTAGTCACATTCAGAGAAACAGGACTACACTGAAAAACAGGCCAAGCTCCAACATCTATAAACAAAGGTGTTGATGGCAGCAGCACAGCTGACATTTCTCTCCAGGATGGAGTCACAGCCAAACAGGAACAGACCAGATGAAGCTACTATGAGAAAAAGCAGAGAGAGCAGAACGTTAGAGATTGAACTAATAGATTCTGCAGAGTGGGAGAATAGAGATAGAATGAAGCAGAATGATGAAAAAGGGGTCCCTATGTCCTCCAGCAGTCTAAGCCTATAGCAGCATAACTATAGAGATAGCTCAGGATAACCTGAGCCACTCTAACTAGAAGCTTTATCAAAAAGGAAAGTTTTAAGCCTAGCCTTAAAAGTAGACAGGGTGTCTGCCTCACGGACTAAAACTGGTAGTTGGTTCCACAGGAGAGGAGCCTAATAACTGAAAGATCTGCCTCCCAATTGTATTATGTTAGGGACATAAGGAACAATCAGGTCTCTGATATCAGATAGAGCTTGGCCATTTAAGGCTTTATATGTAGGTTGGAAGTTTAAAATGATTAAAGGCAGGACATAATTCATTCAGCCTTGCCTTGGTTCTCTATAGGTCTGCTGCAGCCTGGAGAAATGGCCAACATGCCAGAGTGGAAAATAAGCTTCTAGAACATCTCGCCTTCCATTTTAGTTCTTTTTGTGACCTTAGTTCCATTCAGTTCAGTTTATTTATCTGGAGCCAATTCCCAGCACGTCATCTCAGTGCTCTTTACAACTGATGGTGAAAAAAGATGTCTCTGGGTAAACGTTCCCATCTCTGCTTCAGCTTCCACACCAAAGAGTGTTGTTGGCGGTGCATTCCCTGATGGGAAAATGATTGGGCCTCCCATAATCAGAGGGCAATTTTACTGAATTCATTGGCAGCTTTTACTACAAATTAAGACGGTCTCCAAACAACAATATTTATTAAGCCACTTAACCTTTATTACCAACCCACACAGCCTCTCCTTCTCCTCCCATCCCAGGCTGTCCTTTGTCTGACACTCCATCCATCAATGTCCTGCTCTCCCCTCCCTCGCTCTCCCTCTGTAATCCTCCTGGGCTTTCAACACATCGTCACCCAATTCATGTGTGTATTCCTGTGTGTTTCAAGTTCAGGTGTAATTTGTGATTTTCCCTCCACCCTCTGTAAGGGTGTGATTTGGTGCCTTGAGGGACAAAAGTGGAGTGCATAATGAGGTTCTCTGTCTCTGAGATTAAAACACATCCTGTGAGCATCGCCGTGATTTAGTTTGAGGTGGAAGCTCTGCATCCATCTTCTACATCATCTCCATTTTTATTTTGGAAATATTCTCTTTTCATTTCTCCTGAACTGTTTCTTTTTCAGACCTAAATTTCCTTTATTTGTAAAAATATTCTAAAGCTGAATGATCTTATCTATGAACTAATTATTCATTTATTCTCCTGTGTCAAGATGATCTTTCCAAACCACCAAGGGCTAAATTACTACTACATTACTCCATTTTAACAATTATTTGTGCCCGCTGCATTAAATACTGACTGATTGAACAAAAGAATGCAGTGTAACACATTATTAAAGTCAGACATATAACGTAAAGAAGTGGAACAAGAACCTGTATGTTCACTGAAAAAAAAAAAAGTGTTGTAGAATATGTGAAACTCTTCTGATATTCAATATACAAAGATATAAAACTATCATTAAAGGCACACCGCAGACTTTGTGACATAAAGAGTTGATGCTTAGAGTTATTTCAAATGATTCCTCTGGTCAATATAGAGCGCCTGCCATGAAGCGTCATCTCCAGAACCTGTAATTCAGTGAAAGGGTGGAGTAAAAAATATGCATAAGGGGGTGACTTCAGTGGCTGGAAGTTGGAGGGGATTTTACTGGGAGTTGGTGGGAAGTGGGTTGCCATTCAATCGCCGTTTGACTCAGAAGGGCGACTTTGAATGGCTGCTACTGTAAGGCAGGAATGATTTCTGCTTTCATGCAGTTTATGCCACATTTTGACCCTAACATATTGATGTCACGGCTCAGACTGAGACTCATCTTACCTGGTAGCGTGGTAAGGTCAGCTCCAGCGCCCCGGCTGTAATCCTCAGTGTATCCTATAGTCATAACCTAGAGTTAAATCTAAGACGTGCTCTGAAAGGGGGCAGATGAAAGGTGGACTCTAAAAACACGGAGGGGACGGAAGAGTTTTTGTGGCTGCCCGGTTAATTAAAGAAACTGAGCAAAGTTTGCTCCATCCATGAGACCGAGAAAGCAATGCCTGAACTTTGACTCTGTGTGCTGCACAGCTCTCATGTTTTATCTATTACACAGGACTGTAGAGGATCATAGGTAGAAACTGCACAGGGAGGAAGGTATACGAAAGGACTGGTGGCTTTTATTAGTTGGGCTCGGACTTTGAAACTGGACGTGTTGGGAATAGTCAGGGCAGATAACCCGCACCATCTCATTCTCAGTTTTTGTTTATACATTTTATTCTTTCTGTGTGAATCCCTGCGTCTCTGTTTGCCTTCGCTGTGCTGCTGGAACAACTGAATTTCCCCATTGAGGAACAGAATAGCATTCCTCTATTCTTCTAAAAGAATTTGAAGCTTATGTCTTCCTTTTTCCCCAAATTATGCATGTTTGTCAAAAGTTATAGTATTCATTTATCTGTAGCAGCAAAAGGTTCAATATGGAGGAAATCAACCTTAGAGTGGCAGCCTGCGAAGGTTTTTAATTGAATATAATGAGCAGGCGTGAAACTTTGACTAAAGCATGGCTCTATGGACACAATGGGAAGCAGGGTTTGCTTGTTGCTTTAGATTTCATCGTTCCACTGGTTTACGTTTCCACCCTGAGGTCCCGGTCCACATGGTTCCATCTATTTCTGCACAAACGTCTTTTCGCGGTGTTGGATTGCGGAGTCTGTCTGTCTGCACCCATCAGAACGTTTAGGAGAACAGAGAGTAGAGACATTTCCCTCTATCAGCTTTTGTTACCACAAATAGCTGAAATACCCTGCACCTGTCTCTGAGCCTGAGACAAAGGTCAAAGGCTAACACTCCAACTGTGCTCCAGGGCGTTATAAAAGTGTTTAACTGGAATTTATATGATGGACCCGGAAATGAATGATCTTCATGCTTTAAGGTGTGGAGTGCACGCAGCCCAGGACAGTTTCAGAAGTTATAAAAAGTAGCTTTATTGGGATTTTGTTGTTTTTTTTATTATCTAGATATGAAAAAAATGACTTGTTTTATTATCTTTGGATTCTTTAAACTCTGTTAAAGAATTTGCTTATTTCCACTTATGAAAGCTGCCATATAAATGATTTAAAGCAAAAAGTCATATTCAGAATTCAACCTTCTGAAAGTACTTTAAATATGAAATAACTGTTCAATAAATGATAATTGTTTTTCCTTAAAAGTAATTTTCATCTGAATGTTCTTTACTGTAAGCACCCATGATTGTCAAAGAACACTACTGCCACCTACTGGTTTGTGACGTCACGGTGCGGTATCGGCTGTTGATCAAGTCCCAGTGCTGTATCTGGTGTTTGTCACAACGCGCTATTAATCTTCAATAATTGTTGTTGATTGCAGATGTGTCTAGTAGTTCCCATTGATGTAGCTTGTAAAGCGGGGAGAATGGCGCTAGGCTTACCGCACCGTGATGTCACTGCTGGAAGATGGCAGGAGGGAGGGGTTACTATATTTGGGGAAAAATGGCCGCTCCCAGACTCAGTGATCGCAACGAATACAATTGTTTCTATTTTTCTACTGATTAATGCTAGAATTCATTAAATCACCGCAAACATATTAGTTTTAGGTACAAATAGTGAATAGTAAATGCAGCTATTCTGTCTATGGCCTTAGAGGTTTGTTAGAGAACAACCAGCTGGCAGGTCAGGGAGGAGGAAGTGGAGAAGTTCAATCTATCATTTGAAAATAGAAACCTTTGTGCATCATTTCAGAGCGACCTAAATAAAATCGGATGGCTGTGTGACTCTCATTCACTGCTCTTTTTTGGAGCACAACTCACTCAAATCAGACAATGGGAAAGATGTCCGTTCTTCATATGTGAGAGCTGTCCTACTTCTGGTCCCATCACTCTGATGGCTGCTGCAGTGTGAGCATCCAGGTGGGCTGTTGGCACAAAGGGCCCTTGTTCTCAACGACTCTTGATGCTTGTGAATCGCTGGCAGTGAAAGCTGTGTTGAA
The DNA here is from genome assembly GCA_030533445.1 of Cyprinodon diabolis. NCBI lineage: Eukaryota > Metazoa > Chordata > Actinopteri > Cyprinodontiformes > Cyprinodontidae > Cyprinodon > Cyprinodon diabolis. The sequence continues at coordinate 51,233,693 of CM060066.1, read as the reverse complement.
TGTCATAACTCTCCCTGTAGCCTGTAATGGGGACGCTCTGACATGCCTTGCTCGATGGTCCTCTGGCTGATGGTGACAGGGTAGGATCAGCTGTTGGGGCTTCAAACAATGGCTCCTGGTGGCTTCTCTGTTTCCAAATCTCTCTGTTTGGTTTAGAAAAGCCTGCATCCAGTGTGGCTGCTGCTCTCCACAAGCTTCTTTACATCCTCACCGTCCATATTTGGGGTCATTTAGAGAAATGGGACCAACCATCCATATTTATATAACCTAAATCATTTTACTATTTTTTTTTAACCTCAATCAAACTGTATCTGATTATCCAACTTTAAGTAGTGTGAGTGTTTTTCAATTCAAAGAAAAGAGCTCATGTATGAGAAGATTAAGTTTTTACTTAATTGAATTAAGGATTAATTAACTAACTTTCCCATTTAACTCAGTTTCTAGATAATGTGTTTTGTGGTTTGTTTTTTTATTAGGTACCCCACAGTTCATTGGTCCTGAAGAATGCAGCTGTCATGTTGGTTTGTAGTTTTTGACCCACATGCAGAATCAAACGGAGAGCCATGGAATAATAACGTTTGTATTTATAAAAGCCACAGGAATGTGAGAGCAGAGAACTGCAGAAGGTCAGATGAACTTTCTGGTTGGTCTGAGGGATAAAGGGGAGGTAGCATGGAGCAGCAGGGGTTTGATTCAGCAGCTTTGAAGTCTGAGAGATCAGAGAACGTTGGTATTTACAGAGACGTGGTCCTCGAGCAGGAATTTACCATTAGGCAATACTAGGCAGTTGCCTAGGGCCCCAAGCTCCTGGGGGCCCCATTAAAACTCTGTTCACATTTATGACTAATACAACTATTCCTTATTTGTGCACATTAATTACGTTTTTGATAAAAATCCTTTGGCTAAAATGCCATCATAACCCTTATATTATTAAGTGTGTCTCAGCGCCCCCCCCCCCTTCAGTGTCCACCATATTGGATCAGTCCATTTGCTGCACATGTTCAGAAAGGTCTAAACAGACAGCAGCAAACCATTTGAAAGCAAACGATGCAAAGAGCAGTGTTACCAACTTAGCGCTTTAGTCGCTATATTTAGCCACTTTTCAGACCCCTCTAGAACTTTGATGATAAAAAGCGCCTAGCACCAAATCTAGGGACTTTTTTCTGCTACTGGAGACTTTGGAGACAACATCTAAAAGCAGCGAACTCTGCTCTCCAGAGCAAGTAGATTGGTAACCCCGCCTCCTGCTCTCCTCTATCTTGTCTGCTGTCATGATTCATGCAGCTATTATTTCATCCAAATGAAAAATGGAGAACAGAGAAGCAGATCATGGCTTGTCTACAGTGAAAAGAAGGACTGGGTTATTTACTTTGGCCTTTTTGGAAAAACAGGAAGGAGCAATCAGCTAAGTGAGCTTAGTGCTTGGAAAAAAATCTTTCATTCCTTTAGAGACAGCATGAAAAGTCAGCTGAGTACAAAACATAGAGAGGAAAACAAGAAGAAAAGGGACAAAACCTAGAACAGATAATGGATGTCTATTCTATTAACATTTCTATATCTGTAGAATGGGTCTGTTTTATGTGTTGTCTTGTAAATTGGATGCTTTGACGCCCAGAACGCGCCCGGTCTGAATGCAGCTTCTGGTTAGTTGACACTCCACCACTGTCTCCATGCACGCCTCAGACTGCAGTTTACACAAACTGTAATTTATCTGGTCTACCACCGACTTCTCCATCATGTGAAAACATTTTGTGACAAATTTGAGACACTGTTTATATTGTGCAGAGGCAATAATATAATACACTGAGAAAGACTCACGTCTCAGCAGAGAGGATGCTTGAAACCGAAGGCAGAGAGAGAACTGCTGACAAAGGGAAGACTGACGGGTTCTGGGTTTGACAGAACCCAAACAGAGTCACAAGCACTCTCTCCATCCTTTTTACTCTGCACACCTTAAAGTCCAAGTTCAGGACAAAGTCCTTTCATCTGCAGTGATACTCAGATCCATCTGCAGTCCTGGGGTGCATCTAAAAGGAACAAGAAGCTGAACACAGGGAACTGGTGAACAACTTGGTGACATGTTTAGGGGGAGATGATTGTAAGTTTTAGGATAAACAGAAACAGCTTAAACACCTGTGGCCATCCTGGGAGAAGAAGTGATGGTGGTGGAGGAGTAGAAAACTCAGTGTTCATCACCTGGACGACAGACCGGGCTGGAAACAGTGAAGCCATCTACTGAAAGGACAGAGCAGACTGCTCTGCTAGAGGAAGAAGCTGAAAAAGTGGATTTTAAAAAGCCTGGCTCTGTTCTGGAGATAAATATGCACAGACAGAATCTTCATAAAATGAAGATTATTACCAAGAACCGTGAGAATTAAAACAACAGATTGTCTTCAATTAGAGGTTTCTTCAGAACTGCTGAGATAATGATCCCCAAAAGCTTAGCTTAAGGTTACAGCAACATTTAATGCTCTCTGCGGAGAATCAAATATGTTTGAATTGAATCCCTGTTTGCAGAGCATTGACCTTTCCTTCCCAGACAGTCAGTTGATCACAAAGCGCCATAAGAATAACATCACCACAGCAGCTCGCCATGATTTTTAAACACTTTGTTTCATTTCCTCCTTCAGACCCATGTGAGAGTCTTTGTTAAAACACCATCATGGTACCAAGATAGGAAGCTTTACACTGTTCTCTATCTTCCATCTCATTTTGACACTTTCACCAGTAAAAGATACAGCTTTCTTTGCTCATGAAACTTGCGGCACCATGAAATGTCACGGACTGCAGTCGCCAAGGCAGGGAGGGATTAGTGTCAACCAGGAGGCCAGGTGCACGGAGAGAGGAGTTCTCCCTGACAGCTGGATGAATGTGCTCCAGATAAGTCAATTATCTTGCATAATTGATCCCATGAATGATGTGTAATGAAGTCGATGTAGTGTCAGCAATATGCTGCGAGCTATGAAAGGATGTGTAAACATGGTGGTGCCTTCACCAGGAGCAGTGGCTGCTTAAGACAAAATGAAATGGCACGTATGGAAAGCCAGACTCTTCCAAATCAAGTGTTTAACCCATCGGTTTGGTAATGTGACCTGAACACAGCGTGGATTGGACTTTGCAGTGGAGGGCTGTGAGGGCCTTCAAAGCCTTCACTGCTCAGGACCAAAATCAATCACAAACACTAACCTACATTTACAACCTAAACTTTAATGTTCTTCTATCAAACTGTAATCATTTATTCCAAACAATCCGTTCTCTTAACTTTGTAGCGTTTCTCTTGTCTGCGCTGCTTCCATTGCATTTATCTGGTTGCTATATTTTCTGTCCAATCAGATTTCAGCCTCTGTGCGTTGCTGTGTCAATCAAATCTGCCAGGTCCTTTAGAATCACAGTGCTGCTGATGTTACCTTAACAATAGGGATGTTTTGTTCAACCAATCAGATTTCAGATTTAGAGGGCCCACCCTAGCTACAGCCTTTTCTGTCCTCTGATTGGTCAGTTAGAGCAAAATGTTTACAGGCCACTTAAGCTAGAGACAATCTGCATTTTTTGTCATGATCACCGGTCTAACTCTGCCTGGTTTCTAATCACTGCTCATCGGACCCACTTGCTCCTGCCTCTATTTAAGGTGCTTGCATCCAGTCATCAGGGCAAGACCATTCTTGTACTCTCTACCTGTGTTAAGATTGGTCAATTAGAGCCAAATATTTAAAGCCATGTTAAGCTAGAAACAATCTGCGTTTTAGATTTGCTTTTGTTAAAAGTTTTTCTGGCCTCAATGGCTGATACTATGTGGAGATACTAAGACTTCTGCACAAAGACAGAAGGATGGATTTAGTTTATCAATAATCAGCATCTCTGGTGACAGTGATATATTTTATTTTCATGCTTTGTGCTCTATTTTATCTGGTAATTAGATGCATATTGAATCTGAACTCCTGATGATGTGATTATGGCAGAGCTGTGGTTATAGAGTAGAGGATTGCTGTTGTCTTGATTGCTTTATTTGCTTAACTGACCTCTGTATTCATCCTCACACTAATCGTCCTCACAGTTATACATGCGCTTCTTACATTTTATATTAGAATACTATTGGTGGTTTCTGCTATTAAAACGTGAAAGTGGAGATATTAAACCCTTGACACCCATTGTTGGTCCTAATAGTATATATTTGTAATTAAATTCAGTTTGGTTTATATATATAGCGCCAATTCACAACACATGTCATCTCAAGGTACTTTACAGTTAATCAGATAATCCAGTCACATTGATTCAAAGGTTTCTATCTAAGGAAAACTAGTTGATCGCATCAACTGATTGACTTGAGGGCAATCCCTCACACTAAGCATGCTTGTAGTGACAGTGGAGAGGAAAAACTCCCTTTGAACAGGGCTAAACCCCCAGCAGAACCATATATATATATATATATATATATATATATATATATATATATGTGTGTAATGAAGTCGAAGTAGTGTCTCCGTTTGCGATCCCACTTGGGTTGAATGAATGAATATATATATATATTGGGACATCAGGGGATAAGAAGTAGGTTAAGTTGAGGGGTGCCCACTGAAGGCCTTGGATACCAGTTGCACCACTCTTGTATATTATTTTTGTTTTTTATGTTAATCATATTTTTTTCTTTTATATATCCATCCACCCTTTATTTCTTAACAGATATCTTTCAAAGGGGGCCAGACAACAAATCTGATCCTTTAGGATCCTTTCTCCCACAGTTAGAGCTGACATCACCATCCATCCATCCTGACTGATCCAATCAGCTCTAAATGTATGTTCTGTTTCCTCATCCAGCAGGAAATGTGTGGCACTGCTAACCTGATCTCAGCTCACTATCTGATAGATTTGGAGAACATTTTAAAAGGTGAAGTTATTCATATTCTGCAAGCCTCAAAGTTTGAAAAAAAAAGACAAATAACCTTTTCTTAAAGAACAGGCTTGATGGTATAGGGCTCATTAGCATGCGGAAGAGACTTCTCCTGTCTCTTATTTTTCATCTGCTTTGGGCAACATTTGCTTGAAGGCAGAAAGAACTTCAAAAGTGGCAACCTTCTTATATTTGATACAACACACCATTTAATATCCCATTATAGCATTATAAACAGATCATATCTGAATTACTTTCACCATAATTAAAGAATCTAAAGGGGAGAGGTCAAAGCTCAAGGAGAAACAGGAGAGCTGTGTGTTTAAAGGGTTCAATTAATGATGAGAACTAACAGAACTGTGGTCCAATGGAGTCGACTTAATCATGCAAACTCTGTCTGACGTTGTTGGAGGAAACTTATTTTCATTAGCAGAGCAACAGATCTGCATGTTGTCTCTTCATACAGACGGGCAATCGGAGCAATGCAACACAAAGCAATGAGACAGGCCGTTACAGCAACGATGAAGCAGATATTTGATGATTACAGCATCATGAGGCTGCATAGCTATGATGCAGTTGGACACTTTTTGGTCTTTCACATGGTGGCACCCAGTCAGGAAGTAGATGTGGCTGTGGTGCAGAGATTAACCTTTTTTTTTTTTATCAAAATGGAAGATAGACAGGATAATGTTGCTGTTAAGATTCTCAGTCATCCAGGTCAGAGTCATTCCAAATAAGTTATAAAACAATCCACTTGACTTTGTTTACAAGTTTGATCATGTTTTGCTTCCCAATTTAACAATTTAATTGATTCCTTCCCGCTATCATCGCAACCCCCACCCCCATAGAGGGGACCAGAACACCTCCCCCGTTTAGTCAGGCCAACAATTCCCTCTAACGACCCCCCTTTCAGAGACATAGACAGGTATGGGGTATCACAGGCTAACAAAGAAACCAAATGACCCCCTTTCCAAAGGGGCGGACCCGTTCCTCCAGTTTAATTTGCATATTTTCTAAACAAAAGCAAGTCTTCGTTTTTGGTTCACTCTATTAAGCCAGAACGATTTCTGACATTTTGAATTGAAAAAGCTTCTTGGATGGGAAGCGGAATGTCTTCAAACTTGAAAACAAAGTCCAGTGGATTGTTTTTTGGTTTTTTTTGGAATAGACAGAATAATGTTGTTTTGTAGCTGGCTTTTAATAAGCCTTTTAGCCCTATAAGGACTGTTGAATCATCATTTCATCTGTTCCAACCCAGACCCCAGCCAGCCACCCCCTCTCTAAAGCTCCATCCCTGGTGGACCTCTCTGATCTACCGCTGTCTGCTCTTAGTCTCCTGCTGTTAGGTCCCTTAGCTCCATGGTGGGCACCTTTGCTAGGGTTGCTGCTGCTTTACTCTACAGGTGCTCCTGTCTGAGCACCAGAACCCCGCCTGACCTTTCCTGGTCAGAGAGGATCACCGCTGAAAGCCACCGTGATCCAGATTCTCTCCAGAGAATACGATGGACTCAGTAGAGCCAGCAGGCAGCAGCAGGTTCAGTGACGCGGTGGAGTTTGTTGCCCTGCAAGCAAAATGTTGTTGATATGTGAGAGAAGCAACAGCCCTAGATAGTGGTGATTTCACCTTCGCTGTGAACGCACCGTTACAAATTAGCTGAGACATTATGAAGGGGACATGTTTAGAAATTATGCTTAGTGATTAGCTTTTTTATTTGTTTAACATCTGCCGTTTTATTCTTTTTTTTTTTTTGTCTACTTGTGTTTTTCTGCTTGTTTAATGTTGTTTAATCCAAGTTTAATTTTAGCAGTATTATTATAACTTCTTATAACCTGTTAGGTTAACATCAGACAGCGCTGCTGATTCTGATGGCCCTGTGCAGATTTGATTGACAGCAACAAACAGAGGCTGAGATCTGATTAGACAAAATATAGCAACCACATGAATGCAATGGAAGCAACGCAACCAAGAGAAACGCTATAAAGTTAAGAGAACTGATTGTTTGGAATAGATTAATACAGTTGGATAGAAGAACATTAAAGTTTAGGTTATGAATGTAGGTTAGTATTTCTGATTGATCTTAGGCCTGAGCAGAGAAGGCTTTGAAGGCCCTGACCGCCCGCCACTGTTTGAGCTACACTCAAGACATGACTATATATGGAAAAAAACAGTTTTAATGTGATTTATCACATCATCTTATATATCTTATATTTAGATCAATTTTTTAGGATCTGTACCCCTATACATCTACCATGTGCTCATCCACGATCATCTCTAGTTTGAGGAAAGAGAACACAGGCCTGGTGTTTATACCCTGCCACAGAGAAGCTATTATTAGAGTAGGTTTAAAGTTAGACATTCAGGACAACTCAAATATTACAGAACCGAGGCTCAGGTGTCTTCAATTCTCAGAGAGATGAGCATTATTCAGCTAGATTCATATATTATACATCCCTCTATGTGACATACCTAGATTTCCTTCTCTGTGGCATCCCTGGCTGTAGATATATCGGTGATGGTAGAAGGAAGCTGTGTGTCTGTTACAGCCATCCAGAAAAGCAGCAGTAGAAGCAGCTGTCAGTACATCACAGATCTTATTGCATCTATGTTTATGTTGAATACCTGGAATGTGAAGCTGGCCCCTGCTCTGATGGAAAACACCGTAAAATTCAGCTTGATAAAAAGAAGAACTCACAATATACTCAAGAGGGGTTCTGTCACAGGTAAAATATGTCACATTATTAATTTGATACGAAAGTAAAAGTATCCAAACACTTAGTAAGAATTTTGTAGATTTTTAACTACAACTCAGTTTATATCAGCAAAAAAACACTAATAACTGAAAGTGCAAAACAGCTTGTGTTTATGTTACAAGCTCATTCTCTTGCTTGGTGTTTTTATCCTTATAACAGATTAAACACATTTTAGTGGTAGGAACACAGTACCTATACACTAAAAATGTTCTAGAAATAAGTAAAAAATCTCTTAAATTAGGTGTATTTACCCTTAAATATGGTAATTAAGGGTCAAATAACTATATTTACGCTCAATTGAGCAGGTAAATAAGATGATTTGGCAATGAAATTAGTGTTTTTACTCTTCAAATAAGATAATTAGATAAAATGTGCTTGTAATAAGACAATGCAATTGTTTGTTTAATGTAAATTGTCTTGTTCCATTGGCAGTGTCTCACTTACTTTCTCAAAAAATGCACTTATTTTAAGAAAAAATATTTAATTATTTTTTTCTGTTCTGGATTTGACAGATTACAGTCTAATCCCTTCAAAAGGGGACATTTCTTGTTAAACACAAACATCTAATTGGCTCCACCCATGCTAGTAAGTCCCTGCCTCTCAGCATCTAGATGTGGTAAAGTTCAAGTTCTAAATAACAACAAGAATTTGGCAGAAATGGAAAAAAACATGGCTGCTGGTTCCAGACTGACTGTCCCGTGCGCCTGACAAATGGATTATCTGCTAGAACTTCCCATCATAGCCATCTCAGTGGTTTGCAGAGTAAAGTCCAAGAAAAAAACAACAAAAGACAGATAAAATAATCAGTGAGCGTCTGTGTGGAGGATTTTTTTATTTTTTATACGAAGGCATTTTCACAATCTGAACTCCTGTGGAATCCTACCAGCTGTCTACGATGAGGGACGTGGCGATGATGTTACTGGGATGTAACGTAAACTGAAGAACTCCTCTGTCATCTCAGCTTTTCAGGGGCTGTAAAAATCTGAGTACAGTGTAAATATGGGGGGGGGTTGGGGGGGCATAGACAGCTGGAGATAGGCGCCAGCATCCCTTGCGACCCCACTTGAGATAATGCATGACTGAAAAAGGATGGATAATGCTTGGGGAACAGTGTGGGGTTTAGGGTCTTGCTCTGGCACCCAGAGTGGCAGTCGGTGGGAGTCGGACTTGAACTCACAACCTCCGGATTCCACGAGATTTGAACCTGTGTCAGCCACATGGAGGACTCAGGTTGTCTGGGTGTGTGTCGCAGTGAATGCAAATATGCCCCGCCCCCTCCGCAGACGCTCTGCTGCACCTCTCAAAAATTGTAGGTGAGCGCAGACAGGAGGCCTCTGATTGGTCAAATCTACATCTGCTCTACACTATGCATATGTCCTGTTTGGTACCTTAGCGGCTTGTTTTGTTTGTATGTCCGCCATTGTGGAAAACGACTAGTGAAGTTGGACCAGCTAGAAGAGGGAGGTAAGGGAGAACGCTGGCACCCTTTTTCCACCTGGATCCCTGCTCTTTTTGGCCCTCATGTCCTTCCGTTGTCGCACAAACTTGCCCCCACTTCCTCACCTCCTAGGCCGTATCTGGACCCCCAGCTAGTTCCTGATTGTCCCTCTGGCGTTGTGGCGTAGAATAACATAGCAGAGACCACACTTTAATATTGGACATAAATAAAAACTATCTGTGACAAGCTCACTGTGACACACTGCTAAGGGAGTATAACCAGACCTTAAGGCCTGTGGAAATGGGTCGTTCATGCTAACCACTGCGCCACCGCAGCAAACCCTCAACTGATAAAGCTGTCTGTCCTCATCGTCCCTCATAAACATGCTAGGTGTTCCTCGTTTGATTCCTCCAGAGATGTTTCCTTCAGACTAAACATCATCATGTAGCAGCGGCGGATTGTTTTAGAGGTAGACATGCTCAGTATTGAGCCGACAGAGAAGAGAAACAAGCATGAAGAAGACAGGCTGTCACATGAATGTCAGGACCTAAGCAGGTCGTCCAACCATTGCTATCATCACCAGTGCTGGAGTTTCTCTTGCTTGGCCGTAAAGTCAATTTCTAATTCTTTCTTTTTCTGATGTTCTGCTGCTCTCTCTTGCTGCTTTTGGTACTCTTGGACCCAAACACATTCCCACTAAACCAACAGCTGCAGGGTTCAGATCAACTGTGATTAGACTGTCAGTTGTTACCACATCAGAGTACTTTTAAAAACATTCTTTGGAAAAGCATTAGTGTGAAGGCCCGGTTAGATGGGACATACAGGCTGTATCCTGATGCCATATCTGAGCCCGCTGTAGACCTGCCAGCTCTGGGAGGGAGGAGGGACTAACATAGTGCTCAGGTTCAGAGCATGTCCGTCCCTGCTTTGTCAGTCCTGGAGGTCAGGCTGGATTTTTATTTCCAAACTAACAAATAAAAAACTCCACATTTAAGGAGAGTTCTGTTATCAAGGTCAAATCAGCTCCTCTGCCAACGTCAGAAAGCCTCACTTTCTTCTCTTTTAACACAGCAGGAGCATTCAGTGTTCTGCTTCTCAATGTCTTTCACCTACTTTCTCCATCACCCCCCCCCCACACACACACACACACACACACACACACACACGCACCTCTAGTCTGTTCAAACTAGTTAGCTGCCCTTTGCCGACTGCAGCACAGCGTGAGCAGGAGCCCTGCTGACTCGCCCTCTGTTGATCAATCAACACCTACTAATGGAGAAGGAGATGAAAGAGGGAGAGAAGGAGATGTGGATGGAGGGAATATGGAGACATTCTATAATGACAAGCAATCAGGGACAGGAGGGGGGGGGGGGGGGGGGGGGGGGGGGGGGGCTTTATATAGCATATAAGGGTCAGTAATAACATCAGAGCTATTTAACCCCAATACAGGATCTCATCCATTGCCTGCAGTGAAGTCAGTACTGGATGGATGGATGGATGGATGGATGGATGGATGGATGGATGGATGGATGGATGGATGGATAGATAGATAGATAGATAGATAGATAGATAGATAGATAGATAGATAGATAGATAGATAGATAGATAGATAGATAGATAGATAGATAGAGCTTGTTCCATCTAGATAGCATTCAATGCGGATTGCTTCCAAAATGGCGGCAGTGTTTTAATAATTCAAGCTCACCGCAGGAGGCCTTCCTTTGATGATTCACTTTGAAGAACTAGTTCATCCCTTTCCTTCACTCGGCTTGTCGTCTCATGGGTTCGTCACCTGTCACAAAGTCAGCCTGTGAACTATTTCCTCCTTATACTTTTGCCATTATTTTTTCTGTCTTTCCGTATCTATTATTTTTGTTTTGCATTAAGTAAACACTCCGAGCTCACAGCTTAATCTTTCTCTTTCTGTGTCTGTATTACGCTTACATTGTAGCACATCAAAGCCAAATGCCTTTGATTCAGCCTTTAACTGTTACAGAGATTATAGCAGCATTATTCATTCCTAACCAGTTATGATCTATCAACTGCAGCTGTTGTTTGGCCGTTTGAGAAATAGGTACCGTCTGATGTAGGAAGGATAGAAATGTGGAGAAGGATGTCTTTCTTACTGTTATTGTTTCCAGTGATGAGTTCAGATCCTGCATCTTGCCAAGGATCACATCATTTAGTCCAATGTTTCCAACCATTGCACATTTGCAGGGACAGCGCACACTTTATAGTCATCAACAACTTCCTAACAAGCTTTTGTCCCATCTGACCAATCTTCTTAGCAAAACAGGGTTTTAAACATTTTCACAAAATCTCCAAAGGCCTGTAGTTGAGATGGTCGCTATTCCAGAAGCTAAAGCTCCTGTCATACCTTGACGGTTTAGTTATCTGATGATTGACATACATTAGGTGTCAGTTCCTCATCAGTCGTGGGGTCTATTTGATCCTAAACCTCTGAGTAACCTGTGCATAACTTCTGTGTAACTTATCAAGAACTTATCTACAATGCATTTCAACGTATCTGGAGTGTTCAAGACGAGCGCTGAATGTTTCTAACTTAGAGGCCTAAATGTTATTCTGCTTCATCCAATCCCTAATCAGTTTTTAAGTGCCTTTTTAACCTTAAACTGCTGGATCTCCTAGTTGTGTCCAAATTTTTATCATGTCATTCTTTTCTTCTTGTTGACTCTACATCTTCTCTGTTTTAGGTATACTCTACAAAGGCAATGGTGAGAACGTATTCATCTCCCAGCAGCCCCCTGTCATCAGCAGCATTATGGGTAAGTATAGACGCTGTTATTGTTATTGATGCCAGGCATCTCCAAACTCGGTCCTCAAGGCCCCCTGTCCTGCAGGTTTTAGAGGTTTCCTTGCTCCAGCACAGCTGATTTTAATTGAAAGCTGATTAACAGACTTTTGGTTTACTGCAATCATCATAATCAGCTGTGCTGAAGCAAACCTCTAAAATCTGCAGGACAGGGGGTCTTGAGGACCGAGTTTGGGGATGCCTGGTCTACGCTGACGATCACATGCTAATCATGATAGATGCTTCTTTACTCCATCCAATTGACGAAAGGTTTACCTCCTCCCTGTCAGACTTCTGCTGTTTTTGTTTTGTTTTTTTGTTGCACTGTAAGGTTCACATCATCAGAAAAATCTCCAGACAGCAACAATAACCTGAGTTGTTCTCTAATTATGATTTCATTTAAGGAAGAAAAGTGATCCATACAAACCTGGCCTATGAATAAGCTGTGATTAACCACATTGTTTGGTTGGCCTAATTTCACTGCCTGACCTCTGTAACCAATATGTCACTTTAACAAAACCTGGCAGAACTAAGTAGACATCATGAAGATTAGAGATGGCGTTACAGCAGAGCCTGAAGTTTAAAAACAAATAGTTTCCTCCCCAACCATGAACCATAGAGAGAGACGCTCTGCACAAATCTAGGAAACACTGGTGAACGTTTTCAGGAGCAGCTGGTTTACAAAACTTACTCCTAGAATGCTACCATAGCTCATGTAGGAGGTAGCACAAGAACAGATGAACAGATGAATAACCAAATCGCTGCTGGCTTCAGTGGTCATTTGTATTAGTAAGAAGACTTGATTTCTAGTAAAATGTTCAGTAGAATGGGAGGCAGATCTTTTAGTTATCAGGCTCCTCTCCTGTGGAACCAACTACCAGTTTTAGTCCGTGAGGCAGACAGCCTGTCTGCTTTTAAGGCTAGACTTAAAACGTTCCTTTTTGATAAAGCTTATAGTTAGAGTGGCTCAGGTTATCCTGAGCTATCTCTATAGTTATGCTGCTATAGGCTTAGACTGCTGGAGGACATAGGGACCCCTATTTCATCATTCTGCTTCATTCTATCTCTATTCTTCCACTCTGCAGAATCTGTTAGTTAAATCTCTAACGTTCTGCTCTATCTGATCTATCAGATGAAAGAAGGAAATTCTAGAAACCTCTTTGAGCAGCCATCTACCTTTTATGAGAATAAAGTCGTAAAATTAAGAAAATAAAGTCGTAAAATTACGAGAATAAAGTCGTAAAATTAAGAGAATAAAGTCGTAAAATTACGAGAAACAAGTTGTGTTTTATGACAACTCCTACGAGAAGCACTTGCTTCCCTAAAATGAGGAACGTCGTGATCATGTAAAGTTATACTTTGGCTCTGGTTACATAAATAAGGAAATCTTTTAGACCTGGCATCAAACTGGGCAGGAGGTCAAAGTGGACTCTGATTGGTGGAGCTGGTCGGCCGTCATCTGCTGGTTGAAGCTCCAAGCTTTCTTTCTGAAATGGGTCGTTGTTGTATAATGACTTTATTCCTTTAATATTACAACTTTTTTCTTGTAATGTTACGACTTTATTCCCAAAATTAAAAAAATCTCTAGCCTGGCCCTAATACTCCATAGTAAATTGCTTCATCTGGAAAAACTATTTATTTTGGTTTGTGATGAAAAACAAGTTGGGGCAGCACCGAGTCCAACTACAAAGAAATGAATTGTCTGGATGAAGCTAACGGGAACAGACCAGAGGAAGCTACTATGAGAAAAAGCAGAGAGAGCAGAACGTTAGAGATTGAACTAACAGATTCTGCAGAGTGGGAGAATAGAGATAGAATGAAGCAGAATGATGAAAAAGGGGTCCCTATGTCCTCCAGCAGTCTAAGCCTATAGCAGCAAACAAGACTTGTCTGAAGTTTATTTATTTCTGAAACATTGAACTGACAAAACTGGAAGGATGGTGGAAATCAAAGTTGTTTTCTTTTTATGGCACTGAATCTGCTGACAATGCAAGTTATTTCTCATCTAAAGTAGTTTCAGTGAGTAAAGGTGAACCTGAACCTGTGTGAAACTTTGTCTCCAGGAAACGGTCGCAGGCGCAGCATCTCCTGCCCCAGCTGTAACGGACAGGCAGAGGGCAATAAGCTGCTGGCGCCGCTTGCCCTCGCCTGTGGGGCGGATGGCAGCATTTTTGTTGGGGACTTTAACTACATCAGGAGGATCTACCCTTCTGGGAACGTTAGCAGCGTCATGGAGCTGAGGTAACAGGGGGGTCTACCTTTAAAGTCAAACTTCTCAAACTCCACTTCATCCATGTTTGTACAGTTCTCAGATGATCCATTCTCATGCTTCGTGTTCAATGTTTCTTAAATCTCCAACCCTAACATCTATCTGAAATCTTTCTTCCAATGATTTCTGCAGAGCATGATTTCAGTTTGTTGCATTGCTTGTTCCTCTTGTAAGTAAATCAATCAAGCTGTCTACTAACTCGTGTCTCTTCTGTGTTTCCTTGCCTTTGCTTGCACTGTGTTAAAGAAACAAAGATTTCAGGCATAGGTAAGAGAGGCTGAACCTTTTTGCCCTTTTTATATCTTTCCTCTTTTATTGTACTCTCAGCTTATTTTAGAAATCCGATTTATTTTCTCCCCCCTTTTTGGGGGCTTTCATTTGCCTGTAATGAACACCTTTAACTAAGCAGAGTAAAACAAATATATAATTGACATTGTGAGAGAGAGCCCTAAAATAATCTGTCATCTTGCTTTTTTTCCTCTGATTCATTTCTCCTTCACTGTCACTCCCTTTCTTCCTCTTGTCTTGACCTGTTTTCACACAAAATCAAGCCCCATCGACTGCTTGTCAGCTCACATGAACAGCAAAGCATCACTTTAGCTGCAGCTCTTAGCAAGGAGAGTAGTTGGCCAGAGGAGGCTGGGTTTGGTAGCAGCGCTGTGATCCGTCTCCTTCAGAATGGAAGCCATTTTAATTACACGACGTAAAAATATTTAGTGTTAGGAGACTTGTATGGCCGTGTTAGATGGGATACTAGGTAAATGTAAAAACCACCCTCCATTAGCCACATCTCTGTTGATTTTTAAGGAAGGTTATGCAACTTTTATGCAGTTAAAAGACCCTGGATCCACAGCTGTTGTCCGTATAATTAAAGAGCAGAATTTAGTTTGACACAAACTGTTTTCCGTCCATCACTCTTTCTCATCACATTTTTGTCTGGATTTCAGCTGCCGATGGTGAAAAATTCAACATTAGGCACAGTTATAAATACCTCCATGTTCCAGCAGTGCCTTCCTAAGTCAGCTGTTCCCATCTTCTTTGGACATGTTGAAAAAGTCCACAGCATGAGACTTTCTGGACGTGTCACAGCGCCCACACATCACGTATTCAGGGTGTCACTACCTGACCTGCACCGGTGTTCTGTCAGATGAGCATACACGGTCAGACCAGCATCCCCATAGTCAATACCCATTTATCTCTTTAGTTTATCTCTTTAATTTATCTCTTTAGATTATCCCTTTAGTTTATCTCTTCAGTATATCTCTTTAATTTATCTCTTTAGTTTGTCTCTTTAGTTTATCTCTTTAGTTAATCTCTTTATTTATCTCTCTAGATTATCTCTTTAGCTTGTCTCTTTAGTTTATGTCTTTAGTTTATCTCTTTAGATTATCTCTTTAGTTAGTCTCTTTTGTTTATCCCTTTAGTTTATCTCTTAAGTTTATCTCTATAATTTATCCCTTTAGTTTATTTCTTTAGTTTATCTATTAAATTTATCTATTTTATTTATCTCTTTAGCTTATCTCTTTAGTTTGTCTCTTTAGTTTATCCCTTTAGTTTATCTCTTTTGTTAATCTCTTTAGTTTATGTCTTTAGATTATCTCTTTAGTTTGTCTCTTTAGTTTATGTCTTTAATTAATCTTTTTAGGTTATCTCTTTAGTTTATCTCTATAGTTTATCCCTTTAGTTTATCTATTTAATTTATGTCTTTTATTTATCTCTTTAGATTATCTCTTTAATTTATCTCTGTAAGTTATCTTTTTAGTTTATCCCTTTAGTCATATACATAAAAACATATTTAATTACTTACTTTTTGGTTTTTTGAAGCATATGGTGATCTGTTAATCTTTATGTGAAAAAATAATTTGCATACATAAAATGCTTTTTTCATAGCTGTACTACCATAGATACTGCTAACTCTCCATACAGTATGCTAGTGACAATCTTATCTGTAAGTGCATGGAAAAAAAAAAGAATGAAATTCTAGGAAACCTGTGTAAACGACACATCACTATGTCACTTCTAAGGAATTTAAACAATTGCTTCTGAAATATTCCAGGATTAATACTGATTGTTATCAGATTAACTCATCTAATTAGAACTGAAAGTTATGCTACATTATGTAAATGCAACCACCCAGTCACCTCAGCCTGCTCAGTGCTTGAAGCTGCTCTAGCTGACGGTGGCTGACCTGATTCCTGATTCATTTGACTAATAATAGTTTTAGATGTAATATGTACCTCAGCCGATCCTTCAGGCATGACTTGTTGACACCGCTTGTTGCGGGTTATTTAGTAGTTTGATGATGTGACAGAAATATTACGACACAGTTTGTTTAATGTAAATTCCTGATATATAAAATTGTTCTACCTAGATTGCAGGATTTGCCAAATTTTATTATTATTATATTTTATTTTATTTAGCTTAAATAAGTTTGCTATAGGAAAAAAATGAAATATTAAAGAAACATATAAAGACATACAAAGAGCCATACAAAGAAAACCAGAGTTCCTACATAATACGTTTATATATAAATGATATTTGTATCATCATGTCTACAGTATTTGTAAAATCTTGAAGATTATCAGTTTAAGCTGAGTATGAATGTTAACGTTGTTCTAAGTGAATAGTTTTTTTCTCACTGAGTCACTCAGAATGTTTGCTGCAGTATAAATCTATCAGGAATCATTGAATTCCTGCAGCCCTAGCGCACAGAGCAGCCAGCATCCAAAGAGCAGAGGGGATTCTGCAACTGGATTTATTTGGATTCAAAGCAAACTGAACACGTGGAAAACAATCTACATGTTTAAGGATAAAAACCGAAATAAAGCAGCTGCCCTGCCAGCAGCGGCTCTTGTAGTTTTCTTCAGTGAGTAACGACAAACCGAATAAAAAATCCTTCCTTGTTCATTAATAAAGTCCAGAGCAGATTAAAGATTCACCGCTCTATGCTGGTTAAAACCGTCCCTGCTGTGGTTTCTCTGGCTCCGCTTATTTATTACAGGGAAAAAAAGGGGAGCTTTTAAATTGCTCCCAGTTATTTCAGGTTGATTTGATATGAATGAAGACCTGATGGATACGGCCTCGTTTCTTTGGCATTAAAAGGAACAATTAAATTCAGCTCCTAAGTGTCATTAAATTAATCAGATCTCAATATTACAGCATTTTTTAAAATTCTGGTCCAAATCCTGACCGATGCTGACCCGTTCTTAGAGATTAGAGTTAGTGTCTGTGTTTCTGGAGCTGACCTAGTGTTCTCAGGGGCTGCAGCTTTTAGCTTGTGTGCTGTCAAAGGTCCATCATCCATGAAAACTCTTGTTCTCCATCATTCTGACCTCTTCAAAAGGCCAGAAGCTTCACCTGTGGAAGTCCAGAGGGCTCATCACAACCTCCTCCTTTAATCCTCTGGACACATATTTTGTTCTGTATATAAACAAACCGCTTTTCCATCATGGCAGCCATGTTTCAAAGCTCCTGTCCATCTCTGATCCTCAGTCCAAAGGTTTAGACGTCTCTGCCTGAGCAGAACAGAGGTGTCAAAAGTATTCATATTTATTACTCCTGTATAAATCCTACTGTTTAAAAACAAGTTTGTAGAAGTTAGAGAATCAACTTAAGCATTTTACTCCGGTAAAAAGTGTAAAAGTACAGTTTTTCTATAAAACTACTTAAAGTATAAAAGTCAAAGTAATGCAGGAAAAATGTTAATGACAGAAGCTTTACTGCTCTACCCTGTTAAAGGAACATTTTCTAAAATTCTGGATGATAACTTCCTTAGACTTCATTTTCTAAGTTTTATAACTAATAGTAACAGTGTCACATTTTACAGCGGAGTATTGGGGCCAGGCTAAAGGTATTTTTTTGATGTATTTCGAAAATGAAGTCATTATGAGAATATAGTCGTAAAATTGTGAGAATAAAGTCGTAATATTACGACAAAAAAGTCACAACGAGAATAGTCATGAAATTACAATAATAAAGTCGTAATATTACGAGAATAAAGTCCTAAAATTACCAGGAACAAGTTGTATTTTATGACAACTCCTACAAGAAGCATTTTGTTCCCTAAAATGAGGAATGTCGTGATCATATAAAGTCCTATTTTGGCTCTTTTTACACAAATAAGGAAGCCTTTTAGCAGCAGCATCAAACTGGGCAGGATGTCAAAGTGGGTTGCTGATTGGTGGAGCTGGTCGGCCATCATCTGCTGGTCGGAGCTCGAAGCTTTCTTTCTGAAACGGGTTGTTGTTTTATAATGACTTTATTCTCGTAATATTACAACTTTTTTCTTTAATTAATGTTGTTAATGTTACGACTTTATTCTCAATATGGCCCTAATACTCCGTTGTAAAATGTAACTTTGCTTCATCTGGAAAAACTATTTATTTTGGTATGTGGTGAACAACAAGTTGGGGCAGCACCGAGTCCAACCACAAAGAAATTAATTGTCTGGATGAAACTAATTATTTGGAGGGTTTTTATTTTCTTTTAATGAAAGTCTATTTTTATAAAAATGTAAGGAGTAAAAGTAAAAGGTTTTCTAAAAAATAATTACTCCAGTAAAGTATAGATACCCAACATTTTTGCTTAACTAAAGGTAACAAAGTATTTGTAGATTGTTGCCGACACCTCTGGAGCAGAAACACTCACCTGCTGCCATGAGCTCTGCACCGGTGGCAGCCTGTGTCGTGCTCCACAGGCAGACATGCTGGGGATGTTCCTAAGCAGCTAACCGCTGTCTGAGGGAGCGTTGATGCAAAGTGAAGAGGTTTCATAATTAGAAGACAAACATGGCGCCACTCTCCCAGCAGTCGACCTTTCTCAGTGTTTACCTGTGACACGTGTCAGCGCTGGGTTTCAGGACCAGTTTCCATTGGGGGTCACCTGCGGACGCGTTCAGCCTGTGCTTTGTTCGCCATGCTGCCGTTTTCCTTCCTCCTCTCTGCTGAACCGTCTCCCTTTGCTTTAACGTCTCCTGTTCCAAACCCAGCTCCTAGCATGACTCCTTTGCCCTGCTCCCTTCACTCCATCCTTGCCTCCTTTCCTCTCAATCCTCCAGTCTTTGCCTCCATTTCTCCTTCACTTTTTCACTGACATGTTCGGGTAACCGTGCCTCCTAGATGACAGCTTTCTCTTTCAGCTCCAAATAAATCTACGTCGTGAGAAAATCTTTTAGGGAAAATGTCCTCCTTTGTCCTTAGAAACATGCTTTTATGTTGACTTGCTCAAATAGAAAGTAGAGCTGCAAATCGGAAGGGATCAAATATGAAAGTAGGAGCTGGAGTTGTAAACATGTCTTTCTTTCTTCATCCTTATATTTGACTTGTATGCAGTTAAAAATATATCAGTTGCCTTCATTTGAACTCGGATGCACATCTGAAAACACCTTTTTAAGTCCTCAATCGCACTACTTGCTGCATGTTTTTTTTTTTAATTCTTCGCATTTCTTTAAATGAATTATGTTTGTTTTAAGGCTTTACGTTGTTTCTAATAGGGTTCCTTGTGTCCATGAAGCTTTGTGTGTTCTGCAGTCGTCTGTTTATTTTTAGCCGTCCTAATTAACACCCTGTCATCATCTGCTGATTGTTTGTGACCATTGGGACCCGAGGCCAGAGGCCCGAGCGCACACACAGCCCTAACATGACAGAAAGCGATAGCTCTCATTAAATCAAAGACAGGCTTATTTTTATCTATCACACCCTTTCTTTACAAGTAGCTCTGAATCCATGTGCAGTTGAAGAAAACTGAACATCCTGGCTATTTATTTATTTATAGGGCAAGTTAGCATTTTTGATCACTTTCATCCCCCTTACAAATGGAGTCTAGAGCACAAGATCTATATCCAGCCATTCAAGCAAAGATCCTGCTACATGGTTGTAACCTTATTTTAGCATCTGACCAATCAGATTAGCCCTTGAATGATATAATACCTGCTGTAAATTAAGGTCGAAAAAAAGTTAACAAGTCAAGAAAAAAAAGGCAAAAAGCTAATTGAAAAGTAAAAAAATAAAGTTAAAAAGTTAATAAGCTTAAGTAACAATTATATTTAGGTTTATAAACTAAAAAATATAGGTGCCAGTATCAGCATTAATGCCTCTGAGGCCAGAGGTACACTGTGCGATTTTTTTGCCCTTTTCGGGCCGACTTTCCAGTCGCGCGAGAATTTTTCGATCGGCCCGACTTTCAGCCCAATGGTTTGGTGTACAGGCGGTAATGAGGCGCGATCAGCCTCTCACAACCACCTCCACATCAGGAATCGTAAAGTTGGGAGAAAATCAAACATGTGTGATTTTCAGTCGGCCGTCGTAAGGTTTTGTTTTGTTGCATTTCAAACATGGCCAAATCTTGCGCAAAGAACGATTGTTCTTCTTTATCTTCCTCTCAGACAGACAGAGAAGTATTTACATATTTCTGTAAAAGTGACAGACCGTAGTAGCCACGTTTGCTCAGCCATGTATTTGTCTAAATACGTCGTCGCCTTTTCTTTTTAGGGCTTTCAGCACAAAATTGCACAAATCGCCAAGGCAGCGCGTTACACTCACTGTTTTTTTAATGTTACTAAGGTAATAAGGTCTTGTCCTGGATTCCAATAACGCAAGTATTTCACTGAGGGATAACAGGCCTCATAAAAGTAAAAACCGATTAGTTCCATTTGAGTTTTGTTGCATTTCAAACATGGCAGCTTCTTTTTTTTTTTTAAAACAAAAAAAATAACAAGAAAAAGCTTCCTGGATTGGAAGGGAAATATCTTCAAACTTGGAAACTAAGCCCAGTGGATTGTTTTTTTTGGGTTTTTTTTGGAAAGACTATGACCTGGATGACAGAATCTCCACCAGCATGGCAGCGACTTTGTTTTATCTCATCTGACCTTAATTTCTTTATTGGTTTGAAACCTTAGTGGTGGATTTTAATGCTAATCCAGTCCCAGTTACAACCGAATCAGGATAAATTTGGTATGCTGATTGTTTAAAAGCATGCAGCAACTCCCTTTGAAGTGGAGAGACGTCCAGACGAAGCTGGCTGAGGAGGAGCATCCGTCTGCTGGGATCCAACATTCTGCTGGATGTTTTTATTTTACACTTGGATTGGGACCCAGACTCCCATCTCTTTGAGTTGATCCGTCTGTCCTGTAGAAACGCTGGAATAGTCTTGGCTCAGCATGTACATGCACCATTGATGACATCATCCCCGTAGAGCTTTGTGTTATTGGGACGGCACCAGAGTGGTGGTCCAGCATCATCCTCTCAGCCAATAGAGATTTGGAATTCACCACTGATTCCCACTTTTAGCCAATCATCTAAAATCCATTACTGTTTCTCTTTAGCCAACTGGAACATTGACAACCATGGACTCCTGTTTTCTGCCCGTTTGTTTGTTTTCTTTGTCGTGCATTTTCTGCTTTACGTTGACTTTTTCTGGCTCCAAGCCTCCATATCTGCCAAGGCATCAGTGTTTTCTGTTGGACCTGCTTCAGATGTCAGAATCCTTTCCATTGTCTGAGTTGACAAGGACATTAGCCAGATACAACAGCTTGCTAAGGTCTCCAGCTCTCATTCAGCTGCAGACTCATTCCCTGTAGGTCTCTGCAGGTATGGGTTTTCTAAAAGCAACGGGATTCTATCATTAAACCATCCAAGAAGAAACAGGGGTTCTGTTTTCATGTTGCTTCTTGCTTCTCGTAGCTGCAGGATATCAATGGGGTAGAGTCTGGATGTAGGAGACCAAACAGCAGACGTCTCCTAAGAAGTTTCCTAAGAAGAGAGCCTGAACCTTTTCCTTTGCCTCCTTCCCTTTCTCAGCCTGCTGATCTTTAACAGCAACAAATTCTTTCAATTCTTATAGATGATTATCAATATTTGAATATTTCTGTCTTGTTAGTTGGTCCTCGGTATCCATAGCAACAGCTTCAGAGATGCTGATACAGGAGAAAGCAGTAGTATAGTAGTTTCCTGCATGATCAGCTGCACACCTCCATCCCCCCCATTAACCCCCAGTTTATGTGTCTTCACCCAGCCAGGTCAAACGGCTGGACAAAAATAGAAAACCGTGATCATTTCCTGACTTTTATCAGCAACACTAATCGTTTGTTTATCAACCGGGTGAATTAGATGATCATGAACTTCCTGTTTGTCTGTCTCTGTCGCCCACAGCAACAACCCTGCACACCGCTACTACTTGGCCACCGACCCAGTAACCGGACAGCTGTACGTGTCCGACACCAACTCCAGGAGAATTTACCGTCCCAAGATGCTCAGCGGCGCCCGGGACCTCAACAGTAAGCAGAAAAAGCTCTGCGTTTGCAGAAATCAAAGCGTCCCGCTCCATCATTCTTTCATATCGGGTTGTTTGGAGGAACCCTGCAGCGTGTGCATCTGTGTTCAGGTAACGGAGAGGTGGTGGCAGGCACAGGTGAGCAGTGTCCTCCTTTCGACGAGGCCCGATGTGGCGATGGGAGGAAAGCAACAGAGGCGCAGCTACTGGGACCAAAAGGTACACCCACCCCCCGCCCCCACCACACCTGTGACCCACAGCAGCTGCTTCTAGATCTAGATCTCAGCACACATGACCAGACACCTGTTTGGGTTCACATTAAGGTGTTCTCCTCCGCCTGACTTCTAACACTGTGAAGTCACTCCTTTTGGTGATTTGTTGCTCTAGCTGATCTAGGTTGATATTTCCGTCGTTATAACACCCCCTCCCCCCCCCTCCCCCCAACAAACCCACACTCTCACTATTTCTAGCCGCAATGCTAAAGATAAATGATGTTTAGAGGTTGTCTAACTGAAGACTAAAGCCTGGATCTGGGACATGCAGATCATTTCCGGCCTCCATGGATTTTCTAGGGATGATCATTAAGTTTTGGTCATAAATGTTCTGTTCTAAAACATTTTTGTCCAAAACGTTTTGCCATATGAGCACCACAACTGTCCAACTACTTTTTTGCTACATTCCAAGTCATACTGTAATTGTCACCTCACAGTACTGGATGCTTGAAACTAAGATTAGCCATTAGCCAATTAGCATTAATTCAACTTTTTTTGTCAGTTTGGCTTAAATTTGTGTTTTAACTCATTGGGATTCCACAAAACATATTTTATCCTAAATCTATTAGCTGATCTTTAAATATGAGGAATAAAATAACGAACGGTGAGTCAGAGGGTCCAGTGGGCGGTCTTCAAAGACGATAGTAGATAATGAACCCAGATTAAGGCCTCTACTGAACCTGACTGCAGCCCAGTAACCATAAGAAGGCTAATTACTGTTTCTTCTTCCTTTTCACTAATTGCCAACTTTTGAATGAAAACATCTAAGATGGATTTATTGCAAAAAAATATCTCAAAATGAGAAGAAATGTCTTAAAATAAGTGTATTTACACTTAATTTGAGCAGGTAAATAACACGATCTGTAAGTGGAATGGGTGTTTTTTTTGTTTGTTTTTTCATACCAATTTGCATTTGCAGGTTCGTGGAGCAAAATCTGAACTTTTCTTAAAGCTTCTTATTAAAGAAAAAAGGAGAAATATATGAAGCCTAAATAATTTCAGCTATTGTTATTATTATTATTATTATTATTATTATTATTATTGCCTTTAATTCAATTTAATGCAGTTCATTTCAATACCGCCAATTCACAACACACGTCATCTCAAGGCACTTTACAGTTCACCTGATCATCAAGTCAGATTGATTCAAAGTTTTCTATCTAAGGAAAACCAGCTGATTGCATCGACTCATTGACTCTTCAGCAATCCCTCACACTGAGCATGCTTGTAGGGACAGTGGAGAGGAAAAATTCTGTTTTAACAGGAAGAATCCTCCAGCAGAACCAGGCTCAGTGTGAGCGGCCATCTGCTGAGGCCGACTGGGGTTCAAGGAGACAGAAGCAGAGATAGAAAAAGAAGCATAGATACAAAAGGTAACTGTAAAAGGCGGCGCCGTCCAGGAAACACACAGCCAGGCAGACGAGCTCCGAGCCAGCTCCCATGTCAGAGGATGAAGAGAGAACATCCAGTTAGTCACGGTCAGAGAAACAGGACCACACTGAAAAACAGGCTGATCTCCAGCATCTATAAACAAAGGTGTTGATGGCAGCAGCACAGCTGATATCACAGCCAAACAGGAACAGACCAGATGAAGCTACTATGAGAAAAAGCAGAGAGAGCAGAACGTTAGAGATTGAACTAACAGATTCTGCAGAGTGGAAGAATAGAGATAGAATGAAGCAGAATGATGAAAAAGGGGTCCCTATGTCCTCCAGCAGTCTAAGCCTATAGCAGCAGAACTATAGAGATAGCTCAGGATAACCTGAGCCTTATTAAGATACAGTAATATATATTATGCACTTCAAATCAGATAATGGGGATTCTTTCCTGCCCAGAAGAAATAAAAACACATTTTTTTTCTGGAATAATTGACTTACTTATGTTTCATGTTTTGCAGTGTGAAAGGTGAAACAACTTTTTCATGATTAGGAGAAAAAAGTTGATGTTAGCATTCCTGATTGCTTCCAGTTTTACTGGGAAATCCCATCCCAGGTTTTTTTTCTCAGTGACACAGAGGAGCATGAGTTGGTTCTTTCAGAGGAACGGTGGAGGTGCTTCAAAGTGCTGCTGGCTGTGCTGTGCAGCGATAACTGCTCCATCATGGGGATAGAACTGCAGCTCACCTCTGCTGTATGAAGCAGCACCTGATTGAAGCACAGCTCACCTATAGCATGTCTCCCTGACCTCCCATTGAATACAGCTGAGCACATTACAGGAGGGTTGGGTGGATGAATATCTTCAGGTTAAGGATGGGAGGAACTCTGGTTTTTGATCACCAGTCTTCAGTTAAAATGCATCTTCTTTGTCTATTGTTTTTATTTTTCAATTTTGAAGCTCAGCATCCAACCCTTGTAGCATTAAATTGGAGGTTTTCCTCTCTAACAGAGATCTTAATCTGTAGTGTGTCTCCACCTTTTGTCTTACAGCATGCTGCACGGTGCAGCATGAGGGGAGGTCTCCTCCTGCAGCAGAACGCTCGACTCTAAACTGACACATTTCATTAGCTGTAGCTGTGTTCCTGTTAGATTGCTGTTGTCTTTTGGAGGGAGGCAGTACGCAGCTGAAGCTGAACCCCACCTCCACCGTTCCTCTGGACGGACAGATCTCACAGCTAATCCCCCCCCCCTGCTCTTTGCTGCAGGTTTTGCATGTGACTGTGCCTTTTCTCCCTATAGACACATATATATATCCTGGGAGAATTATGAATGCCGTTGGTGCTTTAGAGGAAGAGAATATCAAGTGGGTCAGTATATCATTTACAGGAGCAGCTCTGAGGCTTTCAGCCTGGATCTGTCCAGACAGACAAGGTGGTAATTTAAAAATATCAGCGCTGTGATTCTTTCACCAGCCTCAGCAAATCACAGAGCGATGGCTTCAACATCTGAGGGAACATACGGAGCTCAGTGAGCTGTCGAAGGACTGACCAGCAAAGTGTGTCCATCGTTACAGTGCACGCTTTGCAGAACGCATGGGAACCAGAGCTGTTTGTTTGGTCATGAGGGGACGGATATAAAATCGATGAATTATCTTTAGGAGTTTCACTGCAAAAGGTTTATTTAATGTCTGCAGCAAGGCAAAATGGACCTTACAGCTAAAACGCTGACAGAACAGACCCAAACCATGCTTCTACTGCCACCGTGCCTCACAGATACAAGAAGGATCAATTTAAATAAACATACTTTATAAATCCACGTTTTTCTATCCTTACATCCAGCAGACAGTAAAGATAAGTTCTCTGATAACAAGCATGTAAAATGCTTTAAGTTCAGTTTTGAAGAGTCTTGGAAATGATTTGTTATATATTATAATGTTTTACTCTGTTTCTTTAAGCAGCTTTTTACCATTCTGTTTGATATAAATAAAGTTTTACTATTATTCATTTTTTCTAGTGGTGGGACTTGATTAAAATTCTTAATCAAGCGTTTTAAAGGGTCTGTAATTAATCACAACTAATTGCATTGAAATTAAAACAAACATATATTATTAGAAAAATAAACCTTGGATTTGATTTAAAACCACTTTTTGCTCCAAATTGATTAAGTTAGAAAAATGAGTAGAGAAACATGAATATTGATTCTTTTTAATCCATTAATCAGGTCATTCAACCATCATATTGGTGGAAATTTATAATTATATAATATATGTTTAAAAATGCCTTTTTTTTTTTTTTTTACAATATAGAGTTTATGTATTTGCTTTCTTTGTCCCCCGCACCACCCCCCCACCCCCATGTCCAAACGCCTTCCTGGGATGTAACGTCCTGCTGTGTCTGTCGGCCCCCGCAGGCATCGCCGTGGATAAGAACGGCCTGATCTACTTCGTGGACGGAACCATGATCCGGAAAGTGGACCGTAACGGAATCATCTCCACCGTGCTGGGCAGCAACGACCTGACCTCTGCACGACCTTTGACCTGCGACACCAGCATGCACATAAGACAGGTTAGCAAACAGCCGCTCTCAACGGGCCCTGCTGGTATTTTCATTTGGGATTCAGGGAGCAGAGGGTACCGATCGAATCGATTAGACAGAGAGGGAGTTTTTGGAGGGTGATCTAACTTCCATTCTGCTTCTTTTCTGTTCTTCATCCTCAGTTAATGTCCCTGTCGACTCTGTTGTCTGAATGAATTTACATTTAAAATTGGTGCACTATATTTGCAACTAAACAAGTCGCTCGCCAACCTGCTCCTTCTAGCATTTGGTTCTTCTGTTTGACTGTGACACATTCAGATCTTTGTTGCACAATAATTAGGATCCTATTCAGTCTGAGTGGGAGTTTCACATATTTCCTGGTTAATGTCTGTGTTACAACCAATGATCCAAAGAAGAATCAAACTCACGGCTCTTCTTCTTATTTAGGTTCGATTAGAATGGCCCACCGATCTAGCCATCAACCCCATGGATAACTCCATCTACGTCCTGGACAACAATGTTGTGCTGCAGATCACTGAAAACAGACAGGTATGATTATTTTTTTGTTTCTTTTCCATCTAACATCTAGGCTTCCTGACCTAGTCAAAGTTACTCTTTATCCAGTTTGTTCAAACCAAAGCTGTTTAGGAACATAAAATTAAGTCGCCACCCACTTAAGAGTTTTATTTCATATAAATCTAAACAAGCTGCTCTGAGACGGCTTGAAAGGGCTGTGAAGGAAGCCATCTGTTCAGGAAGAAAAACCAGCCTTAAACAGAGGGGGTGGACTCAGGTTTCAGCTATTAAAAACCTACAATGCAGCAATAGAATTGATTCCTTCCCGCTATCATCGCAACCCCAACAGACCAGGCCAACAATTCCCTTTAACGACCCCCCTTTCAGAGACATAGACAGGTACGGGGCATTGCAAGCTAACAAAAGAAGCCAAACGACCCCCATTCCAAAGGGGTTGACCCGTTCGTCCCTTTCAGTTTGCATATTTTCTATACAAAAACAAGGCTTTGTTTTTGGTTCACTATAAAGCCTGGAACTCAACGCTGGTTCTGACATTCTGGATTCAAAAAGCTTCCTGAATGGGAAGCGAAACGTCTTCAAACAAAGTCCAGTGGATTGTTTTTAAACTTTTTTGGAATGAGCTACTCAGAGGTTTCTAGGAACATTCTAGAATATAATGTATAAAAAGTTTAAGCTGTATGAAGCCTTCTGCAGAGGGCAGTAAATCAGCCTCAGTCCTTTTGTTCTAAGCATCTCCATCCGTCCCCCCCACTGCTCTGCGTTCAGGTCCGGATCGTGGCAGGTCGTCCCATGCACTGCCAGGTTCCTGGCATAGAGTACACCATGGGGAAGAGAGCGGTGCAGACCATGCTGGAGGGAGCAACGGCCATTGCCCTGTCATACAACGGCATCCTCTACATCGCAGAGACGGATGAGAAGAAGATGCACCGCATTCGACAAGTAATCCATGTTCTCATATTTACTCAGCCCTTCCAGATTAGGCCTGGATTATCCAGATATTCCAAATCAGAGTAAAGATGAAGCTGTTAATTTAAAAACAATTCTCGGACCAGGAATCCTAAGATCGTCATTTTTTTCTTAAAATAAGTGCATTCTTTCTTGAATTGAGGAGGTAAGTGAGACACTTTGCCAATAGGGCAAGACATTTTACATTGAATATAAGAAAAAACTATTATGTCTTATATAAAGTGCATATTATCTGATTATCTTATTTCACTCCATTGGCAAACCATCTTATTTACCTGCTCAAATTAAGGGTAAATGCACTTAATTTAAGAATTCTTTTTACTTATTTCTAGATCGTTTTTGCAGTGATGCTGGTGTTTCTCATTTTTCATTGCTGCCCTTCTGCCATTTTTTAGGTGTCGACAGATGGAGAAATTACCCATCTTGCTGGTGCACTATCTGACTGCGACTGTAAGGTACAACAAAGTTACTGCAAACTTACTCTTACAGCCTAACTGATTTGTTTCTGTTCAGAAACCGTGTTTGACAATTAATTAGGAAAATACTTCCTCTTTATCTCTTCCTGTTTTGATTTTATTTTGCTTTTTCCTTTGCAGAGTGACGCCAACTGCGACTGCTATCAGACAGGAGACGGCTACGCTAAAGACGCCAGGCTTAGCTGTCCCTCCTCTCTGGTGGTGTCACCAGATGGGACTCTGTACGTGGCAGACCTGGGAAATATTCGGATCCGGGCCATAAGGCGCAACCAGCCGCGCACCGGTATTAACCCCACAGAAAGAGTTGTTCTTGGTTTCCAGACATCAGTGCTGCATTTTTTCTGAGGGGGGTCTGTGAGGGCTTACCGAGCTATGAAATATTCAGCACTGAACCTAACAGAACCACCAGGGGGCGCCTGTGAGCTGGTGTGTTTGGTCTCCAAGTTTATACCAATATTTATGCACCTGGTTCTGTTGTTTCAGGTGTCTCCTCCAAGGGACAATCATTTAGCATATTTCCAGATTATCACAGTTAGGATGTCATATTTTATATTTAATTATGCTTTCATTCAGGAAGAAGACATTTTTAAAGGCACAGTGCCATCTAATGGATTAAAATCTTCAGATTTGTCCTTTTGGAAAATTCATTTGTCTCATTTTTTTTTTACAATAAAACTGACAGATTTATTAGAATTAGCAAACAATACTCATTTTTTAAAGGACAGAAATGCCTGTTTATTATTTAGCATCATAGTGGGATCAGGTCTGATGGCAGCGTCTCTGAGGTTGGTGCAGGAAAAGAAAGTCAGAGAAACATTAAAGAAGCACATCTGTCTAGTTCAACATGTTTAGCTGCTTTATTTACGCTTCTCTTTTATTGCATTCAGTTAAGAAGAGATGATTACATTCAATTTGTTTTAGCACATGTTGATGAAGGTGTAGGTGTCCCTGCTAGCTTCAGCTGCATTAAATCACTTAAGCAAATAGGAGGTAGCAAAGCCCAGAGGGTAGGAGGATTCGTTTATTACTGAATGAAGCTGGTTCAGACCGATGAGGCAGAGAAAAACAAGCAGAAAGTTCTGGTTAAAATATCAACTGAGAGAAAATCAGAAAGAGTTAAAGGGGGCATTGCTGTTGTATAGATAGGAGCAGAACAGGTTATTTCCCCTGGACTAAACGTGACTGCAGACTTTTGAGATTTTTTAATGTGTGCATCAACTTAAACACTGGAAAAACGATCTAGAAATGAGAAAAATGTCTTAAATTAAGTATATTTACCCTTAATTTGAGTAGGTAAATGAGATAGTTTGCCAATGGAATGAGTATTTTTACTCTTAAAATAAGATAATTAGATAATACGCACTTGAAATAAGACAATGCTATTGTGTTTTCTCATTTTAGATCTAAATTGTCTTATTCCATTGGCAAAATGTCTGTTTTACCTCCTCAATCTGAGAACAATTCACTTATTTTAAGAAATTATCTTAAATTATATTTATCTAGATTTTGTTTTTTTCCAGTGTAATACATATATATATATATATATATATATATATATATATCCACATTTATCCAAGGGGGAGTACAGAGTTTTCCATAATTCACAAGAAAGAGGGTCACTTATCCATGCAATAACAGGTGGTTATTGTGTACATTTCTGTAAATACATTTTCAGTGTTGACCAAGGTCCAGACAATCTGGAATCTAGTTGATTATCTAGGATTATGGCGGCCTGTTCCTTGGCAACCAATTCCAAAAAGTCTTTGTTCCAATTCTGTGCATCAAAGCAATTATAGTTCCTTTCCTTCCAGTTCAGCAATATTAAAGCTTTGGCTGCCAAAAAGCCCAATGATGTGATATAGTCCACGTTCTTTGATTTAGAGTCTTGAGTCTTAATTAAAAGTAGACAGTCCAGGGGACAAAGTGATATTTCCACATCTAGCATAAGAAACAATGTGTCAGTTATATTCCTCCACAATGTCTGAACAGGAGGGCAGTTTTCTTATTTTAAGTCTAAATTGTCTTGTTCCATTAGCAAAATGTCTCTTTTATCTCCTCAATTCATGAACAAATGCACTTATTTTAGAAATGAGAGTCTCCTCCTCTCTTCTTCATCTGTAGGCTCTCTGGCTTCAGGACCCAGCTCCTATGAAGTGGCGTCTCCAGCCTCTCAGGAACTTTACGTGTTCGATTCAAACGGGACTCACCAGTTCACCATGTCTCTCATCACTGGAGACTTTAAATATAACTTCAGCTACAGGTTGCTTTTCATCACTCTCAGCTGCTACTTTATGCCGTACCTTTTAAAGATGGAGTTTGTTTTCATTTTCTGCTGTCCTGTTATCTCAGCAATGAGGAGGATGTTACCGCGGTGACGGACAGCAGCGGAAACACGCTCCGTATCCGTAGAGACACCAACAGGATGCCGGTCCGTGTGGTCGCTCCTGACAATCAGGTAATATTTCACATTTGTCCATCCGTGCATTATGAGGACGCAGCTATCTGATTATCAGCTGATGGTTGTTGTTTTTTTTTTTTTATGTACAGGTCATCTGGCTGACGATTGGGACCAATGGAGGACTAAAGTCTCTCACAGCTCAGGGTCAGGAGCTGGTTTTATTTACTTACCATGGAAACAGCGGCTTGCTGGCCACCAAGAGCATCCAGATTGGCTGGACAACTTTCTATGAGTACGAAAATCTCTTTTCTGATCTTCGCATCTTATCAATCATCTTATCAATCACTCATCAGGAGTAACCAATAATGACTGATGTCTGAGTCACTGGGCAGGAAAACATAGTTAGGTTAAATTTCCTGACTCTTTCAGTTCTAAACAACAGTTTCTATCGGGTAAAATCCTTCCAGCAGCGAGCATTCAGGCATTGACTTTTAGAAGTTTGCATCAAGTCATTTTTCCTGCAGCAGATTTCATAGAGTTGTTGACTCATAGTAGATTATATCGATCTGTGGGCTTGCAACCGTTTGCATTGAGTCATTGTTGTGCAGCAGATCGTATCGAGTCAGTAACTTGTTTCAAGTCGTTGACTCTTAAGCCAGGCATACACTCGCGATTTTTTTCAGTCATTGCACGCAGCTACAGCTCACACTGTACAACCAAACCGCAGGGTTTGGTCGTACATTGTGAGTTCACAGCTCATGATGCATGTGCAGCACGACGCTCTGATGCGATCTACCTGCTCACACTGTACGTCTAAAAATCACGTAGGACTCAGCTCCACAGTGAGATGGCGCTACTCGGACTCGTCTATCCACAAGCCAAACCAGTAGAAGAGGAATATGAAGCTCACTAGAGTGAAACGCGCTGCCTTGGCAATTTGTGCGATTTCGTGCTGAAAGTCCTAAAAAGAAAAGGCGACGACGGACAAAGACATGGCTGACCAGACGTGGCTACTACGGTCTGTCAATTTTCCAGAAAGAACTCCGTTGCCCCCCGCCATGCTTCTGGGTTTTCATCTCAGAGGAAAAAGAAGAATCCTTGTTTGCCCACTGAGCGATTTGCCCACGACCACCTTACGACGGCGGACTGAATTTCAAACATGTTTGATTTTCTCCCGACCTCACGATTCCTGATCAGGTTGTGGACGTGAGAGGCTGATCGCCCCTCGTTAGCCCCTGTACACTACACCACGCACCATCAGGCTAAAGTCGAGCTGATCGGGAAAATTTCTCACAACTGGAAAGTCGCCCGAAAAGGGTAAAAAAATCGTACAGTTAACGGCTTAAGCAGATGCCGTTAGCATCGTTGAATTGCAGCAGTGGAGAGTAGAGGCTGATTTTTAAGTAATATGAAGCAGCTACACGCCACACTTTGCAGTTTCAGCACCGCTCCAAACACAAACACCCGCAGTGTAAGGCAGCCTCTGCTGTGGAAAGTAAAGCTGTTTTCCAGCTGATGCCAGCTGCTGGATGCAGCCACATCATCCAGATACAGAACAGAAACAGTTTGTGTTTTTCTCTTCTTGATGTAAACAACTGTTTTCTTTTGAACGTGCAATAGAGCTTTACAGTACCAGCCATTCAAAATGTCCTGCCCAGTCAAACGCCAGCCGAATGGCAGCCCACTTCCCTGCAACTCCCAGCAGAATCCCCTCCAACATCCAGCCACTAAGGTGGCTTTTTACTCTGACTCCACCTTTTCACTGAATAACAGGATCTGACCAGGAGATGTCACTTCTCTTTAGATCTTAATGTCCACAACTCATGAAAAGAATATTTTAGATGTTTAAAAAGGAATTGTAGGGGTCCAGCCAAGGGCCCATTAAGGAAAGTGGGGACATTTTGAATGGCTCCTACTGTAGGTTCTCTGAGCTTCTAGAAGTTTTTGTGACATGGAAGGCTGGCCTTATTAGCGTTTGTGGTCTCATTCACTGCAAAAACGATCTAGAAATAAGTAAAAATGTCTTAAATTAAGTGTTTTTACCTTTAATTTGAGTAGATAAATGAGATAGTTTGCCAGTGGAATGAGTATTTTTACACTTAAAATAAGATAATTACATAGAATACACTTGAAATAAGACAATGCTATTGTGTTTTCTTATTTTAAATGTAAATTGTCTTGTTCTTTAGTCAAAATGTCTCTTTTAACTCCTCAATTCAAAAACAAATGCCCTTATTTTATCTAGATTTAGATTTTTTTCCAGTGTAGATCTCCTTTACGGTTCTGTGGACTTAACCACTGCAGGTCTCCCATTACACTTCATATTGTTTCTAAGATCCTTTTCCACCCATTTATTCTTTGTTTCAGAGGGATTGTTTGTGGCTAAATCTAATCCCAGCAGGCTGTAACAAACGCTACGCCGTTATGTTTTTGATGGAGGGTTGCTATGGTGACCCCAAGCTGCAGTTCTTTAATGACGAGCTTTGGAGATTTTTCCTGTCTTTATCAGGGGATGGGGTGGAAAGTCCACGCCCAGCCTCATTCCTCACTGATGTTTGAGATTTTACAAAATAGTATACATAGATAAGGCTGGATAAAGTGGGTGTTCAATAAACATCTTCCTCAGTGGGATGGTGAAGGGGCCTCTGTGCCATGGCATATTTATTTAATCAGGGGTTCCTAATTAAAGGTTCAAAGACAGACAGACTGAGAAAGGGAAGGTGAGCTGTTGGTTTAAAGATGATTCTCTTACATTTATTTTCTAGGGTCCTTTGGGGCTGCCAAGATGATTTTGTTTCCTAATACATCATCCTCATATAAAACAATAATCGTTTTTATGGTGTTTTTGAACATCCATGTGTTCTGGACTGCAAAAACAATCGAGAAATACGTTTATTTAAGTGTATTTAAACTTAATTTGTGGAATACAATGATTCCAATAATTCCAATAGAATTATTATTTTTACTCTTAAAATAAGACAATTAGATAATATGCACATGAAATAAGACAATCCAAATGAGTTTTCTTATTTTAAATGAAAATTACCCCTTCCTACTTACCTCCTCAATTCAAGACTAAATGCACTTATTTTAAGAAAAAAAAATACTTGTTTAGATTTTTCTTCTTTTTGCAGTGTGGTCATCTTCTGTCACTGGAAAATGTCTTGATTAAGTGTCTTTATCCTTAATTTGAGTAGGTAAATGAGATAGTTTGCAAATGGAATGAGTATTTTTACTCATAAAATAATATAATTAGATAATATGCACTGGAAAAAAAACAATGCAATGGTGTTTTCTTATTTTAAATGTAAATTGTGTTGTTCTGTTGGCAAGATGTCTCTTTTACCTCCTCAATTCATGAAGAAATTTTAAGAAAAAATGGTTTCTGTTTCTGTTAAAGTCACAGCGACTGATGTCCCGTTTCTCCTGCCTCTTTTTGTCCTTGTAGCTACGACAGCGAGGGTCGCCTGACTAATGTGACCTTCCCCACGGGAGTGGTCACCAATCTCCACGGCGACATGTCTTCAGGAGCCGTGGCGGTGGACATAGAGACATCGGGGAGGGATGAGGATGTTTCCATAACAACCAACCTGTCATCCATAGACTCCTTTTACACCTTGGTGCAGGGTAAGGTCCCGGCATGCGTTCAGCTTCCAACAACAAAGAAAAGTGTGACTCATTTCCAAAGATGTAGGAGTAAAGAAAGCTAAACGACCACAGTGGGAAATAGAGATTAGTCAACCCCAAAGAAATCCAGCTGTCTGTCTGAGCTGCTGGCAGGATGCCGCTCATCATCCTGGGTACGACTGTACATTTGCTGTTCCTCTCAGATTGGATCATTTTTCCCTGATGTCTTCATCGCAGCGTATGTTGTCACTCATCACGACAATTATTCACAATTACCATGTAGAAATGAGAAAGAAGCTAAATATGTTATGTTTGCAAACCCATCTGCTAGACTCTGCTTCTCCCGAGTTAAACAATAAACAGAAACACGACGGCCTGCTGATGTACTCACACTGTTTTCCTGATGGGAATGTGACAGCCATCACCAATGACAGGAAGGTTCAGTTTATTTGCAGCCTCTTCTTCTTCCAAGGTTTTAAGAGATTTTAACCGACATGGATGCTTCCTGCTGCCCAGACATGTGGACGATCCACCAGCATTTAATGGAAATTTCTTCAGTTATGCTCAGAGAGTAAGGACCCAGAATTCAGCCAGAACAAACAGGTGATGTTTAAAGACAATTTATTAAGGGGTAAACTGCAGCAAGTTTGTTGTTAGCATCTCTGGCAGGAACCTCTGGAAGCAGCCCGGGGTCTGGTGGGAACAGTGAGCGCTGGTTGAAAGGAACCCTAACGATCCCCACTCTCATCAGGACCCTGATATAGGCTCTAGCTGGTACTCGGTGGTCAGGGGACAGACGGGATCAGAACCGTGAAGACGATGACTGGCAAGAGGTCCATGGGGAATTTCCAGATTCCGTTGCCAGAGTTGTCCAGGGTCAGAGCCGGATGATCCGATGTCAAGAGAGAATCCAGAGGGAAACCCAAGCCAGAGTACGGGTATAGATCCAGGTCCAGTTACAGGCAGGCTTACAGATAACAACAGGGGTAAGACTGGTTCAGATAAAGGGGAGACAGAACAGGCAAGCAGGCAGTCAGGAAGAAAGGAAGTCAGGAACAGAACGCTGGAATAAACCTCTCCAATGGCTGTAAATAATCTGGCACTGATGGCTGGTCTGAGGGCTGTTTATATACTGATATGTGCAGGTGAATCAGATGAGGGAACCCCAGTCGGCCTTGGCAGATTTTCCTCTCCATTGTCGCTACAAGCATGCTTGGTGTGAGGGATTGCCTTCGAGTCAATGAGTCGATGCAATCAACTGGTTTTTCCTT
This sequence comes from Cyprinodon diabolis, assembly GCA_030533445.1. NCBI lineage: Eukaryota > Metazoa > Chordata > Actinopteri > Cyprinodontiformes > Cyprinodontidae > Cyprinodon > Cyprinodon diabolis. Next base: position 51,197,810 of record CM060066.1, on the reverse strand, counting down.
AGATAGAAAACTTGACTTGAGAAATAAACTGAATAGAACTTGAGTGTTGATGAGAACAGGGCGGAGCTGAGCAAGTGCATTGTTTGAAATCAGACCAGCATCATGACACCTGTAGGTTCTTTAGTGTTTAGACTGGACCCCCCATTAAAAGGCCCAGTCTCCTACTCTCAGGGGTTTTGGAGAAAGCCAGAGCAACTGATGGAAACCAGCTAAAGTGATGGAGCAGATCCTGGAGGAAAGCCTGGATATTAATGCCACACTTTTCACATCTTTTTCCTATGAAAGCTTTTAGCAAGTATTTCTTTTCTCTTAGCTTTCACACTCAGATGCTTTGTGTTTTGGTACAGCGTGTGTTTATCACCTCACAGAGGCAGGAAAGGCTGAGAGGGTTTGCTTCTGTGTTTTTTTTTATTATTATTGTTTGATTTATTTTCTTTTTATTCAGAGCTGCTGTAACCCAAATGAAAAAAACTGAATGAAATCTGTTTTTCATAAATCTCTATCTGGGAGCAGCAAATGAAAAATGAACAGTGGTGTATTTCAGCAGTGCTTGTATCAAAGATTCCCTGTAAATGATGTTATAGCTGCTGATATCATTACAGCAGGGATGTTTCTGTAGAAACTGAACCACATTTCCTTTATTCATCTCAGTAGAACAGAAGCCAGCTTTAGCTACATCCCAGCAGCCTCAGCAAAGGTTTATGTTTTTTCTTCAATCCGTCTTTTTTCCATCGTTCTTGTGACTTTTAATCCTGGTTTAAAGATGAGCTTGAGTCTAGACACACGGCCAGCCTCAGAAAGTCGTTCCTCTGCTCGGCCGTTCAGAGTCGCAGAGAGCTGAAACGTTGCTTTCATCCGTCCGCGTTCCTCCCATCATCTCATCTGCATGCGTAGGTAGGAGACACCCCATTAGGTGCAGGTGCAGGCCAGAGATGGTAAACAAGCTAATTTAGCCGCTGTACTTAGTCATATTAATGATGCTATTAACTGCTTGAGGAAGCAGAATGTGTGGAAACGAGAGGTCAAAAGGTCATTGACAGACATTTACAGTACGCTGCCGTTTCCTCTGAATCACCATGTATGATAATGTGCTGGGAGGTTAATGAAAACATAACCCTCCCCCCAAACACCCACCGTAATGTTCTGTAAGATCTCTAACAGAAATGATCCATTTTAATCTTCGCTCATAAAAAATATTTATTTAAATTTTTATTTATTTTTTGGTGGGGGAGGGTATAAAGCATGAAGGTTCAGGAGGCTCCGCCTACATCAGGTTACTCAGCTGTTACAACAGGCATAAAACAGAGAAATATCAGAGCAGAAGTCATTTTTAATGCTACATTATTTAAATAATCTGTTTTCCATAGAAAAAGAACAAATAGCCTTGTTGATCTATTAGTCAGTTTTAGTTTAGAGCTAACCGACCTTCTATTTATGTTGTTTGGAAATAAAGGAAAATATAAAAATATGGTAAGATTTTTGTCTATATAATGTTATCAGGTGTCAAAAGTATTAATGTTTTTTAATCAAGTAGAAGTAGAAATCTTATAAAGAACACTTTTATAGAAGTTAGAGGATCACCTTAAGCTTTTTACTCCACTAAAAGTGTAAAAGTACTATTTTTAAAACTATTTCAAGTATAAAAGTAATGCGGTAAAAATGTGAAGGACAGAAGCTTTACTGCACTACCTTATTAAAGTAACATTTTTCTATAATTCTGGATGGTAAATTCCTTAGACTTCATTTTCTTGGTTTTATAACTAATGGTAACAGTTTCATATTTAACTTTGCATCATTTTGAAAAACTATTTATTGTGGTATGTAGTGAACAACAAGTTGGGGCAGCACCGAGTCCAACCACAAATAAATTACTTGTCTAGATGAAACTAATTATTTTGATGGATTTTATCTTTTTTTAAATACAAACAGGCCATAATGTAAATTAGCTTAAATGAAACAAAACTAACGAGTTAATTTTTTAATGTAAGGAGTACAAAGTGGAGATAATCCCCAAAAACTGTAAGGAGTAGAAGTAAAAAGTTCTTAAATCAAGAAAATAATTACTTCAGTAAAGTGTCTCCTTGAACCCCAGTCAGCCTCAGCAGATGGCCGCTCACACTAAGGCCCTGTCCACACGAAGTCAAAACGAACACGAAACGCTAATATTTTCCAGAACGTTTGTCGTAAAGACGGAGACGTAAAATAAATGTGATCGACCACACGAATGCATGAAAACGCTGCAAAATGTATGCCAGGCCTGTAAGTGGCGCTGTGGTGCCAAAGCAAAAATAGGCAACGAAATGTTGGGCATGCGCACTAATATTTATACATGGTTGCCCTGCGGGTCCATTTTCGTGGTTTAGTCAAATTCAGGTGCTGAACTATGTCGTCGATATTGCTCTGTTCTTCCTGGAGATATTCCAGAAGAAGAAGATTCTGTTGTAAGCCCGACAGCAGGGTGAGTAGCATGAGCAGCAACCATTCAACACAGTACGGCGCCATTGTTGTTGTGATACTGTGTCGCGCATGCGTGTTTAGAGGCGACGCTATGACGCATGCGTGTAAAAAAAAAAATGCGGTTTGAGCTTAAAGATGGAAACGCGAAAACGGCGTTTCAAAATCTTGCCACTCTGAAGGCTGAATAAAAAAAAGATCGTTTACAGACCCCCGAAACGCCGGCTTCGTATGGATGAGAGGCTGGTTTGGTGAAAAATTTGTGCGTTTAGGCCAGGGTTCGGCTTCGTGTGGACGGGGCCTTAGACTGGTACTGCTGGAGGTTTCTTCCTGTTAAAATAGAATTTTTCCTCTCTACTGTCGCTACAAGCATGCTTAGTGTGAGGGATTGCTGAAGAGTCAATGAGTCGATGCAATCAGCTGGTTTTCCTTAGATAGAAAACTTTGAATCAATCTGACTGGATGATCTGGTGAACTGGAAAGTGCCTTGAGATGACATGTGTTGTGAATTGGTGCTATAGAAATAAACTGAATTAAATTGAATACATAGCTGAAATTTCTACTTCAGTAACGTAACAAAGTATTTGTACGTCGTTACTGACTCCTCTGAATGTAACCTAATAAACTGCTGCTAGAAAGAGAAGCTTATAGAAGCTGCTCTAACCTGAATGCATAAATCTGATGAAGCTGCCTCTGATCAGTTTCAGTTTTTGGTGGGAATCAGTCAGCATCTTGTCTTGGTAATATTTGCCCTCTCAACATATGTCCTGGCTTCTGTCTCAGTTATTTCATAACTCTAATTTTCTTCTCACATTTAATGCCATTGCCTCCATCTGGTTGCATAAACAAGCCGTCTGATTGGATAGTAGCGCCTGTTGGTTTTACACATTAGTAGTAATATACTGTATTTTATTTTTCTGTGTTTACCATAACATCAGAATGAGTGAACGAGGATGTTGTGGAGTCAAGCATGTCAGGAGGTCTGGTTGGGAAAAGATAGAGGAAATGTCCAAGATCAGGTGTGAAAAGCTCAAAAATATCAGATACCAACATCCATAATGCAGCACAAACATTGGAGTTCCCCTTTAATGTTGATAGATGTGTGAGTACCGCCGTCTGCAGGACCCACCTGCTGGCTAATCCAGACCCAACCTGATTTAGAACATTTATAAAATGCCGCATGTTGTCTGACGACAGTGTCCAACTTCATTTGCGCCGCTTCTCCTGTAAATACGGTAAAGCCCTCTGGCACCAGGCTGCACGTGATGCATATTAGCCAGTCAGCTGCTGTCAGTCTGGGTTGCTGCAGCTGGTAGCTACACAGATGGGAAAGAAGGAGAAGACGAGGAGAAAAAGAGAGCAGAGAAAGTGTGGACTGCTGGAAGAACTGTGGTGAACTGGTGAAAGAAAAGTGAAATGGTGGTCAAAGATGACGCTACACATTTAGAGGATGTTTGGCTCAACCTTTTCTTTATTCAGACCTTTTTTTATCGGTGACCCCTGCTCTATAAGGACAAAGTAAACAGCAGCAGGACAGATGTGTACTGGATAATGTCTACTATAACATCAACATCTGGTTATGAATGTTTGTCTTATGGGTGGGGAACCATTTATCCCCTCAACCAAGAATCCCACATCATAGTGCTACCAACATCGTGTTTGGGGTTTTTCCCTTGGATTCTCCTTCATCCGGGCTGCTCAGTGGTGCAGTGGGTAGTTTGATTCTTTCTGCATGGAGTCTGCATGTTCTCCCTGAGCATACGTGGGTTCTCTCCGGGTACTCTGGCTTCCCACAGTCCAAAAACCTGACTGTTAGGTTAATTGGCTTCTCTAAATTCTCTTTAGATTTGAGTGGTTGTTTGTCTCTGTGTTGCCCTGGCGATCTGTCCAGGGTGTACCCCACCTCTCACCTGTGACAGCTGAAGATGGGAACCAGCACCCCTGGACCCACTTGGGATAAGCGTGATGGAAAATGGATGGTTGGATGTTCCTTCATCCCTCATCTTTTAATCCATTTTTCCTCCTGTAACTGTTAATAAGGTGCAGTAAGGAAGAAATAAAACCTTTAAGGCAATTAGATGTTAAAAAAGGCAAACCAAGAGAATTTAAGGCAGCATTTCCAGGTTATTCTCTGCTTCCACTTCAGGAATGAAATCAGAAATAATCCAGTCAACGTTAATGGCTGTGAGCTGAGTTAATTTACGGGACAGAGATTATTAAACACGCTCTACACTGACTAATTTCATCCTTATATCAAATTGTCTTATCGTCATCATTGTAAAACCATAGATCAGATCCACTGTAGAGGATTTTCAGAAATCGCCTTAAAGCGACATGTTAACATTTATCGTTCAGCTTTTCCACTTTAGTTCAGTTATTATAAAGAGAAAACTAAGGAACAAAAACCTTCCATATTCATTGTGGAGGGAGGGAGGGAGGGAGGGAGGGAGGGAGGGAGGGAGGGAGGGAGGGAAAAGCCAACATTTGCTTTTCTGCATTGTGGCATGGATCCAGCAGAGTGTATATTCAGTGAAAGATGAAGCGTGCGCTCGGCCACCATGTTGCACAGACAGCCATTAGTCCTGTGGGAGGCTGAGAGGAACATAATTGAAAAAGACTGAAGGATGTTAAACCTGCTCTCTGCTCCATTAGCAGGTTCAAACACGGCGCTCAGAGATGAACGCTTTCTAACCTCACTTTGTCTCCTCGCTGTCTCTTCTCCACTCTAACACGTCTTTTCCCCTCCTCTATCCTCATTTCTGCTCACAATCGATCATACGTTCCTCAATAAACGCTCTGAATACTGTAAAGCCATGAGGTAACCATAACGGCTCCTCTGCTCTGTTTCATGCAGACCAGCTTCGTAACAGCTACCAGGTGGGTAACGACCATTCCCTCAGGGTCATCTATGCCAATGGGATGGACACGCATTACCAGACAGAGCCACATATACTGGCAGGTATGCAGTGAGAACTTCATCCTCATAGCCCTCACCGTGTTTCTGTAAACCTCAGACTTCCTCTGTTATCCTCCTAGGAGCTGCCAATCCCACGATCGCCCGGCGTAACATGACGCTGCCGGGAGAGAATGGACAGAATCTGGTTGAATGGAGGTTCAGGAAGGAGCAGAACCGAGGGAAGGTCATCGTGTTCGGGAGGAAGCTGAGGGTGAGTGCTCTGCTCCTATAGGTGGGATCTTAGAGCGGATCTCATCGATGAGAGGTCTGGAAAATTAAAGAAACATATCTCTGCAAAAAATTAAACAAGTCTTTGTTTGTTTGTTAAGATCATTTACATTTCAAATAAGAAAAAAAAAACAACTATCTCATCTTATTTCCAGTGTATAATATCTTATTGTCTTATTTTAAGGGAAAATTTGTCTCTATAAGGGTAACCCCATGATGGCAGCTGACCTCAAGAAAATGTATACATCAACCATCTCTGGTCATTTTCTCCAACTAGTTTTGGAGAATTACATCATTTTCGCAAAAAAATGAAATCTCATAAAGTCAATTTTTCTAAAGATAAATAAATGTTTTCTTAAATTAGGGAGGAAAGAGAGACACTTTGCCAATGGAACAAGACACTTAACATTTATAATAATAAAAAACAATTGTATTGTCTTATTTCAAGTGCATAATAGTAAAAATCCTCATTCCATTGGCAGGTCATATTATTTACATTTTCAAATTAAGGATAAATACACTTAATTTAAGAGATTTTTACTCATTACTAGATTGTTTTTGCAGTGTGTGCTGCTGCCTCGTGCACAGAGATTGGAATTAAACTCAAACATGAAGACGGAAGGTGGTTTAATGGATGGTTGAAGGAAGGAGATGAATGTTACTGTATGGTAAAATCTTCTCTTCTTCATTTTATTACAGATGTCTTGATTTATTCTCACATAGAGACATCATTAGCACATGCTTCTATAAATATGGGCAATAGATTAGACCATGCATCTATTATTTATCCTAAATACCTGCAGGCTCTACAAGGGGCTCCCAAGAGCTGCAGCCCACAGGATTGGAGGATGGGTTGACAGGGTCATTTCTATGCCCACAGGCAATTTACTGGTTCACACTTTCATGTTTTTACACTGTTGGAGGGAGAGAGAGCGTACCACAGGAGGACCCCTGCTGTCTGTGAGGAGAAACATCTAGAGCCAGCTTAGCTCTCCTTCTCGTTTATTTATCATCTGGGGGCAAAGTTCACCGATCTGAAGCATCCAGCACCCCCGGTAATGGGACACTCCCCCGCATCAGCTTAGCTCTGGGAGGTGTTGGGCTGCGTTTGGCCTCCATGGCTCCAACCGTCAGTTAAAGGAACATGAAGTTGATTGCAGGTCATTTGGATCCCCTGGTGGGTCTGTCTGGAAAAGAAACGGAAAGATGTCCTAACGTCACCATTGACAAACTAGACGATCACTGGGAGAAAAATGATGGCCAGAGAGAAATAACGAGACAAGCAGAGAGAAATAACGAAAAGGCATCGAGGAGTAAAGGAAAGCATTGAGAGCTGCTGGTCGGCGGAGAAAACATTTCCACAGGTGTCTCCCGAAAATGAAATAATCAAAAGTTTCATGATAATAATAGAATATTGATCTCACATTGGAGAAATTGACTTTCTGTATTTAACCCATCCCCTTGGGGAGCAGCGGGCTGCCATTGTGTGGCGCCCGGGGAGCAGTGTGGGGTTAAGGGTCTTGCTCAGGGACCCAGAGTGGAGGCTGTGGGGATCAAACCAGGTACATGCAGCCTTCTCAGGGAAAAAGCACACTGCTCTAACCACTAGGCCAACACTGCAACTGAAAAACGATCTAGAAATAAGTAAATATTTCTTAAATTAAGTGTATTTACGCTTAATTTGAGTAGCTAGACGAGATAGTTTGCCAATGGAATTACTGTAGTATTTTTACTCTTAAAATAATATAATTAGATAATATGCGCTTGAAATGAGTCAATGTAATTGTGTTTTCTTATTTTAAATGTAAATTATCTTGTTCTATTGGCAAAATGTCTCTTTTGTCCTCAATTGAGGAACAAATGTAGTTATTTTAAGAAAAAATGACTTATCTAGATTTAGATTTTTTCCAATGTATGAAGTGCAACCAGTCCTTTTAAAGAAGTCATGATGCTAAGTTGTCTGAGTTAAAAGAATAAGAGGATCAGACATGGAGACAGTTCAGTCTGAAGACAGAAGTAGCATCTGCCTCACACTGGAAAAACTACCTAGAAATAAGTAAACATTTCTTAAATTCACCCTTAATTTGAGTAGGTAAATAAGATGACTTGCCAAGGCAATGACGATTTTTACTGTTAAAATAAAGAAATTAGATAATATACTCTTGAAATAAGACAATGAAATAGTTGTTTTCTTATTTTAAATGTAAATTGTCTTGTTCCATTGGCAAAGTGTCTCTTTTACCTCCTTAATGACAAATGCACTTATTTTAAGAAAAAATTGCTTTAATTTTTTTTCCAATGTGTATTTCTATTTTTGTAGTTTCATTTTTATTTTCTGAAAAGTGACCTTGAGTGTCCAGAAAGGAGCTGTTCTCGCCTCTTTGTGGCGCCTCTTTGTGGCACAGCTGGAGTCTCGTCCCTTTGCGCCGATGGATTCTCGTCCCTTTGCGGTGCCGCTGGGGTCTCATCCCTTTGCGGAGATGGATTCCCGTCTCTTTGCGGCGCTGCTGGATTCTCGTCCCTTTGCGGCGCCGCTGGATTCTCGTCTCTTTGCGGCGCCGCTGGATTCTCGTCTCTTTGCGGCGCTGCTGGATTCTCGTCCCTTTGCCGCGCCCCGCTGGATTCTCGTCCCTTTGCCGCGCCGCTGGATTCTCGTCTCTTTGCCGCGCCGCTGGATTCTCGTCCCTTTGCGGCGCCGCTGGATTCTCGTCTCTTTGCGGCGCCGCTGGATTCTCGTCCCTTTGCGGCGCCGCTGGATTCTCGTCTCTTTGCGGCGCCGCTGGATTCTCGTCCCTTTGCCGCGCCGCTGGATTCTCGTCTCTTTGCCGCGCCGCTGGATTCTTGTCCCTTTACGGCGCCGCTGGATTCTCGTCTCTTTGCCGCGCCGCTGGATTCTCGTCCCTTTGCGGCGCCGCTGGATTCTCGTCTCTTTGCGGCGCTGCTGGATTCTCGTCTCTTTGCGGCGCCGCTGGATTCTCGTCTCTTTGCGGCGCTGCTGGATTCTCGTCCCTTTGCGGCGCCCCGCTGGATTCTCGTCCCTTTGCCGCGCCGCTGGATTCTCGTCTCTTTGCGGCGCTGGATTCTCGTCCCTTTGCGGCGGCGCTGGATTCTCGTCCGTTTGCGGCGCTGCTGGCTCAGTCTTTATGGATCTGCTCTGTGCTTCATCCAACTGGCTGCTGACCAGAGTCTCCCTCATCTCCCTTTAATGCACCTCTCTGAATTTAACTGGTGCTAATTCACCAATGAAAGAGTGGCTTGAATGAAGAGGTGAGAGAATGGACCCTTGGACATGTTCCAGCCAGACTCTCTGTTTAATGAAAGACGTCTGTACTGCGATGATTTGCTGCTTTGTAATGTTTGTCATTGCTTCAAGGATCTATAAGGTGAGGCCAGTAGCAGCTCTGTCTTCATAAATCGGATTTTAACAGCACATCATTTGGACGCTGGTTCAGCCTGGCTCGGTGGTTCAGAGGATGTTTCTGTGTTTTATGGCTCCTGGATCAGAGGTTTATTTTATTTCACAGACATTCAGATGTTTTAAGAACATTATTAGTTAAATTCATTAGCTTCCTCTCATATATATCTTTCTAAAATCTAAACAGGGATTTGGTTTGTTTTTCTTTTAACTATTGATCCATTTGGTCTGCAGAACAAAAAGAAAATATGACTTCATAACAGCTGCCTTAATTAAAATCTGACCTCTCTCCTTGTGTGTTAATTATCTTCACCAAGAAGGTTAGCTGCTTTTCTGCTAACAGGACTACATTAAAATGTGTTGGTAGCTGTCACACAAGGCCAGGTTGATTTTATACTGTTTTTCCTCCTTTAATGGGAAATTACGCTCAGTAAATTTCAATATTTAATGTTATATTTAGTAATGTATTAATGATATATTTCAGGGGTGTAAATCACACCCATATATATATATATATATATATATATATATATATATATATATATATATTCGATACTTTCGATACTCAAGAATACATCATCTTGCCTACCTCTTCTTTCACCTCCTCTATCTCCGCCATGTCTGTCTTGCTTACTGTGTGTGTGCATGTGGAAAGAGGGCAGTGGCTAAAGGAAGCGTGGTAGGAAAAAAAACACAGAGGAGACACAGAGGAAGTAAAAAAAAAACATTAATCGATACTCTTGCACTGTTGATATATTGGATCGTCGACAGGGATCAATGCATCGAACAAAACGATTATTATTTACACCCCTAGTATATTTGGTGCTCTATAGAGACATTTAATGTTAGATTTATTATTTCTGATCAGGAACCTGCAGCCACTGCTGATTGGTTCAGTAGAAGGTCACATGACACAGGTTTAGCTACATGCTGCATCAGTATGAAAAAGCATTTTTAAAAGGATTGATTGCCTTTACTCTGCTTCTTTTTGTATCTCTGCTTTTGTCTCCTTGAACCCCAGTCGGCCTCAGCAGATGGCCGCTCATACTGAGCCTGGTCCTGCTGGAGGTTTCTTCCTGTTAAAAGGGAGTTTTTCCTCTCCACTGTCGCTACAAGCTTGCTTAGTGTGAGGGATTGCCTTTGAGTCAATGAGTCGATGCAATCAACTGGTTTTCCTTAGATAGAAAACTTTGAATCAATCTGACTGAATGATCTGGTGAACTGTAAAGTGCCTTGAGATGACATGTTGTGAATTGGCGCTATAGAAATAAACTGAATTGAATTTGTTCTTTCATCTCCTCTGACATTCAGGTAAATGGAAGGAACTTGCTGTCTGTGGACTACGATCGCACTCTGCGGACCGAGAAGGTTTATGACGACCACAGAAAGTTCCTGTTAAAGATCATCTATGACACCCAGGGTCATCCCACGCTGTGGGTTCCCAGCAGCAAGCTGCTGTCTGTTAACCTGACATACTCCAGGTAAGAGCTGCTGGAGGGGTTACAGGGCGGGTTCCACCGTCCATCAAATGATAACCTGGATTCATGCTATGCGTGCGTGTTTTTCAGCACAGGGAAGGTGACGGGGCTCCAGAGGGGCCCAACCACAGAGAGGTGGGAGTACGACAATCAAGGAAGAATCATTTCTCGAGTCTTTGCTGATGGGAAGATATGGAGCTACACTTACCTGGATAAGGTAACCCTTTATAGGGCACTCAGTGAAATACTTTGAAAATCAAAACTTCAAGCCAATAAGGTTATTTGAATCCAGGACAAAACCTTATTACCTTTGGAACATTAAAAAAAATGGATATTTTGATGGCAAAAATTAAAGTCATTGTAATAACAAGAAATGCCAACTTGCCCTAAATATGACTAAATATAACTAAAGTGCTTCTATAAGAAATATATAAAAAACTCACAGAGTGAAAGACACACATTTTATTTGTTACAGCATAACCTTAGAGGCAATAATTATGATACAGGCACATTTTCTTTGCATATTTTCAACCTAACTTATTAACTTTTTAACTTTTCAATTAGCTTTTTACATTTTTTGTTTAATTTGTTAACTTTTTTCAACTTAATTTACAGTAGGTAATAAATCATTCAAGGGCTCATCTAATTGTTCAAATGCCAAAATAACACAGCAATGTAGCAGCATCTTTGCTGAATTGCTGGATATAGATGTTCTGCTTCTAGATGTCACTGAGGGATGGAGGAAGCTCTATTTGTAAGGGGTATGCAAGTGATCAAAAACGGTAACTTGCCCTATAAAGACGAGTCCTCCTCCATACAGTAGTAGCCATTCAAAGTTTCCCCACTTTCCTTAATGGGTCCTTGGCTGGTTCCTGGCTGGTCATTGGCTGGTTCTCTGCTGGTCTTTGGCTGGTTCCTGGCTGGTCCTTGGCTGGTCCTTGCCTGGTCCTTGGTTGGTCCTTGGCTGGTTCTCTGCTGGTCCTTGGCTGGTTCCTTGCTGGTTCTTGGCTGGTCCTTGCCTGGTCCTTGGCTGGTCCTTGCCTGGTCCTTGGTTGGTCCTTGCCTGGTCCTTGGTTGGTCCTTCCCTGGTCTTTGGCTGGTGCTTGGCTGGTCCTTGCCTGGTCCTTGGTTGGTCCTTGCCTGGTCCTTGGCTGGTCCTTGGCTGGTCATTGGCTGGTTCTCTGCTGGTCCTTGGCTGGTTCCTGGCTGGTTCTTGGCTGGTCCTTGCCTGGTCCTTGGCTGGTCCTTGCCTGGTCCTTGGTTGGTCCTTGCCTGGTCCTTGCCTGGTCCTTGCCTGGTCCTTGGTTGGTCCTTCCCTGGTCTTTGGCTGGTGCTTGGCTGGTCCTTGCCTGGTCCTTGGTTGGTCCTTGCCTGGTCCTTGCCTGGTCCTTGGCTGGTCATTGGCTGGTTCTCTGCTGGTCCTTGGCTGGTCATTGGCTGGTCCTTGGCTGGTCATTGGCTGGTCCCCTACAATTCCTTTTTAAACATCAATCTTTTTACTAAAATATTCTTTTTATCCTGATTTGTGGACATTAAGATCTAAAGAGAAGCATCATTTTCTGGTCAGACCCTGTAATTCAGTGAAAGGATGGAGTCAGAGTAAAAAATATGCACACCCAGTAGAAGGCCAGTGGCTGGAAGTTGGAGGGGATTCTGCTGCCATTCTGCTTTCGGCTTTCACTGGGTAGAGCCATTTTGAATGGCTGCTACTGTACCACCCAGTATCGTTCAACACAGAAATAAGACCAGTTGGATCACCTGCAGGAAACCGAGCTGGTTTCCTGCCACAGATCTGCCTTTTATCCACAGTTCATTGGGCTCTACTCCATTTAAAACCAAATGTAATGTTCGAGTTTCTTCCTAATCTTTTTAGAAATTCCCAGCTGGGTCCAAAATTCCAATTTGATATAAACCTAAAGTACTTTGAGGGAGTCCTCCTTTCCAGAGAAGCTCTGAATCAGCCCCTCAGCATGATTCTCACCCTTCCATGTTTAATAGTTGGTCTAATGGTGATAGTTTTGAAAGCATCGACATTTCTAAATATCTTTATGTCTTAGTTGGTAAATGATTGAGCATCTCTCCATCTGACTATGAAGATTTTCACCAGAAGATGTAAAAACTGGTTCGATCAGACAGCTGTGGCTGAGTTGTTCCAGTGCTTAGAACAACCTCTATTAGAACTGCTGCTATATATATATATGTGTGTATATATATATATGTTTATATGTATATGTATGTGTGTGTATATATTCTCTTAGGGACTAGTTGATTTTTTAATGTCATAATTTTCTCTGAGTTCATTTTAATGCAAATAAATAAGAAAAAAAACAAGCTGCATGATGACAGAGACGTAGGATGGTTTAGTATAATTCTGGGTCTGCTAACGTGTTCCAGGCAATCTGTGAACTTCCAAAAGATGGCAAAAGGCATTAAAAAGGCAGTTTTTGGAAAGGCAGAGGGTGAAGTAAAGGAAACGAGCGCCAAGAAAGTATGTTGTCCTCAAATGAAAGCAGCTATTGATGTCAGGAAGGCAGGGCTGACAGAGAGGAGAGAGTAAAAGAAGAGACCATTAAAAGTGAGTGGCTTTGAAAAACATCTCTAAGGGAGCTTAGGATGGAGCTGGAAAAAAAAACAAAAAACAAACAGTGTGAGGAGGAAGGGAGGGGGTTTAATCCAACAGTTCTGCTGTGTGAGCCTAGGAAGGGCCGGACACTGAACGGCACCTGGCCTTGTTTGTGAGAACATACAGAGTCGAATGATTGAGAGCCATGGAGGGACAGGCAGGCAGACAGAAGTACGCCTATGAGACAAGACTCAGGGGAAACGAGGAGCTTAGTTAGGATGTCAGACAGAGGGAGAGATGAGTGGAGAAAGAACAACAGAGCAGAAATTAGAATCACAGATGGGCAAAAAAGGCAGAAGTGCATGAAATCGGTCGTCTGCAGGGAGATAGTCTGGATAAGAAAACAGCTCCCAGTGTTTATTCTACACTGGATGATTGGCCATCACTTTCTTTTTTATTAAAGTAACAAATTTGTCCACTGTCCCTTTGTCTGTCCTGTCTTTGATCTGCTGTCCTGTCTCTGACAGTCCATGGTGCTGCTGCTGCACAGCCAGCATCAGTACATCTTCGACTACGACTCTGGGAGCCGCCTGTCTGCCGTCACCATGCCCAGCGTGGCCCGCCACACCATGCAGACCATCAGATCCGTGGGATACTACCGAAACATCTACAACCCCCCAGAGAGCAACGCCTCTGTTACTGTGGACTACTCTGAGGAAGGCCAGGTGTGTAGCTCTCTGTCCCTCTGCTGCAATTAGGAAATACGTCCTGTTTTTTTTATAAAGGGTTTGACTCTACCTACTGGCTTTGGTAAAGTATTCACACACTTTATACTTTCCACATTTTACGTGACAGTCATAAAATTTAGAATATTTTTCAGGTATCTTCAGGATTGGATGTCATCCAAACAAAGTGGTCCATATTTGTAAAGTTTTGAATATTTTCAGAGTTGTCAAAAGTATTAATGTTTATTATTGTTTCAGTAGAACTATCAATCCTGCTGTTTAAAAACAGTTTTATAGAAGTTAGAGAATCATCTTAACCTTTTTACTTAAGTAAAAGTGTAAAAGTACCATTTTTAAAACTACTTAAAGTATAAAAGTGAAATTAATGCAGGAAAAAATGTTAAGGACGGAAGCTTTACTGCTCTACCCCATTAAAGGACCATTTTTTTACAATTCTGGATGATTACTTCCTTAGACTTAATTTTCTTAGTTTTATAACTAATGGTAAAGGTGTCAAATTTAACTTTGCATTATCTTGAAAAACTATTTATTTTGGTTTGTGGAGAACAACAAGTTGGGGCAGCACTGAGTCCAACCACAAAGAACAATTGCCTGGATTTCTGGGGGGGGGGTTAAATACTAACAGAACATAATGAAAATGAGCTTTAATGAAAAAAACTAACGAGTCTATTTTTAAAATGTTAGGAGTAGAAAGTCACAGGCTGATCTCCAACATCTAGAAACAAAGGTGTTGATGGCAGCAGCACAGCTGATATTTTTCTCCATGATGGAGTCACAGCCAAACAGGAACAGACCAGATGAAGCTACTATGAGAAAAAGCAGAGAGAGCAGAACGTTAGAGATTGAGCTAACAGATTCTGCAGAGTGGGAGAATAGAGATAGAATGAAGCAGAATGAGAAAAAAGGGGTCCCTATGTCCTCCAGCAGTCTAAGCCTATAGCAGCATAACTATAGAGATAGCTCAGGATAACCTGAGCCACTCTAACTAGAAGCTTTATCAAAAAGGAAAGTCTTAAGCCTAGCCTTAAAAGTAGACAGGGTGTCTGCCTCACGGACTAAAACTGGTAGTTGGTTCCACAGGAGAGGAGCCTGATAACTAAAAGATCTTTTTATAGTCTTCTTGTTCCAAATGTGTCCAGACATTTCTCGTCCACCTCTTAGCTCTGCACCACTTGGCGTTGGTCTATCTCAGGAAATCCCAAACACATTAAAGCCAGCAGATCTTTCAAGTAGAAGACATGTCTGATCAGATCTCTGTCCACGTCTTTCTGTGTCTCCAGCTCCTTAGA
This sequence comes from Cyprinodon diabolis, assembly GCA_030533445.1. NCBI lineage: Eukaryota > Metazoa > Chordata > Actinopteri > Cyprinodontiformes > Cyprinodontidae > Cyprinodon > Cyprinodon diabolis. The sequence continues at coordinate 51,182,681 of CM060066.1, read as the reverse complement.
GTCGCTCATCTGGGAACCGGCCGACGGATTCTTTACAAGTATCGCAGACAGGTAAGTGGTTCCATAACACTAGGACTCCCAGAATTCTGCTACTATCGGAAAACCCACTGGTTGTCAATTTGACGGGTGACATTTTTCCCAATGGAAAAAAAACAGAATACTATCTAATCATTTGATCTGACACATCCACACCAACCTGTGTGTGATTATAGTAAACTACGGGCTCTGGTTTGGCTTTGGGCCACTGAGCGTGCCGGCTGAGCTGTGGCTAGTGCTATCCAAAACTTGGAGAAGTTTCACTATCGTCTGATGGGTCACTGCGATTAGCCGGGGGTGAGCGATCATCATCGGACTCGCTGTCAGAATCTGAGCTGCTTCCTACTCAGTCCTCCTCATTGGTCTCTCCCCCTCCGCCCGAATCACAAATCAATATTTTGAAGAATTTGCATTTCCTGTTTCTCTGTTAGATTTCTTCTGAAAGCCATTTTTCCATATTAGCCAAAGAGTTCTAGGTAGAATATTGTTTGTTAAGCAACGGCACCGACCATCAATCATCCGCAGTAAAAACTTGCAACTTAACTAATAGAGCTGTCAAAATGCTGGCTGTGGGAGATCGAGGTAAAATTAATTATATTTATGTTTTTGTTTTAATTACAAAAACAATGTGAAAATGAAGGAAATATAGAAACGGGAAAAGTCAGTAACTACTCAATTCACAAGAGCGCTAGTGAACGGGAGCACGCAGCAGAAATATGGGCCAATTGGAACTGAAGCGTACTGATGACGTCACCACACACTTGGCTCGTCTGGAGCTGCATTTCACCTCCTGTTATTAATAGTCTCTAGATAATAATAAATTCTGACTTTTTTCATTTATTTTGGGAATACTGTTAACACAGTCAGATAAACACAAATCAACGTGGTAACATTAGCCCTGGCTGCTGAAGATGGGCTAACGTTAGCCCTGGCCGCTACAGACGGGCTAACGTTAGCCCTGGCCACTACAGACGGGCTAACGTTAGCCCTGGCCACTACAGACGGGCTAACATTAGCCCTGACCGCTACAGACGGGCTAACGTTAGCCCTGACCGCTATAGGCGGGCTAATGTTAGCCCTGGCCGCTACAGACGGGCTAACGTTAGCCCTGGCCGCTACAGACAGGCTAATGTTAGCCCTGGCTGCCGTTACCCTTGGAGGTCCGCTGGTTGCCGCGGTCCTCTCAACTTCGGAAATCTTTTTTATAAATTACACATTAAATCGGTAAATGGGCCATATAGTGACTCTTAAACGTATAATATTCTCGCCTCAAATGATCTTACAACGTACCGTTATCGAACAACAACAGAAAAGAGAACTTTTAACTTAATACTCTGAGCTCTGTGAGCGCTCTATTGGAAGCTGCTGCTGCCGCAGTGCATGCTGGGACAGCTGTCAATCTGGAGAATGGAAAAGTCTGCTCTGATGCATGCTGGGTAAAGAAGGAGAGGCGAGAACAACATCCGGGGAGTTTGTCTGTTCTCTCTCTTCTTCACTACTACACACGGACATGAGAATTCACAAGTACACATATTGAGAAACGGCCAACATGACCACCCTTTCTTTCCCTTTAAAATCTCAGAACCGTCAAAATGACAGCCTTGGGAGTTCTAGTGTTAATTATAAGACATTCAAATATTTTACAGTGTTCGTTTTAGTGTTTATTATGTAGAAACCATTCATTTCTGTCACCTAACCAATGTTATGGTAATGTCATGGTAATGTCTCCTATATATCTGTCTAGATAATGACCAGAGAGAATGAGCACAGACTTCATGCAGCATTAGTTCTCTGACTGTGGCTGAACATCATGGCTGTATTTGTCTCCTCAGAATAAGTTGGCAGAGATCCTCTATGACTCGGCACGGGTCAGCTTCACCTACGACGAGGCCGCCGGCGTGTTGAAAACCGTCAACCTGCAAAGCGAAGGCTTCATCTGCTCCATCCGCTACCGCCAAATCGGCCCGCTGGTCGATCGGCAAATATTCCGCTTCAGCGAGGACGGGATGGTGAACGCGCGCTTCGATTACACCTATGACAACAGCTTCAGGGTCACCAGCATGCAGGCTGTGATCAATGAGACGCCGCTCCCTATAGATCTCTACCAGTTCGATGACATCTCTGGGAAGGTGGAGCAGTTTGGGAAGTTTGGAGTGATTTACTACGACATCAATCAGGTGAGGGAGGAGGGCTGCTTTTTATTTAGACAGACCTGACCTATAGATCAGTGATGTTCTGCAGGGGTAACTGCAGGTTGAAGTGAGGGATCCAAACATGTGGAGCGTTTTATTCTAGGCTGAACCCGTCGAATCATCGAAAAGCGCTTCCATGGCCACAGGCTCAGGCATCAGAGGAGCGGAGCAGGAGGAGCAGCTGCTCTCCCACTTTTAGAGCTCCTTTATTATCCAGTCAAACCAGATATGACAGACGACAGTAGAGTAGATTTTACGACGTTGAGTTTTTAATGATATAGTCGATTTTTATAGTTACCATGAAATCACTTTGTTCCCCTGTGATCTCTTCAGTCAGAGATTTTACAACAGAAGAGAGAAAGAAAATACTCAGAATGCCAATCAGCTTTTTATGCTGAATTACTCTTTTCACAAAGTGGATGAAATACAGCTGTAATAGCGAACCACATGCAAACTGATCGTTATATTCAGAGACTATTTGAACCTTTTTTATTAAACAGATCTAGAGTGTGGGGGTGGTGCATGGTTTACGTGTGTGATCCATGTACAGAGGCCCTGGTCCGTCACGGGTCTGATTCCCAGCCTGGTCCAACTTCATCTCTGCCTACTTTCAAACAATGAAAATAATCTAAAGAAGCAACTTTGTTCCATACTGTTGGAGACTTTAGCAACCAACACATGGAAGCACCGATGCTCTAGAGTCTCTGTCTTCATCGCACGCAGAGTGCTTTAAGCCCCTCCCACTCCCAAAGCACAGACAGCTGGTTAGTCTGACAGCAGCTTGCTGGAGCAGCAAAGCATGCCTGCAGTCAGAACTTCCCTCTACTTCCCATTAGGAATGAGTCACGACTGCAGAAATCTGGATGAAGAACAATAAGATGTTTATATAATATCATGTAAATAAATACAATAACATTATTGTATGTTATATGACGTCCTCTTCCACAACATCTTCGTTCCCACTTTCCCCCTCTAAATAAAAAATGGGTGACGGAGGAGACTCATCCAGGACCTCCAACACTAAACTCTCCTCCTCTTGCATGTTTCCTCTGTCCATAGCGTTCCTTGACAGCGTCGTTTCTAAGTCACCAATTTAGTGCTACTTGGTCCCAATGGAATTTCCCATTGGGAACCTACTAGCACTAAGTTGCTAACTGGTTAGCAAGGTGCTTCCAACCAAACTTGCTTGCGAACTTTCCACCACATCCAAAGACCCGCCCCTCCAGAGCACCGAGGCAAGCGCCAAGCGACCTAAAACCCTAAACGAAAAGTTCAATTTACTGAACTCCAGCGTCGGATGCTCTAACGCCAGAACCGTCCCCATAAACTTTGCATGTAAATCAGACACTTTGACGCAGAAAAACGCACCCCGCGTGAACGCAGCTTCAGACTTAGAAAGCATTTGTTATGAACCAAAAATAGACTTTCAATGGGGAGACGTTTTCGTGGACTTCTGGACTGATCAAAGTCCTATAAACACGCTCCAGAACTTTTTACTTCACAATATCTGGAAGGTTTTTAGGAGTTACAGCTACAGAGAATAAGACAGCATCATAAAAAAATTGCTATGTCAGTCTTTCACTCATTCAGAGTACCGATGATGATTTGAACGGCAGAGCAACATCGATGTCTTAATGATTGATGTCCTTATTCAAAGAATTTTCAAAGAGAGATGTTTATTTAATGGAAAAAAGGAAGAGGTAGAGCGTTTCCACTTCCCTTTCTTGGCTGAGAAGCAGCTTTAATCTGAACCTACTCAAAACCTAGAGCTCACTCAATCTGGATTTTCTGTCAGTGTAAGGTTTCAGCCGAAGGGTTTTCAGATTGAGCTATTTAACTAAAAATGCAACTTGTAATAAACCTGTAAACGATGTAGCGTGACACTCCTTTAAATATTGGGACGCAGTCTGAGTCTAAAGGCTTCTGGTCACTGAAGGTCTCATTCCTGTTTCAGATCATCTCCACAGCAGTCATGACCTACACCAAGCATTTTGACCAACATGGCCGCATCAAGGAGATCCAGTATGAGATCTTCAGGTCCCTCATGTACTGGATCACCATTCAGTATGACAACATGGGCCGGGTCACCAAGCGGGAGATCAAGATTGGACCATTTGCCAACACAACCAAATATGGTTACGAGTATGATGTGGATGGGCAGCTGCAGACGGTTTCCCTCAATGAGAAGTTAATGTGGAGGTGAGCTTTATTTCATGACGGGAATAATCCGCTGACTTGATGTGACTTCTTAACACTTTTGTTGCTCGTTCTGCAGGTATAACTATGACCTGAATGGAAACCTGCACTTACTGAACCCAGGCAACAGCGGGCGACTGACTCCGCTACGCTACGATCTGAGGGACAGGATCACTCGTCTGGGAGACGTTCAGTACAGAATGGATGAAGATGGATTCCTGAGACAGAGAGGAACTGAAATATTTGAGTATAACTCCAAAGGTGAGAATTATTATCCATCCATCTATTCATTTTCTTCCGCTTAATCCGGGGCCGGGTACCGGAGACAGCAGCCTAAGCAGAGATGCCCAGACTTCCTGATCCACGTACACCTCCTGCAGCTGCTCTGCGAGGACCCCGAGGCGACACCAGGCCAGCTCAGAGGCATAGTCCCTCCAGTGTGTCCTGGGCCTCCCACGCGGTTAGGGTTAGGGTTAGCCACATCAGCTGGCTCCTTTCGACGTGTAGGAGCAACGACCCTACTCCGAGCTTCTCCCGGGTAACTGAGCTCCTCAGTAACTGAGCTGATGTGGAGAGTCCTTGTCTCAAATTGAGGAGTTCAAGTGTCTTGTTCACAAGTGAGGGACAGATGGAGCGTGAGATTGACAGACAGATCGGTACGGCATCGGCAGCGATGCGGTTGCTGTATCGGACTGTCGTGGTGAAGAGGGAGCTGAATCGTTGGGCAAGGCTCTCGATTTACCGATTCTACGTTTCCACCCTCACCTATGGTCATGAGACCTCGGTAGTGACTGAAAGAACAAGATCAGCAATACTATTATCCATTCATACCGAATATGACAGACCAGAGCACAGTACAGCACATTGTTAGCAATGTCGGGGGATGATTTTCTCTTACAACTTAGCATTAGTTTTCAACATTTGTGCTTCTGTGTATTTGCAGGTCTTTTAATTCGTGTGTACAGTAAAGCAGCCAGCTGGACTATTCAGTACCGGTATGATGGTTTGGGTCGGCGTGTGGCATCTCGGAACAGTCTGGGCCAGCATCTGCAGTTTTTCTACGCAGACTTAAACTACCCAACCAGAATCACCCATGTCTACAACCACTCCAGCTCCGAGATCACATCTTTCTACTACGATCTGCAGGTAGCTGACACTCGCTGTGTCGTATTTGGTGAAACACAAGACGAGTTCAATAATGTCACACTTACTTGTAAAAAAATGAGAATTTTTGCTTTTGATGATTTGTGCTGAAGTTTTGAATGTTTTTCTCTCATGAATGAAACCTATTTGCAGATCTCTTGTTCCATTGAGGAGCTACTCCCTCCTTACTGTTAACTACTGCCACAAATGAGAAGGGTATTATACTAATTATAATAATTTAAATTTATTGAAGAACCCGTCCGCCTCAGCAGATGGCCGCTCACACTGAGCCTGGTTCTGCTGGAGGTTTCTTCCTGTTAAAGGGAGTTTTTCCTCTCCACTGTCGCTAAAAGCATGCTTAGTGTGAGGGATTGCATTTGAGTCAATGAGTCGATGCAATCAGCTGGTTTTCCTTAGATAGAAAACTGTATCAATCTGACTGGATGATCTGGTGAACTGGAAAGTGCCTTGAGATGAAATGTGTTGTGAATTGGCATTATAGAAATAAACTGAATTGAATGGATCTCACATTGCAGAAATTTACCTCTGCATTTAGCCCATCACCTTAGGGAGGATGGGGCTGCCATTGTACGGCAATCAGGGATTAAGAGTCTTGCTCAGAGACAAAGAGTGTGAATCTGTGGGAGTGGGGCTCGAACTCAGAACTTCTGGATTCCAAGCTCTATGCCCTAACTACTAGGCCAACAATTCCCACGTTTATTTAGAAGTTTATTACTCCTAAAATTGTCTGATTTTTGTAAGAAGTATAACTTTAGGCTGCTATTCTCTGCTCTCTTTGCTGGAGTCATACTGGAAGCTGAGGAGAAGCGCACACATCCCAAAATTGCGCCTGTTTCAGAATAAAGGAAGTTTGGAGGCAAAGCGAGGAGCGAGCAATGATACTATAATCAGTTGAAATCATTTTAAATCTGTTTATTTCTATCGCGCCAATTCACAATCCGTCATCTCAAGGCTTTTTACGGAAACAATTCCTTCAGATTATCAGACATATTGGTTTAACATTTTCTACCAAAGGGAAACCAGCTGATTGCTGTATTTTTCAGAGTTCACTCCTGCTCCTTTGAGCATGTGGTGACAGGAAGCATTAACTGCCATGGTGTCGTTTTAACTGCTTCTGCTGTACATCTGAAACTGCTGTGGTCGTTCCAAAAAAAGTTGAGAAACAATCCACTGGACTTTGTTCATTGCTGTTTCTGACATTCAAAATGTCAGAAACAGCATTGGGGTCGTTAGATGGAATTGTAGGCCTGGCTGAAACAGGCGAGGTGTTTTGGTCCCCTCTATGGTCCCCCTCTGATGCCTGTCCATCCAAGCATCAAGTGAGATATAAGTCTCCAGCTTATCCTGCAGGATGGCAGGTCAGAAGGCAAATACAGCTCCTCCAGCAGGTCCTGGTCTAACCTTCAGCCTCCTCTCAGAGGGTTTGAATGTGGGAAGTATTAGCATCCACTGACTCCTTACAATGCAGAGGAGCAAACCTGGATCCTGGTGGTCAGGCTGGTTCTCCTGGGGTTTGGTAGGGTGTAAATGGAGGAGGCAACTGTGGATGGAAGGAGAGGTTAGAGGTGGAGGGAGGGGGTGGTCGTGCTGATCTCCAGGGTCATAATCTGGCAAGTGGGATGCAGGATTTACCAGCTGCATGCAAATCAGGTAATGCTGCATCTATCTAGCTGCTCCAAATGAACTTTCTTATGAGATGCTGACTTTTCCTGGTTTTTAGATTTTTATATGATACAAGGATAAAATGTGAAGTTAGAAATCCAATTAGAAAGTGATCGGATGTTTGTGGGGTAGTTTGGTCAAGGATCAGCAAGGTGAACAAAAAAACAGCATCAGCCACAGGTTCCAGATTCCTCCATTGTTTTTTTATTCATCCCTTTTCACTCAACAAACATTTCATTGAGCTTCTCAGAACTCACTGTTTGCGTCTCCAATTGGCAGCACACCTGCACTTGAGTGGACCGAGCCCCAATTAAACAGGTAAAAAAATATAAAAAAGGCTTAAAAGAGAAACAGGAATCAAATTATTAATCTAATTTACAAACTCATCTACATAATGAAAGAGACTGCAAAATAAACAATGTGATACAAGATAACTCAAAAGTTCCTTAAAGGAAACACAAACAAAGCATTTTTCCAAAGAAAACCCTATTGTAATCATGCATGAATATCCTTACATTGTTTCTTTATTTTATTGATTTGTACAATTTGCAAATAAATAGAAAATTGTACAATTTATTTGCAAATAAATACATTTTTGTTTATTTGCAAATAAATAGTACAATTTGCAATGGTACAAATTGTACAACCAATAATATGTATTTATTATTGGTTGAACTTGTTTATTTTGAAACAAAATAAACAAGTTCAACCAATAATCCAGAAGTAGTAGCTTTAACCTAAACATATAAATAGATTAAAACTGCAACATAATTCAGACACAAACAAACCTGGGATAGTAGATGTACTGGAAAAAATCTAAATCTAGATAAATAATTTTTTTCTTAAAATGACTGCATTTGTTCTCGAATCGAGGAGGTAAATAGAGACATTTTGCCAATGAAACAAGACAATTTACCTTTAAAACAAGAAAACACAATTGAATTGTCTTATTTCAAGTGCAAATTATCTAATTTACCTACTCAAAGACATTTTTACTTATTTCTAGATGTTTTTTCCAGTGTGAAGCAAAGTTGCAAACTAATGTTTAAATATAAGCATTATGAATTAAAAATAAGAATAAGGGACAAGTGGTGAACACAAACTGAACCACCTTGTCACATCGTTGTAGACTCTGTGGTGGTTCACTAGCGGCTCCTAGAGGAAAAGCTTGTAAACGACATACTGGTCAGAATGGGGAAAAAATAAACAACATTATTTCTGTTTCTCCTCATTTCCAGCTGCCTCCATCCATCATGTTTGTAATCTAATCCCAGGTTTTCTGCTTCCCAAACACTGCTTTCCCACTCATTTTTTTACAGGTGAATGATCTTTGAAGAGCGCAGCTCCAGTGAGGAATAGGTACATTTGGGAGATTTCAGCAGAACAAACTAATGATGATGGTTGTGTTAAGCTCCTCTTGTACGTTATGAGGAGCAGCTCTGCTGTGGGGATAGAAATGCTCCTGATAAATCCCCTCACAGCCTTAATGAATGTGTGTTTGCAGGGTCATGTGTTTGCCATGGAAATCAGCAGCGGGGATGAGTTTTATATCGCGTGCGATAACACCGGGACTCCGCTGGCTGTCTTCAGTAACAATGGACTGCTCCTTAAACAGGTACCAGTGTTTCCTCCCAAACAGAAAGAGAGCAGCCAATCTGTTTGTCAAATGGTTCTGTCTGTTCAGCTGATTATATGTGTGTGTCTAGGTTCAGTACACGGCATACGGCGAGGTTTACTTTGACTCCAACCCTGACTTTGTCCTGGTGATTGGTTTCCACGGCGGCCTGTATGATCCTCTGACACGACTGCTGCATTTTGGAGACAGAGATTACGACATCCCTGCTGGGAGGTAAACCGTCCGTCTCTTATTTGCTCATTTCTAGTCCGAGCATGGCGCGTGATCGCATGGAAGTGCCTGCTGTGTGCTTTGTCAGCGTCACACCTGATCACAGTGTTTGGCTTTTCTTCCTCTCCTCCTTCTGAAGATGGACCACTCCTGACATCAGCACGTGGACGCGTGTGGGGAAAGATCCGCAGCCCTTTAACTTGTATATGTTCCGTGGCAACAACCCTGTCAGCAAGATCCATCAGGTCAAAGAGTATGTCACAGGTAATGAGTTCAGGCAATTCAGGATTCAGCTGCATGGATCAGAGAAACACTGGATTGGAAATAAACTGGATGTTTGATACTAAAGAACGCAGCGGGAGACACTCCATCTGCTTCGGTTTACCGTTAAATGAAATCATTACAGAAGTCCTGAGCTAAAGCTTTCATTTTGGGATGCTTTAACTCTGCCTGTCCTTCAATTATTTATTTTTTTCTATTTTACTGCAGATGTCAACATCTGGTTGGTCACGTTTGGCTTTCACCTCCATAACGCCATCCCAGGATTCCCCATTCCCAAATTTGACCTAACAGAGCCTTCCCTGGAGATGAAGAAGAGCCAGCTCTGGGATGACCTGCCTGTGTGTATTCTCATTCATTACAACCACAGCTCCCTAAAGCCGGCCACACACTGTATGATATTTTCAATCGTAGCACGCAGCTACAGCTCACACTATACGACCAAACCTCAGGGTTTAAAAGTTCACATCTCACAATCTGTTCTCACACTGTGCGACCCGACGCTCTGATGCGATCTACCTGCTCACACTGTACGTCTAAAAACCAGGTGGGACTCAGCTTTGAAGTGAGATGGCGCTACTCGGACTCGTCTATCCAGAAGCCAAACAAGTAGAAGAGGACTATGAAGCTCATTAGAGTGAAACGCACTGCCTTGGCTAATTGCGCAATTTTGTACTGAAAGCCCTAAAATGGTAAATGGCATGTACTTATATAGCACACTTATTCAAGTTAGGAGACTTGACCAAAGCGCTTTACACTGCATTATTTCACCCATTCACTCACACACTGATGGTGGTGAGCTACATTGTAGCCACAGCTGCCCTGGGGCTCACTGACAGAAGCGGGTCTGCCGTACACTGGCGCCACCGGGCCCTCTGACCACCATCAGTAGACAATGCAGGTGAAGTGTCTTGCCCAAGGACACAACGACACTGAAAGTCGGAGTCGGGGCTTGAACCGTCAATCCTTCGATTTCAGGGCAAACTCCGGACAAAGACATGGCTGAGCAAACGTGGCTACTACGGTCTGTCAGTTTTACAGAAAGATCTCCATTGCACCCATTTTACCCCCGCCATGCTGCTGGGTTTACATCTGAGAGGAAGAAGAAGAAGAATCCTTGTTTGCGCACTGAGCGACCACCTTACGACGGCCGACTAAATTTCAAACATGTTTGATTTTCTCCCAAAATCGAAAAATCGAAATCTAGATAAGTAATTTTTTTTTTTTAAATAAGTGCAATTGTTCTTGGATTGAGGAGATAAAAGAGACACTTTGCCAATGGAACAAGACAATTTACACTTAAAATAAGAAAACACAATTTGATTGTCTTATTTCAAGTGCATATTATCTAATTATCTTATTTTAAGAGTAAAAATACTCATTCCATTGACAAACTATCTCATTTACCTACTCAGATTATTACACTTAATTTTAGACATTTTCACTTATTTCTAGACCGTTTTTCCAGTGTGGGGAGCTGCTCGTGTTAGCCTTATCTCCCCTCGTTAGCCCCTGTTCACTACACGACGCAGGATCAGGCTGAAAGTCGATCCGATCGAAAAATTCTCGCATGACTCGAGAATCGGCCCGAAAAGGACACAAATTCATACAGTGTTATGCGTATGTTTCAATGAGCTGGTGTTACATCCTCTGATTACTGCAGTGTGTCTTGTGTTTCATTAAGGCTCAGGGTTCAGTTACTTCTGTTCAGGTCAGAAAAAACTCAGATCTGTTGGAACAAATGCAGAAATTTTGACTTTTTTTTTTTTTGGACCTTGATGATGGAGAGCAGCAATAGTTTTAGTTCATTCTTACCTCAGGTGGTGGACTCATCATGCGTAGTGATTACTTTTTTTCTCACTCTTGAGACGTGTTTTGCTTTAAACTGTCCTGTTTAAATTTATGGATCTGAGCTCACAGCTTTATAAAACAGGCCAAAAAAACAGACGAGAAGAAAATCCTTCACTGAATATAAATATATGTCTTTATTTATTGAATATTGAATCTAATAACTCTCAGGCTGTCAGACGTCAGATGTGTGTCATGACAACAGGTTCATTGAAGTGTGAATCAAGCTCAAATCAAGGTCAAACCGTTAACTCTGCACGCATATGGAATATATCCACATATCTGTTCAAAATATAAGAATTTATTAACAAAAATCATTCAGCTCCAAGTCAAACATTCAGGTTCAGAACTCTTAACTAAACTAGTAAAACTATACGATCCTGGTATCAGTATAGATGCAACACTAATTTTAATTCACCCCATTTTGCAACATATTGACTTAACATGAAATAATTTCCTGCTCTGAAATGTTTTGACACCAAACTACTATAAAATTATGACTTCAGTTCTTGTTAAATAGTGGGTAGTTTGGCATGTTTGCTTTAATCGCTAATGTTTTCTAATGACACTGTACTCTGACAGTTCTCTCATGTCTTAACTTTGATTCAATATTATTGTCTGCATAAAGATTCATTTAAAATCTGCTGATTTTAGTGAATGGATTCAGAACTACATTGTCAACACCAACAGCTAGCCTATATTCCTCTCTGATGCCTGGCCACAGTTAGGATACGCATCTGATTCCTTATAAACCTAAAACAGGATCTACTGAGAAATGTTGCATGGTGATAAGATTATGGGATAGAGGAAAATTACCAAGACGAAGCTGTGGGAACAATGGCAGTCACCTTTCTCTCTTCTCCTGCACTTACTCTGTTACTGGGGTAATTATATTGGACAGACTATCAAAGGGTCACACTTCAGCTCAAACAGCCAAAGAAGTGTTTGAATCAAGCCAGTCACAAATAATAAGGGAAGGCCAGGGAGAAGATCAGAGAAGGTGATGAAGGGAGTCAGAAAGGCTCAGAGCAATTTAAAGTGTTATCTGAAGTGAGGAATCATTTTTGTTTCTCCGAGGCATCCAGTATCTGCAATAGTGTTATACCACTGACATAGAGAGTGTAGGCCATCTGTTCTGTTTATTAGCTCTGAGTAGTCCTTTAATCCAGTCCTGACCAGGAGGAACCTTTAGAGGTAGATACAAATGAAAATTACATTTTAAGAAATGCACCAGAAAAACAGTTAAGGTAATAATAAAACAGCTGTTTATATGAAACCTACAAAACCATGATCATTCACCAGTCTGTTGTTTGGTGGCTACAGTGAATTTTGACCACTGGCAGAACGAGGCTCGGTGTAAGCGGCATGCTGTAGAGGCCGACTGGGGGTTCAAGGAAAGGGAGACAGGCACACCAAAGGAACATAGAAACACTGATCAGTAGATACCTTCTATGTAACAGAAGGAAGCTAGTTCCATTGGTACCTCTGTCTGGGAAAGAAACAGTTTTGAGTCAGCTTTCATGTCAAAAGGGAGGAAAGAGATCATGTACAGCTTAGTCACAGTAAAAGGTGAGCCCATAGCTAATGTCCAGGAGAGAAACGGGGCAAAACCCTGAAAAACCAGCCTGATTCTATCATCTATCATGAAGATTGTGATTGCCAGAAGCCTCATTGATGCTTAGATCCAGGTTGGTCTTACAGCCAAACAGAACCAGATTAGATGAAACTACTATGATGAGAAAGAAGCACAGAGAACATAAAGTTTGTGATTAAACTAGCAAATACTGCAGAACTGTTGAATAGAGACAGAATGAAGCAGAATGATGAAAAGGAATCCACATGTCTTCCAGCAGCTGAGGGATATAGTGGCATAACTATAGAGATAGCTCAGGATAATTTGGACCTCTCTAATTCTAACCTTTTTTTTAAAGGGTCAAAAACAGTCAACATGTTGCCACACTCTCATCCAGTAGCAAAGGCTTGAAAACCAAAAGATCCGAATCCCATTCTACTTCTAGAAATTCTTGGAGCCACTAGTGGCTTAGATCCAGGATGGCGTCACAGCCACACAGAACCAGCTTAGATGAAGCTGCTGTGAAAAAAAAAAACAGAGACAAATAAAGTTAGTGGTTAAACAAATACTGCTGAATTGCTGAATAGCGATAGAATGAAGCAGAATATGAAAAGTGGTCCCCATGTCCTCCAGCAGCTGAAGCCTATAGCAGCATAACTATAGAGATAGCTCAGGATAACCTGAGCCACTCTAACTATAACATTTTTAAAAAGGGTCAAAAAGAGTCAACATGTTGACACATTCTATTCCCAGAGGAAATGCTTGAAAACTAAAAGATCTGCCTCACATTCTACTTCAAAAATCTTGGAGCCACTAGTATTAGCACACTGCATGAGCTGTGGTGAGTGTTTTAATGCAGCGAACATGTTGTGATGTTTCATGGTTTCTTCTCTCCACAGTCTATCTCAGGTGTGCAGCAGGAAGTGACTCGTCAGTCATCAGCCTTCCTGTCCTTCGAGCGTATGCCAGAAATTGAGCCCAGCAGACGACATTCTGACCACACCAAGCCTTGGTTATGGTTTGCCACTGTCAAGTCCCTCGTTGGAAAGGGTGTCATGTTTGCTGTGGTGCAGGGGCGAGTGGTGACAAATGCTCTAAACATCGCCAGCGAAGACTGCATTAAAGTGTCCGGAGTCCTGAACAATGCCTTCTACTTGGAGAACTTACATTTCACGGTGGAGGGAAAAGACACTCACTACTTCATCAAGACCAGCCTCCCTGAGAACGACCTGAGTGCGCTGCGGCTCACCTCAGGCAAGAAGTCCCTGGAAAATGGGGTGAATGTCACAGTGTCTCAGTCTACGACTGTAATGAACGGGAGAACCCGGCGATTTGCTGACGTAGAACTACAGTATGGCGCTCTGGTGCTCCATGTGCGCTACGGAACAACGCTGGACGAAGAGAAAACGCGAATCTTGGAGCAGGCACGGCAGAGGGCGCTGTCCAGCGCCTGGGCCCGTGAACAACAGCGTGTGAGAGATGGGGAGGAAGGTGTGAGGCTTTGGACAGAGGGAGAGAAAAGGCAGCTGCTGAGCAGCGGCAAGGTTCAGGGCTACGATGGCTACTACGTCCTGTCCATTGAGCAGTACCCTGAACTGGCCGACAGCGCCAACAACATCCAGTTCCTCCGGCAAAGCGAGATAGGGAGGAGGTAACACGGCATGAACATGCCTAGATGGTACCACCTCTGACTGTCAAAACTAACACTAAAAGTTCTCTTTTAACACTAAATGGACGTCACAGCTTGAACTGTCTAAGACTCCAAAACCTGCCCACCGACCCTCCTTAGATTTTGTCTCTTCAGGTGGTTAAAGTTGACTGCGAAGACTTTTTGATGAACACCGTTTCAATCTAACCGACTGGAAACTACAGCTGGGACTGTCGTGGTGAACCGGGGGAAGGTTCTTCAATGCCTGACTTTTTCTGTTCCCTCTTGTGCTTTTAGACAGGCTGCACGCATGCCCCTCCATTCCCCTCCGATAGGCCCGGCTAATCTGACTGCCATGTTTGTGAGCTATGTACCTGTTAAACAGAGACTTTGGATTAATAGAGGGAACGATAGAGACTGGTTCCGATAGTCAGCCTGGCATGCAAGCAGCTGTCAGGCGCATATCAGCAGCTCCAGACTGTGCATCCCTAACAGATGTTGCAAGTATCGTGTGTCTCAGGGTCCAGATGGGACCCATCACTTAGGTTTGAGCCTTGTCTATAGGATTTATTATTCCATGGCTGAAGCCATTGAATGGAACTGTTGTGGACTCTCTCTAAGAGAGACAGGCACAAAAAAGGACTGAAATTTGTACAAGTAAAAAAAAGAGAAAGAAAATAAGAATTTTTGTTGTTTGTTTGTAATTTTTTGGTTTTGATTTTCTATATAAACTTGCATTTGCTTCGACAAAAAAAGGGATATTAAAATCAACTGAAAAGCGTTTACATACTATTACCTACATGTATCGCACTATTACTACTTTACCCCACACCCCCACGACCACAACAGACCATGAGACGAACTTAACAAAAGCCAAATGTTGCATTGTAATTTTTGTTTTTTCTCCTACTGATGAGGCGTGATCTGTTTGGTCATTTCTACAAGCACTCCTCCTCCTCATCCCTTGTGCTAGGAGACAGAGCTCTGTGAAGGGCTGGCGTGTGCAGAGGGAGGGGATCACAGTTCACAGTCTGCGTAGACCAGGAAGACCCAGGAGAGTCCTTTTCTTCTACAAATTGTGACTCTGCATCATAATGCATAGACCTTGTGATTTTGTCAGTCAAAGGTAGTAGTGCTGCTCGCGGTAGAAACTTGTCGTCATGGCTTGGTTGGGCGGGGGGGCAGTTGGGTTGCTGTAATTAGCAACAGGCTGTTGCTTCTCTCGTTAATGTTGCTCGTTTTTTCTTAAAGGGACAGCGCATCTTCATGAATGACACATAAGTAACAGTAATAGATCAGAAATCGATGTGGATGTTTCTCATTGATTGTAGGTCTCTGCTCTCCTAGAGATTTTTTCTGTGTACATGTCTGTACAAATGGTTGGAAGGCAACTTTAAACATGTCCGAAGGAAACAAAAGTAACATCGTATGCTAGGAAGCATTCTGTTTTTATTTTGTTTTTCCAGAGATGAGTCGACAGTGTTTTGTTGATTTAACTTTATGTTGAAGGTTGAGGAAATCCATTTATCCGTACATCGATATTAGTCTCAGAGAAAGTAATTTATGTACAGTGTTTCTACGGTAAGGAATAAAAATTATTAAAACTCCTGTTGTTTGGGTGTGTCCTGCTCTTTTCACAGGCTGCAAATTAAGCCCAGATGGTCTTTAGGAGCAAATTCTGCCTGTAATTACACATGTAAATTAAAGCAAGTAAAGCTCCAAAACTATAAATTGGAAATACAATTGTTTGTATTTATATGACAGAAAGACATTGAGGAAAAGTTTTCAGGTGAAACATTATTTTAAATGTCACCACGTCTGATTTATAGGTGATTGAACAAATAAAAAATGAAAAATATTTAGCCTCACCAATTTTATTCCCAATATAAACGCCGCAAAACACCATGAAAGCCCATTTAAAAACTCTGGATGAACCCTCAGACTTTATAGATCCACATCTTGACTATAACTCAAGATAATTTGCCCTGAATAAGTGTAAGCATGTTTGTTCCACAAAGGTTGCTAGGAAATGTGATTTAAGCACAATGCCAAAAGTGCAAAAATTTGTTTTTCCACTCATTAAAAGGGAATCAGGTCAGACAAATATGCAGACTTACATTATTGGAGGCCTTTGCTCCTAAGATTTAGCCATTGTTTCTTTGAAATTTACCAATAATATTACATAACTGGATAGAAAATAAGAATAACAGAGGAAGCTTATGTAACGCATCACCTGAAATGGTAACACAATGACCTTTGACCCCTCCTTGGAAAGGTCTGAGCCTCCAGTTTCGAATGATGGTGGCCATTAGGGGGCGGGGCTAAAAATGAATACCTGCTGATGCATTTCTCCCGCAGAGTCACAAATGTCAGGTGGAATTTTAAATCTCATTTTATTTGTTTACACAGCTATAAAACAAAAAGTACTTGTAAAAAAATGTTTTAGAAATTTTAAAGCTCCATTTGTAAGGCGTGTGGATAAAACACCATGTGACTGTGTTTTAGCCATTTCCAGTAATAAACAAACATGAGCACGTGTCAGTTGGGCCCTGTACGGGGGCCCGCCGGACTCAAGGGGTTGAACAGTTGTTCCTTAGTTTAAATGTAGGGCAAACACACTCTATGGATGTTAGAAATATTAACAGTCAAGGTAATAGAAATATGTTCTATAGAAGTTTTTGAACGGAAGATGAAGATACATGGTATCACTACCAAGCGTTCATCCAGGTAAACATCCTGCCTCTGGCGCATCAAGGTCGAAGTCTAAATGGTTTCCCGGGTCTGGAAATGACCGCCGTTTACCTGAGCGGTCACTGACGGAGGGAACATCAGCCCTGATGATCCTCCCTGCAAATGACCGTTGTAGTTTGGACCCTTCCTGTTGGAAATCTGACTGAATACAGGAGGTGAGAGGATGACCAGACGTTCCTGTGGAAGGTTGCATTTGTTAAGCAGGAAGCAAAATCTCTGCTGGACCTTCTTCTGAACACTTGCCCTTCAGAAGGACCATGACTTGATCCGAATACCTCAAATCAGTAAGGACACTTGAGTCACAGAGGGAGTTTGTCTGCAGTAGCAGAATAATAGGTGGCTTCCAAATAGTGCTGGTAGTTAGGAGGGAAATAGGACCAGCAGACAGGATGCTATCTGGTGCCAATGCAGTTAGCATAGAGACATCCTGACATCACTAGCTGCTGCTAGGAGTGATACCAGTAGTTTCACTACTTGACCTTTTCTTTACTCAAGTAAAAGTAGAAAACAGTCATTCAAGGAGTCACTGAAGAATGAGAAAGTAATCAGCCAAATTTTTGTTAAAGCACTGAGGGGATCATAATATTTGATATAATGTTTGGTTAGGTGCAATTCAAAGTAGAAAATAAAGTTAAAAAAAATACATTTGTTCATAAGAAACATTTTTCTACCACAACTTTCCAATCTTTACCGTATGTTAGCAATGAATTAAGATCTTATTTTGACTGTATTTTCACCTGATCTGTGAACTGCTCATGTTTCTCATGACCAGTGGTAGAAAATAAAGTGTATTTACTTGATTACTGTATTAAGCTGGTGAAGATTCTCAGTTCGTCTGGTTCAGTTTGCATGTTTTCTAAGCAAAAACAAGGTTCACCAGATCATCCAGTCAGATCGATTCAAAGTTTTCTATCTAAGGAAAACCAGCTGATTGCATCGACTCATTGACTCTTCAGCAATCCCTCACACTAAGCATGCTTGTAGCGACAGTGGAGAGGAAAAACTCAGTTTTAACAGGAAGGAACCTCCAGCAGAACCAGGCTCAGTGTGAGCGGCCATCTGCTGAGGCCGACTGGGGTTCAAGGAGACAGAACTCCAGTCGGCCTCAGCAGATGGCCGCTCACACTGAGCCTTTGAGGCAATGCAATCAACTGTTTTTTCTTAGATAGAAAACTTTGAATCAATCTGACTGGATGATGTAGTAAACTTTAAAGTGCCTTAAGAGGGTGTGTGTTGTGAATTAGCGCTATAGAAATAAACTGAATTACATTCAATTGCCCATAATCCTTTTGGGGACAGAGCGTATAGGTGCAGCCCACCTCACACAGTTTAACAAAAACATACCTTATGACATATACATTGTGCTACACATGCTAATCTATACATGTTTATATATTAGAGTTTTGTATCGGAAAGCTTCAGCTGTTCTCTACATTTGTGTAACTTTTGAAGTTAAAGTATAGTTCTATTCTTTTTGCTGCTTTTTATCCAGGAAACGTCCTAAAATCCATAAAGAATCTCTTTATTCCTTTAAGGTGCTTTAAAGCTCAGTTGGAAATGTGATAATCATGATGGCTGATGGGATGGATCCATCCATGTTGCATCCCTAAAGAGGATGTTTTCAAGTAAAGCAATGATTGTTTTGTTATAGGCTCAGCTTCCTGAGTCTCCAGCCAATCAGCAGCAGAAGCAGAGCCCTATTTTAGGCCCCTTGACAGCTGATCTCTATTTATTCACTGGATTGCTGATTGTCCGTTGAGACTACATGTGCAGTGAAGCCACCAGCCACCATGTTGGTACTCCCTAGTTAGACCGGTCAGAATGTAAACATGTATGCTACAGCAAAGAACAATGATGATGTTCTCGTTTTCAGGGAGGCTTAAGACTTTTAAAATAAGGATAAATTGATCACTTTGACAAACTGGCTATTTCATAGCATCAGAAGATTAATGTAATTTATGATTAATAGGCAGATCTCAACGCAAAGTCATTATGAAGTCAATGAAGTCTATAAATCATGTTATATGACATTTTATACAAATCCATCACAAGATAATGAATGTGTTAATGGAGCATAATAATACTGATGTGCGTTCATCAACTTAACATGCAATATATTTCAGCACGACTTTTTCAAAAGAGAAATACAACAAACACTACAGGAATGACAGCATCATCCACTTAATAATGAATAACTACATTGACATTTCACAGTGAGTTTACTTTTTATTTACTATTTCTATTTTCAGTGGCTAACTCAGTCAATATCGTCGAGTCTGTCCGAGATAGCCAGACTAATGTTACGCTACAGACTATTGTTAAAGATAGGCTCTGTGTCCGCACCTTGAAGCTCTATCTCTCCAGTCCTTTTTCCTGAAAAGAGATCAATCGGGACAAACTCTTTAAATAACACTTCATAACTTATAATCATGTCCTCTGGTTATTTAATAAACAGGAGACATGACAACAGATTCTGACAGAAATTTCCATCTTACTCAGATCAGAGAAGTTTCTCAGAATTTACAGAAGGCAGCTGCTCACCTCTCAGGAAATGGCCCCGATTAACAGTTAAAAAGGCATTTTATACATCTCCAGTTTGCCACATCATCATATCATACATGTCAGCAGATGAGGATACATCCATGGCTCCAGCCTTATCAAAATATTACACTGTGTTCTCACCTAAAGGACGCCGCTCTCATTCCATTCCCAAATCTTCGTGCAGAATGAAGAATATAACTGAATATCCAGACAGAGGAACTGTCTTAATTTTACTTACTATTGTGGAAAACATCAGTTCTGACACGCAACAGGCAGCTAATATTAAGGCGTAACAAACTCACAATTCAATGATAATCATCTTAACACTATACTGTGGGATACATCATATGTGTGGATATTCTTGGTTAGTTCATCCACTGACTGAGAAAATTACCTGTGGATCGTCTTCTTTCAGCCATTAAACTGCTTGTTTTTGCAGCCAAATGCTGCACATGCAGGCATTTGGCTGCGTGTCTCCGTAGGAGTGGGGAGTACCAAAATGGCAGCAGGTGGCTTCATTTTTTTCGGGATATCAGCGATCCAGTGAATAAGGATCAGTGCTTCTGACTGGCACAGACCCTTCACTTGGGGAGGCTTTAATGCCCTCTGTTTACTACTTTGGATAGACTGTTTGCAGAGCTGCCTTTCATTTCAGATCAATGATGATTTATGTCATCGTTAGGGAGGTTGGTTATTTGGAGGTTTGTATATCCTTTTCTTTCAGTTTGTTTTTGTCGTTGACCTTAAATCTCCCAGAAGGTAAATACTAGTACTTACAGCAGGAAGTTTAAAATATGGATTAAACAAACATCTTTAATTGAAGTCCATTCACCATGGGGTGGCGGTGTGGTTAATAGTGATGGGCCCATTAACCCCAATGCGTGGAGCCCATAGAGCTAAACACCGCTCTAGAAAGTCATGTATCTGATCCAGGACTTATTCTGACTGACTGTTTCACTAAACTGTGTATAAAAACGTTTCTGCCAATATGATGCATCTGCTAAAAAAAAAAAAAAAAGAAGAAATCTCATCTTTTGCGGTTTATCTTTAAATGATCCAGAATTCTGCAGAAGAAAAGGAATAGGAACGTTTCAGCCATTGAGTTTTTATTTTAATTTTCTTGTTCTGTCATCCTTTTCTTCTCAGTTATCCCTCAACTTATCTGAATTAAAGTTTATTTTAAATTGGCTCTTAGTTTATTTACTGTTTTTACCATACTTATTGTTTTAAAAATTATGATTTAAATCCTAGTCCATAAGCATCCTCATTTTCCCCTAAATTTCATGTTATACGTTTACATAATTTATTGGCTGCATCTAAAAATATCAAAGATATTTTCAATTTAAACATAAATATGAATTAATACAATATAACCTACAATAACTTAAATTATATCATTGTACTTGGTCATCAAATCAATTCCATTTAGTCTGTTAAATAAGCTGCCTGTAGTGTCTTAAACTGTCCAGCAGATGTCAGTATTCTGTCAGACAGTATCAACGCAGAATCAATAGTTTGGCTTCCAAATGCCTCATTAACCATCACTACTGATTAAAGCATATTAAGGGTCAGGATGGCCCAGTCAAAGTCATGGTCTAACCCAATTAAGGTTTTTGTTCACAGACCCTCTCCTTCCAGTCTGAGGCTCTATTAGCAGTATTACGGTAGTGTGCTTCACATTATGCTTCATGTTCCTTCCAGCTGAATCTGAACGCTGGGTTGGTTTTGGTCGCTCAAACATAAGCTGTGAGAAACGAGGAGAGGTTGATAAGCAGAGGGAGTATAGATGTAGAGATATAGAATTGGCACCAAATGGATGATAGAAGAGCTGTGCTGTGTTGATGCAGAGGAGGGTCGCTGGTTCCTGCTTCCAGGTCAGTGGTTGGTGGGAGCAGGAACAGGTGAACAATAAAACCAGCAGTCATTCTGCTTCTTTCATCCCACTTTTATTACAGAGGCAGTAATGGCTGACATCCAGCACATCTGCTTTAACCATCATTCATAAAAGCACAGATTCAGCAGAGTGGAGCCGTTTGACCAAAGTAACATTGCCCCCCCCACACACAGTAACAAGAATACTCAGCTTATTTACAACCATTACCAACACTGACTGTGGACCAAGAATAAAAGTTTGATAAAGTTTCTGCCTCTGCAGAGCGGGAGCCTCATTCACAGAGACATCCAGGGAAAAAGTCCCAGCGTGAAAAGTTTGAAAGGACCCGACCCAGCAGCGACCCCGAAGCTCAGACCCAGATGAAACGGTGCCACAGCCAGCGGTGACGTGTTCAGGCGTCCAGCGTGGACGCGCCGTCCTGCTGGGTCTTCGCCGCTCCGGCGCTCCCTCTGTGGTTAATGGAGTTAAAATCTATCACGATCTCAGACCTCTTGGGTTTGAACTGCCTGCAGAAAAACGGAGGAAAAAGCGAAGGTCAACACATGGCGAGGAGTTGATGACAGCAACAGCAGAAAACCAGGGGTTAAAGGTCAACCCTTCCAGTTAGATTCCCCGTCATACGATGGGAAGCGGATTTAGAGAGAATCAGACATTTTGGATTCTCTGGTCTATTGATGGGCAGATGTTTTAAATCAGGTTCAAAGGAAAATAAAAAATAAATAAATAACCATTTTCAGTTTTATCAGTAAATCCAAGATGTACACCACAGGTATTGTGCTAAAGTAAGACTGGCACTACTTTAAAAAATGTTTTACTCAAGTATAAGTAAAAAGGTATTTGGTAAAAAGGCTACCTAAGAACTGAGTAATTAATGGTTAATAAATTTAAAGGTATAGAGGTCGATCTTTTATTTCCAGGTTGATCATCTAAATCAGTGGTCCTCCTAACTGTCAATCATTCTGTTGATACGTTTGCATAAGGCCGTCCTATGTGCTCATCCCGTTAGCTATCTTTTTCTGCGCACCTTCAGGCGTATATCTGTGGTGAGCTACTGTTTCAGACAGTCATTGAAGCTCACCTTTCTCAATAATGCTTATTACCCAGGTCACACAGTGGAACTGGGTAATATACACAGGCGGCTACGCTCTACCCCTTCTATTCATTCTAGCTAATCTGAATCATTCAATTCCATTTCTAGAGCGAGATCATCTGTGGTAGCAGCACTAGACATCTTCCAGGCATGTGAGGAAAACTAGCAGCTGTTCAGCGGATAGGATGAATGAACGGTAGCTGGTGCACGCGGATGATGTCATACAAACGCCGCTTTGTTTTTAAAAACATAAAAAATATAACCATGGATGTCTGGGGGACAGTGATTGGCCTACATGTTCTGAATGCTGGCGTACCATAAAGAATAAATTATGAACAGTTTATTTTGTGCCTTCAAGTCGTTGCCCATAGGAAGACGTTACCTGGATATAACCAAACAGACTATCTTCAGAACGGCTCCAAATTACACAAAACTCATATGGGTGAGTAGAACATGATGTAATAACGTAAAATCAAGGGCCAATGTATAAAAACAGGCGTTCCCCTTTAAATTAGAAGTAAGGAACAGTAAAAATGTATTTATTCCAGTAACTGTAACTAATTACGACCCACCTCTGAAGTACACAGATTAAAAGTTATATATATATATATATATATATGGCGATTTTTAAACGGCTGCCAGTGGTTTCACAACCACCATGTACCCTGACAGACAGAGAAAAAGCTGCTTCTGTGATTTTAGCCTTCCTGTTATCTGCTCAATATCTTACCCTCACTGAGTCTGAATGAAAAGCAAACAGTTTCATTTCAAATCGTCTCCAAAGTTGTTCTGCCGATGCTGAAACGCTTTCATTCCAACATCTTGTTGGTTTGTACCCCTCCCTGATCGGATTGTCTAGTCCAGGACAGCCACACAATAAAGGAATGATGCTTAAAGCAGGAAGGGTACCTGTAGTGAACTCCCGCCATGTCGAGCAGCCGCCTGGAAGCCACCATCTCCGGCGTGTCGTGGTACTTGTCAGAGAGATACACCACCTCCTTCAGACCTGGGCGGGAAAGGAAGGACAGCGGTGAAATAGAGATGCACTCTGAATCTGGAGCAGCTGTCAGGTCAGGTCACCCACCTGCCTGGATGATCAGCTTGGCGCACTCATTGCAGGGGAACAGAGCCACATACATGGTGCATCCTTTGACATCGGCGCTGTTCTTGTTCATGATGGCGTTCAGCTCTGCATGACACACTGCGGGAACCAACAGAGAGAGACCACACACCGTTTCTACGACAACGCAAAGCAGGTTGCCTTAGCCATGCTGCATCACACCTAGCAGTGGAGCAGTTGGCTGAGGGACAGGAGCTTAACGCCAGCTAATGCGTGAGGTGCTGCTGCACAGGTGTCCCTACCGTATGGGTATTTGGTGTTGAGCCGATCATCAGCGGAGCGCGACCATGGCAACAGGTCGTCGTTGCAGCCATTAGGCATGCCGTTGTAGCCGATGCCGACAATCTTGTTCTCCTGGTTCACTATGCATGCACCCACCTGCAGGGAGGGAGGAGCAGAAAGCATCTGATCACCACACGCTCTGTACCGGTATAAGCAGCGGCGGCTGGCCAATAGAGGGCGCCGCCCCACACCCAATGATGCTGATTAAGACATAAAAAATATATAATTTTTCAATAATTTAACTTTAAATTTAAATGTTAATTTTTTTTTTATTTATCTATATATATATTTTAGATGTGTAAGATATATATTTTATCTTTAATGACTAGTAAAGCGTAATTTTTTGTCGGATTGGTGACGTATTTCTGCCCTAGGGCTCAACCAGGACCTGGTTTAGCTCAAAGGCTTGGCTAACTGCATGCAGCGAGGCTAAGGTTTTATTCTGCTTTCCCTGCCTCCTTTTTAAACATCAGGATCTGAGCCAGCATGGATAAAGACAGAGAGGACTGATCTAAAACAATATTGCACAATGCATTATTGAACTGGTACATTATTTTTTTTTAGGTTAGTGACACCATATTGACCATGCAAAACACAGATTTACCATCACAAAGAGACCGGTCCGAGCTCAGTAACTGAGATAACTTATAGTGTGTAAATGGAAAGCAAACTGAACTGAACCGAGCTAGACACAACCGAACCGAGATAACTGCAGACCAGTTCCAGAGGTGGGCTCGGCTTTTCCCTGGCTCGGTTCTCTGATAACAAGAGCGCATGAGCAGAACGCATCATCTCCGTCTGGCTGCACATCGCAGTTCACACTCCATTCCAGTAGTTGGCGGTAATGCCCCTCCGGAAGTTGCTTGCCAACCAACACAAAACAGAAGAAGAAGAACATCTATAAACAACAAGCGAAATCTTCTCCACCCAACATTTTAAAAAGAGGTTGCCGTCTTCACCTAACCCTCCGCAAACATCGAAGTACAGCATTAATAATGAAGCATAACTTTCTGAATGTGATGGCGCCGCAATTTTAATTTTCATGATTCCCTCCTTCTTCGTGTTCTTCTTCTTGTGTTTTATGGCGGTTGGCAAACAACTTTTGGTGCATTACCGCCACCAACTGCTTGATTTCCTCCTTCAATACTGGCAGTAATACCACAGATCGTCACTAGGAGGCGAGGAGTCGAGGAACCGAGATAGCGTGATGTGTAAACGGTCGTCAGAACCGAGCTCGGCCTGGTTAACTGTTTCGAGCTCGGACCGGTCTCGGCATGGATCAGTTTTTCAAGGGTGGAGGAAACTCCAACAACCGCCGCTGTTTATATCTCTACGGCTTTCGTAAACCTACAGCGCTGCCCCAAACCTTAGCCATAACATTTTTTGCAGCTGAATTTTGACCAGATAAAAATTCAGAGTAAGGAATTTAATGTATAAAAAAATCTGGTGTTTAAAATTCTGTGTAGAAAAAAGGCAGATTTCAATGAGAATGTTTTTCTCTCATACATTTCCAGCTAAAACATATAAAAAACAGCTTGATTAGGATGGATGTTTAAGCGGGGGCCCACCTGAGAGCTGGGGTCTTTGCTCCTCTGTGCTGACAGAAAGGCCACAGCCATGAAGTACTCCGGCCACTCCAGGTAGTCCTCCCTTTTGCGGGTGGTGCCTCTGCAGAAACACAAAGACAGATTCAGTTCAGTTTATTTCTATAGTGCCAATTCACAACACATGATGATCTGACTTCCTGTTTCCAACCGTTACATTAGCTCACTTCACACCTTACAGATTAAATTAAACTAGATTATAGTCAGATTATCAAGTGATCAAACATGGAGGAGAAATGCTGCTTTTTGATTGAATTAATGATTGAAGGCTAAATTTGACTTTTGAAAATCCAATACTAAAAACAGCCACCTGATGGAAGAAGTGCATCTATATCTACCACCTGCATGAACATTTCTAATTTTCACATAGGTCTACATTATTTATTCGAGATCGGCCTGTTTTTCAGTGTAGTCCTGTTTCTCTGACTGTGACTAACTGGATGTGCTCTCTTCATCCTCTGACATAGGAGCTGGCTCAGAGCTTGTCTGCCTGGCTGTGTTTTTCCTGGACGGGGCCGCCTGTGGAGCTGGTTGACAGTTGCCTTTTCTATCTCTGCTTCTGTCTCCTTGAAACCCAGTCGGCCTCAGCAGATGGCCGCTCACACTGAGCCTGGTACTGCTGGAGGTTTCTTCCTGTTAAAAGGGAGTTTTTCCTCTCCACTGTCGCTACAAGCATGCTTAGTGTGAGGGATTGCTGAAGAGTCAATGAGTCGATGCAATCAACTGATTTTCCTTACATAGAAAACTTTGAATCAATCTGACTGTATGATCTGGTGGACTGTAAAGTGCCTTGAGATGACGTGTTGTGAATTGGTGCTATAGAAATAAACTGAATTGGCTGCATCAAAAAAAAAATAAATAAATAATAATAATAATAATAAATATATATATATATATATATATATATATAATATTTTCAATTTAAACATACGAAATATTAAAATATATCCTGAAATAACTTAAATCATAGCATTTTACTAATCATCAAATTCAATGAGTTTGGTCCAATCAGCTGCCTGTAGTACCTTTAAATGTCCAGCAGGTGTCAGTATTCTGCCGGACAGTATCAACGCAGAATCAATAGTTTGGCAATAAATGCTTTAAGAAGCTTCATTAACCATCACTAGTTCTAACTTAGAAGACAAATAAAGTGCATGCAGCGTGGAGGTGACCCATTCAAACAGGAAGCATTAACTTTTCTTTCTAACATGTTTCCTTTTTCCTCCATCTTTTCTGGAAGTGAATCCAATCAAGCTGCTCAGTCTGTTGAATAGAAACCAGATTTTACCCATTTAACAGGTCCGGCATCGCCTTTCCTTCCATGCTGAGGTGTACAGGAAGAATTCCGTGGATTGCAGCACGCAGAACCCACGGAGCGAGGCAGAAATCTCCTGCGTTACTGCGGGTGAACCAAGCCCGGAGACTTGTCTGACAGGCTGAGCAGTAACTTCAGTTCTTCCACCAGAACTGTCCTGAATGATGATGGAAGGAGAAGACAGGCTGGATCAGAGAGCACTCACTAATGGATGCTTCTATAAAAGCGGTTCCTCACTTCTAGGAACTGTTTGGACCAGCCTGGCAGACCTGCTCAGGGGATGCAGAAACACCAACACCAACCGTTTCCCTCTACCGCCCCCTGCTGGACACAATCCACCAACACTCCACAGTTCCCCTAAAACAGGCATCTCCACAGTCAGTCCTGGAGGGCCGCTGTCCTGCAGGGTTTTTTGGAGGTTTCCTGCTTGAGCAGTGGCGCCACCAGGGGGTGGCCAGGGGTGCCCACCCCAACCAGCAGGGTAAATTGTATTAGCATCAGTTTAGCATTTCATCCCTTTATGCACAGCCACCAGTGATGTCAAAATTACAAACAATTGTTAGTTAAGTAGAAGTATAGATACTGCAGTTTAAAAACACTCTGGTAAAATTTGAAGTATCAACTTGACCTCTTTACTCAATAAAAGTGAAAAAGTATGTGCTCCAAAAACTACTTAAAGTATAAAGTAACCTTAAAAAACAGCCAGATGCCACTATATGAATTGAAAGCTCAATTTTTTGACTATTTCTAAAAATTCTTTGAGATAGGACCAAGGATGAGGGAGGTCTTGTTGGTCTCCGTCTCCCGATACGCTCTCGCCTGTGTCCGACCTTTCAGACATTTCAGCATCTTTTTCTGGATCCGACATTGTAGCATGGCATAGACAATTCACGTTAGCAGTTTGAAGAACAGCTGCTGCTTCTGATGATTTCCTTTAGCTAACCAATGATTGTTTGCGTTATATGACTCATCTAATGACACTAGTTTTCACTAGATGTGGATGGAGCCAATGATCTGCATTGGATGGAGCACATGACGGGAAATAAATATTTATAAACATTAAACCGAAGCCAAGAGTAACAAGTAACGTTTGATTTAAAAAAAATGTAAGGAATAGAAAGTACAGATACTTAAGTGAAAATGTAATGAGTGGAAGTCAGAATAGAAGGAAAGATCAGTAATGGAGTAAAGTATAGATACCTAAAAAGTGTACATAAGTACAGTAACGAAGTATCTGTACTTTGCTACTTGACACCTCTGACAGCCAGCAATGAAACATTAAAAATCACATAATAAACCAAGATCTGAGCAGCTGTTTACTTTTTGGTTTCTACCGGCAGGTTTACCACAATAATAGTAAACGCCGGAACAGACATGGTTACTGATATGTCCTTTGGATCTACTTCCATTTTTTTTTTCTTTACAAATTCTGTTTTAATATTTTTTCAAAAAACAATAAGGTGATAGCTTCAGTGGTGTTGAGATAGGATCCCAGTTTTCATCTGCTAAATGTTCTTTTTCAACACAAATAAAAAAAAATGCTCCAATTTTTACAGCTAAATTCATGATTTTCTTGAGTTATATTTCAGATTTTATAAAATAACACAGTAATTTCGACTCACATAAAGTCAAAAATATGTAAAATTTCGAAATGATGAATGTATATTGACCTAATAGGAAATAGGATTTTAATTAAACCTAATTAAATTGAAATTTCACTTTATGCAGCTCTCTTAATATATTTGAATCCCTCACCCTGTTTTTTAATTCATGCTTTTCTGTGCCCCCATGAAAACACGCTGGCCCCCTCCTGGCCCTCTGGTACATTAGGTCTAGATCCGCCACTGGCCCCCCCATGAAACATTTCTGGAGGCGCTGCAGTACAGCTGATTTCCGTTGATAGCTAATTAAGAGGCTTTTGTTGAACTGCAATCATCAGAATTCTGATAAACGTCTAAAACCTGCAGGACTGCGGCCCTCGAGGCAGTGGCACCTCCAGAAATGTTTCATAGGGGGGGCCAGATGGGGCCACTAAAAGTCTTGTGGTGGCCACTGAAACTAAAAGCCATAATTTCAGGGTTTGAATCTACTATTGTTGTGACCTCTGCACTACATCATCACAGGTTCCTTTCTGTGTATCATTCCTATAAACACTGGTGACTAGAAGGAGGCACCAGCACTGAGGATTAAGCAGGTGTGGAAAATTAATTTATTTAGTCTGACAGAATAATCCAACAAAGACTCAAATCTACATGATGTGTGGAACAGAAATATAATCACACAAAAATACTGACTTCAAACCAAATGACTGAATCTGATTCTCTGTTCATTCCAAGGAACGCTGAGACTCTCCTCCAGTTTCAGTCTAAATAAAGACGATCATAAACACACGGATATCATCTAAATAAGACGGAAAGTTGTTCTGGAATCATTTATCACGACAAAAGGCTACGATCTGGATCCACTGCAGGTTTGTTCTTCAGCAGACTGGAAGTATTCTTCATCCTAGGAAGAAAGACAGAAAAAAAACACCAACAGCAAAGTTAATAGATAGAGATAAAATAATTTTACTAATAAAAATACAAAGATGAAAGGTGTGAGGGTTTAAACATGGCTGCTTTTCTGCTGGTGATCCAAACAGAGACTGAACTTTAACCTTAACACGGTGCATAATGCAGAACGGAAAACTAAAATGTGGATTAGAAGAGAGAACCTTCCTGCTGTTGAAGGGAAACGTACTTGTCAGCGATCCTCTGCAGGCTTTCCTTCAGGTCGTCCTGGACAGAAGAGAAACCATCAGGTTGAACTAATCACTAACTAAAGGCACAGAGAGACAGACATCTCTACAGGTGCTGGTCATAAAATTAGAATATCATGAAAAAGTAGATTGATTTCAGTAATTCCATTTAAAAAGTGAAACTTGTATATTATATTCATACATTACATACAAACTCATATATTTCAGATGTTTATTTTGTTTAATTTTGATGATTACAAATGACAACAAATGAAAATCTCAAATTCATCATATCAGAAAATTAGAATATTACTGAAGACCAATAAAAACAAAGGATTTATAGAAATGTTGGCCAACTGAAAAGTATGAACATGAAAAGTATGAGCATGTACAGCACTCAGTATTTAGTTGGGCCTCCTTTGGCCTGTATTACTGCAGCAATGCGGCGTGGCATGGAGTCGATCAGTCTGTGGCACTGCTCAGGTGTTATGATAGCCCAGGTTGCTCTAATAGTGGCTTTTAGCTCTTCTGAATTGTTGGGTCTGGTGTATTGCATCTTCTTCTTCACAATACCCCATAGATTTTCTATGGGGTTAAGGTCAGGAGAGTTTGCTGGCCAATTAAGAACAGGGATACCATGGTCCTTCAACCAGGTACTGGTAGCTTTGGCACTGTGTGCAGGTGCCAAGTCCTGTTGGAAAATGAAATCTGCATCTCCAAAAAGTTGGTCAGCTGCAGGAAGCATGAAGTGCTCTAAAACTTCCTGGTATGTGGCTGCGTTGACCCTGGACCTCAGAAAACACAATGGACCAACACCAGCAGATGACATGGCACCCCAAACCATCACTGACTGTGGAAACTTTACACTGGACTTCAAGCAACGTGGATGAAGTGCCTCTCTTCTTTTCCTCCAGACTCTGGGACCTTGATTTCCAAAGGAAATGCAAAATTTACTTTCATCAGAGAACATGACTTTGGACCACTCACCAGCAGTCCAGTCCTGTTTCTCTTTAGCCCAGGCAAGACGCTTCTGACGCTGTCTGTGGTTCAAGAGTGGCTTGACACAAGGAATGCGACAGCAGAAACCCATGTCTTTCATACGTCTGTGTGTGGTGGTTCTTGAAGCACTCACTCCAGCTGCAGTCCACTCTTTGTGAATCTCCCCCACATTTTTGAATGGGTTTTGTTTCACAATCCTCTCCAGGGTGCGGTTATCTCTCTTGCTTGTACACTTTTTTCGACCACATCTTTTCCTTCCCTTCGCCTCTCTATTAATGTGCTTGGACACTGAGCTCTGTGAACAGCCAGCCTCTTTAGCGATGACCTTTTGTGTCTTGCCCTCCCTGTGCAAGGTGTCGATGGTCGTCTTTTGGACAACTGTCAAGTCAGCAGTCTTCCCCATGATTGTGTAGCCTATAGAACTAGACTGAAAGACCATTTAAAGGCTTTTGCAGGTGGTTTGAGTTAATTAGCTGATTAGAGTGTGGCACCAGGGGCCATCAATTTTGAACCTTTTCACAATATTCTAATTTTCTGATATGATGAATTTGAGATTTTCATTTGTTGTCATTTGTAATCATCAAAATTAAACAAAATAAACATCTGAAATATATGAGTTTGTATGTAATGTATGAATATAATATACAAGTTTCACTTTTTAAATGGAATTACTGAAATCAATATACTTTTTCATGATATTCTAATTTTATGACCAGCACCTGTATGTTTGCTCTGACAGATATCCTCCCCAAGAACACCAAATCATGATGATGTCTCCCTCTGGTGGCTAGCTGAAGTAATACATTGGTGCAATCTGAACAAGCAGATAATCCCATATATAATAAGCCTGTACAATGGATGTCATGATGACCATGATCAATAACTAAACAAAGATGTCTGCTTTCCTACAACCACTAATTATCTCTCCTCCTGGCAGATTAAGGTTTAAAGCAGCTTTTTCATTTTGCTGGCATATTTCTACACAGCAGCAGCAGCAGCATGTGAGCGACTTGGAGAGGCTTAGTTAGATCTTCAACCTAAATCTGGAAGCAGGGGCGGATTTAGGGAATTTGGTGCCCTAAGCAAATACAGGCAAGGGGCCCTCTGAATTGAGTAGACAACACATTAAACAGACCCATTATACATGGATACAGATATGTATTCTAGGTTGTGTCCCTCTCCTTTTGTCCCTTTTCTTCTTGTTTTCCTCTCTATGTTTAGTACTCAGCTGACTTTTCATGCTGTCTCTAAAGGAATGAAAGATTTTTTTCCAAGCACTAAGCTCACTTAGCTGATTGCTCCTTCCTGTGTTTCCAAAAAGGCCAAAGTAAATAACCCAGTCCTTCTTTTCACTGTAGACAAGCCATGATCTGCTTATCTGTTCTCCATTTTTCATTTGGATGAAATAATAGCTGCATGAATCATGACAGCAGACAAGATAGAGGAGAGCAGGAGGCGGGGTTACCAATCTACTCGCTCTGGAGAGCAGAGTTTGCTGCTTTTAGATGTTGTCTCCAAAGTCTCCAGTAGCAGAAAAAAGTCGCTAGATTTGGCGCTAGGAGCTTTATTTACATAAAAGTGCTAGAGGGGTCTGAAAAGTGGCTAAATATAGCGACTAAAGCGCTAAGTTGGCAACACTGCTCTTTGCATCGTTTGTTTTCAAATGGTTTGCTGCTGTCTGTTTGGACCTTTCTGAACATGTGCAGCAAATGGACTGATCCAATATGGTGGACACTGAAAGGATTTTTATCAACAACATAATTAATGAGCACAAATAAGGAATAGTTGTATTTACCATACATGTAAACAGAGTTATATGGGGCCCTATAATGAATGGGGTAAACCCCCCCTGTCTGGTAGAGAGGCTGTGGAAGGCGTTAGAGATGAGGGAGATGGCACAGAGGCCCTCCAACCAGCAGCCAGTCTAAAGTCGGTCTAGATTCCTGCACTGATTGTTCAGTCATTCATATTTTCTCACTAATATTTTCAGTTTAATGTAAGTCTGTATTTTTCAAACTAATTCAGTGTTTGATCTTTTAGAGATTCCCCTTTAACATCATAAACACATTTCTTAGTTAAAGAAAGGCAGCATTTTAAATCCCCATTATGAAAATGGTTTGAATTATTTTATACTCAACTGTATTAATGTTATAAAACATGAGAAATCCTCTAGTAGTTAGGAGGATGAATCCATCCATAATCAAGAATATATAAATAAACTAAATCATTTAAAGCATTCCTGGGCTAAAAAATATAGCTCAATATTGACTTCAGTTAGAGTGTCATATACACTAAAAAAACAGAAAATTCTTTCCTAATTAAATAGAAATTTAAATTGCCATTTTATTTTGTAGCTGTTGAAATGTATTTCTGCACTTTTGCACTCATTTTTATTAAAACAATAAACTAATCAGTTATTTCATTTGAATGCTGTATTTATCTTTTATTCATTTATTACAAATACATTTTACCTATTTCTATTAATTTATTACAACCTACTGAAAACATGTTTTTTTGCCGAAAAAAAAACGTTTTATTTCCTAAACAGCATATATATTCTCATTTAATGCATCCTGTCTAAACACATTTCCTTTAAATAGACATAAATACAGAAATAAATAGAAATGTATTTAGATCTATTTAAATGATCAATAACTGAATAAACATTACATTTTTTGGTTGTATTAAATCTCACACAACTTTAAATGTTGTGCTTTTCGCTCATTGATTACTTTAAAGAGTCCTAATTGTATGTTTAAAATCAGTTATCCAGCTATCCAGTGGTCTTGCTGTGTCCATCAGCTAACATGTGACTGATGGACACAGAAGACATTGTCCTCACCTGTGAGACATCCAACGCAGGAAGGGAGGACTGGACGAGGGCGAGAGGCTGAAATGAAGGAAAAAATAAAGTGAGAACATTATTCCTATCATTTGAAAAGACTCTATTTTTGGTCACTTCTAGACACCAAAATAAGAAGAGAAAATTTGAAGATAAGTGAATCCAGTTTGCCGTCTGGTCCAACCTGTGCATTCCTTAGTTCCAGTTTAGCTTCCAGTAACACCACCCTACTGGTCAGGTCTTCCCAGCTTTCTCTGGACACCAGAAGGACATCTCCTTCATTCTGAAACTGATCAGACAGAGCGGCTCACTGTTGTTTTGTTTAAATCTTTTGGAAAGGAAGCAGTGACTTCATGGAGGGATGGAACAATAAAAATCAGTTAAAAATGTCACTTTGAAAAGGCAGATAGAATCAATATTTGGTCTTTTAAGGCTTAAAACTTTCCTTTTTGATAAAGCTTCTAGTTAGAGTGGCTCAGGTTATCCTGATCTATCTCTATAGTTATGCTGCTATAGGCTTAGACTGCTGGAGGACATAGGGACCCACATTTCCTCATTCTGCTTCATTCTATCTCTATTCTCCAACTCTGCAGAATCTGTTAGTTCAATCTCTAACGTTCTGCTCTCTCTGCTTTTTCTCATAGTAGCTTCATCTGGTCTGTTCCTGTTTGGCTGTGACTCCATCCTGGAGAGAAATATCAGCTGTGCTGCTGCCATCAACACCTTTGTTTATAGATGCTGGAGATCAGCCTGTTTTCCAGTGTAGTCCTGTTTCTCTGACTGTGAGTAACTGGATGTTTTCTCTTCATCCTCACACTGAGCCTGGTTCTGCTGGAGGTTTCTTCCTGTTAAAAGGTTGTTTTTCCTCTCCACTGTCGCTACAAGCATGCTTAGTGTGACGGATTGATGGGAGTCAATGAGGTGATGCTATAAACTGTTTTTCCTGAGATAGAAAACTTGGAATCAATTTGACTGGATGATCCTGTTGAATTGTCTCTATAAAGTGCCCTGTGTTGTGAATTGGCGCTATAGAAATAAACTGAATTGTTATATTTAAGGATAATAGAGAACAGAAATGTAGCTAGCACTCAGAGGAGATTTTCCACTCCGCAGTAAAATCCTGTGATAAGAGAGCATCTAGGCCAGGAATGAAACCCAAACAGGAATGTGGTTAGCAGAGAGGAAAACAGCAATATGGTCAAAGATCTGGTTAATTTTTACCAAAACTGCTCAGCCACATTAAAGGAGAGTGAGGGATCTTTAAAAGAGGTGGAAGATGTTTTGAACCTTATCTGTGTTTTTACACTTCTCCAGTTCCTCCAGCCGTTTCTCCAGAACATCCAGCTTGTGGATTGCAGTCATGAGTGTGTCGACATTAGCCTCCAGTGCTGAGAGCCGTTCTTCTACCTCTGCTACCTGAAGACAGAAGGAAACCATTTAAACCAAACGCTGTGTCCAGCAGGGAAAGATCAGGTTCTTATTGTTCTCCAAAGAGGGAATGAAGGTGAGCAGACAGCGGGCCTTCATCTGTTTTGATCAGACTCACAGTGAAAAGGCCCTCCTTTGACTCGTCCTCTTCTGGTGATGTTGGAGTTTCAGATGAATCAGAGGAGCCGACAGCTCCAGAGTGAAGAGCTCCCCCAGGGGAGGGCTCCCCTCTGGGATCCCCCACAAACTGCCCTTTGGACACCTTCAAACACAACAGAGCAGCTAACAGAGGTTGGACAAATCTAGTTACATTTACTTCAGAGGAGCTGTACTTTACCAAACATTTTACTTTGCTTCAGTAATATTTTTATGTCATTTAAATCCCAGATCAAAGAGGTTTCTAGAATTTCCTTCTTTCATCTGAGGAACATTGCAAAAATTAGAAATCTCCTGTCCAGGGGTGATGCTGAGAAACTAGTCCATGCATTTGTTACTTCAAGGCTGGACTATTGTAATTCTTTACTATCAGGAAGTCCACAAACTGTAGTTAAAAGCCTTCAGCTGATCCAAAATGCTGCAGCCAGAGTTCTGATGAAAATTAAAAAGAGAGATCATATCTTTCCTATCCTGGCTTCTCTTCATTGGCTTCCTGTTAAATCCAGAATAGAATTTAAAATCCTCCTTCTCACATATAAAGCCTTAAATGGCCAAGCTCCATCTGATATCAGAGATCTGATTGTTCCTTATGTTCCTAACAGAGCACTTCGCTCTCAATCTGCAGGTTTACTAGTGGTTCCTAGAATTTCTAAAAGTAGAATGGGAGGCAGATCTTTTAGTTCTCAGGCTCCTCTCCTGTGGAACCAACTACCAGTTTTAGTCCGTGAGGCAGACACCCTGTCTACTTTTAAGGCTAGGCTTAAAACTTTCCTTTTTGATAAAGCTAATAGTTAGAGTGGCTCAGGTTATCCTGAGCTATCTCTATAGTTATGCTGCTATAGGCTTAGACTGCTGGAGGACATAGGGACCCCCATTTCATCATTCTATCTCTATTCTCCCACTAAGCAGAATCTGTTAGTTCTGCTGTCTCTGCTGTCACAGCCTGTTTGGCTGTGAGTCCATTCTGTTTGGATCAGTTCTATTCTGTTTAGATCAGTTCTATTCTATTTAGATGTGGAACCAGTCTCTGTATCAGACTTACAGCATCAGCATCAGTGGCAGTCAGAGGAGCTTCCTTCCTGGTCCTGTGTGGAGCAGGACACCTCAGTCTGGGCTACAAAACACAGAGACATATTTATTTAGCTTTGTTGGGACTTTCTATTGACTTCTACAGCCTAATGGTGACCCTTAGCCTAAACTGAACCTAAACTCAATTCACACCTTAGTCCTAAGCCCAACACGTAAACTTAGAACAGCATTGGTACCCATAGAGACCAGACAATGACCCCTACTACAACAGCCAGACCCCATGATGTGCTAATATTTATGGAAAACAGACCCCATAACATAAGAAACACCCGCCCACACACACGCTGATGATCTGCTCCTCAGTGCTTCAAGGTTCATTCTGTCATAACATTACAAGAATAAAGTTGAAAAACGATGAGATGAAGTCATCAAACAACCCATTTCAGAAAGAAAGCTTCGCGCTCCATCCAGCAGATGGCGGCCACCCTGCTCCACCAACCTGAGTCCACTTTGACTCAGACATACTGATAATAACTTGATGCTAAAAGACTTACTATGTCCTTATTTGTCAAACTGATGCCAAAGTATAACTTCAGAAGATGCTCAACATTCCTCATTTAAGGGAAGACAGTGCATCTGGTAACAGTTGTCATAAAATACAACTTTATTCTCATAATGTTACAATTTTATTCTTGTAATATTACAACTTTATTCTCATAATATTATAACTTTATTCTCACCTTAAAACTTTACTCTCATAATACTATGAGGTTATTCTAATAGAAATCTCTAGCCTGGCCCTAATATTGTGTCATATTATTTTCACTGTGAAGTGAGCTGAATTCACTGCACCAGGAGTTAGTTCTCTCTCTGCACTGATCTCAGGTCTGCGTCTGTTTCTCTGGTTCTGGTTCACTTTCTAT
Organism: Cyprinodon diabolis; assembly: GCA_030533445.1. NCBI lineage: Eukaryota > Metazoa > Chordata > Actinopteri > Cyprinodontiformes > Cyprinodontidae > Cyprinodon > Cyprinodon diabolis. The sequence goes on along the minus strand of CM060066.1, from coordinate 51,145,526 downwards.
TCTCCTTGTTCGCCTGAGTCCAGCTTTTACTACACTCTACCCCACAGATGATCTTCAAGTGATCCAAATTGTCACCTCTGTCCTTATTCAGCTTCAGCTGAGTTCCCATCAAAGATTTATGTCCATTTTACATGAAAGCATGAAGGTCTGTCCCTCTGAGAGACCAACTCTTCCTCCTCTTCCTCTCAGTGTGGGCTACCTTGTTGAGCTGCTTGTGTCTCTGCAGGACCAGATTAATGACGTCACAGACGAAGGAGATCTTCCTCTGAGAGAAGCCCCACTGGAGGAACTGCTGTTTGCTCAGGACAGGTTTATAGTGGAAGATGTCTCTTAGAACCTGGAGACAACAAATCTCTGAATCTGTATGCTGATAAAAACAAATAGCACCTTTCTAAAGCAGTGAGAGGTTGGTGCTTTTCATTGGTCAGCAGATGTAAATGTGACGGTTCTGGGACTCAGCTTGTGTCTTCCTGCTCCCTGCAGGACACCATGTTACCTTATAGAGCGCGTCGGTGAACCTGAGGTCCGTTTTTCCCGTCATTTCCAGGCCAGCTGCCACCAGCTGCTCCGCAAACGCTGGAGAGAAGGAGGTGAGGGTGAAGCTGAGTATGGGCAGAAAGGTGGAGGGGTCTCCTTTGGAAAGCCTGATGCAGAAACAAAAAACCTCTTAATTAACCCCGCCCCATCTGAATCAATTCAATTCAATTTTTATAGCACCAATTTACATTATTTATAATTCAACCAGATCATCCAGTCAAACTAAATATTAATATTATTAATATTAAGGACATGAAGCGGAAAGAAGACATAATGTTTCGTTTTCAAATTATTCCCGATAATAATTTACCATTTGATGTATTTTTCTTCCTCAGTGGGAACTAGTTCCAGATAGTCAGCGTTACGTCAGCTATGGCATGCAATTTGAATTTAACCAGCTCTGCTAAGGAAACAACTAAACAGATAATATGGAGGAATTCCAATATCCTGATAGATGGAACGCCTTTCTTTTTGAAAAGCATGTTTTAAAGAGGAGTTATCTTTGTTAATGACATTATTAATTAGAACGGTAAAATGATAGAGTATGAGGAATTTAGAATTATATATGGCGATGCTTGTTCAAACTGTTCCTTTAACCAACTCACTGGAGTAACTGGAAATAAATGGGAACAATGGAAATACTAAACTATATGTTTGTAACCCTCCAATAAAAAACTCTAATTGGCAAAAGGGAATAAAAAAAAAATTTGAAAAAAATATACATTTTATCTAATTAAAAAAAAATCACTGCAGGTTGCCCCATATAACACATATGGAAAATGGGACGACTACTTTGACTGCCTGCTGCCGTGGGATAAAATATTCAAATTAATCTATAAAACTACTTTTGATGTGCAAAATCTTTATTTTCAAATTAAAATCATAATTTCTTATCTACTGGAAAAATGTTAAAGCTATGGAATATGACAGAGTCGGATGGAAGTTAAAATGTGTTTTAAGGATTGGTCTTTGAAGCTTGATGTGGTTTCTGTTTTACTGGGAGAGTTTATCCGCAGTCACAACTTTGTTCATTTAATCATTGCACTTGGTAAAAGGTTTATCTTTAAAACCAAAAATAGATTTTCACTTAATATTAATTTCTTTCAAACATTTATTCAGCATTTTTTAACTTTAGAAAGTTATATGGTTAAAACCGATGATGAAGCCAGAAAATAGAAAAACCGATGGAAAGTTTATTCTGTTTATTCTGAAAATGTAATTCCTGGACAAATGAATGGGTGAATGAATGTGAATGATTAAAGCTACAGTGTGTAATTTTCAGCGACATCTAACGTCCAGACTGCAGACCGCAGCAACATGAACATCTCCCCCCCACCGCTTCTCCCCCCCAACAGTACGGCGAGCGTTACGGCACAAAATGTCTTCCACGACGTCCGCATCACCTACCTTCTCAAGTGATGAGGTTTGTTTACATAGATAATTTTACAGATAGTATTTCATTAGTCTGTGTGTTCAGTACCGTCTCAGTTCATCTCTCTCAACTTGCCGTAGTTACTTTCTAGCGTAATGGGCGATCTCGCAATCGCTAGTTTGTTGGCTCTGCGCTGCCGTAGCGCAAAGATGTCTGCCTCCATGGCTGCGAGACCCGCTCCTATGTAATTATAAATAACGAATTCTAAGGCAACGCAAATATTAAGGTTAAGAGGCTGAGCTCGTAGATGATGATAAATAACATAGTTATGTATAATATATTACATTTCTGACTCTATATCCCTGTAATTATTACACACTGTAGCTTTAATAATGTTAGTATATTATTTCTGTAAATGTATTCAGTGTTGTCATTTATATTGATTTCATAAAAATAAAAAAAACTGTTCAATATATTCAGGATTTTCCTTAAATTCATGTTTATATTAAGGCTTCAGCTCTGCTTTCATTTAGAAAATATTCATTTGGCTATTTTTTCAGTTTTAATTATCAAAACAGACTTTTTTGGGACATTTGAATATATTTTTAAAAAGAAAAACATAAAAGGAAACTATTTATTTTCATTAGTGCCCTGTGGATGTGATCTAGATAGAGAACATTTACAGAAAAATATGGCTTTTATCAGTAGTTTAAACTTTATGACCTGAATTTCTTCTCATTTTGACCTTTAAGCCCCTTTCTCTATTTTTTTTATTAATACATTGATGGCAGATTGTTCCACATTTTAGGCTCAGCAAGAAATATAAACAGAAACTTTGGAAGAAAGGAAGCAAATGGAAGAAGGGAGTAACGAAATAAGAGAATAAATTAGAGAAACGGGGAAGGAAATGAGAAAAGGGACGAAGCAGAGAAGGTTGGAAAGATGCAAATAAAAAGACCAGCAGGGACAACAGGAAGTAGATAATATGATAATGAATAGTCTGAAAAACAACAAATATATATTTCCATATTCTATGGAGCTTTTTTAAACCTATGCTCCTGTACCTAAAGTCCCTTCAGATCTCTATGAAAAATATTCCACAGATAACAATCCTAACAGGCTTACCCGCTGTAGTCAACATCTCCTGGGTACTTAATCCCTCGCAGCAGAGTTTCCAGCTTCCTGAGGCAGCTCTGAACATCTCCTGCAGAAAGCATTGTATCCTACAGGAAACAGGATGGAAACAAGGTTCAACAGATAAAATAAGTCACCTACTCAGAAAAGCAGGATACATTAGAAAACATGCATGACTGAGACACAACAGACGGCTCCATTTCTCTGCTATCCTGGCTTCTCTTCATTGGCTTCCTGTTAAATCCAGAATAGAATTTAAAATCCTCCTTCTCACATATGAAGCCTTAAATGGCCAAGCTCTTTTAGTTATCAGGCTCCTCTCCTGTGGAACCAACTACCAGTTTTAGTCCGTGAGGCAGACACCCTGTCTACTTTTAAGGCTAGGCTTAAAACTTTCCTTTTTGATAAAGCTTCTAGTTAGAGTGGCTCAGGTTATTCTGATCTATCTCTATAGTTATGCTGCTATAGGCTTAGACTGCTGGAGGACATAGGGACCTCTTTTTCATCTCTTTTTCAGGGCGACAGTGGCGTTGGATGTAGGAGTTTGCCCTGAAATCAAAGGGTTGACGGTTCAAGCCCCGACACCGACTTTCAGTGTCGTTGTGTCCTTGGGCAAGACACTTCACCTGCATTGTCTACTGATGGTGGTCAGAGGGCCCGGTGGCGCCAGTGTACGGCAGCCCCGCTTCTGTCAGTGAGCCCCAGGGCAGCTGTGGCTACAATGTAGCCTGCCACCATCAGTGTGTGAGTGTGTGTGTGAATGGGTGAATGAATGTAGTGTAAAGCGCCTTGGTCAAGTCTCCTAACTTGAATAAAGGCGCTATATAAGTACATGCCATTTACCATTTACCATTATGCTTCATTCTATCTCTATTCTTCCACTCTGCAGAATCTGTTAGTTCAATCTCTAACGTTCTGCTCTCTCTGCTTGTTCTCATAGTAGCTTCATCTGGTCTGTTCCTGTTTGGCTGTGACTCCATCCTGGAGAGAAATATCAGCTGCGCTGCTGCCATCAACACCTTTGTTGGAGATTGGCCTGTTTTTTCAGTGTAGTCCTGTTTCTCTGACTTTTCTTCCTTTGGCACATTCTTTGTTAACAATTTGAGCCGACGTAACGAGTAAATTTCTCCGCTGTGAGATCAATAAAGTCAATTAATCGATTACCATTTTAATCAGGGATTTGTTTGAGTCTGTCTAAAAGTGTCAGATCTAATTGAATCTGAAACACAAACTTGAATAAAACAGATTTACTTTGCACCAACTATTATTGTTATAGCTGTTTCTATTTCCTTTTATATTTTTCAATGTAAAATTTTTACTGTTGTTTTTTTAGGTAGACAATTTTAAGATCTGTCCAGAGACAACAGATGAAAATAAGCCTGTCGGCTAATTCTGGTGCAGGAATGCTTATTAATGCACACTGTCACTGTCAAATAAATTAATAATGCTTATCCGTCTTCATTAATGAATCACCTCTTTTATCAAAGGAAGTGTTTAATGAAACTTTACTATAAAATACAAAGAATATTTCTACTAAAATTATTTTATCCTGGTTTGTTTTATTGGGGTTTTCAGGCTGAAATATTTGGTCTCAGGCCAAAGAAAAGTCATGAATTGTTTTAACAAACTAAACTAAGGTTTCATTTCTCACTGTTTTCTAATACTGAGTTTAGATTTGAGTTGCTAGATGAATTGGGACAGCCTTTTAGTCTGCTCCTTAATCCAGCATCCTAATCAAAGTTTGTTTATTAACAGTCATAAAAAGTCCACCTTGCCCCCCCCCCCCCAAAAAAAAAAAGTATAAAGTGATGTAACCACTTACCCTAGAGGCGGATGTTAAAGGAAAAAACTAACAACTTAACTTGTTAGGAAGTTTTTTTTCTTCTGTCGCTTGTATTTTCGTTTCCGCCTTTTGCTAGCTTTGTTTTTACCGCGTGCTCAACGGCGCGACGCGGGATTGGCTGCTCCACGCTTACGTCACTTCCACGTCCTTTCAGGCGTTCATAGTATGGCAGGTCATTTTAACATTTATTAGCTTGACTGAATGCGTAGTTTTCAGACGTCTCAAATATATTAATTTGTAGTAGAATTAATGTATTAAATAAACCAGTAAATAAACGCATATTTTTATACATCTGTTGTAAATTATCTTTTAGCTTTGAGTTATTTTCCTGAAAAGAATGTCCACTGTACTTTTAGCAACAATTGTTCTGTGTAGTAGTAGTATTTACATATACTGATACTGAGTCGGAGGCTTTATAGAGTGGACCAAAAAATAAAGCCTTCAGCTTTCAAAAACCTACAATGCAGCAAGAGAGTTGATTCCTTCCTGCTATCATCGAAACCCCCACCCTCATACAGGGGACCAGGATATCTCACCTCTTCAGCTAGGCCAACAATTCCCTTTCAGAGACATAGACCAGTATCAGATACTGCAGGCTAACAAAGAACTATAAGTATATAAGTATATTTATAATATAAGTACAAGTGAGAAGAGTGGTGAGAACAGCAGAGAGGATCATGGGGGCTCCTCTTCCCTCCACCATGGAGTGTTCTCCCTGCTGGCCTCTGGGAAGAGGCTTCACAGCATTCAATGCAGGACCAGAAGATTCTGCAACACAGAATAGGTTATAAAGAAAAAAAAAGAAATGTTGAAACTGTAACTATACAGTCATATGTTTACATAACTTTTTCTTCACCAAGGTGTTTTTTTTCATCACAATGTTTTTATCCCTGCTGCTTACCTTTATCAAGGTTGTACTTTAAAAGATGAACAAGTCTAGAGAGCTGTATTTAACAAAATGTCTATTTGTACACACATTGTGTGTCTGCGTCAACTGCGACACACACACACACAGACGATCTGGTTTCTGAGCCTAAACCAGCCTTAAGAACGCACCGATGGCAACAATCTGCATGGCCTCAAGAAGTCGTTCCCCCAGCCAGTCACAGTCAGAGAAACAGGACTACACTGAAAAAACAGGCCAATCTCCAACATCTAGAAACAAAGGTGTTGATGGCAGCAGCACAGCTGATATTTCTCTCCAGGATGGAGTCACAGCCAAACAGGAACAGACCAGATGAAGCTACTATGAGAAAAAGAAGAGAGAGCAGAACGTTAGAGATTGAACTAACAGATTCTGCAGAGTGGGAGAATAGAGATAGAATGAAGCAGAATGATGAAAAAGGGGTCCCTATGTCCTCCAGCAGTCTAAGCCTATAGCAGCATAACTATAGAGATAGATCAGGATCACCTGAGCCACTCTAACTATAAGCTTTATCAAAAAGGAAGGTTTTAAGCCTAGTCTTAAAAGTAGACAGGGTGTCTGCCTCACGGACTAAAACTGGTAGTTGGTTCCACAGGAGAGGAGCCTGATAACTAAAAGATCTGCCTCCCATTCTACTTTTAGAAATTCTAGGAACCACTAGTAAACCTGCAGATTGAGAGCGAAGTGCTCTGTTAGGAACATAAGGAACAATCAGATCTCTGATATCAGATGGAGCTTGGCCATTTAAGGCTTTATATGTGAGAAGAAGGATTTTAAATTCTATTCTGGATTTAACAGGAAGCCAATGAAGAGAAGCCAGGATAGGAGAGATATGATCTCTCTTTTTCATTTTCATCAGAACTCTGGCTGCAGCATTTTGGATTATACAGTAGGGCTACCTCTCTGGACAAGACTCTGCGGTACATCTACACCTTATGGACAAAGGACCAGAATGTTCACATTTTGGATAAAGAAAATAGGTGGTTTGAGAGGGGCGTGAAGGAAGCCATCTGTGTTAAGAAAGAAAAAACAACCTTAAACAGAGGAGGTGGACTCAGATTTCAGCTTTCAAAAACTTACAATGCAGCAATTGAGTTTATTCCTTCCTGTTATCATCGCAGCAGCAAGTCCTGTACAGGATAGTCTATTCAGCTAGTCCAACTCTCCCCTTTAATGACCCCCCTTTCAGAGACGTAGACAGGTATGGAGCACTGCAGTGTAAAGAAGCCAAATGACCCCAATTCCAAAGGGGTGGACCCGTTCGCCTGTCCCAAATTTGCACGTTTTCAAAACAAAAACAAGGATTTGTTGGGCTGCTGTATAAAACCTGGAACTCAATGCTATTTCTGACATTTTGAATTAAAAAAGCTTCCTGGATGGAAGAGAAACATCTTCAAACTTGGAAACAAAGTCCAGTGGGTTTTTGGGGGGGAATTATTGATTGATTGAATTTTATTTTTTACATCCATAAATTTTGTTTCTGCTGTCAAAAATGTAATTTAGAAAATCTATAATCACAGTTCTGATTAGTAGGAATCTAATTTTGACCAATAAGAGTCCTACTTTAATGAAGGAAAAACAGAGAGGAGAGCGCTTTAATAAATGACACAATGGCCTGCCATAATTAAGCTGCTGGGGAAAATACCAAGGATGATGAAGAAGATGATGACGTTGTCAGAGCTGACAGCGGAGGAAGAGGAGGGGCAGCGGTGATAGGTGTGAGATAATAGCAAAGCGGTATGGAAGCAGCTGCGTGAATCAGAGCAGCTGATGTGGATTTTCAGGTGACTGCGGGCTGCTCCTCACTGCCTGTCCGGCCGGACCCCAGCTGCTCCACTTGCCCCAGAGAGCAGGTCAGGCTGTCACAGGGATCCATATACTCAGGTAAGCTGCGATAGTTTTTACACTGTTGTCTCCAAATAATCGTGTAACATTATCAATCAATACGCGAATCCTTTAACAAGCTACTGCTAAAAAGCGTAGACATTTTATGTTGTCAAGTTGAGCTAGCCTGATAAGCTAGCAGGGGGATTTCGGTCAGCTTTTGAGAGAAAGTAAAACCAACTAATCAGATTTCTTCCTCAAAGCTGCTGTCAGATATTCGACCAATGAGGGCGAAGGGAAGGCGGGGCTACGGGTCACACTAACGTGCTTACTGAAAGTTCCATCGGTGCTGTTTACAACAGTGCAGCGGATTTGTTTATGCAACTCAGCTGATAGAAGGAAAGCAGGACAGCCAGCTGCCATGTTAGCCTCATTCAGGACGGCTTCTCGCTGCTATTTAGACATTAATAACAATAACTGCACTCCAAACGCCTTTATTGTTGACACATTAACCGATTTAATGTTAGCTGGGACCAGCCTCCAGCCGAAGGATTAGCGAACGAAACAAAAAACCGAACTAAATTCTCCTTATAAAGCAGATAAAGCAAGTGGTCCTGTAGTAAAAACATGGCGGAATGTTCTGGGCTGGTTTTTCTGCTCTTTCCTCCAGTGACCCAAATACTGTTGACCCAAAGACGCCCACACTGACCATATTTTATGGCTTCAGCATTTTAGATTGTTACGTCATGTTTTACAGTTCAGTCCCAGTGCTTTCTACCTTTCAATCAACGACTTTGATCTACACAGAATCAGTGGAGAGAGCAGATGATTAGGCTGATGGGACGGAGCCCCTTTAGATGAACAGGGAAACATGCTTGAAAAATGCAAAGTATCTGACAGCTGCAAGCCTAACAAAGGCTTTTTTAGTTATTATTGAGAAGAAGCTTAATATAACTTGTATAATTTATGATCTGTTGGAATTTTTCTGCTGGAGGTTTCTTCCTGTTCAAAGGGAGTTTTTCCTCTCCACTGTCGCTACAAGCATGCTTAGTGTGAGGGATTGCTGAAGAGTCAATAAGTCGATGCAATCAGATGGTTTTCCTTAGATAGAAAACTTTGAATCAATCTGACTGGATGATCTCGTGAACCTTGAGATGACGTGTTGTGATGAATTGGCACTATATAAATAAACTGAACTGAATTGAATTATAAATGAATAATTTCTTTTAACTGGTTTATCAGCAGTAATAAAGAACAGATAGTTTAGAAGGTGCAAAGACATCAGATGTGCTTCATGCACAGCTGATTTACTTTCAAAATGTATTTAGTGTCCATTTATTTTTTTTATTAAATGTATTTATTTTCTTTTATCCCATTTTCTACAAAGTAAATTTCTTATGTGACTGATAAGATTTCAGCAGCTCAATAAATGTTTGGCTTACATCAATAGAGCTGCAACTAACGATTATTTAGCAAATCGATTAATCTGTGGATTGTTTTTTCGGATAATTCGATTAAAAATCAGCAAAAGGTTCCTTAAAGAAGATTTTTTTTACTAAATGAAACCAGGTGAAACTAAAACTTTTCCCATTGAGGAGTTCTGGATAGACCTAATTGACAGATGAAAAATGTTTTTTCATCCTAAATGCAAAATGTTTATGTATTTTTAGTACAATCTTGGCATAATTCCTGCTCTAAGTGGGTCCCTCTGTCAGCTAAAGGCCTGTTTTACAGTCTCTATACTCCAGTTAATGATTAATTGATTATTAAATGATTAAGTATTTCAATAAACGATTAATCTGAATAATTGTTTCAGCCCTAATAAGAAGTTATCATATTTTTATTAGACAGTGCCTTCTGCTTTGCATCAGAACATAAACTGATCAAAGACTCTTATTTGGGTAAAGTTCCTATCATGGGTCTAAGTCTTAACAATCGCTGCCTGTGAGTGACTTTGGTTTTACTCTTGCCTCGTGGCATCATCTCCATCTTACGGAAAAATACACAGATCATCACCAGATATTGAATGCACTGCTGAAATAAGTTGGTTTTGACTCAAAGACAGACAGCACTCTGAGTCACCTTCAGATAAAGGATTTTCCAGATATTTCTTTAGAGAAATGAGCCCAATAGAACTGTTCTGGCATAGAACTAGCATCTTTTGCAGGATGGTTTTATTGGGCAGGCTGGTTTCTTTGCTGCTTATTTTGTCACATTGGCTGCTCTCCAAATTCTCCTTCTTCATGCAGGCCTGCTCACTCTCGCCTGCTGCCTTCACTGATCAAGCTCTGCACTGGTGGCTCTCACTTCTGTAGTGGATCCTTCAGGCCAAGACATTCCTAAAGCCAGCTTGATATTCTTGAAAACTCCTAAATGCTGAAGTTCCTGAGCTTTCAGGGTTGCATCAGTACTCTTCCCAGTAGATGGAAATAAAACGACGGCTGCTTATTTTCTCTGTGTTAAACGATGCTGATACTACAGCATCATTTCAGCTCTTCTGTCTCCAAGTTCAACTCTTAAAATAGAGCTAGACTGACATGAAGTGACCCAAATCCGATTTTTTTTTTTTTTTTTGCCCATCTGCGTCCTGGATCTGATCTTTTCATGGCAGTCTGAACAACACAGATCTGATTCTTTCCAATGTGATCCAGGCCACTTGGCTTTGTGGTCCTGGATCTGATGCGAATCTGATCTTTTCAAATGAAACCTGAGTCTGAATGGCCAGATCGCATTCATCCGACCTGAACGCCATTAATACCTGACAAACGTCACTATTCTGTGTCTTGCTACGCAGAATCTGCAAGCAAAACAACAACCATGGCGGACGATGATGCAGAGAGCAGTATTTATGTTTAATTCTCTTGAAAAGGTTGTGTTTTTAAGGTTGGGAGAGATCACTAGATGTTCTCCAGCACTACCATCCATGTTTACCTCCATAAACACAGAGCATGCTCGCTATATGTGACGTCATTGCGTCCTCTACTGCGCATGCGGGACACTTGCGTTGTATGACTTCACACAGAAGATCACATACAAGTCGCATATATTTGGAAATGTGAACAGCAACGCAAAAAAAAAAAATCAGATTTCACAACAAAATCAAAATTGAGCATCAAGGCCTGCAGTGGGAATGTAGCCTTTGTCTAAGTCTAAGTAAGTCTAGACTTAATTAGGTTGATAAAGTGGTTTTAGTTGGACCCCAATTACCCAGAGTGCTGAATGATTGGAACAAAATTATTCGTTCTTATTGAAGCTTTCAGAACAATTTTGCATATAAAGAAAAAAACAAAACAAAACCATCATGATGATCATGTCAGGAACTGAGGGAAGATTAATAAATTCATCTAAATATTCTTCTAAACCTGATTATGTCCAGTGATTGTGGTGCTCAGTTAACTATTGCTGAGTGACAAAGAAAAGTTAATTTCCTGTCCTTATTAACTACGTCCCCCAGGTTGTTTGTGTGCTGATCCCTTTAATAGTATCTGTCCTGCCTGCAGATGGGTCAGGCACTGTGGAGGCTTCCTCCCAGACAACAGCAGCAGCTTCAGGAAGAGCTGGCCGACCGCCTGACGGAGAGCGGAGGAGGAAAACAAGACCAAGGTATTTCTACCGCCTTCCTTCTACAACCCACAGTTATCCTGAATCCTTTGAGGGGGAAAAAAGAAGTTAAATCTGAGATTTTAAACATGAAAGAAGAGATGGAAGATATAGATACCTCTATATGATTTATTACCTGATGTTTTCATTGCTGACCAGAGAAATGTCCGCCCTGTTTTACTGATGATAGACAAGAAAATCCTCACTGCAGGCAGAAAGTTGCAGGTATTTATAATGGAAACAATGACTGCATCCTTACAGATGGAAATGGAAACTTTTCACCACAGATAGAAACTGGATAAAGAATATATCTGTCTATAAAGTAAAGAAACTAGACATATGATTCTTTCTTTTTTTATTTATTTAACTTGATGAATTGTTGTTTTGAGAAATAAATGAGGAAGAAAAGTAAAAAGTAGAAGGAAACATGCATGATGGGTCTTCTTAAAGGTATAGTGGAGGATGTTCTATTTCCGGATGGATCTTCTAAATCAGTGATCCTCCTAATTATTAATCGTTCTGGAGAAATGTTTACATAAGACTGTCCAACGTGCTCGTCCCCATTTTCAACTAATCCTATGCTGAGAATTACCTCCCCTCTCCACACATATAAGAAAACTGATTGAAATATGAACGAAAAGGGAACTTTAAAAGATTTTCTTAATGTTTTCATATTTCTTAAAGTCGTAGGGAAGCAGCTATTCCAACCATTGCATTTCTGAATTCTCCAGAGTGGTGCACGATTTTACACGTGTGAATAAAGTGAATGTGATTGGTCGATTATCTAGGGGGCGGGATTGTTGTGGAGGAAGGTTCGCAAGTTTAGTTGTGGCCAGTTCATTGTAATCATGTTGCTAACCAGTTAGCATCTTAGTGCTGGTAGGTTCCCAATGGGAAATTTCATTGGGACCAAGTAGCACTAAATTGGTGGCTTAGAAACGACGCTGTCAAGGAACGCTATGGACAGAGGAAACATGCAAGAGGAGGAGAGTTTAGTGTCGGAGGTCGTGGATGAGTCTCCTCCGTCATCCATTTTTTATTTAGAGGAGGAAAGAGGGGATGAAGATGTCGTGGAAGAGGACGCCAGGGCGGCAGAAGCTTGGTTTGGTGTAGAAGGCTTCCAGCCGTACATGTTTGAGCCCTTGCCTCACAACGCTGCCAGTTCTGTTAGCTCTACGCCTGCTGAAGACACAGACGTCCATCCCCGTGGACACTGGGACGCAACTCAATGGGAAAGGAAATGATTCTGATTTCAACCGTTGCGTATATTAGCTCCGTCATATGAATCAAGATTTGATTGACAGATGACCGTTGATATATGATTGGCCGAATTTAGGTGTTAAGGCTGACTTATAACTAACTGGCCTGGATTAGATAACCCCCCCAAAAAACATAGATTTTAAGACGGGGATTTTTTTTTCTTATTTTTTATAGAAATGTTTTAAATTTTGGGACACTATGGTCTGATAAAGAGTAAATTTATATACATGTTTAAGCCAGAATGAGTTTACATTTAAATATGATTTCCCTACGACTTAAAGCATGGATGCCCTAAATTAAGAGTTTTGTTGGACAGATTTTTATTTGTATGTAGAAACGTTTTAGTGGATGTGCTGCAGTCAGTGTCTGATGGCATTTCCTGCTTTTTCTATCAACATCATTCTATATCATTTCTGACAAAACATTAAGAATATATTTAAAGTTCCCTTTTCATTCATATTTCAATCTGTTTTCTCATAGGTGTGCAAGAGGGGAGGTATCACACGTGTTCAATCTGACATAGTGGAAAATTCCAAATCTTCTTTTGCAATTTAAGTAAACTTTTAAACAGAGAAATGGGCGTTTAACAGGCGTTCTCTATCAGGAGTGGGTGCATTTGCATTTTTTTTTAAGTGGACAGGACAGGTCTTTTAAACACTTTCAAGGGATGTTCATATAAACCTTCATCTTGTTTTGACCAGTTGTACCTCAGCTGGAGGCGCTTCTCCTAGTGGTTTTGTAGTGTAATTGCATGTGTATGTTAGAAATTATTTACTTAATGACCCATTTTGAGATGTTTTATTTAATGATAGCAGTGTTGGATTCTGTTACTAAGTAAAATAAAAGACTAAATGTGAAATAATAGATTTTTGAAGATTGAAGGGGCCTGAAATCTTTGTTGTAAACAGAAGAGGGGCTTAATGAAGAAAGTTTGGGAACCACTGGTCTAAACTATTTCATTATTTTATCATGTTTTGGTTCAAGACACTTTGTTTTGTTGAAAAGGGTAAAGTTAATGAAAAAGGATCAAATCTTTGCCTTCATTGTTCTAAAGCTATTGAAGCTGTCCGTCTGCAACCATTTAAACTATTTCCTCAATGTTTTCCTTTTTTTCCATTAGGGAGAAATGGGGGCGGCGGCCAGAGAAGAAATCCACAGCACTGTTACAGCCCAGACATCTATCATCTGCTAAAGACGCGCAGAGGTAAAAAACAAAAAACAAAACATCAAGCACACAACTGCCTCTAAACTCTGATTCACACGGCGGGAGGTAGAACTTTTTAAAACCTAAGATAGAGACCATGAACCTGACGATGAGAGAGAAATCTGAGATCAGATGGATTTAGGCCTGCAGCGTGTGACCATAACACATAGCCCATGAACAGAGTATATGAAGGGGTCAGACCAGAAATCTCACCACATCTCTGGAGATCAAACATCAGAGTAAATAAACATGGCCGACGATGAAGAATCAAAGGCAATTTCTTTTTTTTTTCTTTTAGGTTTTTGTTTTGATGGAGAAAAACATTATATTAAAGGGAAACTCCAGTCAGCAAAGGAATAATCAATGGATCATTATGTATACCTAAAACTAAAACGTCCGAGGTGATCTAATGAATTTAGAGCTAATCAGTAAAAAAAAAAAAACTATTTTCGTCATGATCACTGAGTCTGGGAGCGGTCATCTTTGCCCAAATATAGTAGCCCCTCCCTCCTGCCATCTTCCAGCAGTGACGTCATGGTGCGGTAAGCCTAGCGCCATTCTCCCCGCTTTACAAGCTAAATCAATGGGAACTACTAGACACATCTGCAATCAACAGCAGGGAGGATTTGCCAGCGAACTTCTGGCCAGAGAAAAAACACGTAATATGTAGCCAACATTTGGAAGAAGAATGTTTTCAAGATGACTTGGATAATAGCGCGTTGTGACAAACACCAGATACAGCACTGGGACTTGATCAACAGCCGATACCGCACCGTGACGTCACAAACCTGTAGGTGGCAGTAGTGTTCTTTGACAAACATAGATGCCTCCAGCAAAGCACATTCACATGAAAATTACTCTTAATTAAGAACACTTAGCATTTATTAAACAGTGTGTAATAACTTCACATTTAAAGCACTTTCAGAAGTTTGAATTCTGAATATGACCGGACTTTTCTTTCTTTAAGAAGAGCGGAGGGGAGTCAGAGCGAACAGGCGAGTTGTTTCTTTCTGATTGGCTAAATGTCACATTCAACAGGCTGCGTCCTTATCTACGCCAGAGCAGACCTGATCGCTCCGTCACAGCAGGATGTTTAATTAACTGTATCTTTAGAGCCGTCCAGTTGTCCTGCTGTGTCAGAGATTTCACACAGTGAGAAACGAGGCGTTTATTGATGGTCATGAAAAAGCCAGAATAAGAACAAAGGTCATCTTCAACTATTTAAACCCAACAGGGACCTCAGGTCTCGTTGTCCGTAGCGGACGTCACACCTGCAGAAGGAAACCCAGCATTAGCAGCAGGGCAGAGGGGCAGAGAGCACGCTGAATATCGCAACAGGCAGGGAGGGGCAGTATTTCTAATAAGTATTTGAAATGCGTATTTCAAATTCGTCAGGGTTTCCACGGGTCATTAAAAATCATTAAAAGTCATTAAATTATTATTTTTTTTAATTAAGGCCTTAATTGGCATTAAATTTGATTATCGTGGCATTTAAAAAAAAAAGTTTGTACAAACAATTTCCTCAGATATATCAGATATAACTTTTTTCCGCGTGTTTGTGCAGAACTGTTTCCCGTTGATCGTAAAGTCGTATGTTCGGAAAATAAGCTCGAGGCGGAGAAAAAGGTAGAGAATAAGAAAATGCAAATTTAAACAAAAGTGGCACGAAAACCTGATTGGCTGCTCCCCTTCACTGTAAAAAATGATCTAGAAATAAGTTAAAAAAAATCTTATATTAAGTGTATTTACCCTCAATTTGAGTAGGTTAATAAGATGATTTTCCAATGGAATGAGTATTTTTACTTTTAAAGTAAGATAATTAGATAATAGACATTTGAAATAAGTAACCTTTTTTATTTCTTATTTTAAATGTAAATTGTCTTGTTCCATTGGCAAAGCGTCTCACTTTCCTCCTTAATTCAAGAAGAAAAAATCACTTATTTTGAGAATAAATTACTTATTTAGATAACATTTTTTACAGTGTGCATTTTTCAGTGTTCCCAGGTCTGACCAGCACCATTGACACTGATTGGGTCAAATATCTGAAATGCTAAAAAAAAAACAACCTTAAAATAATCCTGTATTCCCATACGGTAGTGGCTTGACTGCGTGCACACCTGCCTGGCTGCCACTAGGGGGAGTGCCAATATTGTTCCCTGCTGACCAAGAGGAATCCTCTCATTGGATGTTTTTAATAAAGTTATTTTATTTTTCCCTCTACTTTGCATCTGTTTAGGATTAATACAAAAATGAAGCAGTCAACCCATAAAAACCCCTAAAACTCACAGCAATCCCTCCTGGTTGATATGAAGGCATATGTTTTTATGTCTCCATACATGTTTTGTTGTCTGTAGGTAAAGAGCAGCGCGGGTTCATAGACCTGGAAATGCTCCCTCCTGAGCTGGGCATCACCATCCTCTCCTACCTGAATGCTACTGATCTGTGTCTGGCTGGTTGTGTGTGGCAGGACCTGGGACATGATGAATATCTGTGGCAGGGGTACGCAGCCTGTTCCTAATCAGGTTACGCTTTTTATCCTGAACTTATGTCGTGTTTTTCATGTCTTTTTGTTTTATAATCCCGTCAGGCTATGTAAGTCCACATGGGGACACTGCTCTATCTACAACAAGAGGCTACCTGCTGGCTTCTCATATCGAAGACTCTACCTGCAGCTAGACGAAGGCAGCCTGACATTCAACGCTAACCCACAGGAGGTCAGCCTGCCCGTACACTCACTGTCACCAACTCCACAGCAAGGAAAGTCGCTATTGGCTGTCCTATCAGGCGCTAGATGATGTCATCACCTAATCTGCATAACTCATGTCTTCCGGCTAAAGATTCTGAATCCCTACAATAGTTGGACAGCACAGAGAGATAGGATAGCTGGGAGGAAGAAAAAAGGAATTTCATAGAGAGTATTACAAAAACAAGGAAAGAGAAATGCATATAATTCAGCCATTTAGTTCACACTACATGACAACTGGTGATATAAATGCACTATTAGTTTTTGCATCCATCAAAAAAAAAAAAAAACACAAAGAAGAAAAAAGTAGCAGCAGGGCAATGGAGACAGAGGAGCAGAAGAGGACAGAATAAAGGCTGATTTATGCTCAGAAACCAGGTCGTCTGCGTGTGTATCACACTTAACGCAGATATGACCCAGCCCCTTCTGCAGACACTCTGCTGCACCTCTCCCAAATAGTAGGTGACCGCACACAGGAGGCCTCTGATTGGTCAGTTCTACATCCACTCTACACTATGCGTATTTCCTGTTTGTCATGTCATTGGGGCCATTCTGTTTACCTGAACAAAACATCAGGCTGGGTTTGATGCATTTACAATCTATTTCAATGATACGCAAAGTTAAAAGGCCTTCTTTATCCTTTAACCTCTTTAGAGTGTTGTGATATTAAAACCCTGTGTTAAAGTGGCTGCAATGCACCTCTTATGCTACGTTCACGCCTAAAGCAGCAGAGGCAGCAGGAGCAGCTTACATGCAAAGTTGAAGCGCATCAAGGCGCAGAAAAACGTCCCGCAGTGCGTCTAGAGCAGCTGAAGCAGCGTGTCATGAGCTTCTGAGCATCTGACGCACTTCAGAAGCAGCATCTGCTGGAGTTGGAAAATTTGAACTTTCGCTGCTGGACGCGCCACATCAACCAATCAGAGAAGCTGATCTGGGAGCTGGCCGGGAAACACACACAGCACTGCTGATGCAGAGCACGATGATCACTCCTCTGAAACAGTTTATTAACGCCTACATTAACTTTAAACGTAGAAACCTGCTGGAAAAACATGTACACTTTTATTATCCTGGTTTCTTTAGTTTGGGTTAAATATGGGAAAAAGGCCAGAGGCTGCATTTAAAGGGGATTCCCAGTGACAGCGCACCGCCAGTATGTGGGGGTCTGAGCTGCCCCCACAGAGGAATAATATTTGAAGGCAGGATGGTAATCTGGATGAACTGACTGCACAGATGAATTTTTCAGGTGGACTTTCTCACTTAAAAATATATTAAAACTACTTTATTCCCACTGATCACAGCTAATATAGCTGCCATTGTTCCAGGCACAGTAAGGATATGGTTGCAAAAATGAAGCAGCAGGCGTGTTTTTGCTGCTTTAACTGTGAAGCATTAGGTTATTTGGTTTTTCAAAACAGAACCAGTCCTAAGCCTCTTTCCCACAGAAAATTCCAGGTTAACGTGTGTTTTTCAAACACTGGTCGACCCGCTAACAATCATCGTTTGGCTCTCTTCCCACTAGCAAAAAAAGCTGTGTCTAACGCCTCGCTGGCAAGCTGTGTGGCCTCTGCCCCCCCGCGGCTGTGTGTCTGGTAACAACCTCAACCTGTGTTAAGCCTGGTTTATGCTCCGAAACCAGGCCGTCTCCCTCTGATTGGTCAATTCTGCATCTGCTCTACACTATGCATATTTCCTGTTTGGTACCTAATGGCAGAAACTCTGGCTATAGTGCCTTCCACAATGCCTGGCACACCTCAGACACCATCCCAGGCACCGTGCAGGACGCTAGTTTGTAGCTCTATGAGACAGTCTGTTGGTTTGCACCTGAAGCCAAAACACGCAGCGCCACGGTCAGTCTATGGGGAACACTCACGGGTGAACTGTGCGTCGTTCGCCGTTGGATGAGGGGTGGTAGACGGCGAACAAGCTAACCAAACTGACTCAAGGAGCCCTACAATCCTAGCTAGTTCCTGATTGTCCCTCTTGCGTTGTGGCGTGGAATAACATAGCGCAGACCGCGTTACAAAATTCAGCATAAATCAAAAATATCTGCATCACACCTGCGACAGGCTAACTGCGACACATTGCTGCGGGAGGATAACCAGCCCTTTAGGTTGTGGGTCCATACTGCAGTTATTCTATGTGAGAAAACACTGACAGTTAAAAATTATTTTCACGATTCAATGTTGCAATCTAGGACGGGATTAGGTGCAGCTTTGCACATTTCATTTGCAATCTGGATTCAAAGCGGAAAGATTTACTCTCTCTGCTGCAGCGCAGGCAGCCTGCTCTATATGATGACAGCAGAGAGGAGGGCAGGCTTATGATCGGCTCGCACAGGAGGACAGAGTTCAGTGCTTTTATGTTGCCAAAGTCTCCAATAACACAGAAAAAAGTCTCTAGATTTGGAGCTACACTGAAAAAAAATCAAATTTTAGATGAGCCTTTCTGAAAATAAGTGCATGTTTTCTTAAATTGAGAAGGTAAAAGAGACATTTTGCCAATGAAACAAGACAATTTACATTTAAAATAAGAAAACACAATTGCATTATCTTATTTCAATTTATTTTATCCAAATATCTTTTTTAAGAGTAAAAATACTCATTACACTTGCAAATAATCTCATTTAGCTACTCAAATTAAGGGTAAATACACTTAATTTAAGATATTTTTACTTATTTCTAGATCGTTTTTCCAGTGTAGATGCTTTCTTGACACAAAAGTGCTAAAGTCAGCGGCAGAAGCGCTAGGTTGGCAACAATGCCTACACCCTGTGGATGCAGCTACAGTCAGTCCCATGCTGAGTTTCTTCATCGCTCCTCCCTGTGTCTCCTTCTAGGGCATCAGCTACTTCATGTCTAAAGGAATCCTGGTGGATCACCCTACAGAGTTGGCCAAGTTCATCTTCTACACCAGAAGGCTCAACTGGAAGATGCTGCGGATTTACCTGGATGAGAGGTGAACACGTAATCACTGATTAGAATAAGACTGGTAACATTCCCTTCCTCTGTGCTTCTGCAGACAGGAAACCATGAAAACTTCAGGACATCCATGAGAAACCTGAACCTGTTTAGATCAATCTCATGAGAGCTTTTTGTCTGCAGGCGGGACGTTTTGGACGAGTTGGTGACGCTCCATAACTTCAGCAACCAGTTCCTCCCGAATGCTCTGAGGGAGTTTTTCCGCCACATCCATGCCCCAGAGGAGAGGGGGGAGTATCTGGAAACGCTCATCACCAAGTTCAGCCACAGGTTTTGTGCCTGTAACCCTGGCCTGGTCCGTGACCTCGGCCTTAGCCCTGGTAGGAACCTAAGCCGCATACTGAACATATTTAGGGAATTCCTTTTTCGTGATCCATCAATAATTGTTCAGATTTTGCTTGAAGGAATCTAAAAACTTCTGTAATTTTTAACAAAATACAAGCTTAGTTTAGGTTGTAGTTGATAGAGACTGCAGGACCAAGCGTAGGAGGGTTTACCTGACATGTTAGAGACTTTCTCTCTAACCATAGATGGCAGCTGTTAAAAACATCTGAGATGCAGAAACAGACCAGCCACACTTACTGCCTAAGCTGTCAGAGCTGGAAGTTCAGAAACTAGACCTTGGATTTTAGTCCTATCTGACCCTCAGCCCCATCCTCCACCTCTTTGATCTGTTCTCTCCATGCTTTACACCTGGGACTGCTCTGCTGGATTCTTCAGCTTCAGTCTGCTGGTCTAGTTCTGGTGCAGAAATCAGAGCCATGCTGAGAAAATTCAGCCCTTTAGTTGAAGCAGTCTACTCCTACTGGTTTACAGGATGTACTGCAGCCAGAGGGATATGGGAGAATTATCCTGCCATAATGCAAGAGCACATAATTTCAATTTGAGAAAAGAATTTCATCTTCTTGGACTCAAAACTTATAATGCTCACACTAAAAACACGTCTGAAAATGGATAGCTTTTAAATTTATAAGCCATTTTATTGTCGGTAAGCTAACTACTGAGTAAGGTAACTCAGTAGAGTTAGACAAGCGCACCCTTTCTGAGGCTGTCGTTCTATTGTTTGGAAAGGTTGCTAGGCGACGATCCGATCCAATCTGAGAGAGCAAAAAAAATCTGCAAGCAGAGCCTACGGGTTTCTGCGTACCTGAGACTCGAGCAGAGCGCGGTTTGTGCGCGAAGAGAAGGAGGCAGGCGAGAGGAAAAAATATCCGTGCAAGAAGCATTAAATCTGAGAGAAGAAACAAAGATTTGAGAGAGAAGAGAAAATATTTGAGAGAGAGCGCATGTTTTGAGTGTGAGCATTATAAGTTTTGAGTGCAAGAAGATGAAATTCTTTTCTCAAATTGAAATTATGCGCTCTTGCATTATGGCAGGATAATTCTCCCATAGAGGGACCTTTGGTTTGCTTGTTTTGTTCTCGTTTAAAACTCAGTTCAGGTTATATAACCAATTCATAACATGTCATCTCAAGTCACTTGCTCAGTGTGAGCGGCCATCTGCTGAGGCCGACTGGGTTCAGGTTATATTTTAATATTTCATATGTATGTTTAAATTCAAAATATTTTTGATATTTTTTTATGCAGCTAATTCAATTCATTTAATTTCTATAATGCCAGTTCACAACACGTCATCTCAAGGCACTGTACAGTTCACCAGATCATCCAGTCAGATTGATTCAAAGTTTTCTACCTGAGGAAAACCAGCTGATTGCATCGACTCATTGACTCTTCAGCAATCCCTCACACTAAGCATGCTTGTAGCGACAGTGGAGAGGAAAAATACCCTTTGAACAGGAAGAAACCTCCAGCAGAACCAGGCTCAGACTGGGGTTCAAGGAGACAGAAGCAGAGATACAAAAAGCAACTCCACAGGCGGCCCGTCCAGGAAACACACAGCCAGGCAGACGAGCTCCGAGCCAGCTCCCATGTCAGAGGATGAAGAGAGCACATCCAGTTAGTCACAGTCAGAGAAACAGGACTACACTGGAAAGAAGGCCAAGATCCAACATCTATAAACAAAGGTGTTGATGACAGCAGCACAGCTGATATTTCTCTCCAGGATGGAGTCACAGCCAAACAGGAACAGACCAGATGAAGCTACTATGAGAAAAAGCAGAGAGAGCAGAACGTTAGAGATTGAACTAACAGATTCTGCAGAGTGGGAGAATAGAGATAGAATGAAGCAGAATGATGAAAAAGGGGTCCCTATGTCCTCCAGCAGTCTAAGCCTATAGCAGCATAACTATAGAGATAGCTCAGGATAACCTGAGCCACTCTAACTATAAGCTTTATCAAAAAGGAAAGTTTTAAGCCTAGCCTTAAAAGTAGACAGGGTGTCTGTCTCACGGACTAAAACTGGTAGTTGGTTCCACAGGAGAGGAGCCTGATAACTAAAAGATCTGCCTCCCATTCTACTCTTAGAAATTCTAGGAACCACTAGTAAACTAGATTGTTGCTCTCAATTTTATATAGAGGTATCAGATCAGGAGAGAAGAATACAAACTTTTAACATCATTATTTAAAGAAAAGGCCCTCTGAAGTACTTCCAGCTTCTTGCTCTGCTTTCTGTTCTCTGACATTAAACCCGATTAAACATAATTTCCCTGATTATTTTATGCAGCAATGACTTTCTCTCTTCCTTTGCAAAGCCTCCGACTTGATGCCCAAAAATCTCAGAGGGATTTAGACACTAAAACATAAGACAGGATAAAGATTAAAGAATCAGCAGGATAGAAGGATTAAACTTTGGCAAAACTAACGATAGTCTACTGCTTTTTATGTTTAGCTCAGATTGGCCAGTCTGGAAAGGAGGGTTTGCCTCCATAATCCCAGGCTTCAGTCCTGTCAGCCAGGCGTGACGTTTCCCACTTGAGAGAAGCTGATCCCTCATTTGGTTCTCCTTAAGTCTTTGGGCCTTCTTCTAGTAGCAGGATTAGTATAAAGGCCTTAATCCTAGGATTGGAACAGATGAGATTATTTACATTTTCCTGCAGACAAAAAGAGACACTGAACCAGTAAAGATGTCTGAAGTAAAGTCATTCCTGCTGGGTTCTGACCATAGCTGTGTGCTTGCTCCCTGCAGACGCCGTCTACGTGCTGTGCTACAGTCTGATCCTACTGTCCATCGACCTCACCAGCCCACACGTGAAAAACAAAATGTCAAAGAGGGAGTTCATCAGGAACACTCGGCGAGCCGCTCACAACGTCTCTGAGGACTTCGTAGGCCACCTGTACGATAACATCTACCTGATCGGCCATGTGGCCGCGTAGCGACGGGTCGTCTTCCTGATCCTGGAGGGACGCCCACACCGTATGGCTGCTACTGCTTTAACAGAAAGGTTGTCATACCGGTAACATTTGGAAGAGAAGAGACTTTTGCTACCAAATATCAGTAGTTTGTAGTTTTTAATCAAAGGTGAAGGTGAAGGTTGTGGAGTTTGCCTCAAACCACAAACTCTAAAAACTGGGTTTTTACAGAAGTTCTGATTTTTGCACTGAAACACGAGGAGGAGGAAGAATGAAGATGAGAGAGAAGGCACTGCCCCCAGTCTGCTCCAGCTGCCAGGACACAGCTGCTGGCGTCCCACTATGACCCGATCTAAAGACAGATCTATGACCGGGTCTATGGCTCGATCTGCTACCGGATTTAAAGCCTGATCTACCGTTCGATCTATGAACAGCTCCCAGCTTGGCCTCATCATAACCCTGATCACCCAGAAAGCTGAAACCTTTCTCTACCACTGCTCACATGGTGACCTAGAAACACCAGAGAAGGTCTGTTTGGGCTCGACAGATTGCAAAGATGTTAATGAAACCTGTTTGGTTCCTAAATGAAGACGACCTGCTGGGTTTCATGTATCAACGTCTTCCTAAATATCTGACTGTTTGGACGGGGAGGTGCTAAGCTAAGCTAACATAAAGCTCTGTGAACATGGAGGCTAACGCATCAATAGCTGTAGATGCAGAAGGAGCAGCTTCATCCAGAAGGGAAAGCACAGAGATGAAACCTGGTGGTTGTTGGATGGAATTGGATCAAAATGTAAATGATCTGTTCTGATATTTATTGAATGGACTGATGCAGCAGGATTACTCTAGTTTTCATCAACAGGTGCTATCAAAATAAGCTGATCTGGGGGTTAAAAACACTACGGTTAGCGAACGTCAGCATTCATGATAACAGCAGGCAGACGGAAGGTTTTCTTTTCCTGTTTAACTTCCTCCAACAGCCCTGAAAGAGTCCAGATCCACTCTGAGCACCATAAGCAGGAGGAAGACCGCTGTGCTTCTAGAAGGAACCTTTGTTCTGCTGGTTGTTTCCATAAGCTCTGCTGTCTGCAGTGATAATTTATAAATCCCATCATTTTAATCCCAAACTCTACAAACCATCTTTTTGCTCCGTTCTCTGTCCTCCTGGATCTTACAGGTGGAGAGACATACATCGACTCTTTTTCTCTATTATGTTGATTTACAGCTAATTGCTGCTGTAATCCCATAATAACCCACACTACTGCTTCAGCTGAATCCAGAGAGAGGATGACAGAGGACGCCTTTATGCTGATTTTATTTATTTATATAGACGTGTTTATCCTGATATTTGGATGATCTGAAGTGATGGATTACATGGTCCGTGTTTTTGGCTTCTTTTTAATGGAGGATGGAAAGTATGGAAGCCTGTTAGCCTGAAGCCAAGCAGCTGGTGGAGGCTGGAGAAATGTATCTAAACCAATAAAATGACAAGTGGCTTGGTAGAGTTGGTCTTCATTCCTTTAAGTCTGTGAAATCCCAGCAGCTGATTGGAGCAGATGGGTCACCAACATGGTGGCCCTCAGGAACCACCTGTCCTGCTTCTGAAACTTTATTTAATCCCAGTTGTTCTTTATTCCTCATATTTGACTTTAGATTGATGGGGAAAAAAAGACTTAAAACAGTAAAAAATAAGTTAATTAATTAAAGTGACCTCTGACCCCTCAGGTCCAAAGGTCAGTACAGGTTCCACAAGGTTGGTAAAACCCTGGATCTGAGAGACTTGAAGCCCAGTGAGTGTAACCATAGCAGCAAATATGACGCTATAGGATGTATTCAGATTCAGAAAACTTCATTGGTCCCAAACGGCTATTAATTAGTAGCAAACCACCTAACAGGACATCACAGTCAGTGGCTGTGTGTGACTCCCAACACTTTAGACAGGAGTAGATGATCAAAGAGCAATGGTCCATAACCATGAAAATGGGTCACATTTCAAAAAGGTCTAAGTTACTATTTAACACACTCCCATCAGAATTCAAGTGTTCAGTGACAGAGAATATGAAAGAGTTGAATAAACCATTAGTTTTCCTAAAAGATACGTAAAAGTGACGTGCTAATGGCATGAGCAAAACCTTTAGCCTTCTTTACTCTGTTTGTTTAAAGGAAAAGTTTGCTCATATTCAGAGTTTAAACTTCTGAAAGTACTTTAGATATGAAATTTATTCCATACTGTTCAAAAAATGATCAGTGTTTTTAATTCAGAGTAATTTTCCTTTGAATGTGCTTTACTGGAGGCATCCATGTTTGTCAAAGAACACTACCGCCACCTACTGGTTTGTGACGTCACGGTGCGGTATCGGCTGTTGATCAAGTCCCAGTGCTGTATCTGGTGTTTGTCACAACGCGCTATTATCCAAGTCATCTTGAAAACATTCTTCTTCAGGCTACATATTACATGTTTTTTCTCTGGCCAGAAGTTCGATGGCAAATCCTCCCTCTTCAAGTTGGCGATCCAACGACCAACCCGTCCGTGGAGGATCAGGAATCAGAAAGATGAAATTCTGAAACTCTTTTGTTTTTCACTTTTACCCGATGTATTCCAGCATCCAGCTGCCATGCACATGGGCATTGTCAGTTTCACTATAGCTCTGGTGAATTTCAATGGTGAAGTCCTCCGGAAATCTTCAATAATTGTTGTTCTCTGGCCAGAAGTTCAATGGCAAATCCTCCCTGCTGTTGATTGCAGATGTGTCTAGTAGTTCCCATTGATTTAGCTTGTAAAGCGGGGAGAATGGCGCTAGGCTTACCGCACCGTGACGTCACTGCTGGAAGATGGCAGGAGGGAGGGGCTACTATATTTGGCCTTAGAAAATGGCCGCTTCCAGACTTGGTGATTGCGATGAAAGTTATTGTTTTTATTTTCTTTTTGATTAACACTAAGTTAATTAAAGCACCGCAAACGTATTTGTTTTAGGTATAAATAATTATCCATTGATTGTTCCTCGCTAACTGGACTTTTCCTTTAACGCGAATGATTTTAGTGCAGATTTTGACAATGTTTTTTCAGTTAATTTTTATCTTTCACAGACAAACCCTCAAACCAGCAAACAAAATGAAAGAGGCTCTCTATAAAATGACAGTAAAAGTTGCAGAGAATCCTTTTATTTACATTAGCGAGTCCAGTTTTCTTGAAGGCACATCGCAGACTTTGTGATGTAAAGAGTTATACTGTATTTGCGTAGAACTGGAACTTGTTGTCAAACCAAGAACTGAGATATTTGCACTCCTCCGCCACTTCAACCACTTCGCCATGTATGACACTACTTTGTATGAATATAGTCGATCCAATTATTCTAATGGATTGATTAAATGGTAGATCCACCTAGCCAGCTCCAGGTTTTTGGGGCACAGATTCCTGAGTTTCTGTCCCAATTAGCAGGACAGTGTCAGAGCAGCAGCAGATTATCAGCTGAATCTCACCCCTCAACATCCCTAAGTTTGGAGATCTGGGGAGGCTGGGATACTTTGTTGAACTCTAAGGTCATGGTTATGTAATGCTGTTGGCCGCAGAGATCTTCTGAAACATCTGGCATCACAAATTCTTTAAATTATCGGGAGATTCGATATAAAAATCAACTAACTTGGAGAAATGGTTGAGCAGTCTCAACCCAGCCTTTACCAAACTGGGCCAACCTGCAGAAGTTTTAAAGAGATGTTGATGTTCTGAAAGGCAGAACTCTGGATGGTATATGATCAGATGTTGGACCAACAAACCAATTAAACTCCAGGGATCTTTATGAGGCAGAAGTTTAACATTTTTCAGCCTAAAGGAATAATATACAAACATTCTAGATCTTATTAGTCCATCCATCAATCATCCATCCATCCATCCATCCATCCATCCATCCATCCATCCATCCATCCATCCATCCATCCATCCATCCATCCATCCCAGCCGCTTGTATCCACGATCTCCTTCTTTCAGTCATGACCCAAAGCTCATGACCATAGATGAGGGTAGGAATGTACGTAGATCGACCAGTAGAGCGTTGCTTTTTGGCTCAGCTCTCTTTTCACCACAACAGACTGGTACAACGCACGCTTCACAGCAGACGCCGCACCAATCCGCCTATCGATCTCCCACTCAATCCTCCCCTCATTCATGAACAAGACCCCAAGATACTTAAATTCCTCCACTAGGGGCAGTACATCCTCCCCAACCTGGAGAAGGCACTCTACCCTTTTCCGATGTAGGTACCAGATCTGCTCGGGACCCTGACTTATGATGTCATCATATGGCAACTCCACTCGGACAAACTGTATTGCACCCGTTGCTTAGGAATCAAAACTCTTTTGGACTCACAACTTAAAATTACCTATATTTGCTATTATTTTACATTTCATGCGATCTAAAATAACTGAAAGTAGAAAACAATCATTCTCTTGAAGGAAAGTACTGCGTTTCTAAGACCGACTGAGCTCTGCTATTTAAAGTTGTAGGGAAGTCATATTTGAATGTCAAATCATTCTGGCTTAAACATGTATATAAATGTTCTCTTTATCATATTGAAAATCTCTATTTAAAAAAACCTTCAAAATCCTGTCTTAAAATCTTAGTTTTTTTTCTCGTTATCTACTGCAGGCCAGTTAGTTATATGTCAGCCTCAACACCTAAATTCAGCCAATCATATATCAACGGTCATCTGTCAATCAAATTTTTTCGGTCATAGCATCTTGATTCATATGTCGCAGCTAATATACGCAACGGTTGAAATAATAATGTTCTTTCCCATTAAGTTCCGTCCCAGTGTTCACGGGGATGGACGTCTGTGTCTTCAGCAGGCGTAGAGCTAACAGAACTGGCAGCGTTGCAAGGCAAGGGCTCAAACATGTACGGCTGGAAGCCTTCTACACCAAACCAAGCTTCTGCCGCCCTGGCGTCCTCTTCCACATCATCTTCGTCCCGCTTTCCTCCTCTAAATAAAACATGGATGACAGAGGAGACTCATCCACGACCTCCGACACTAAACTTTCCTCCTCTTGCATGTTTCCTCTGTCCATAGCGTTCCTTGAAAGTGTCGTTTCTAAGTCACCAATTTAGTGCTACTTGGTCCCAATGGAATTTCCCATTGGGAACCTACTAGCACTAAGTTGCTAACTGGTTAGCAAGATGCTTCCGGCAAGCTTCCCTTTGAAAAATGGCCCCTTACACAGACCAATACATCTGAAGTACAATATCTAATCATTTCAAAATTACCATTTTTGGTTGAGCTGTTATGCACAGTTCCCCTAAATCTCCTTCTCTTATGACACGGGTCTTCAACATTTTCCAGGCCAAGGACCCCCAAACTGATGGCAAGATGAACTCCCTCATTATATATATATAATGAATGAAATTGTTTTATATAAATTTGGTCCTATAGTCACTCTATTACAGATAGAATAATTTAACAAAAGTAATTTCGCCCTGGGATTATTAAAAATATTTGTGATTCGGATCATTAATGACTGAAAGACATCTTCTGCCTCCATTTATCTGTTTACTACAGTGTATTGAAGTCATGTTAATGTAAATTTAAAGACATGTCACTTAGTAGAAAAAATTGAAGTGGGTAATATAAAAAGAAAGTCTAACCAACCAACATTTCGAGACCCCCCTTGCAGTACCTCTGTGGCCCCCCTAGGGGTCGTGGACCCCCTGTTGAAGACCTCCGCCTCATGAGGTTCAATGGAGAGGACTGGGGTTTCCTGTCTCACTCAAAAACGTGGACTGGACAATTTGGCACACAAGACTCACGGTTGTGGGTAAATGTACTTTTATTTTTTAACGAATGGTTGTTTCCATTAATAACTGGGTAGCATATCTATAATTTACCCATACTTTAATAATTTCCTGACTAAATGCAACAATTGAGGACATTTCAGATGCTTTGCATAGATTATATTTACCGCTGCATAGAATCGCTTCTTTCAGTGTGAGATTTCACCATCAAAGTGAGGACCACACTGCAAAAACCTGAAAAAAACGGTGTACTTGAAAAAGGGAAACAATTTAATGCAAAGTTATGCAGTCATAAGGTTTGAACTGAGTTTAGGTTGGGTTCAAGGTTAGCTATATCTTTGCATTGTTAAAGTGAGGGTCTGGGTTAGACCATACTTAGAAATCAATAGAAGTCCCTTTAAGGATAGCAGAATAAAGGGTGTGTGTGTGAGTGAGTGAGAGCTTGGAAGCGGTTTGGACGGCGGTTTTCAAGGTAAAAAGGGGACAAGAGTCTGAAGAAAGTGAGTGAGCAACTTCACAAAGATGTGTTCATGTTTGAGATCAAACAGGCAAAGACTAAATCCTCTCCAGACACAATATGACCTTTGACACCTGACCTTTTGTTGGTCTCCGTGTGTTTCTGTGTGTGCGTGAAGCGTCTTTCTCTGGGCGGTTTTTGTTTTGTTTGTTTTACTCTGCAGTAGAAATGAGAGCGGTCGCTAAAAAACCACATTTTTACTTTTATAAATACAGACGAGCACTTCATGCGGCTTGGAGCCAAGCAGCGGGGGGGCCGAGACAAAAGCAAGGCTCCGTAATCTTTCTCCAGTCTTTATTTGCATTACATTAGAAAATTATTTCATAACATGGAAAATGATTTATTCACCATTAACCGGAGGACTGGGATTCATGTGTGAATAACCTTTGGTGTGAGATAAGTACGGCAAAACGGAGAAGTTCAATTGGCCAGAGAGAGTGTAAAATACATATATTGTAGCGTGTTTCCTCCAACTTTCTGGGTTTCATTCAGGGAACACAGCTCTCTGTAACTATTACGGCATAAAACGAGTTTTCTAAGTCCTAAACACCTCCTAATAGACGTAGAACACTTAGATTAGGTTTTTATTTTTGCTGTTTTTCAGCTTTCAGTTAGCATCGCTGTCTAGCTTTGAATCCCGAGCCTGAACCGGAAAAACAATCTAGAAATAAGTACACATTTCTTACATTTAGTGTATTTGCCCTTAATTTGAAGGGTAAATTAGGTCGTTTGCCAATGGAATAATGGAGTATTTTTTCTCTTAAAATAAAATAATTAGATAATATGCACTTGAAATAAGACAACGCAATTGTGTTTTCTTATTTTAAATTTAAATTGTCTTGTTCCATTGGCAAAATGTCTCTTTTACCTCCTCAGTCCAAGAACAAATGCACTTATTTTAAGAAAAAAATGACTTAGTTAGATTTCCTTTTTTTCAGTGTAGTTAGAGGGATAGAGAAATAACAAAGATCTGCTATATATAAATATACAGTAACATTTAAATTAAAATCTTTTTAAAAGGTGTTTTGATCTGGGTGTTGGTATCATAGGAGGCTCACAAAACTGAAAAATAGGGCTTCTTATTAATTTAGTAATTCATTAAACTGGAGTATAAAGGCTGCACTGGAAAAAATCATCAAGTCATTTTTTCTTAAAATAAGTGAACTTGTTCTTGGATTGAGGAGGAAAAAGAGAAATTTTGCCAATGAAACAAGACAATTTACACTTAAAATAAGAAAACACGTATTGTCTTATTTCAAGAGCGTTTTATCTAATCATCTTACTTTAAGAGTAAAATTTGTCATTCAGTTTGCAAATCATCTCATTTACCTGCTCAAATTAAGGGTAAATACACTTAAGATAATTTTATTTATTAATAGATTGTTTTTGCAGTGTGTAAAACGTGCCTTTTGCTGACAGAGTGACCCAATTAGAGCAGGAATTTCTATTTTTCTATTTGGAAAATAATTGTTAGTTGCAGCCCTACTGCAAAATGAATGCTAGGTTTACTGTGTTTTGAATGTGACCACAGTAATCTGCTGATGGGCATTCTATAACCAAAATCTATTTTTTTCCCAAAGGAGGAGCAAATGAATGAAAGATTTTATTTTCTGGATGTTTCGTCCTTTTAGTGGAGGGCTACTGCACTCAAGATTAAGCCAAAATGTTCACCAAGGTGGTTCTAAACATCTGCATGTATGTCAGAAAATGGTTCTGTTGATCAATTGACCTCCTATGAAAGGTTCCAGGTATTTAGCAACATTAAAACTCAATCTAAAATGTGATGCGATGAAGAAATGTGGTAATCTAAACATCTAGAGGTGTAATGCTGCTCCTGCAGCCATGCCGCTCGGCAGAGCTCTGTCCCTCCTGCTGCTGATGATGTTGACCCTAAATTAGTCTCAAGAGGAAGATGATAATGATGATGATGAAGGGGCTGTTTATTTAGTCCGAGTCAGACCGGTGGGCCCAGGCCGCCGTAGCCTGGTGCCGTTCCGTTTCAGAGAGCCTCACTTAAGCTTGATGGAGATGATGGATGGCCCCCTGGGCCACAGAGCCCCTGCACTGCATCAGCAGGAGCGGCTCTTTCAGCTGACACGGCAACACACACACACACACAGAGAGAGAGAGATGTTGGTTTCTACCAGAACACGCAGGTAGACCCCAAATCACTGCTGGATTTAGAATGATTGTCCTTCAGCCGAGACGTTAGTTTCTGATAAATGAAATGGGCGCCTCACTGAGGGACAAAGACGCCACCGAAAACGGGACAAACTCTAAAAAATTAAGCTATACTTTTTTTCTTCCTGCTGAAGATTTATCTTTGATGAAGAGGCTGGAATTCCTCCTCTCCATCACCCTCATTTTTTGCTCTCTTTATTGATTCCCTATCAGATTCCATTCAGGACTTTTTCTTCGGTTCATAATCTAAATCCAAATCTTGGGATATAACATAGAAGTGGGCATTTAGCTTATTATTATCGTTACTATGATAAAGTGCTCTTCTTGATTAGAACTTTGATTTTTTTTTCACCTAAATAATAAATCAAAATGAGTGTTGTTTAAAACCTCCGAAGGAGGAGTGAAGAGTCCAAATTTATTTATTTTTTTATTTTTTCCTTTGGGGGATTAACACCTTAAATTTTTTTTAACTAAAATAAATTATAGCATATTTAGTGATATAAATTACACTTCCTTATATAACTGGTGTCATGAAGAAGCTTATTTTAAATCTGTATATTTTTCAAGATTATGATTTGTAATTGTGGAAGTATGATTGCACTGGAAAAACAGTCTAGAAATCAGTAAACATGTCTTAAATTAAGTGTATTCACCCTTAATTTGAGTAGGTAAAAAAGTTTGCCAATGGAATGAGTATTTTTAATCTTAAAATAAGATATTTATATAAAATGCACTTGGAATAAGACAATGCAATTTTGTTTTATTTTAAATGTAAATTGTATTTTTCCATTGGCAGAATATCTCTTTTATCTCCTCAATTCAAGAACAAAATGTTAAGAAAAAATAACTTATCTAGATTTTGATTATTTATTATCTGATTTATATGATTTATTATCTGTTTACTGCATAAACTATCTAAAATAAGTCAAGATTTCTTAGATTAGGTGCATTTTCCCTTAATTTGAGATAAATGCCATGATTTGCCAATAGAATGAGTATTTCTACTCTGAAAATAAGACAATTAGATAATATAAACTTGAAATAAGACAATGTAGTTATTTTTTATTTTAAACATAAATTGTGTTGTTCCATTGGCAAAGTTTCACACTAACTTCCTCAATTGAAGAAAAAATGCACTTAGTTTAAGAAGAAAATGACTTATTGAGAATAAAATAGTTTTTAATGTTCAGTTCACTCAGAAAGACTTGGGGAAAAATATTGAAGAGTTTTTTATCTTCACTTTAATGATTTATCATTATAAAATCATAAATAAAATATTGTGATATTTTATCACCAAGCCCACAGTATAAATCATTCTAGGATTAAAAAGACTTTCAGCAGGTTTTGCTGCTACACTGGAAAAAAATCTAAATCTGGGTAAGTCATTTTTTCTTAAAATAAGTGCATTTTTTCTTGAATTAAGGAGGTAAAAGAGACATATTGTCAATGGAACAAGACAATTTAAATTTAAAAAAGGAAAACACAACTGCATTGTCTTAATTCAAGTGCATTTTATCTAATTATCTTTAAGAATAAAAATACTCATTCCATTGGCAAACTATCTTATTTACCTACTGAAATTAAGTGTAAATAAGAAATTTGTACTTATTTCTAGATTATTTTTTCCAGTTTACTGACTGTTTTTCTTTATGCTGTTATTAGAAAAGCTGTTTTTTATTATTACGACCATAGAGCAGGATTTGAAGTTAATTACCTTCATACTTTAACATCCTTCATGTGATGGTGAAATGATGATGATGCTCATATAAATAATCCTTTATTTTCTGCAAAATGTTATTATTATTCAGATCACCTAAACATTTTTATTGATACTAATGAAAAGTTTTGAACCAGTTTGTGTAGGTGTTGATGCTGGATCTTCTGTCTTGCTTCAGATCTTTGACTGAAGACACTCTGATGTTCTTTTACTTCTTCTGATGATGATGTTCATGGTTATGCATAATGTTCTTAATTTTATGAATAAATCTTCTTTGAGAAATCATCTGAGGTCCATTTCCTTTAATGATTAATGGAAGGAATGGCTTGAATTTCCTCCTCATCTTTCTTCTCTGCTCTGCATCCATGAAACGGATACTTGATCTGATTTCACTTACTTATCAGACTGACTCTGGAATAAATGGGATTGTTTTTTCCAGCTGCATTAATTGAAATCTCTGAAAACAGATGCTTTATTATATTAGATTTTTATACAGTTGCAGCAGGTGAATGATCATCTGAAGATGAGCTTTCGAAGTGCTATATCAGATTACTTTGGTTTGATAAAAAGTCCTCCTCTAGTCTGGGAACAACCACTCTCTGGAAAGGGTTTTAGAAATAAAATGCAGCTTTAAGATGCAGAGATGGGGAATCATTTAAAGTTGTAGTAAAAAACACAGAATCAGGCAACAAAATGCTGTAATTATCATTAAAACAGCACTGGGGCAGAGAATAATTGCAGACAAAATAAAATTAAAATTTACCTCAAAACCAGGACATTAATTTGCTTAACATTTAGAGTAGTCATAAATAAACGTAGTCATAAATAAGTAAATAAAAGAATACTGGCACTAGGAGAACATTCCCAGACTTGAAGCACAAGCCAGAGATAAATGCTAATGCAGCTGTTGACAGGCAGGGGGGTTAAGAAGCACCATTTCAGAAGGGGATCTGTTCATGCATTCATGTCAACAGAATGAACACAACTTTCCCTTTCTGAAAAAAAGAAAATATTAACCCTGCGAAACATCCTTAATGAATAAACATGTCTGTATATTTTAATATGTCAAAGAAAAGCATTTAGCGAGTCTTTATTAACCATGTATTACACATTCAGTTTATTTCTATAGCACCAATTCACACCATGTCATCTCAAGGCACGTTATAGAGACAAACCAACCAGATCATACAGTCAGATTGGCTCAACCTTTTCTATCTGAGGAAAACCAGCTGAATCCCTCACACATTCCTACTCCTTTGAGTTTATTACTAAATCATTACAAATTACCAAATCATTTCCACATGTTACACACTTGTATAAAAAAATAAAAGATCATTTAAGCAGGATAGTTACAATTAAACACCAACAAAATAAAAAAAATATCATAAAATATACAACAATAAAGGAAAAATGAATCTTAAAAAAGTTGTACAATAGTTTTAGTTTAATGCACTGCAGTTAAACCTTCAAGTATAAGTAAAAAAAAAAAGAAATATACCTGAACTATGAAAGGAAGAAACAATCAACCTGCATTAAAAAGGATCAGAATACAGTTTTTATGAAGCTGAGGAGTAAAACTGAATCCCTCTCTGCTCCGAGCATCACTGTTTAAACCCCTTCCATGGACGGCGCAGACACAGCTGTATTCAGGGGGAACCAGCCCTTTCTTTGCATTTACACGCTAAGCTTGAGATAAAATAATATCATAAGTTCCAGCAGGTGGGAATGGGAGGGGGGGACGCTGTATTTCTCTCAAGCTCTAAACACACCTTGGGCCTCCTGACGGCTGCTTCTGTCACTGGAAGCTAAAGCAAAGCTAAAGCCCCAGAATCAGGGCAATTACAACCACAGAAACCACCCCCCCTTCAAACACACCACGATTTATACCGTCCCTGCTTTCCGTCTCTCAGCGAGCAGCTAAGCCGTTCACACACGCTCTGCTTCTTTATTCCTTCTGACTGGGACATGTCTTCACCAAGTTTTAGAAAGTATTTTTAAAAGATTATTACTGAAAATATCAGACTAGAAAAAAATCAGAAAATAGATGAGTCATTTTTTCTTAAAATAAGTGCATTTGTTCTTGAATTGAGGAGGTTAAAGAGACATTTTGCCAATGGAACATGATGATTTACATTTAAAATAAGAAAACAATTGCATTGTCTTATTTCAACTGCATATTATCTAATTATCTTATTTTAAAAGTGAAATAAATCTTATTTTTTGGCTGTATTCTTGTGTTTTATTTCCTTTCTAAATTATGGGGGCATTTATATCACTGTTTAAAACCACTTTTATGTTAAAAAAATTGCTCTAGATATTAAGTTATAGTGCTGAAATGATGGGCATCACCTGAACTAACCTTTTTCTTCCATGTCAGAGGTGTGATCATGCAGTCTGTCTCCCTTTTTCTTTAATTTGTCCCTAGAAACTGTGCAGTAGCATATTTTTTTTTATCTTTTTCCTCCAGTTCTGCTAAACATGAGCAGATATGCTTCCTCCTCGGCTCTGCGTTGTGTTTTTGTTGACCAGCAGTCAGACTCCCTCCTCTTCCTCACTAAGACTCCTTACAGTTTATATCTACATACATGTCAGCTTATGGAAATAACTAATGTTTATTTCTTTAGGATTAAAATAAAACATTTCAATGTTAAAAACTATAAAGATTTTTTTTTTTTAACAAAGTCAGGCTTCTTTATTACATAAAGAAAAAATTAAGGCTTAAAAAACATTTGATAATAAACTGATATGAAGTTTTTTTTTTTTTTTAAAGGATCACACAGAACGTTTCAGCTAAAGAATAATCCTAACAGTCTGATTTATGATTTATTTATCCAGACAGTTCAACCCTGAATGATTCCTCTGCTGATCCAGAGTTCAAACTGTTCCCATTCAGACCAGAAGTTTGTTTCTAACAGGAAATCAAACTGAAATCCATCCACAGATAAAACTGTAAGATTTATTAACTTTTCTCAATTTCTTCTGTTTTTTTTCCCCCTCTTCTTTTCACATTTTTGTTTACGAGGAATTGAACATAAAAATCTCCATTTACTTGCTGAGAACATTGATGTTAAATTGCCACCATCAGGTTGCAGTCAGACCTTTGTCTGGGCTGTTCCTGCTATTAAAGAGTAAAGTTAAACGAATACTTTAGCCTTATATTTTCCTGGGTTATGAATACATTTGAGCTTATTAATGAGGAAAACGGCAGTGAATGAAAATCTGAAGGAAAGAGAAGTCAGATTAGCATCTGAGGCTCTTTATGCCTCCTGTTATAGTCATGAAGCTCGTTCCTTTGCCTCTGCTGTTATGACCTGTGGCGTTTCTCTGCTCTCAGAGGACATCAGTGTGTGCTGCTAACCTTTAGAAACCTCAGAACCCTGTCTGCAGACTGTCTGAGAGTTCCCAGTGGGCAGAACTCCCTCAGCATCAGGGTTCTAGAATTTTAGCACTTCTGGGGTTGAATGTAAGGTCATGGTTTCTTTGTGTGCAAAGGGAATCTAAGCTTTTTTATACAGTTAGTGAAGACTCACTCCATGGTCACTGACCAGAAAGATTAGAGCATTAAAATGCATTTAAGACATTTTCAGAAATGTTTACCTTCCACTCAAAGCAGACCTCTGTGGAAAGCTGCTCTGATCAGATGTTGGAGCTTGGCCTGTTTTCCAGTGTAGTCCTGTTTCTCTGACTGTGACTAACTGGATGTGCTCTCTTCATTGTCTGACATGGGAGCTGGCTCGGAGCTCGTCTGCCTGGCTGTGTGTTTCCTGGACAGGGCCGCCTGTGGAGCTGGTTGAACGTTGCCTTTTCTATCTCTGCTTTTTTTCTATCTCTGCTTCTGTCTCCTTGAACCCCAGTGGGCCTCAGCAGATGGCCGCTCACACTGAGCCTGGTTCTGCTGGAGGTTTCTTCCTGTTAAAAGGGAGTTTTTCCTCCCTACTGTCGCTACAAGCATACTTAGTATGAGGGATTGCTGAGGTCAAAACTGTTTTTAGAATAACTTGTAATTAATACAGTCTATTTTATGGGGCTCAGAATAAAAACAAAAACAGTTCTTCATCTTTGAGCCACAGAGCCGTAGGCTTCTAGCGGCCCCGGAGCTGCAGGTTGCAGACCACTGATCTAGCAGAGGAAAACTCTGATCCTGTCTCAATAGAAGTGAAGCTTAACGAGCAACACCCTGATTTTAAAATTATTATTACAATAAATTATAAAGTTAGACAATTACTTGCGCTTTGCATGTCAGCACATAAAAACTGAGGAATGTGATTTAGGGGCCATTAATAGGGGCCAGGAGCAGTTCTACACTGTCATTGGCCCCTGTTGGCCCCTGTCTAGGGCCATCCATGGGTAAACGTAGTGACATTGTTCACTTTTAAATTCTCCAATAAGAACCTGGTAGGCAGCCCAGGGTTACCTTCTAGGGTCCATGGAGTTCCTACCTAACAGGACGGCCCTCAGGTTCCATCAGGGCTGTTAGGAAACTTAACTGGTCCTCTGACTTATACCTGGAACATGCTTAGAATAGAATAGAAAAGAATATAATAGAATAGGATAGGACAGGATAGAATAGAATAAGATAGAATAGGATAGAATAGAATATGATAAAATAGGATAGAGTATGATGAAATAGGATATAATAGGATAGAATAGAATAGAATAGAATAAAATAGAGTATGTGAGAGGGGAAAATCAAATCTAGTCGACCCTAGATTTTCAAAGTTCTAGAAGTACCAGAAATATTTTATAACTTTTATTTCAGCTGCTCTAAATAACATGATCATGCACATTTTGTCAGATTTTCTTTAGGGAAATGGAAAATGTAAATTATTGTAGAGCCAAAACTTAAAAAGGAGTTTGCACATTTGCCTCTTAAAAATATTTTCATCCAGTTTGTAATCGTTTGGGGGCTCCTCTGAAAAAAAAGTTTAGAAGTTTATTCTTTTTCAGGTATAAAAGCAGGGTTTAAATCAACATTTATTAGAAAACACTTGCTGTATTCATGCAACTTTAATAATTAAAGGAAGCAAATTTCTTCTTATTTTTATAGAAATAAAAAGGTAATAAAAAGTTTTGGATACTAAAAGACAAATACTTATTTAAATACAAAAATGTAGTTAGAAAATGTGAACTTTTCTGTAATAATTTAACCTTAAAACTAAAGTCTTCATCTCTATTAGCCTGATGCACTGCAAAAAGAAGTATAAAAGTCTCAAATGAAGTGTATTTACCCTTAATTTGAGCAGGTAAATGAGATTGTTTTTCAATGGAATAAGTATTTTTTCACTTAAAATAAGACAATTAGATAATATGCACTTGAAATAAGACAATGCAATTGTTTTTTTTCTTATTTGAATGTAAATTGTCTTGTTGCATTGGCAAAGTGTCTCACTTACCTCCTCAATTCAAGACAAATGGCACTTCTTTTAAGAAAAAATGACTTGGACTTCAAGTTTTTGCAGTGAGTATTGGGGTGGGGGGGCAATCCTTCTTCAAATGCATTGGTCAACTACATCAAATTATTTCAGAGGCTGCAAATGTTCTCATGCTCTACACCTTAGACACCAGAGCAAAGCTAACAGGTGCACACTCAAAACTGTATTAAATGAAAATTAAAAGAATTTCAAGTTTAGCTAGACACCAAACAAGAGAAAAATATATAAAAAAATAAACACTGTGCCGTTATTGATCAAATTCAAACTACAGCTTCCCTCAAAACAAATTAAGGAAGAATGTGGCAGTGCTCACACAAAAAAACTGAATGTTCAAAAATATGTAAAGACAAAAGCTCTCTGACAGGATCATCAGTTTTTATTTGGAGCTTTGCTTCAGACTCCTCTAAGCAGCTGCTGGCCAGCGTCCCGTTCCCAACTGAAGACTATGCTCTCTATGTTTCAGCTCTTGTCAGATTTGTGCAACACTCTGCAGCAGCTGGCAGAGCCGAGCAGCACGAACAGAGATCCTCTCAACAAGGATTTATTAGTGCAGAACAAACAGGGGAACCGCTCGCTGTTAGATCACATTTTCTCTGTCTGCAGGATTCAGTCTCCTGCAAGATTTACTGCTGCAAGCGCAGCTCCAAGACATCAGAGAGCTGTTTCTTATGTTTCCATCACAGACGGGAAGGAAGGAGGAAATTGAACAAGGTGAATCCTGAGTTTTTTGTGAATGGAAAAATGTGTTTTTTGAAGTAAGGAGGTGGAAACTAAATGTTAATGAAGAAAGAGACAGTAGCAGGCTAGGAATGTCTATTTTAGGAGCCAAAAAGGAATCCATATGAGGGTCGTTTCAAAAGCAAAAAATATTCTAAATCTAATTAAAAGGCAGAACTTAAGTCAGAGCATGTGTTAAAAAGGACAAGATGTATAAGTCTTATTTTCTGCAGAGGAGAGAGACAGCATCCATCCCTCCAGATGAGTTGGGATTGGTGGACTGGTGCTGATGATTCAAAGAGATGGTGCAACTGACTGACTGGGCTAAGTTCAGTCAATCTAACCTGCTGTTTGCTCATGTGTGACCCTGCAGCGCCTGAAAGAAGCACAGCAAATGCTTCAGCTGGCCTGCTTTCTGCCGTACGCTGAATATGGTTCAGTTTTATAACTGGATTATGAATAAAACTCTGAACAAAACCAAAACAAAAAAACCATAAAAGATTGAGGAAGCATGAATAAGAAGCAAAGTCCAGGGAGGCAACGCTATGTCTGGGTCTCAGAAAAACATTCATATATCCAAACAAATCCTGAATGAATGTTAAAAGATTAAGAAAAAAAGATGAAGTTGATGTGGTTGCATAAAAAGACTGCCTACCTGGTCCATACTATTATGACCAACACACTGGACAAACGATCTAGAAATAAGTAAACATTTCTTAAATTAAGAGTATTTACCCTTAATCTGAGTAGGTAAATGAGATAGTTTGCCAATGGAATGAGTATTTTACTCTTAAAGTAAGATTATTCGATAATATGCACTTGAAATAAGACAATGCAAATGTGTTTTCTTATTTTAAGTGTAAATTGTCTTGTTCCATTTGCAAAATGTATCTTTTACCTTCTTAATCCAAGAACAAATTCACTTTATTTAAGAAAAATGGACTCCTGTGCACATAGATGTTTGTA
The DNA here is from genome assembly GCA_030533445.1 of Cyprinodon diabolis. Taxonomy (NCBI): domain Eukaryota; kingdom Metazoa; phylum Chordata; class Actinopteri; order Cyprinodontiformes; family Cyprinodontidae; genus Cyprinodon; species Cyprinodon diabolis. The sequence continues at coordinate 51,105,546 of CM060066.1, read as the reverse complement.
GGCAGTCCGGTATGATCAAACCTGCTTCCAAAGGTTAATAGTGTGAAACCACAGATGAGGAATAGTCCTGGATGCTTGTGAGAGTGAACGCTCTTAGCATCTGTTACGCAGCTGTGGAATGATGTGTCCCAGTGAGTCTCAGACCGAGTCTTAGACCGAGTCCCAACCTGCGGCCGGGGCAAAGTTGTTGGTTAAGAGGTGCAGAGATGTTTTATGACTGAAGCCTCACATTGATTCACTTCACTCAGCATCTTTACTGTTATCACCTCATTCTACTGTATGCAATATCATACAGATATAAAAGCTTAAAATGTACAAGTAGATTTCATTTTTCACGCCACAATTCTTCAGAGAGAGGCTCAAGGAATTTAGACACACCAAACATTACACTAAATCTAATCTTGTTTCCTTGCAAAGCTCCATAATTACTGCTCAGCCCTGCTGGACTCATCTTTAGGTTAATTAGAACATGGTGTTTTAAGAGCAAACAGAGGATTTATTTATTCATTTATTTAAAGTGTCCTGTCTGGCAAAGTGGCAATAAAAATAATCGTCTTGACGCCGAAAAAGAGCCCAACAGATGGACACTGCAATGGAAGTAGAACAGGACAGGAAAAACAGGGAAAAGATGAAAGAAAGAGGACATAAAAGGGAGATAACAATAAAACATCTTCAGTCTGCTTATCATTAGTAAAAGTTTAGTAAATAGCAGAGGCAGCCGATTGGGTTTCCTCCATGGGGGGCTATTCATTCAAAATAGGCGTATACCAAAAACCAATCAAACATATACCAAGTTATCACTCCAGTATATTTATATTTAAATGCCAACAACAACAAACATTATAAAAACACTTTATAAAACAAAACATAATTTCATGTACAGATTTACATTTTCTACACAAATGTTGCCCTTCTGAGGCTTTGTGAAGACAAATCTGTGTTTTGCATGGTCCAATATGGTCACTAACCTAAAGAATAATGCACCGCTTTAGTAACAGAGAAGCTATTAGTCAGCTTTATATTTTTTTAATATATAGAAACTATCTATTTTCTGAGAATGTGTTTATTTAAGAGCAACTATGCAAATTAACAAACACCTATAAAAAGTATTATTTTCCATCTGAATCCCAGATTGTTCATTCTTCTTTGCTTTTTCTTAAAAAGTGCTTTAAATCAGTCCTAGCTGTCTTTATTCATGCCGGCTCAGATCCTGACATTTAAAAAAGGAGGCAGGGAAAGCAGGATAAAGCCTTAGCCTCGCTGCATGCAATTAGCCAAGCCTTGGAGCTAAACCAGGTCCTGGAAAAAGACGTTTCTTGCACCATCTCTCTCTATCTCTCTTTCTCTTCAATGACTCATCAACTCCCGCGACTTGACCTGTCAATCACCTGCAAAAAGCGCATTGTTTCAGGAGGTGGTGAGCAAATACACTTCCTGTCCCCTCAGGTCGCAGCTTTGGGCTGTCCTATACCTCTGTATTGCAGAGGAGTTACTGCAAATGGACAACTTTTAACGTGTCTATGGGCAAAGATTTTTGCGCCCTAGGGAGGAAATACGTCACCAATCTGACAAAAAATGGAATGACGCTTTATTACTCATTAAAGGTTAAATATTTATCTTGCACATCAAAAAATATATATTCATATATTTTTATAATATTTTAAATTAAAATGAATCACATTTTTCCCCCCAAATGTCTTAATCAGGGTCACTGGGTGGGTGGGTTGGTGCCCTAGTGCCGTCTGGCCAGCCGCTACTGCTAAACAGACTCCTGTGGGAAGTAATGGTGGTACGTTTGCACTTTTTGTTCACCAGCTCCTGCTGCTGCTGAAAGAATTTTTTTCACCAGTGGCTTAACATTTCTCAAGCCTCCATTTGTTTCTAGCTGACACTTGCACCATATCTGTCAATGTAACCAGCTCTAAACCATCCTTATCCCTTAAACATTGATACAAAAAAAATAAAAACATTTAACTTAATTACTTACATGAAAATCAAAAGGTTACATTCTGGCCTCTTTATACTAACTGGGCTGCCTTTAAAACAACGTAAAACATTTTTAAGTCAAATGCTGCATTTCAATTAAATTCAAAATACTTTGTTGATCCTAAAGGGAAATTAAATGCTGTTGTAACATAGTTAGTTGGTTAGTGTATATATTGATAGCTGTAGGCAGGAGGGATCTGCAGCGGTCTGTCTTGCACCAGATCTGGAGAAGTCTTTGACTGAAGACACTCTGCAGTAGCTCAAAAGATTTCTGGAGTGGATGTTCACAGTTTTCCACAATGTTCCTCATTTTATGAGGCATTCTTCCTGTGTATGAAATCATCTCCAGAGGTTTAGAAGAGTTAATTGTCATGCTTGAAGTTGGAGATGGCTTTAATTTCCTCCCCCTCTCTCTTCTCCTCGATCCTGCTCTGTATCCTTCGCACCTTCTTTTTAAAGGGGTCATAGAATGCAAAACCGAGTTTTCATATTCATAGATGAATAACGAGAGTTCAGTGGGTGAAATGCACGTACAGAAAAGTTCAAACCCCATCAACACCTTGCCAATGGAATGAGTATTTTTACTCTTAAAATAAGATTATTAGATATTATGCACTTGAAATAAGACAATGCAATTGCTTTTTCTAATCGGTAAAATGTAAAATGATTCGATCCATTGGCAAAGTGTCTCACTTACCTCCTCAATTAAAGAACAAATGCACTAAGTTTTAGATTTCCATTTTTTGCAGTGTATTTTTATACATTATGAAATGCGTCCAAAAACGAAAAGATATCAGCAAAGATCCCTTTAGCTGCACAGCATCAAATAGCAGAGATAAAAACAGCAGAAATAAATAAACTTTTTTAATTAAATGGAAGAACTTCAGATAATAATTAAAAAAAAAATCAGAAAAAGCTAGAATTTAATGGTGATAGAGAGCTATGCTCCCAGATATGAAGGTATGTCATGTTAATAGCTTTAATATTTTTAGATTTTCCACTTTAAAAATGATCCAATGACATTAACTGATGAGCGAGGCTCAAAAATGTCTGACAGAATACATTTCAGATTAAATAATAACACTTATACTTCAGCGATAGTATCAAGGTGCTACCTTAGTGTATCTCTTATACTATATCCGTTGGTTGTGCTGTTCTTTTTACATCTCTTTGCAGATGAAGCAGACTGAAGATGTTTTATCGTTATCTCCCTTTTATCTCCTGTTTCTTTCATCTTTTTTCCCTTTTGCTGGTTTTCCTTTCCTGTTCTACTTCCATTGCAGTGTTCATAATATCTGTAATACTCCCTGCATAATTATAATAAAGCTATTTATATGCATAAATCAAGCGGAACACTATGGCGATAGCCGTACTGCTCCGTTGGGCTCTTTTTTGGCATCAAGACAATTATTCTTATAGCCACATTGGCAGACAGGACACTGTAAAAAAAAAATGTCTGATTAGCATGTTAGCTGTCATCTCTTCATTAATGTCTTACTGTTCAAAAAGCTCAGTCATACCAAACCTGTTTCTTATGGGTAACGAAGCTGTTAATAATGGCAAATTCATACAACCTGAACTCAAATATCTATAAATGATAATTCCTTTGAATGTGTTTTGAAAAGAGGAAATATTTAGTTTGGTTTAAATGTACGGAATAATCTGAAAATGTTAAATTATGATCAGGGGTGGATTTAGGGAATGTAGGGCCCTAGGCAAACACAGGCAGGGGCCCCTCTGAACTGAGAAGACAACACATAAAACAGACCCATTCTACAGATAGAGAAATGTTAATAGAATAGACATCCATTATCTGTTCTAGGTTGTGTCCCTCTCTTCTTGTCCCTTTTCTTCTTGTTTTCCTCTCTATGTTTTGTACTCAGCTGACTTTTCATGCTGTCTCTAAAGGAATGAAAGATTTTTTCCAAGCACTAAGCTCACTTAGCTGATTGCTCCTTCCTGTGTTTCCAAAAAGGCCAAAGTAAATAACCCAGTCCTTCTTTTCACTGTAGACAAGCCATGATCTGCTTATCTGTTCTCCATTTTTCATTTGGATGAAATAATAGCTGCATGAATCATGACAGCAGACAAGATAGAGGAGAGCAGGAGGCGGGGTTACCAATCTACTTGCTCTGGAGAGCAGAGTTCGCTGCTTTTAGATGTTGTCTCCAAAGTCTCCAGTAGCAGAAAAAAGTCTCTAGATTTGGCACTAGGCGCTTTCTAAATCAAAGTTCTAGAGGGGTCTGAAAAGTGGCTAAATATAGCGACTAAAGCGCTAAGTTGGCAGCACTGCTCTTTGCATCGTTTGCTTTCAAATGGTTTGCTGCCGTCTGTTTGGACCTTTCTGAACATGTGCAGCAAATGGACTGATCCAATATGGTGGACACTGAAGGGGGGGGCTGAGACACACTTAATATTATCAGCGTTCTGATGGCATTTTAGCCAAAGGACTTTTATCAAAAATGTAATTAATGTGCACAAATAAGGAATAGTGGTATTAACTATACATGTAAACAGAGTTAGGCAATAGCCTAGTATTGCCTAATAGTAAATCCCCCTCTCCCGATTATGATAGTTCAATAAGAACTGTTATAATATCATAATTTTCTTTAATGTGTGCAGAAGGTGTGACGAACTGCATGACGCACAATGGAAAGCCTTTTAAATGATCCTTAAGCTCTTCTGTTTAAAGCTCAGATTGTAGTATATTTCCCTAAAGGCTCATACTGTAAAGGTTTAACCTCTTAATGTTTATCTTTCTATCTGTTCCTTAAGTGGGGGTAATAAAATTCCACCGGTAAAATTTCACCAGCAGGTGGAGCCATTGCACGCAGCTCCAAGCTGAAACCAAAAGGTCAAAACCCCACAGCTCTGGAACTGTTATAGCTAGAGGTCTGAAATTTTCTGCATTTGTGGTTGACATGATGTAGAACAAATATAATACAACAAAACCTAATTTTTCTGAAGAATGTCTTTACTGCTGCTGTTCAAAAAAGACCTATCATTTCTGAGAATAAAAAAAACACAACTTTGAGTCATGTTTGAACTGATGCAGCTTGGTCTGTGTTCTAGTATACACTCTCTGCTTTGTTTAAAAAAAATATGAATATAAAAAATATAACCGCGGATGTCTGGGGGACAGTGATTGGCCTACATGTTATGAATGCTGGCGTACCATAAAGAATAAATTATGAACGGTGCAGTTTGTGCCTTCAAGTCGTTGCCCATAGAAGACGTTACTTGGATATAACAAAACCGAATATCTTTAGAACAGCTCCAAATGACACAAAACTAATATGGGTGAGCGGAACATGATGTAATAACGTAAAATCAAGGGCCAATATATAAAAAAAAACAGTGTTCCCCTTTAATGTTGTGTCCAAAGTCTATTCATACTGATTTAAGAGCTAATTTACAAACAGAAAATTATAGAAAATAGTTACAGAGCACAGTGAATGCCACATCCTGTGTGTGTAACACCAAATGCAACAAAACACCAGGCAGGCCGTAGTGACAGGAAAGGAAATGCGATGGTGAGCATAAAAGCAGCAGGTTACAGAATGTACTGTGCCTAACCTGAATATGCACCATTACTCACAGACGTGTGTCTCTGTGTGCACATGATTAAAGCTTCAGTCTGACTGTTTAAAGATACGATCAGCTATCTTACAGAGAGCCATCTAATAAAACAGGAAGAGAACAAGATGGTTAGAGACACTTAGTGCTAGTTTTCAGTGGCAACTTCCATCCAGATGTTTTACAAGGTTATACAGCTTGGAGAAAATGAGCAGGTTTCACGATTCAATAAAGCTACAAGTGTAGTTTTACTAAAGCTGTGTGATAAATGTTCAGGTCCAGTCCTCGTGGGCTGCTTGTGTTCTATGTCTCTGCTCCTCCTCCTACTAAGATCATCAGGTTCCACCGAGGTTGCCTATGTATTGGTATAAATGCGGTGAATACAGAAAAACAAAATATCTAGGAAAAGGCATGTTCCCAATAACGTCGATCAGTTGTTCTATTCAAGCTGATTTTTTCACAGTTTCTATCTTAGTCAATTAAATAACCTGCTGCTCTCATTTTGCACATCTCTGATGTTGCTGCTATTTTCAATATCCATCACTGTAAAAATGTCCATAGCTGCATATTGGTTATTTATTCTCCAGTTTTATATTGTTAAAATACTTTACAGTATTTGATCCCTTGCATACCCCTTACAAATGGAGCCCCCCGTCCCTCAGTGAGGTCTAGAAGCACAAGATCTATGTCCAGCCATTCAGCAAATATCCTGCTACATCGCTGTACATCTTATTTTAGTGTTTGACCAATTAGATGAGCCCTTGAATGATATATTACCTACTGGAAATTAAGTTGAAAAAAAAGTGCCTCTAAGGTTACGTTGGACCAAATAAAATGTCTTTCTTTTTCTATTTTTCTGAACTTATTCGGCCAAGTTGGTGTTTCTTGTTATTACCTTGTCATTCTTTTTTCCATCAAAATCTCCATATGTTATGACTGTTACAAAGGTAATAAGCCTTTGTCCTGGATTCCAATAACACTATTGGCTGGAAATTTTGAATTTAAAGTATTTCACTGAGTGCTCTATAAAGGGTTAATCTATTAGAGATGATTAGGATTAAACGTGAAACAATATTCCATCCTTTTCTGCTGCTCTATTTGCAGTTTTACCTCTACAAATTGTCAGGATTTTGTTATTGCTGCCCATAGAGGGATTGGTCCTCTTGGGGTCAGATGTGAATCTGTTGCTTAAACCTTCCTCTTGTGAACTTTACTGAAAATCAACATTAATTCCAAACCAGTCGGCTACTCAGAAACTCCCTCCAAAGGGTCAGGGAATGAGTCCGACCAGAGCCCAGCGAGCAGAACCTGCAGGAGGAGAAGCATGCCTGATGGATCGTGTGTTTCCGCCTGGCTGCTGATGTGTTCAGTACCAGGCATACAGAAAGCGGTTTCAGTTGGTGAGGGCTTCAAGTATCAGGAACCACTCGTCATCTTAAAGATCATAGCAGGTCAAACCCCCTCCCAGACACACACAGGCATACACAGAGTCAAGGTCAAGCACTTAACCTGCTCTAATCACAGGCGCCATTAACATCATCACGGTATTATGTGAAAATCAACACAGTGACACAAACTTTCCATCACCATAATATTTCGAAGGAGAAGGTCATAATTATCCTGCAGCCAGACAAAAGCTTTCTAAAGCCTGCAGAGTAGCTGGAGCCTAAAGCTGTGGTAAAACGGCTTAGTTCAGAAACCTAATAGGTTTTTATCCGCTTACAGTGTTTTCCTTCATTTAGTTGGCCTGCCTTTATCTCAAAGGCTTTAAAAACAAAGAACTACATTAAAATAATTATGATCAATTGCACTTACACACACTGCTGCATATATATATATATATATATATATATATATATATATACATATATACATTTATTGCTAATCAGTTAATCTGTCGATTATTTTTTCGATAAACCGGATAGCTAAAGGTTCCTTAAAGAAGACTTTTTATGAAATGAAAAAAATTTAAATTTTTCCACTTGAGATGATCTGGATAGAGCAGATTGATAGACAAAAGATTTTTTATTTTAAATGCAAAATATTTAAATTATTTTTTACAGTCTTGGTATAATTCCTGCTCTAAGTTGGTGGGTTAAAGGCATGTTTTAGAGTCTAGTTAATGATTAATTGATAACTAAATTAGTTTATTATTTCAAGAATCAATTAATCAAGATTAATCTGTTACATTTTTTCATCCCTATTTTATATAAAAAAACAGTTGCTTTTAATATATAATAGGTATGAAAAAATTAAAAAGATTAATATCTTGATTAATTGATATATATATTTATATATGTATATGTGTATATATATATATATATATATATATATATATATATATATATATATATATATATGTATATATATATATATATATATACATATATTTATATATCTATATGTATATATCTATATATATATATATACATATATATATATATATATATATATATATATATATATATATATATATATATATATATATATATATATATATATATACATATATTTATATATCTATATGTATATATCTATATATATATACATATATATATATATATATATATATATATAGATATATAAATATATGTATATATATATGTATATATATATATATACAAGTAATACTCTTGTCATTTATTACAATGTGCTTTAATTAATTCTGTAGATAAGTTATCTATCTATCTATCTATCTATCTATCTATCTATCTATCTATCTATCTATCTATCTATCTATCTATCTATCTATCTATCTATCTATCTATCTATCTATCTATCTATCTATCTATCTATCTATCTATCTATCTATCTATCTATCTATCTATCTATCTATCTATCTATCTATCCATGCTTCTAAAGAAGACATCAAATTATGAAGAAAAAAAATTATAATGAAAATTGTACTTTATAATAACTAAAGTCAAATGAGGTAATTTAGTTTTTTTTTTTTAAATAATTCATGCTAATTAGATTGTTAATGTTTTATTGTTAATAATGTTCCAAATGCCCTCTCTATAGCACTACTTCTGTTACAACTTGAGTATTTATTTCGCCAAATAGAAAGAATGGTTTCTTTAAATTCTACCCAGTAATGATTCATTTGAGGTTTGGGATTAATAAAGTATTTTTGAACCAAATTAAATAATCCCAGTTTGCCCTGTGAGCGACATGCAGCGTCTCTCTGCGACACTGAGCGAGATAATAAATGGGAACGGGAGAAATAAATCATTAAATATGGAGATATGACATTTGTCAAAACTTAGTATTAAAATACTGAACGAAAAAGCGTCAGATAATAAATAAAAAAAAAAAAAAGATAAAATAAACCAAATCGGCCTAATCTGAGATTATTTAAAAAGCGGCTTCCCTGCGTTAGTAGCTCAGCCTGAGGCGCGCATCTTTCCACGTCGGGCGTGTTTCTAACAGACTAACTAACGCGTCCCGCTCTCCTCGTGGCATCAGCTGCTGATGCTCTCTGTCCCCGCATGGCAGCTCTGCAGCCAGCAAGCTGCCGAGACTAAACCCTTAATAGGAGCTATTTAGTTATTAGGAGCTTTTAAGCTGTTATTCATCACCCCCCCTCAGCCAGTCCGTCAAATAATGACGCTGAAATGAATAAATCGGGATGTTAATAATTGGAGCCATTAGAGAACATGAGTGGAACAGTTTGACTCACCCAAACAGTCCGGGGCCTCCGCTTCATCTGGACCCCTGAACAATTCAGGCCTCTTCTATGCTTTTATTTATTTCATCCATATTAAAAAAAATTGATCGAGAGAGAAATAAAGCAGGAAGCACGTCGAAATGTAAATGTAGGATTTTCTGTTTCCCACCTTCCTCCGGTCCGCTTCCGGTCCGGTCCGGTCCGATCCCAGCAGGCTGAGAGTTTGGCCCCTGACTGAGGAACCAGCGTCTGGTCTGAGGGAGCAGAGAGGCTCGATGCAGCAGCCGCTCCTGGGCGTTAAACGCGCGTGTCTGCTTTTTGGCTGCTTTGGGATTAAATGACAGCTTCCAAACCGAACCTGGTTCTGCTTTCAGACGATCCGAATCAGCCATCCTGATCCGGGGAATTAAACTGCAAGTGTCTGGATAAAAAAAAAAACAAAAAACAAAAAACAAAAAAACAACCAAAACAACGAATAAATAAATAAAATAAAATATAAACAACACAAATAAAAAAAATGAATAATATAATAATAATAATAATAATAATAATAATAATAATAATAATATATATATATATATATATATATATATATATATATATATATATATATATATATATATATATATATATATATATATATATATATATATTAATTTATATATATTTGCGCTGAATGGCCTGTAAATAAAGTGAAGGAGCAGAATCAAATTCTTGCAGAGTAAAGATTCGGGTCCACCGGGAAAAAAAAAATAAAAGTTTATTAATTTGAGGATTTATATATAAAAAAAGAATGTTTCTCATTTAATCGGTGATGTCGTGACAGAGCACAGAAAGTTGAGGAATTATTATCTGCTAAATTAGTTATCAGTCAAATTACAAAAATCTCAGTTTTAAATTTTCTATTGTAAATTATTGTCCTTTTAAAATGGTTTGAATAAAAAAAACAAAGCATACACTGGTATGCCATAAAAAAATCACCACGGTCAAATGACAACCACTGAATCAATAAAAACCGGCAAATATTTAACCTGGATAAACTCATTAGATGACTTATAAACGATAATTTTTGCTCCTTCTTTGTCTTCTGGAAAACAAAATTAAAATGTGGTTTGTAAACAAGTCTTAAAATGGTTCTGAAAATGTTTTTTTTTTTTTTTTTTTTAAATCAGTCCTAAAAATTTTGCATACAAATCTTTGTGGTTGTTTCTTTTAAAGGAAAGGTGTTTCGTTACCCTGACAACGGCAGGCTGAATAAATTTAGTTTGCTGCATGATGGACTTTATGCTGCTGCTAATCTGATTACAGTTGGGTACAATAATAGCAACACATATATATATATATATATATATATATATATATATATATATATATATATATATATATATATATATATATATATATATATATATATATATATATATATATATATACACACATATATATACACTATATTGCCAAAAGTATTTGCTCACCCATCCAAATTATTGGAATCAGGTGTTCCAATCACTTCCATGGCCACAGGTGTATAAATTCAAGCACCTAGGCATGCAGACTGTTTTTACAAACATTTGTGAAAGAATGGGTCGCTCTCAGGAGCTCAGTGAATTCCAGCGTGGAACTGTGATAGGATGCCACCTGTGCAACAAATCCAGTCGTGAAATTTCCTCGCTCCTAAATATTCCACAGTCAACTGTCAGCTGTATTATAAGAAAATGGAAGTGTTTGGGAACGACAGCAACTCAGCCACGAAGTGGTAGGCCACGTAAACTGACGGAGCGGGGTCAGCGGATGCTGAAGCGCATAGTGCGAAGAGGTCGCCAACTTTCTGCAGAGTCAATCACTACAGACCTCCAAACTTCATGTGGCCTTCAGATTAGCTCAAGAACAGTGCGCAGAGAGCTTCATGGAATGGGTTTCCATGGTCGAGCAGCTGCATCCAAGCCATACATAACCAAGTGCAATGCAAAGCGTCGGATGCGGTGGTGTAAAGCACGCCGCCACTGGACTCTAGAGCAGTGGAGACGCGTTCTCTGGAGTGACGAATCGCGCTTCTCCATCTGGCAATCTGATGGACGGGTCTGGGTTTGGCGGTTGCCAGGAGAACGGTACTTGTCTGACTGCATTGTGCCAAGTGTAAAGTTTGGTGGAGGGGGGATTATGGTGTGGGGTTGTTTTTCAGGAGCTGGGCTTGGCCCCTTAGTTCCAGTGAAAGGAACTCTGAATGCTTCAGCATACCAAGACATTTTGGACAATTCCATGCTCCCAACTTTGTGGGAACAGTTTGGAGCTGGCCCCTTCCTCTTCCAACATGACTGTGCACCAGTGCACAAAGCAAGGTCCATAAAGACATGGATGACAGAGTCTGGTGTGGATGAACTTGACTGGCCTGCACAGAGTCCTGACCTCAACCCGATAGAACACCTTTGGGATGAATTAGAGCGGAGACTGAGAGCCAGGCCTTCTCGTCCAACATCAGTGTGCGACCTCACAAATGCGCTTCTGGAAGAATGGTCAAAAATTCCCATAAACACACTCCTAAACCTTGTGGACAGCCTTCCCAGAAGAGTTGAAGCTGTTCTAGCTGCAAAGGGTGGACCGACGTCATATTGAACCCTATGGATTAGGAACGGGATGTCACTTAAGCTCATATGTGAGTCAAGGCAGGTGAGCAAATACTTTTGGCAATATAGTGTATATATATATATATATATATATATATATATATATATATATATGTATATATACTTATAAATATATATATTTTTCTACCTAACATCTAAATGTGTAATTTTTATTTTCGATTTTTTTAAATCTACAAATAATTAGAATTGAAATCAATATTCTCCTTAAAAAAAAAATCTAAAAACAAAAACAAGCACAAAAATAAAATAAAAACAATAAGACGGATAACATTACACCCTGAGAAATGTAATTCCTTTTATATTGTTAATTTCCTGGGTTCATACAGCGGCTCTGGTCAAACTAACCACTTGAAGCGCTCTCCACACCGAGCCGGTGGAGGACTTCCAGAGCCTTGCCCAGCGGCACATCGGTACATCGGATCTGTTCTTCCCACGCGGTGGCCTCAGCCTGTTTCACAGCAGAGCTGGCCATCAAAGCCTCGGTGAGAAAGCACGCATTATGTGACAACATGAGGATGATCAGACTGAGCAGTTATTGGATGATTTATGCGGCTTCTAATCCAGGGATTCACTTTATAGCTGCAAGCCTCTCACGGCCTCTTTTCTCTTCAGCCCCCACATGTGTGACTTCTACACATCCAACATTAAATCTCAACTCAATTTAATAAAGAAATTAGAATTTAGTTTCAGCTGCAAATATTTTTTTTGGTATTATTTAGTGATTTCAAAGTCTTCTTATCAGTTTCTGTTGTTTCTCCTTTTCCATGTCGCTGCATCTGTGGGTGGGTGGGTGCGCGCGCGCAGGATATCCTCCTGGCCTTGGAAAAAAAAAAGAAAAGAAAAAAAAATGGGAGTGGGACAGAGTGAGAAAAAGCAGACTGCGACAGAGAGCTTCCTCTCAACTAATGAATTCCTGATCACACACTCTCTCGCACTTTTCAGACGCCAGCATGGACCGAGATGGTTCTGGAGGAAAGAAGTTTTTTTTCCCTCTTTACTCTCTTTACCTCATGAAGCATCTTTGTACTTCGTGGTTCTAACCTGAGGCCTCCTCGGCACCTCCTGATTATTATATATAAAAAAATAGTGAGCTTTTTTTTTTTTTTTAAATCCCCTCCTTTTTTACTACATTTGACGTGAAAGGACAATTCAGTACTATTATATGAGCTCAAGCCACATTCCAGAGAGGATAAGAGGAAGTGAAGGAAAAATCCATCCCTCCATATTGGAGGAGACCAGACTGCTGGGTCAGACTGCGGTGTTAATTTTGAACAGCAGGGGGCGGATTTTATATTATTATTATCATTATTATTATTATCATTATTATTATCATTATTATTATCATTATTATTAGGCTTAAAACTTTCCTTTTTGATAAAGCTTCTAGTTAGAGTGGCTCAGGTTATCCTGATCTATCTCTATAGTTCTGCTGCTATAGGCTTAGACTGCTGGAGGACATAGGGGCCCCTTTTTCATCATTCTGCTTCATTCTATCTCTATTCTCCCACTCTGCAGAATCTGTTAGTTCAATCTCTAACGTTCTGCTCTCTGCTTTTTCTCATATTAGCTTCATCTGGTCTGTTCCTGTTTGGCTGTGACTCCATCCTGGAGAGAAATATCAGCTGTGCTGCTGCCATCAACACCTTTGTTTCTAGATGTTGGAGCCTGCCCTGTTTTTCAGCGTAGTCCTGTTTCTCTGACTGACTAACTGGATGTGCTCTCTTCATCCTCTGACATGGGAGCTGGCTCGGAGCTTGTCTGCCTGGCTGTGTGTTTCCTTGATGGGGCCGCCTTTTACAGTTGCTTTCTGTATCTCTGCTTCTGTCTCCTTGAACCCCAGTCAGCCTCAGCAGACGGCCGCTCACACTGAGCCTGGTTCTGCTGGAGGTTTCTTCCTGTTCAAAGGGAGTTTTTCCTCTCCACTGTCGCTGCAAGCATGCTTAGTGTGAGGGATTGCTGAGTGTCAATAATTCGAAGCAATCAACTGGTTTTCCTTAGATAGAAAACATTGAATCAATCTGACTGTATGATCTGGTGAACTGTAAAGTGCCTTGAGATGACATGTGTTGTGAATTGGAGCTATAGAAATAAACTGAATTGAATTGAATATTAAGACCTTGAGCAGAAATGAAGCTGATAAAATCTCCTGGACTTCCTCTGATATTTGCATCCGGTCCAGTTACATGAAAAAGAAAAAAAAAATCTCATAATATTTATCCACTCAGACTTTGATGCTTGATTTGAAATTCAGTTTTAAATCAGAAATGACTATTTCAAAACAATGTTAAACAAAGTAAAGAGCGTCAGATATGGAACCTTACAAATAAAGCTGCAGATTATTTGGTTCAATAAATAAACATGCCTGAATTTTATCCTGGGCTTCCAGGGATTTTAGACTTCTCATAGATGCTCGTTTTTATTTACATGAAGATAAAGTGCATTTCTTTCTATTACATAAACTGTAATCTGAGTTTTTGTGCAATTTCATGACTACAAAAGAAAGACATTATAATATTCTTCCATTTATTTTTATCGGTAAAAGTTCAAGTTTAAGCTCACCGTTTGTCACAAAAATTTGGAATAAAATAGATTTAGCGCCGTTTTAGCATTTTGACATTCAGTGTTCATGTAAAATGATCAGTATAGATTTAAATTACAGAGAAAACTTCAAACAACTGTGGTGTTTTTATTTAAAAGCACTTTCTTTGAAAGATCAGTTTTAGTTCATATTTGTCCTACAGTTTTAGTTCATATTTGTCCTACGTTTATGAAAATGAATGGCTTTAAGTGCCTTTAAACACAGTCAGGTTGCCATAGAGACACGTTGAACAATTATTTTCCACTTATTGAAGCAAAATGTGCTTCAAAGAGTCCCAGTGGCATAAAAAAATATATTTAACAATGACGCAAATATTGTTACGCTGGACCAGAGAAAAAATATTTTGTAAAACACTGTTTTTTCAATTGAAGATTTTTTTTTTTTAACTCAGATTGCTGAAAGTTTTTAAGAGATCATCTTTTTCTAATTATCTTAACTGATAATTAATTGAACACTAGGGGGCACTCAAAAGCATTTAATGGAGCATACAGTATGTGTTTCAGCCCTAAATGGTCAATTATAAACCAAAAAGAAAACAAAAAACCAACAGTTATAAGGTGGTTGTTTTTTTTATTTTATTTACCATCCCTTGGCAGCAGCACAATGTTAATTCCATATATTGTATCCTAACAAGTTCAGCATATGCATCAAACATGCTCATAAATTATATGCATAAATGATACATTTTAGTTCCTTCTATCGTATCTTTTTAGTCCAAAGTGGAAAATAGTCAATTATTAAAAAGTTTTATCATTTTCAAACAATACACCAGGTTTATACAAACAGCAGGTGCAAAAAAAAAAAAAAAAAACAGGTTTTATTTTTGAAAGATTTAACATAATTAAAATCCAAAGAATTTCTGCTGAAAAGTCTGCTTATTTAAATTTGAAGGCTGTGTCCTCAGCTGTCTCCATCTTCAGCTGGTCACTACGGCGTGCTGGCAGGAAAAACCTGGAAACTTTAGACAATTCCCCAAATCAAATCCAACATATTGTGGGTCTGTGCAGCTTAAACTAATGAATGATATCCAGAATCATTTACTGGGAGCTCTGCTCTCCCATCCGATCAAAAGCAGCTTCTTATTCTGGGGCCTCGTTCTCTTTTTCAAAGGGTCCTGTTCATGAAAGTGCTTACAACAAACGTAAGTTCAAGTACATCCTAAAAAAACCCAGAGGGATATGAAAGTACAGGATCACATTTCTGTTTGAAGTTACCTCACACAGACAACATATACAAGCAAAAACGCTTGACTGAGGCCACTGCTGTGAGGCCTCTGCATTGGCTTTACTATGTGACTTATTACACCCAGCCACACACACACACACACACACACACACACACTGCCAGCATTTATGAGAAAGGTTAGTAGCTGGCTTAAACGACTACTTAGCTGACCCTGCTTCAATAAATCCTGCTCTACAGAAGGTCTCTGGTTATTACAAACAGAAAGAAGCACCACCTGCATTAAACTACGCTGTTTTAAGATTTTAATATGAGCAATTTTGAGCTGGTTTGCATTAACAATTAAACTTTAGTTGCATATAAAGCTTAATTTTTAACTTTTATCTATATGCCCTGCAAGAATTAGTTCACTGCAAATTGTGAACATTTCTAAAAATTTCCCAGCAGAGCAGATATAAAAAACTGGAGTAAGCAGAATAAAAATGTGTACACTGGAAAAAAAATAAATCTAGATTAGTTACTTTTTCTTAAAATAAGTGAATTTTTTCTTGTTTTGAGGAGGAAAAAGAGACACTTTGCCAATAGAACAAGACAATTTACATTTAAAATAAGAAAACACAATTTGATTGTCATTTTTCAAGTGCATATTATCTAATGATCTTATTTTAAAAGTAAAAATACTCATTCTATTGGCAAATCATCTTATTTACCTGCTGAAATTAAGGGTAAATACATTTAATTTAAGAAATGTTGACTTATTTTTTTCTAGATTGTTAAGATATTTGATATAAGAAAAAAATGGATTGTCTTATTTTAAAATTCATATTGTCTAATTATTTAATTTTAAGGGTAAAATTATTTACCTTCTCAACTTAAGGGGAAATGGAATTATTTTCAGTAATTTGTGCTTAGTTCTTGCTGGTTTTTATCCATTGATAAACTGGGCGGAGCTTCTCAGCCTGGGTCTTTTTTTGCATTCCAACTAAGGATATGTAAATGGCAGAGCAGCTGACATCAGGCTCGCTCTAAAGAAAAGATAAGATAATGAGCAATAAAGCATCCGATGAACATAAACATGCATTAAAGTCCTTTTGATAAACAAAAGGGAATAAAACTATAGATAAAAAGTAAATAGTGTAGAACACAAACATTGGATTAAAGGAGTGACACGAATCACAAAAACAAACCTAACCTCTGCCAGTACCTGTTGGTTCACAGAATCACAGATCCAGACGCACATAGAAATAATCATAACATAAGGTTATAACAAGAGAAAAGTTACACAGTTTACCTGTGCAAAGAAACTAACATAAATAAATGAATAAATAAACATTAATAACTTATGTGATAAATGAGACACATAACAAACACGCAACCCGAGCATTAACACACAGCAAAAACTCACAGAAAATGAGTAAAAATGTCTTAAAATAAATGCATTTGCCCTTAATATGAGTAGGAAAATAAGATGATCTGCATATGAATGAGCGTTTTTACCCTTAAAATAAGAACAGGTATTATGCACTTGAATTGAGAGACTGCAGTTTTTTTTTCTTATTTTAAATGTACACCCTGGAAAAACGATTTAGAAATAAGTAAAAAATTCTAAAATTAAGATTATTTACCCTTAGTTTGAGTAGTAGTAGTTTGCAAATGTAATTAATATTTTTACTTTTAAAATAAGATAATTAGATAACGTGAAATAAGACAATGTAATTGTGTTTTCTTGTTTTAATGGGTGACCATGGTTCAAATGGAGGAATTAACCTCCTCAATATGCAGGAAATTTCTGTGATGCCCTTTTAATCATCTAAATACTTGATTCATGTGTGTTGGACCAAAGACACATCTAAAGGCCCGGCATGTTGGCCAAGAGTGCCAATCCCCATTTACACCAATCACAACTCCACTTCAGACTTACAGGTGATTAACTTGGTTAGTTTATATGCAGTTAAAACCAGAAACAATTCACTAGAACCACTTTACATTATAGATGAGGCACATATTCACATAAAACATGTGAGTTATGTGTAGCATCAGTCAGGTCTCAATTCATTCCAGTTAAAGGGGAATCCCCTTTAAGTTTATTTATCTAACTCCAATTCACATGTTGTCTCAAGGCGCTTTACAGAGACAAGTTTTCTATCTAAGGAAACCCAGTTGTTTGCATCAACTCATTGACTCTTCAGCAATCCCTCACACTAAGCATGCTTGTAGCAACAGTGGAGAGAAAAAACTCCCTTTGAACAGGAAGAAACCTCCAGGGAGATAGAGATAGAATGAAGCAGAATGGTGAAAAAGGGGTCCCTATGTCCTCTAGCGGTCTAAGCCTATAGCAGCATAACTACGGATTAAAACTGGAAGTCGGTTCCACAGGAGAGGAGCCTGAAAAGAGCTTGGCCATTTAAGGCTTTATATGTGAGAAGGAGGATTTTAAACTCTATTCTTGATTTAACAGGAAGCCAATGAAGAGAAGCCAGGATAGGAGAGATATGATCTCTCTTTTCATTTTCATCAGAACTCTGGCTGCAGCATTTTGGATCAGCTGAAGGCTTTTAACTACAGTTTGTGGACTTCCTGATAGTAAAGAATTACAATAGTCCAGCCTTGAAGTAACACGGACTAGTCTCATATTACATGATATTAACCTTTGCAACAGCAGCATGACTGAGAAACACGCCATTAGAAGCATATCAAGCCATTCACCAAAAAAGCACACTGGAAAAACGATCTAGGAATAACTGAAAATGTCTTAAATTATGTGTATTTATCCTTAATTTGAGTAGGTAAATTACATAGTTTGCCAATGAAATGAGTAGTTTCGCTCTCGAAATAAGATAACTAGCTAAGATGCACTTAAAATAAGACAATACACTTGTGTTTTCTTATGTTAAGTGTAAATTGTTCCATTGCCAAAATGTGAAAAAAATGACATATCTAGATTTCGATTGTTTCCAGTGCAGCTGTACCTTAGTACATAATAAAAATCCTATTTTAGGGGCTAAAATGCTAATTTTGTGGGCTTATGATCGATCTGCCTCAATAAAGATAAATTCTTGCAGTGTAGACTTCTGTACTTTTTATTTCTTATCTTTGCCAAACAGTTTAAGCCATTTTTTAACTGCTGTTCCAACATTTATCTTTATTTGTACATTTTAAGAAAAACTGTAAAAGCACCACGCTTGTTCAGGACATCTTGTGATTTTTATGTTTCCACTGCCTAAACGTAAATGTGCAGACACACATAGAGAGAGTTACCTTCAGCCGGGGGGCATGGATGACACGGTTTTTCTTTGCAACCCACCGCATACACACTCATGCACACAAACATAAAGAGAAAGGATCCATCAATTTTATTCTAACCAAATCCAGTTAACCTTTTGTCTGTTGGGCCAGAGACACAGAACCAGTGCCAGCGGCCGACCGCAGCACAACAAACACACACATATATTATGAGAGAAACCTACACACACAACTGCCTGTGGTGAGCCGTAAACGGATTAACCGCCATGCAGAACCTAGTCTGGACATCATCACTGCAGCATCTGGTCAGCAGGGCTTCTCTCTTGTTACTCCATCCTTATTTGTCTGTTGGTTACCCAGGCCTGCAATTTACAGATCCGGCTGCTCAGATAAAGCTGTGCTTCACGTGTTAACATAAGCACAAATACAAGGGTATGTTTTTAAAGCTTTTAGAGGACTTCTCACTGGTTTAAAACACTGTGGTTTTAATTTGGTGAAAATACAAAGGGAACGTATAATCAGACAACACTGCAAAAAAATAAAATATGGGTAACTCAGTTTTTCTCGACTTTAAGTGTATGAGACGGTTTGCAAAAACTCCATCTAATTTCCTTATTTTAGGTGCTTCCATTGGCGGAGCATCTGATTTACCAGCTAGAATAAAGCATAAATATCCAACAAATCAATATTTACATTTAAATGCATAATGAAAAACTGCTACACTGCAAAACCATTTCCCTAAATTGACTGTATTTACTCTTTGTTTGAGCAGGTAAATGAGATAGTTTGCCAATGGAATTGAATGAGTATTTTTATTCTTAAAATAAGATAATTAGATCAAATACACTTGAAATAAGACAAAGCGACAGATTTTTCTTATTTTAAATGTAAATTGTCTTGTTGCATTGGCAAAGTATCTCACCTCCTCAAATCAAAACAAAATTCACTTATGTTAAGAAAAAATGACTTATTTATTGCAGAGTATGCTGACTGAACAAAGTGAATAATCAGGTAAAATTTTATGTGTTTTTTTAGTATGCAGAAAGTGAACCTAAAGTAACATTATTCTGTCAGTTTTGAAGGACAACTATTTCTTTTTGTTATCTTCCTTTTTGTTCTCTGTATTTTTTTTGTATTTTTAAATTATAAACATATTGCTTCGAGTAAAAGAGGGCAGATTATGCTCTCTCCTTCCTTTTATTCAGGAGTTTAGAACATTTGTTTTTATGTTTAACTATTTTCATTGAACACAATGAATTAAAGAAATGTAAAAAAAATCAAATCCAATGAAAATATTAAGACATTTTTACATGTTTTAGATCACGTTTTGTATCGTAAGTCCATGTTTTGCTGAAGTGACGGTAACAATACTGACTGTTATGGAATGAGTATATTTCCTCCTGAAATAAGATATTTAGATAACATGCACCTGAAATATGACAATGCAATTTGTTTTTTTTTCTTATTTTAAATATAAATTGACTTATTCCATTGGCAAAGTGTCTCATTTACCTCCTCAATTCAAGAAAAAATACACTTATATAATAAAAAAAAAATTATTTATTTAGATTTTTGCAGTGTATGCTAGGGGCAAAAATACTAATTAAATTGTCTGATCAACAAATTTATTTGCACAACCTAAGGGCGAATACACTCAATCTGTGACATTTTTGCTTTTTTTCAAATAGTTTTTGTCTGTGTACTGTTGGATCCATCCCTGGGAGGAAACAAAAACTTAACTGAACACAAATAACAAAAACAGGGAAATAAAACTCTGAGTCCCTGAAGAGGCAGCATTTAACCATTTGTATGGCTAGAGTAAAAGACTGAACTTTAAAGATCCATCTACACTTGAAAAAAATCTAAAAATAAGTACAAATTTCTTAAATTATGTGTATTTACCCTTATGTGTATTTACACTTAGTTTAAGTAGGAAAATAAGATAGTTTGCCAATGGAATGAGTATTTTTTATCTTAAAATCAGATAAGTAGATAATATGCACTTGATGTAAATTGTCTTGTTCCATTGGAAAAATGTCTCCTTTACCTCCTCAATCTAAGAACAAATGCACTTATTTTAAGAAAAAATGACTTATCTAGCTTTAGATTTTTTTCGAGGGATTTCTGCTTTGAATATTTGTTTATTTGTTCCTTATTCATTATTATTTATCAGTAGTGATTAGTTTTTGGGTTGGCTGTGCTTTGCTTGAACTACCTCAGACTCTGTCATCCATTCAGTCGTTAAAAGCACATCACATCTGCTGGCTCAGCATGAGGATGTCAGCCAGTGGATGCAAACAACTGTCACCAGAGGCTTGGTCAGGCTGCATATTGATCTATTGTGATGTCAGCTGATTTGGTTCCTTAGGCAGAATATTTTTAACCAACTGGCATCATGAACTAGCATGGATTTAAATACAATCCAGACAGGAAAAAAGCCTCATATTAAAACATGCTTGTGGATCACAAGTGGTAAATTTGTTAGAGAAGCTAATGTTTTATGCACCACTTTTCTTCAAATATTTTACAAGAATTTTTATGAAAATGAAAAACAGAGATCATATCTCTCCTATCCTGGCTTCTCTTCATTGGCTTCCTGTTAAATCCAGAATCGAATTTAAAATCATCCTTCTCACATATAAAGCCTTAAATGGCCAAGCTCCATCTGATATCAGAGATCTGATTGTTCCTTATGTTCCTAACAGAGCACTTCGCTCTCAATCTGCAGGTTTACTAGTGGTTCCTAGAATTTCTAAAAGTAGAATGGGAGGCAGATCTTTTAGTTATCAGGCTCCTCTCCTGTGGAACCAACTACCAGTTTTAGTCCGTGAGGCAGACACCCTGTCTACTTCTAAGGCTAGGCTTAAAACTTTCCTTTTTGATAAAGCTTCTAGTTATAGTGGCTCAGGTTATCCTGAGCTATTTCTATGGTTATGCTGCTATAGGCTTAGACTGCTGGAGGACATAGGGACTCCTTTTTCATCATTCTGCTTCATTCTATCTCTATTCTCCCACTCTGCAGAATCTAGTAGTTCAATCTCTAACGTTCTGCTCTCTCTGCTTTTTCTCATAGTAGCTTCATCTGGTCTGTTCCTGTTTGGCTTTGACTCCATCCTGGAGAGAAATATTAGCTGTGCTGCTGCCATCAACACCTTTGTTTCTAGATGTTGGAGCTTGGGCTGTTTTTCAGTGTAGTCCTGTTTCTCTGACTGTGACTAACTGGATGTGCTCTCTTCATCCTCTGACATGGGAGCTGGTTTTGGAGCTCGTCTGCCTGGCTGTGTGTTTCCTGTACGGGGCCGCCTGCTGGTTCACAGTTCCTTTTTGTATCTATGCTTCTTTTTCTATCTCTGCTTCTGTCTCCTTGAACCCCAGTCGGCCTCGGCAGATGGCCGCTCACACTGAGCCTGGTTCTGCTGGAGGTTTCTTCCTGTTAAAAGGGAGTTTTTTGGCTCCACTGTCGCTACAAGCATGCTTAGTGTGAGGGATTGCTGAAGAGTCAATGAGTCGATGCAATCAGCTGGTTCTCCATAGATAGAAAACTTTGAATCAATCTGACTGGATGATCTGGTTGAATTCTCTCTGTAATGCACCTTGAGATGACGTGTTGTGAACTGGAACTGAATTGAGGACAGGAGACAAAACAGGTTTTCTATAGGATGCAGGCTCTTAAGCTAAGGTGGAGAGTAGATAAAAGCAAAATAAAAAAAAGACAATCTTTATTTTCTCAGAGTAGGGAAATTGAGGCATCAAGCAAAGACACAGATGGAAGCCAATACATAGGTTCACACATCGTCAAAATCAATTCAATACCAACTCAATGTTTTTAAAAACTAAAAACAAAGGATCAACAACAATAAAGGAAACAAAAATAGACTTTACAGTAGAGTATGAGAAATACAAATTACAAGAAACTTTGCAACATGAGAAATTGAGACATTTTAGGTTTACAAACATGAAGAGCAAATAGAAATGTAGATATGAACACTTAGATAAAGAAAGCTGTGAAAACAACAGCATAGAGACATGTGGAAGGATACTAGTTTCTAGTTCTAGTTTCTGCCAAATCTTTTAGTGTTTGTTTATCCAGATGTTTTTGATCGGTATCATGTTAAAAGACCCACTAGTTGCACAATTTGAGCACAGTGTTGGGATAAAGCCCACACAAGTCTGGTGTTTCAAATGATGCGTTTCTCCACATATCCATTGTCACGGCCTTTGTTGGTTCCAAGAACAAACATACTTGAAAAAAAGGCCTCTTTTGGCAACAGGTGGTTTGTTTATGAACACACTTACAACTTCCTTCTTTGAGAAATAAAAACCACATTTATCTCTTATTTATTCTAAGAATGTCGGCAAAAAAACTGAATTCTTACTTAGACATAAACAATTTGTCATAAACGACACTCTCCAAAAAGCGGTGAAAAATAATGTTTAAACATTTATCTTTATGCGGCTTTTTCAAGTACAAACAAATAAATACATATTTAGATAATAAAATAACAAAAGAAAAGTATTATCTTAGTGTTTAGGACAAAACCAGTACAATGTTAAACTCTAACTTCCCAAATTAATAGAAAATTGACCACCATATTAATTTCTGCTTTAACAAACGTGCATTGGTCATTGACTGATTGACTTTATTGATCTCACAGTGGAGAAATGTACTTTTTATATCAGCTCAAATAGTCAAAAAGAGAAGAATAAAGTGCCAAAGGAAGTAAAAGATGCATGGGATATATACAGTATATACAGTGCCACCACATATGACAGCTTTTTTATTTTTATTGCAGGATTGTTATACAGTTTCTACATGGGTGTATATATATATATATATGTATAGTTATTGCACTGATTGTCAAATATAAAGAATATAAAGATTATAGTAATTATAAAGAATATAGTAATGTTTCTGTTTAGACTTGATGCCAAGAATGCACACATCCATTCATTTCTCTTACAGTGACCTATATTTGGCCTTAGTGGCTGTTACTACTGGACAAATCTGTGCCAGTTCATTAAAAACAATGAGCTCAAAGTTCAGTTCACAAAGAGGAAAATGAACTAGCTCAAGTTCATTTGGTAAATGAAGCCACAATCCTCCCCAATAGAAGCTGATATTTCACCCTTTAAATGTGTGATCACAATATATAGAAGAAAATGGAAAGTACTGGATGCAGTGAAGCCTTCATTTAGCCAGACTACACAGAACTTCACAACAAACGGGAACATTCAGGTGCGGCTGAAAAGATCTGGATCTAAAATGATTTCTTAGTCCTGGTGAGCACAGTTTGCACTAAAACGTGAGTTTTTTTCTGTCCCCTTTGTTGATCAAACTCTGCCAGGCGCTCTGCTAAACTGGCATCAGAAATCCCAGCAGATGAGTTTGAATGGAGCAGACTAGTACTGGCAGTAGACAAGCTGCTCTGTCAGGCTATTTGCCGTAATTAATGCCATAAAACCTGACGTTATCCAATGAAAAATGTCGTGAGCTGTTTGTGTCGCTTGTCACTACCCGATCCATCCCGGCAGCACTATCCGTGCCATCAGCTCATCTTTAATTTGAGTAGATAAATGAGATAGTTTGCCAATGGATTTAGTATTTTTACCCTTAAAATAAGATAAGTAGATAATATGCACTTAAAATGAGAAAATGCAACGGTTTTTTCTTATTTTAAATATGAATTGTCTTGTTCCATTGGCAAAAGATCTTACTTTCCTTCTCAATTCAAGAAAATATGCACTTATTTTAAGACGAAATGACTTATTTAGATTCACATTTTTGCAGTGAATAACACACTGGAAAACATCAAAATCTAGATGAGTAATTATTTCTTAAATTAAGTGCATTTGTTCCTTGATAGAGGTGGTAAAAGTGACATTTTGCCAATGGAACAAGACAATTTCCACTTAAAATTAGAAAACACAATTGCGTTGTCTCATTAAAGTTCATATTATCTAATTATCTTATTTTAAGAGAAAAAATACTCATTCCATTGGCAAACTATCTCATTTACCTACTCAAATTAAGGGTAAATATACTCAATTTACGGAACTTTTTACTTATTTCTAGATTGTTTTTCCAGTGCAGCTCCAACACTGCAAAAATAGAAATCTCAATAAGTTATTTTTTTCTTAAAATAAGTGCATTTTTCCTTGAATTGAGGAGGTAAGTGAGACACTTTGCCAATGGAACAAGACAATGTCCTTTTAAATAAGAAAAAAACTATGTTATCGTCTTATTTCAAGTGCATATTATCTAATTATCTTATTTTAAGAGTAAAAATACTCATTACATTAGCAGATCATCTTATTTACCTGCTCAAATTAAGGGTAAATATACTTAATTTTAGAATTTTTTACTTATTTCTGTATAGTTTTTGCAGTGAAGTGAATATGGTCTCTACACTGGAAAAACAATCTAGAAATAGGTTAAATTATTTCCTAAATTATGAATTAATAATTAGATAGTACGCAGTTGAAATAAGACAATGAAATTGTGTTTTCTTATTTTAAGTGTAAATTGTCTTGTTCCATTGGCAAGATCTATTTTTTATCTCCTCAATCCAAGAACAAAAGCACTTATTTTATGAAAAAAAATAACTTATCTAGATTTTGATTTTTTCCAGTGTAGAAAACTCCCTTTGATGTTACTTTGGGAGGTTTAAATCTCATAAGCATTACAAGATAATTATGTATGTCTTTTTTATGTTAAAATCCAGTCCAAACTGTGTTTTCCGTAGGGCTAGTTTCTAACCTTTTGAGTTGGTGTTTATTTCTATACATGTGTGTGTTTTTTTGTGAATGCAGAGGCATGTCTGCGTGGTCACGCTGATGATAAGAGGTTCTGCCTGGACTAAGTTTTTCCACGATGAGGTCACTGAAACCCAGGATCTGTATGTTTGTGTGTGTTAGTGTGGACACCGGGTAAAACCCACAGTCTGGTTCCCATGGTAAGAAGTGTTGCTGTACAGTGATATGAGTGTAAGTGTATGTGTGGGGGGGCTGGAACGCGTGTTTGTGTGTGACAGAGAGGTGCCAGTGTTATCAGGAGAGCAGTAGGAAAGTTGTGCTACACTAACAAGAAAGTCTCTCAACGAAGCTGACAAAGTCCAGCTGTCTCTCCTGTGAGCGACTCGCTTTCTTTGTCTTTCTCAAACACACATTCAGAGTTATCCTTCCTGTGACATTTTATTGGCGGTGTCAGTTCTTTCTGGACAGCCGGATCTGAATGATAACCTGGTTCTTATTGTGGCCAACTCCTTCCTGAACCCTAAATAATTTGGAGCCTGCACTGCTCAGCTCTGACATCAGGACTTAGCTTTGAGGCTCAGAAGAACTGCTGATCCCAGTTAGGTCTGGCTAAATTTAACAAAGGTTTTGGTCACAGTTAACCTTTGCCCAATGTCCTGCTTCTCCCTCAGAGCTGTTCATCTCCTGACACCACCAATCTGCTGCCTGCTGTCCAGCATTTATTCCAATCCTTGAAACAAGATAAAGGAGAAATCACATTTCACACTAACACCTTCCTTCCTTATAGATTCTGATTTTTCATCCTCAATAATTTTTTTATCCAGCATTTCCAAGACAGAGATTGTATTATTTTACTTTTTCTCCTTGGGTCTGTTCAAAACTTTGATCACTTTGATTAAATTCATGTGTCCATAACTTGAGCTAAACTTAAAAATGTTTTAAGTTAATGTATAAAATGAGCTGGCACAACTGTAAAATTTTATTATCACAGAACTGATAATCAGTTAGATTTCTTTAAGTCTGAAACTGAGAGTTTGAGGGAGCTGACAGACTGGCCTTAGCTGATTAGACGTTTTCTTAGAGTTAGAAGAAAAATTAGGGTTAAGTTGTTATTGTGTGGAATATGATTTCAGATTTGATCCTGAAGCATATCTCAAATCACTATTGGCAATCGGAAAGGTCAAAGTCCCACCTGGGTGTCTCATCCAGAGGTTGTCTATTAGAGTAGACAAATAAGTGCTGCAAACATGGCTTCAGAGGTTGAAGGTGTGGGGGAGTTAGTCTAGGAGTCCTTTAATGCTGAGATCCCAGAAGAAATGCTTTGTGACCCCTTTTTGATCTCTGTGATCACTATTGGATCACTTTTTGATCCCTTTGTGATCACTTTTTGGTCAGTTTGTGATGACTTTTTAATCAACTCGTGATCATTTTGTGATCACTTTTGGATCCCTTTGTGAGCTCCTTTGTGATCACTTTTTGATCACTTTTAAGACTGCAACAACATCCTGTTGTCTGATGAATTAAGATAAACTTAAATGGTTCGGGTTTCCCATCCCTACTCAAACTGGGCCGTTGGATCTGTTTTATTTTATTGTGTTTATTTATTTTTTTGCAGTGAAGCACTTTGAATCAGTACACGCATAAATTAATGTACAAATGAAGCTGTTCAAATAAGTTCTAGTGTGACAATGTCCGTGTTTTTGGAGGAGATTTCCATGTTAGCTTCAAGGTATCTAATAAAGACACAATATAAGTACAGGTGAAGTCATATATGCATAAAAACATGGACTAAGAGAAAACCTTGAAACGTAGAATAGTTTTAATTTTTAAAACCAGTTGTCCTCTGGGCCTTTGTATGTTTTTCAATCCATGTGAGGACTTCAGTTTTTTCCAGCTCTTAAAACGTATTTACAAAAGTCTTTACGAAGAAAATCTTTGATGTTTTGCTCAATTATTCCACATAACTCCATACGGTTCAGGGCTCATTCTGTTTAACAAGACCAACTTCATTCGGTTGTTCTAATTCCAGATACCCTGGCATGGGAGGTTGCCTGGGCAGTAAAAAGCTACCAAGAGTACTTTGTGATCCCATTAAGAAAGGGACTTTAAAGTAGCTTTTATTTAGATCTGGAATTTTAAAGTATTCTTTAAGATATTGGGACAAATAAAACACTGTTTGAAGTGATGTATTGCCAGATCTGCATTTAACCCAAACGAAATGCTAGAGGATGCAGTCAGAACATTTTGTAATCAATGAAAGAGGTTTGAACTCATGCTAGTGAGGGATGCTGAAGGAGTGAATGACTTGCTTTGTGTAATTGACCATTTATACCTACGTCACCTAATGATGTGGCGGACATCTGGAAGGGGGAGACAGAAGTAATGATTGGAGCTGCTTTTTTAACTTAAGCTAATTTTGGTGTAAAATTAGCCCATCTAGGGCTCATAGACAGCAGTATGTGTAGTGGTTCCCCAATAGCAGAGTTTCTCTGTCCTATTGTATAATAGGGTCTCCATAGAGTAATTCAATCCAATTCACTTTATGTCTATAGCGCCAATTCACAACACAAGTCATCCCAAAGCACATTAAAGTTCACCACATCAAACAGTCAAATGGATTCAAAGTTTTCTATCTAAGGAAAACCAGTTGATTGCATCGGCCCATTGACTCAAATGCAATCCCTCACACTAAGCATGCTTGTAGCGACAGTGGAGAGGAAAAACTCCCTTTTAACAAGGAAGAAACCTCCAGCAGAACCAGGCTCAGTGTGAGCGGCCATCTGCTGAGGCCGACTGAGGTTCAAGGAGTCAGAGGGAGAGATACAAAAAGAAACTGTAAAAGGCAGCCCCATGCAGGAAACACACAGCCAGGCATACGAGCTTGTCATGTTGGGATTAAGATGTCTAACCAACATTTCAATTCAATTCAATTCAGTTTATTTATATAGCGCCAAATTCACAACACATGTCATCTCAAGGCACTTTACAGTTCAACCAGATCATACAGTCAAATTGATACAAAGTTTTCTATCTAAGGAAAACCAGTTGATTGCATTGACTCATTGACTCAAATACAATCCCTCACACTAAGCATGCTTGCAGCGACAGTGGAGAGGAAAAACTCCCTTTTAACAGGAAGATACCTCCAGCAGAACCAGGCTCAGTGTGAGCGGCCATCTGCCGAGGCCGACTGAGGTTCAAGGAGACAGAAGCAGAGATACAAAAAGCAGCTGTAAAAGGCGGCCCCGTCCAGGAAACACACAGCCAGGCAGACGAGCTCCAAGGCAGCTCCCATGCCAGAGGATGAAGAGAGCACATCCACCCAGCCACGGCCAGAGAAACAGGACCACACTGGAAAACAGGCCAATCTCCAACATCTACAAACAAGGGTGTTGATGGAAGCAGCACAGCTGATGTTTCTTTCCTGGATGACGTCACAGCCAAACAGGAACAGACGAGGCAAAGCTACTCTGAGGAAAAGCAGAGAGAGCAGAACGTTAGAGATTGAACTAACAGATTCTGCAGAATAGGAGAACAGAGAGAGAATGAAGCAGAAAGATGAAATGGGGGTCCCTATGTCCTCCAAAAGTCTAAGCTTATAGCAGCATAACATGCAGAAACACTCGGAGGCAGAGAAAAAGTTCAAAGGTTTATTTACAGAAATGTACCATAAATAAACTGGTCCGAGGGGTAGGTTGACTGGTCAGGAGTGGGTTCACCGCTGAGGAGGACAGAGGGGTTAGTGTTGGTCCAGGTATATTGCAGGTTGTTTGATGTTCAGGGTTATACCTGTTCTGGAGTGGAGTGAAGCTACGGAGGGGGGGAACCTTGAGGGTCCAGAGGCTGTCGGCAGGCAGAGGGCTGTGGGCGGAGGCAGAGCTTACTGAGTGGAGGCAGGCAGATCTCTGACTGAGTCTTTTCTCTCCAAGTTATCTCTGAGGGCGGGCAGGCAGATTACAGACAGATGCAGCCCTCCAGAGTTCAACTGAGAGTGGGCAGGCAGGTAACCAGCAGAGTCAACTCTCCAGGATTTCAGTTTGTCAGGCAGGATCGATCTGTGAGACAGAAAGGTAAACAGGATCAGGCTTAGTTCACAAAACGTCAGAAGACTCAGACAGGCAGGTTGGCTCAGGCTTTGCTAACCATTACTGGCAAACACTCTGGCACTGGAGTGTAGGTCTCCGTCTCCTTAAGTAGGGAGCCTCCTGATGAGCAGATAGAGGACAGGTGTTGTAGACAGCTCATGCTCCAGGAGATCTCGTGCGCCCTCTGGTGGAGAAAGTGGACAAACCTCCAGATCCCAACAGAGATCCGAGCCAGCTCCCATGTCAGAGGATGAAGAGAGCACATCCAGCCAGTCACAGTCAGAGAAACGGGACTACACTGAAAAACAGGCCGATCTCATACATCTATAGACAAAGGTGTTGATGGCAGCAGCACAGCTGATATTTCTCTCTAATCTTGGTATCAACAAACAGAAAGATCCTGGAGGATGATGTGGATATGAAAAACTGATAGAAGATTATTCCGAGCCTGTTTAAATAAGGTTTAAATGACCAAAAACTGAATTTAGCGAAAAATAAATCAGATGTTTATAACCAAAACCCTTTTATTGTTGCTGAAAAGAAGAAAAAAATCACAATAAATTGTAACTGCAACATTTGAGTGATATTTGCAGACAATGTGGTGTCCACACTAAAATCTGAATGGTTTTGTTCATGTTTGTGGGGGAATTTTCTAAGTGGTTGGTTAAAAAGTTTTATAGTTAGGCAAATAAGTTAGCCTTTGATGGATTTGGTCTGTTGTTGGCGTTCTTTAGTGCTGCATATTTCTGTGCTGCTCTGGAGACCAAGTCTAGGGAAGCAGCCATCTGCATGCTTTTCCCATAGTGTTAGTGGATGTAAGAAGAAAGTAAATACTTTTTTTGGAGAAGTCTCAGGTGAAGATATAAAGGATTTAAAGCCACACAGCTCCAGGTGTGATATAAATTTAAACGTGATTGTTTACATTTTTATGATTGTTTTTCCCAAATGATAAAATCTGATCTAAAACACAGTTACTTCTTAAAGTAGTAGGGAAATTATATTTAAATGTCAAATCATTCTGGCTTAACCATGTCTATAAATGCACTCTTTATCAGACGATACTGTCCCAAAATTTTGAAAATTGTATTTTTTGTCTTAAAATCTGTTTTTTCCCCCGTTATCTTCTGCAGGCCAGTTAGTTCTACGTCAGCCTGAACACCGAAATTCGGCCAATCATATATCAAATGTCATCTGTCAATCAATTTTTTTCAGTCATAGCATCTTGATTCATATGTCGCAGCTAATATACGCGGTTGAAATCAGAAATCAGAATCCTTTCCTTTCCCATTGAGTTCCGTCCCAGTGTTCACGGGGATGGACGTCTGTGTCTTCAGCAGGCGTAGAGCTAACAGAACTGGCAGCGTTGCGAGGCAAGGGTTCAAACATGTTCGGCTGTAAGCCTTCTACACCAAACCAAGCTTCTGCCGCCCTGTATCCTCTTCCACAACATCTTCATCCCGGCTTTCCTCCTCTAAATAAAAAATGGATGACGGAGGAGACTCATCCACGACCTCCGACACTAAAATCTCCTCCTTTTGCATGTTTCCTCTGTCCATAGCGTTCCTTGACTGTGTCGTTTCTAAGTCACCAATTTAGTGCTACTTGGTCCCAATGGAATTTCCCATTGGGAACCTGCTAGCACTAAGTTGCTAACTGGTTAGCAACGATGCTTCAGACAAACCAGCCACAATCAAACTAGCTTGCGAACCTTCCGCCTCAACAATCCCGCCCTCTTGATAAACTACCAATCACATTCACTTCATTCACTCGTGTAAAGTCGTGCACCACTCTGGAGAATTCAGAAATGCAACGGTTGGAACAGCCGATTGCCTACGACTTTAAGGAATTGATGTAAATTTCTAAACCCAAACATTTTCTAGGGAAAAAGGAAAGTATAAAAATGTTTTTTGACTCTTTGGAGAGTCTAGACATCTTTTAAGCTTATTAATAATTTTTTTTTATCTGATTGCATTAATCAGGAGTTAAGTGGTTGACTAAAGCCAGCAGAAGCAGTTTTTAATTATTACACAGGAAGAGGTTGGTTGGATTAACGTTTTCCCAATGGTAAAAATAATCATTCTTTATAAACTGCTCTTTGAAATGTTCATGTTATCCTTGCTTTCATGAATAAAAAAATATATATATATATATGATTTATTTTTCAGATAATCAGTTAGATATCCATTCAAAGATCAGGCTGTCTTAAACTTGATCTCTGGGTGTTGCTGTTGCTGGTACTAGTCAGCCAGTTTAACATTATCTATTAAAACTTTTAAAAAAGTCACCTGTATAAAATTAAGTGGACCCTTTTTGGACTCCATGTTACCATGTGTAAGAACTGTTGATTAAAACTATGAAATTAACTCATGGTTTTAAAAAAATGAATTCTATTACCGGTAATGTATATTTATTTCAATATAGGTAATAAAATGCACCTTGATGTTTTCCCTGCGGTTTCCTAATAAGTGAACGGTTAAAGGTTATAGTTCCCCCATCACTCCTGCTTGTTTAGAGCATAAAGATAGTGGGAGTTTTCCTCTTCTCGTCTATCTCTGCATACGTGCTCACTGTGAAGGATTGTTACAGAGAGATCAAGATGCAAGTTAAAATCTACTTTCTTTACCTGCTCATCCAGGAGGAGCAAATCCTGCAAAGTCAATGATTTGATACAATATATAGAAAACTTTTAGCCAATCTCACTGGATGACCTAATTGATTGTCTCTGCAAAGTTTGAGATGATATGTGTAAATAGACTAAATTAGATACCACAGACCAAATAACTGGCTGATCAAAACACACATCAAATGCACCCTTCCTGCTGTAGCTCCAAAGGAACACTTTTATCCAACTCGAATAAATCACTTCCAAACATATATCATAGCATTTATTGATCATAAGTTTGTTCAAACAGATGGATTACTTTATTGATTCTCCATTCCTAAGAGCACAAACCGACTTTACCAGGTTATTTAAGGAGGTATTCCCTTTGATCTCCTCCTCCATTTTAGATGTGATTAATCTATCTCTGTTACAGGGATATGTACCTAAAGCTTTTAAGGTTGCTGTAATTAAACCTCTGCTTAAGAAACCGTCTCTTGACCCAGATGACTTGGTTAATTATAGACCTATATCCAATCTTCCTTTCTTATCCAAAATTCTTGAGAAAGTAGTTGCCAAACAGGTTTGCGACCACTTACACCATGATGAACTTTTTGAAGAGTTTCAGTCTGGCTTTAGAGCTCATCATAGCACTGAAACAGCTCTGGTGAAAGTCACTAATGATATTCTCATGGCCTCAGATAATGGACTTGTATCTGTGCTCATCCTGTTGGATCTTAGTGCTGCATTTGATACAGTTGACCATAATATTCTTTTAGAAAGACTTGAATATTTTGTTGGAATTAAAGGAACAGCACTAGACTGGTTTAAATCTTATCTATCTGATCGAATTCAGTTTGTTTATGTTAATGATAGATCTTCAACACGCTCAAAGGTTACCTGTGGAGTACCACAGGGATCAGTGCTAGGACCAATTCTCTTTACTTTATACATGCTCCCAATTGGTAGAGTTATTAGACAGCATGGGATTAATTTCCACTGTTATGCTGATGATACCCAGCTATATCTGTCTATAAATCCAGATGAAGCTAACCCATTACATAGATTACAGGCATGTCTTGAAGACATAAAAACCTGGATGACTCTTAACTTTCTGCTTCTGAATGCAGACAAAACAGAAGTTATAGTCTTTGGACCAGAGTCTCTGAAAAAGAAGCTGATTAGCCAGTCACTTCATTTGGATGGGATTAAACTGATTTCAGATAATAAAGTAAAAAATCTTGGTGTTATTTTTGATCAGGACCTGTCATTTAAATCCCAGATCAAAGAGGTTTCTAGAATTTCCTTCTTTCATCTGAGGAACATTGCAAAAATTAGAAATCTCCTGTCCAGGGGTGATGCTGAGAAACTAGTCCATGCATTTGTTACTTCAAGGCTGGACTATTGTAATTCTTTACTATCAGGAAGTCCACAAACTGTAGTTAAAAGCCTTCAGCTGATCCAAAATGCTGCAGCCAGAGTTCTGATGAAAATGAAAAACAGAGATCATATCTCTCCTATCCTGGCTTCTCTTCATTGGCTTCCTGTTAAATCAAGAATAGAATTTAAAATCCTCCTTCTCACATATAAAGCCTTAAATGGCCAAGCTCCATCTTATATCAGAGATCTGATTGTTCCTTATGTTCCTAACAGAGCACTTCGCTCTCAATCTGCAGGTTTACTATTGATTTCTAGAATTTCTAAAAGTAGAATGGGAGGCAGATCATTTAGTTATCAGGCTCCTCTCCTGTGGAACCAACTACCAGTTTTAGTCCGTGAGGCAGACACCCTGTCTACTTTTAAGGCTAGGCTTAAAACTTTCCTTTTTGATAAAGCTTCTAGTTAGGGTGGCTCAGGTTATCCAGAGCTGTCTTTAAAGTTATGCTGCAATAGGCTTAGACTTTTGGAGGACATAGGGACCCCCATTTCATCTTTCTGCTTCATTCTCTCTCTGTTCTCCTATTCTGCAGAATCTGTTTGTTCAATCCCTAACCTTCTGCTCTCTCTGCTTTTCCTCAGAGTAGCTTTGCCTCGTCTGTTCCTGTTTGGCTGTGACGTCATCCAGGAAAGAAACATCAGCTGTGCTGCTTCCATCAACACCCTTGTTTGTAAATGTTGGAGATCGGCCTGTTTTCCAGTGTGGTCCTGTTTCTCTGGCCGTGGCTGGGTGGATGTGCTCTCTTCATCCTCTGGCATGGGAGCTGCCTTGGAGCTCGTCTGCCTGGCTGTGTGTTTCCTGGACGGGGCCGCCTTTTACAGCTGCTTTTTGTATCTCTGCTTCTGTCTCCTTGAACCCCAGTCGGCCTCGGCAGATGGCCGCTCGCACTGAGCCTGGTTCTGCTGGAGGTTTCTTCCTGTTAAAAGGGAGTTTTTCCTCTCCACTGTCGCTACAAGCATGCTTAGTGTGAGGGATTGTATTTGAGTCAATGAGTCAATGCAATCAACTGGTTTTCCTTAGATAGAAACTTTGTATCAATTTGACTGTATGATCTGGGTGAACTGTAAAGTGCCTTGAGATGACATGTGTTGTGAATTTGGCGCTATATAAATAAACTGAATTGAATTGAATTGTATTGAATAATGCAGATGCAGCATCCTATACTGTAAAGAGATCGAACTGCAGGTTAATCTGCAAAGATGGATTAGCAAAGGAGAAATCTGAGTCATTCTTATTGTTGCTGAGAAGCTATTTTTTGAATATGTTAAGATTGTTAGAATTACAATTTTCTGATTGGCTGTATGTCTATTTAGTACCTAAAATCCAATATTATTATCATTAGCATATCAGTAGCATATTGGATGATGATAAAGCCTCACTCCCCTGTTTGCTGTCTGGACTCTGCTGTGTGCTTTCTGAGGTACAGTATGGTTAACTTATCCTCACGAGATATAAACTGCTCCCTTTAGAGGAGCAGCGGTGGGTAAACTTTTGAATTGAGAAAGCTTCCTGGAGAGGTGGCGAAACGTCTTCAAATCTTGAAAACCAAGTCCAGTGGATATTTTTTGAATTTTTACGGAAATACTATGACCTGGATGACTGAGAACCTTCATCAGCGTAAACTTTAACCATCACAAAAGATTTTAAGGCTGGCAGAAATACGTTGATCAAATATGATCTACATAAGGGTACGGTTTATATTTCTCTGACAATAGAAAACAAGAGCATGCATCAGGAGGCTGTCTCACAGGAGGAGGTTCAGTCATTTTTTCCACTGGTGCTCCCCCTACAGGACCTTTTGAAAATGGCACAATGGCACAGGCACTGACTGCCCTGCATGTACCCCACAGCTACAGAGCTGCCACTCTAAAAGCAACAGGAAGATGCATATCATGACTGAATGTCCAAAGATGGGGTGGTATTGTTCTATATTTCATATCTCATTTAAACAAACAGCAGGCTTTTCACTGCAAGTTGATATGTCATTGATGAGTCAGTAATTAATAGAAATTAATTATTAAAAGTATAATTATAGAAAATAAAGGATAATGTCAAAGTGCCATTTTATGGCACAATATGGAGGTGGTATGGAAGAATCTTATTTTTTTAATAGCCAGTTTCAGGATACATGCTGATGTCATCCTTTCTTGCTATACTTCTCATGCTTGCTGTGTCCAGTTTGTGCATTAAGTGTATTGAGTGTTTTACCTGAACATTGTAGCTGCTTTGTTTACAGTAAAACGGCTGTTTTTTTTATCTAATGGAGCCTAGGCGGAAGTTCAACTGAATAAACTGATTACTCGCCTTCATCTGCCTACAACCCAATCCGCTTTGAATCACACCTCCACGAAATCCAATCAGCATCCAAAGTTCATCTTAAAAGGCCTCCGATCTGCAAGTCATCTGCTACAGGTGGTGGTTGCGCTGTGTGACTTCATTCAGATGACGCCGTTTCAACCCACCTCCATCCCCTCCTCCACCATCGTAGCTAAAACTTCATCAGAGCGTCATTCCTCCCGGACTCTTACTGCATTCTGCATCTCATTTTAACCAGTCTGGCAGAGGACTGCCATGTTGAGCCTGGTTCTGTCAGAGGTTTCTTCCCAATAGGGAGTTTTTTTCCTCTCCACTGTTGCTTCATGCTTGCTCATCATGGACAGGTTCTCTCAACCTGTGTTTATCCAAGCTGGTCTTCCATCTTCCAGGTCCTTGAGTCAAGCTCTAGTATCAGCTCACACAGTCCACTGGATCTCCCCATAAAGCTCAGCAGACCGTCTCTCTAACCAGCAGTCTACAGACTGACCAACTCCATCTATCTCCACTCCACCACCAGTTTCATGACTGGAGGGGAAACAGCCCTATTCTTTACTCCTGTTCATGCTATTCTATTTAAATTCAGCGCTATGTTTCCTGTCAAGGTCTGAACGCCAAAGACCAAGTAATTGTATCAATACATTTCTTCTAATTGTCTTTTCTCTCCAAGTGAGTTTTTCAAATTGAACTTCAGTTTATCAGCTCTCTAAGGACCAACAGCAGAATTGTAAAATCAGGATGTCATAGAGTAGATTAGATGTAAAGTGGATGGGCATTTAACTCCAAGGCTGACACCACCAAGTGTATTCTGCTCTAAAAGATCTAGGACGCTGATGTGACATGCTGACTGGACAGAAAAAAACATTCAATCACATAAGTGACCACAAATGGTCCTGGAATAGAAACAAAATGGACCTTTTACACTTCTGTTTAAAATATTGTAGATTTGAATTAAAATTTTAAATGTAGTCCTATTTCTTAAATAAAAAAATGAAACTCAAATTATTTTCAAAATGTTGCTGATCCATTTTTCACTCTGCAAATCACACTCTTTGTTTTAAAAAAAAAAATAATAATAATTTACATTTTTTAATTTATTTTTTTAAATACCTGTTTCTAAAATAAAAAAAATCAAATAACTTAAAGGTACACTGACTTTGCCCCCAGTCTGATTTGTATCTCTCCCCTCTGTAACAGCGCTGCATAAATTGATCTCTTCTTGCTTCATCTTTATATCTATAAACAAATTACTTCCTGTTTGTGTATTTCTAGAAGGTGAATCAGCCTTATTTTCTCTGTTTTAATGAATTCAAATAATAAGTCATCATCAAACAACTTTAATAATATTTTCTGAAAAAGAAGAAAAAGCAAATGAGATAAAATGAAAAATGACCAAACCCGATAAAGTGACCACCATATAGTAAAGTAACATTAAGCAGACAGTGAGAACAGCAGGGAATTAGCTTTAATCATCCTTGATTATACCTGGGATGAAAAATCTCCCCTGAGGAGCTAAAACTGAAACGGTCAACAGGAAACACACATAAACTGACCAGCAAACCTTATAGGAAAGTTGGAACTCATTTATTTTAGATCCTAGAAGAATGTTGGCTCCTGCAGAAACCATTTTAAAAAGCATTTAGGTCACCAATGTCTCCCAACTTTTACAAGATGATGGTGGGTGGTGTTAACAGCCCGCTCTTTGCTATACGACCTCTATGATGAAGAGCCAGAGTCCATTTAAAGGAATAAAATGTGTGAAAGTCGAACTGCAGGATGGACGCATAAAGAAACAAACTCTGTCACATTGTCTCTGATAGATAAGCACATAGAAATGTTCCCAGGTCGCTGTGCGTGTCTGGATGGATCGCTGGGGCCCTGCTAGTGGCACCGTTATTCGTTTCAGATCCCTGAAGATGATGGCATCCATCAAACCAAACACAGGAAACTGATTTAGCTTAACAGCATAATCAGTGGCGCCAGACCTGGCACCAAGGGCATGTGTGTCTGTCTGTGGCGGGGGGGCCGGGGGGTCTGTGAATAACCTCCACAGGAAAAAACAGACCTAAGAGTTTCAATTTAAATCTTATTTAGTTTAATCGAACAGCGTTGGTTTATCTTTTTTGTTACATCATTGATCAGTGCTCAAAGCTATTTTTAATCTCTTCTATTTTAAACCAACAGAATTATTTACTAGAAATATATAATTTCTTTTAGTGTAGAAATTCCCTGTTATATAGTGTTACTTTGCTGAGTCTTTACCGTGCTGCTAACATGTAGGCAGTAGGTGGGTCATGTGACCTGTTGTCATCCATTACCTAATAATTGGTGAGATAACATGCTTGTTTAGACTGCAGGGACAAAGAGACGGTGCAGGAGAGAGAGAGGCTATGTCTCTCTCTCTCTCTTTCTCTGAGTGCCTTTGATAATTTGCTGTGGCTCCAGTCTGACACCTTTAAATGGCTGTCATCAGAAACCATGTGTTGCACACACACACACACACACACACACACACACACACACACACACACACACACACACACACACACCCTGCTCGTGGTAGTGTGGCCTCTTATAGGTAATCTGCCTCCAGCTAAATCCTCTTTAGATAAATTCGACCGGCCCTGAGACAAACACCAATCACCATCGCCCTCCTCAGGAAAAACAAGCGGTTTGCTGGAATCAGACATTATTTATGGATAATATGTTTTCATATATGACTTCAGAAAGCTTGCACCCTTAGTTTTCATCTGCAGGAGATGTTTCTGGAAAATACGTGTGAACCTCTTCCATCATGTTTCATTGATATCACTTAAAAAGTAAAGTAATGACCTTTTAGTTTTTAGTAGGCTCAGCTTATGTTTTTACTGGAGAGTGCAGGTATGTTTGGTTTTCCTGTGATATCTAAAGACAGCTAAATATTCCAGATGAGTGGGAATCTGTCTTAACATAACAATTAAGCCCCTTTGAAAGGTTAAAATCACGAAGCAGGAGGATAGAGACACACAAGAATATACTGAAACAGTAACACAGTTAATAAACTCTCAGTCAAACTGTAATAAATGTGTATGGAGCTACTTTGTGATCATTAAACAATATACCATGTCTCCTCTACCTTCTTCTCATATTTCTGAGATTCTGTGAAACCTCAGAAGCACACACCTAAACCTTTTGACCCGTGGGGTTCAAACGTGATGCAAATATGTAATTGAGCAGCAGATACAAAAAGTCCCACAAAGAAAAAGACACCACTCAATGTGTGGAAGTAGAAAACACAGCCGTTTATGACATTTCCAAGGCCTCTTTGGTTCATCCAAGAGTTTTACACAATCCATTGCTCGTTAATGAGCCAAATAGTGAGATGTTTCTAGATGTGTTTATTTGGAAACCCTCCCCAGTAGGAGCGTCAACATCGTTCACCCTGTTTTTCTGCATGGAGGTGTCCGTGTAGTTACAAACATACCCAGTGCTGTGGTGCAGAAATTCAGGCCTGACGGATGCCACATGGAATAAAGTTTGTGTGACCTTGAGAACTCCATCCATCCATCCATCCATCCATCCATCCATCCATCCATCCATCCATCCATCCATCTGTTATTAGCTACTCAGTCTTGAAAACAAGAGACACAGTTTAGTAAGTCAGCCACCTTTGGATTCTGAATCATTGAAGGAGTAAATCGATTAAATGTGAGAGTCTGTTAAACTCTAACTATACTTGCCTGATGAGTATGGAGTCAGAAAGGGATCAAAATGTTTGTAAACTTATAAATTTAAGTTGAAACTGAAAAAATACAAGTTTAAACTATAAGAAAGTATAAGGTGATATTTAATGTGAAATGCTTGCCTTGTAATCTGAGAAACTAGAAAAAGCAAACATAAAATAATAAGAATTGAATCTAAATTCTCCTCGGCTTGAAAAAAACTCATAATTCAGTTCAGTATTTTAATTACACCTTTCATCTTTTATTTCTTTTCTTTATTGCAGTTTTAGATTTTATATTTTCAGATTAAAATCCCTTTCTTTCATTTTCAATTTTTTTTATTTTGTTTCAAAATCACTGTTTAGTTTCAGGATTTTATTTTACTCTTTCAAATCTTTTTTTTTCACATTCAGATTTTGACCCCAATCTGACAGGGGAGGGCGGGGAAACATGATTTACAGCTTGCAGCAGCGCTGGAGAGATGTCCCATTCCATGTTGCATTCATGTTCAGTGGGAACTCCAAGTACTTAGTAAACACATACAAACATTTTAACCCCTTTCTGACTCCATAGTCTTGTGTCACAACTAAACACCAGACGATATTTAGACTTTGGTTTTTAGACTAAATCTTGTTCAGTCCGTCATAGTCTGGACTTAGGCTTAGACA
The DNA here is from genome assembly GCA_030533445.1 of Cyprinodon diabolis. Taxonomy (NCBI): domain Eukaryota; kingdom Metazoa; phylum Chordata; class Actinopteri; order Cyprinodontiformes; family Cyprinodontidae; genus Cyprinodon; species Cyprinodon diabolis. The sequence continues at coordinate 51,065,091 of CM060066.1, read as the reverse complement.
AGTTTTATTGTCATTTTGTATAAACATTTGTATACAAAATGAAGTTTTGATTTGTAAAGCTATCAGACAGTAAATGAGCAGTAGCTTAGCAGTGAAATTAACATTTCCATTTCATAAAGTGCAGCAGAGTGCAGTCCAGAAATAGTTGATGAAAATTGGGCTGTTTGGTTGGTCTGATTTTCTCCCACTTCAGTCAAATAATAAATGTTTAAAACGTCTATTATTGGAAAATTACAGCTTTTCACCTTTCTCTTTTTAACCAAATGTAGACGTTATTTGGTAGTTGTTAGGTTCTTAGTGTTTCCTTGTTTTTCTAAGCTCTTGCTATCGATACCGTATCGATACTCTGCCTTCTTTTGAGGTTGCTAATGCCCAGATTCTCTGCCTTCTTTAACACACCTGACTGCTCTCCAATAACATCTTGCCTGCCTGGAAAGACTCTCCTTGTACCTTTCCCACTGGACGAAAAAACCCATTTAAACCCAGGGACAATTTAGTTTTTAGTGGCAGTGGGAACAAGCTCACAGATGCGTGTCTACCCGGGTCAAACCACTCGGCAAGAGACCTATGTTAAAATCTTCTCGGCTCTGATGGGCATGCAGTGGAAACACCAGTGCCGGCTTGACCCTCTAAATTACATGATACCATTGAACGCACTGTACGGACGTCAACGAGCCTTGCTTCTGATCTAACAAGCTGATACAACTCTGCAAACTGACAAACAAGCATACTGACTATGCCCTGGCTTCCTTACATGTTGCTCTCATTGTTTACTTTCCTGATTTCTGTCGTACTGGGGACATCATCAATGCTGACCCGGCACGATGGTGTCACCAGCCACATAGCTGACAGCGAGGGGTTAGACAAGCTTTTTTGATGCCAGTGGGAAGGGAGCCAAATGTTGATTGTTTGTGGATCGATCCATGTTGAAAAACACGCGTTAACCCATTATTTTCAGTGGAAAAGAGGCTATAGAGACCCTTCTACACCCCAAAAAGGCTCAATCTCACCTTCATGAATTGTAAACTCTCTACCAAGCTCATTCTACAATGCTGGTTCAATCCCTGCAGTGATCCAATCTCTAATCCAAGAACTTAATAAAGCTTGTAATGTTCTCCTGGTGATTAAACTGTATGCAGGTCAGAAAATAAAGAAAAAAAACAAAAATTAAAACTATCGATAGATCTCAAAAGAATCATGTTTTGAGAATAATAAGAGACAATAAGATTATTATTAACTTCGTACAGCTTTCAGACAGTAAGTGAATATTTCCATTCCATAAAGTACAGCTGATCACATGTAAATAGTGCAGGAGAAAAAAACATGGTGCAAAAAAACCCCATGATCTAAAATAGATATATCTGAGGAAACATCTACAGTTTTATCTTATATGGTTTTCTTTATCATATTGGTCTAATAATGTAGAGCTGACATGACTTTAAGACTCGTATTTTAAAAACCAAACCCTACCCTAACTTTTTCTGCAGTTACTATCATTTTCTAAACTTTAGTTAGTGCAGCTCATACATGCATGTTGGTAACACATGGCATAATATGGGAAATTATTCATTCCCTATTTTTTGTGAAGTATGTTTGTATAAGACATCTAAATGGAAGCTGCTGAGGAGGTTAGTGTGCATATGGGAGTGTGTGTGCCTTGGAGGTCACAGAAGACATTTAAGGTCTGAGTGGTAAAATAGGCAGACACAGAGTTTGTGACCTCTGACCCTGGCTTGTGCCTAGGTCACAAAGTGCAGATCCTTCCTGCTCAACAAACATACACACAGCTCAACCACACACAATACACTCCAGTCCACACACACACACCTCCTGTCTAAATGACTGTGTGGTGTGGTCTATTTCTGGGTTACGTCTCTGGTATAAATAGATTCACCTTTGCCCCATGGCACCAAATCAAAGGCGCTATTCACAATAACACACACAGACACACACACACTAAGATGCCCCCCCTTCTTTAACTCACACACACAAACATAGCTGTTTTATTTTTGCCTACTTTAAAGGGTACTGAATCAGTTCCCATTCTAACTGGAACCAAAGCATCGGTGGAACACATGCTGAGATTAACCTTTTTCAGTACAGTTTAATTTATTTCTATAGCGCCAATTCCCACTACATGTCATCTTAAGGCACTTTACAGATCACCAGATCATCCAGTCAAATAGCATTTTCATACAAAGCTGCGGCAAAGAGGTTGTAATTTATTTGGTTTGATAATATTTCAATTTGAATCATGTTTAGCTTTTACGCTCCGCAAAAATAATGAATAATTGATTGATTGATTGACCTTATTGTGATTATATCATCTCAAATAGTCGAAGACGAACGTGCACAATCCTAAATCGCCTTTTCCTCTTCCAGTTACCCAATGGATTTAGGACAAGTGGAACCAGTTTGCAATGCTGGTAGTGAAACTACACTGGACAAATTATCTAGACATAAGTTAAAATTTCCTAAATTAAGTGTATTTATCCTTAATTTCAGTTGGAAGTTTAGATAGTTTGTCAATGGAATTAGTATTTTTACTCCTAAAGTAAGATAATTAGATAAGATGCACTTGACATTAGACAATGCAATTGTGTTTACTTATTTTAAATGTAAATTGTCTTGTTCCATTGGTAACATATCTCCTTTTCCTCCTCAATCCAAGAAAAAATTCACTTATTTTAAGTAAAAATGATTTAACTAGATTTCGATTTTTTTCTAGTGTCGGAAGTATCTTTCAGATTGTACTTTTGCCACTTGGTTAGTCTTTTTGCAGCTGCTGTGTACTGAGTTTGTTCTGGTACATAAAGTAAAGTGTGAAAATAAACATGCTATTTTAGCGTACAATATTCAACAATAAATCACAGGTTGCATTTCATTTATTTGGGATTTTATGAGTCAGTAGAGTTGAATAAAATGCCTTAAATTAATTGAATATAATTACATATAATCACATTTTCAGTATACATTTTTTCCAATCTATCAGTGTTCACATGTTTGTCAGGATGTAACACCACCTCCCAAAAATACATGAAGGTTCTAAATTTTAAAGGCTGTTTGTACCATTAAACCATTGCAACTTACCAATAGAATCCTAACTTTGTTTAATCTTAGTATAATCACCTAGAAATTGAATATCTGTGGGGTAATTGAATACAAATGAAAGGGAAGAAAAGAAAGAGAAGAGGAGTGTGAGGAGAGAAAGATAGGGAGGGCAAACAGAAGGAGAAAACAGGAGGAGATAAGCAGACGACAGGCTGCCTGTCTGTATCCAGACAGCTGCTGCTGCTCAGATTGTATCAGCAGCATCTTCATCAGTTCAGCCTGAGGTGTGTACACACACTATATACATTTACTGATCACTATCTCCCACCGCTCATGGCTAAAGCACTTTCAATTGCTCTGCTTAAAAAAAAATGTTTTTGTTTTTTTTAAACATTAGTTATGATTAAACATCATCTGGACTGTAGATTCAATGTTATGCTAAAATTAAAGGCTCAACCAAATAAAGAAGCCATTGTTCTTATTCTATTTGCTTTGTTTTGATTGGCTGCTGGATGATTTTTAATGACAGAACTAGTGAACAACTGGAAGTCATATTGATTTAAACTCGCTGCATGCAGCACATACAGTATATAGTAGAAAAGAAAAACAAAGGTGAGTAACGGCTAGGTGCTGCAGCTAAATTATGACATGCCTGATTATCTTTAAAATCATATCATCTTTAAAAAAGCTGAACGACATAAAAAGAAACTCCTAAACATGAGTTAGTTTCAGATGAACTAAGGAGGGAAATGAAGTTTTCATTTGCATGTGATACCTTCTGTTTGCTTTGGATAAACATGCAGAAACACTTTCCACAATATCTGAGCTCAGCCTGTTTTGTAGCACACTTCTTTTTTTTATAATGCTTTTTTTTTTATAACTAGAACTGCTTTTGATATAAACCGGTTTGAAATCCTCCCTCCTCCTTTGACCTGAAAAGGTCTACAGGTAGAACGCTATCTTGCAAAATTATAAAACATATTAAATATTAGTAGATGATATTAATACGATTTAATTGAAAATAACACATCCTAAACTAAGACTGATTTATCTGGTGTTTTACCCAGAGGGAGAAATAATGTCACACTTCCATTGAATCATTGGTTCACATCTCCACTCTTTCTTACTCAGATGTTTAATGAATACTCTCCCATTCGCTTTCATGTGGTTTGACGGCTATAGGAGCTCAGAGATGAGACCAAGTGATCCTTTTTACTTGTTTTTGCCCAAAAGTTTTGTTCAAATCCTAACTTTAAAACATCTACTTTTAAATTTACTCTCATAAATACCATAATCATTCAAGTCTAAAATACTGAGGACAATCTATTCCTATTGAATGCTGCCATGACACTTATGTATTACTGCATACAGAACACAAACTTAGTGTCAGGACTCCTGTTTTTTTGTTTGTGTTTCTGTGTTTTTCTCCCTTCATCCACCAGGAGGCGCCTGGTTCTGGTTCGCCTCCTCACACACCTGCTGATGGTTTCCTCATTAACAGAGTGTTCTTAAGCTGCTGACTGCCATTACCTCGACGCCAGACTGTTTGCCACCATAGGGTACTCTAGCCAAGCTGAGTTTTGCTGAGTCCAGCTGAGTTTAACTTTGTTTTTGTTTTTGCCTCTCGGCAGGAAGTGATCCTGCAAACTGGATTTCTCAGACCTTCACTCCCTGGAAGGATAAACTGAGCTTCAAACTGAGCTGAGGTTGAAACAGGAGGTTTGGATCCACTTTCCCCAAGAGATCGTTTGAGCTTCTCACTGAGAAAGGGTTTTTTCTCCACAACGACACGTTCAAGTACCGCTGGAAATCTGAGCGGCAGTCAGAATCTCCGTTCACCAACTAACAACCTAATTCTGGGTAAATCCTGTTCCGCCCTCCACCAAATCAGACAAACACTGGAACCACGGCACAAAGACTGGAGTCAAGGATTCAACAACTTCTCTGGAAACGTGAGTCAGCAACCAGATCCTCTTCCCCAAGTTCACGAGTCAAATACCCCACTGAGCCTGAACCAACCGCTGTGTCTTCACCTCACTTTACAGTTCCGGTTGAGCAGTGTTCAGAGCAACACTTCTCCCTCTGCTAAACTTCTTCAATAAAACCCTTTAAACCTTTTCCCTCTCTCTGTTTGGTTTTCTGCATTTGGGTCTGAGCTTTGTAACATCATGACACTTAGCACTCACAGCTGTAAGAACTCTTTCCTTCTCACTAATCAGATTTTTCTATTATACATTACACATAAAATGTAATTATTGCTAATACACTGTTTGATCTAAGAACAATAAGCTGGTTGAACACGTCCACCTGTAATACAAACACATAATCACTGAAAACACAACAAACAGGTAGAAAAACTGTTAAAATGGAAGCAGGTGGATTCAGCTGTTTTGTCTGAAACAGTAGAGTCTAAGGAGGAAGGAGAATTTAAATAATAGCAGCAGTTCACAGGTTGTAACTCAACCAACCTGAGCCTCATTGGACTCAATTATTTTCTTCTTCAAGGAATTATCATCAAAAATATACTGCAGTGCTCCTAGAAGTGATGTTGCTATCTGTATACTGTCATAAATACAACAACACTCATATTTTAGATAGTGATCGAAATGTGTGACTTTTTATTGTAACATTTTTAAACATGGTAAATTATACTTGAAGGCAAAGAGGACAATCTTTTATTTCCTGGTGAATGATCTTAATAAGTGGTCCAGCGTTTATCATTGTTTCCCTTTATCTCCTCTTTCTTTAATCTTTTCTCCTTTATCCTGTTTTTCCTTTCCTGTTCTACTTATATTGCAATGTCCATATAATCTGTAATACTCCCTATATAAATAAACTGAATTGAAATTAAATTCTATCCTATCATATTTACTGTGTTAACAGTTTTTTTTTATGAGACCTTCTACATGTTAATAGTTGTAAGCAGATTGATCTTCTGTAGCAATCTTTCATGCAGCAGATCTGAAGATTCCTTTGACTGAAGACACTCATGTTTTCTTTTGAAAATTATGTTTAGGGTTTTCCATAGAGCTCTTCTTTCCATGTAGAATTCCTCTTTGTAAAATATGGTTCCAGAGGAGTGACCCTGAAGAAAGCCACAAGCCGAAACACGTTGGTCTGCTAATAGTTTGTTACAAATACTTCAAGTGTTGCTGAAGTTTTCACCTTACCAGTTCCAGAGGAGTTTTAAATAAACAGCACCAACCTTCTTATTAGTTTTTTAAATATTGCCCTGATACTGATACCCCAACAAATGTCTGCAGCAGTGATCACACGCTCCATAACAGACACATAGAAGATACCAAGCATTATGCTGCAGACATTGAAGGACCTGAGTGTCTTTATGAAGTGCATTCTAATACTGTATGTCCATTCTTGTATATGGCTTCAGTGTTGCATCTACATCATGAAGCGTGATGTCAGGGCAAAAGGTCCATAGTCATTGGGGATTTATGGCTTTTTTGTACTGATACAAGGCAGGAGGTCTTTCAGATCTCTTGAACCATCCTCTGAGTCATGCAAAGGTTAAACAGGTGCTGTGTAATCCCAAAAGACTTGCTTTGCACAGCCCTTTAGGACTCTGGGTCTGATACCATCTGGACATGCTGCCTTATTCTGATTCAGTTTCTCCCTTTTCCTCTCCCCTTGACCCCTGTAGAGAGACAGGTGGAAGGTTAAGAAAAAAGGAGCAGTGCCATCTTTGGATGAGCATGATAAAAAGAAACACATAAAAGCAAAAGTGTCCATCACAGAGGTGTAAGATGATACATTTTAGGTGCAGCAAGATGGGTAAGATGTTTGTTTGACAATGGGCAGGAGAGATTGCTGATCTGTACTTAAAGAGGACTGTGTTTACTTCACTGCTTCTGCCAACATTTCTGTTTGTCTGATCATCCTTCTGCTCCAACCATGTTATCTACTTCATTCCTGCAGACACATCTCTGATATTGTTCTTATCAATGTGTGAATGGGTGTGTGGTTGGCTTATTGACTTTATTTAGTGCAAAGTGCTTTTGTCAAGTCTCCAGACTTGACAAAGTGCTATATAAGTACATTACTGCTTCTTATAAAATGCCTCATTGATTTTGCTTGTATTTACCCTAAATTGCTTCTGTATACTCCTTAATAATTCCCTGTGTCCCTTCTTAAAGGCTTTTTTTTTCTTGTTAAGCGATTTCTTTATTCCACAGAAAATCCTGGATTTATTAGTAAAGTTCTTCTCAGTGTTATACTGGAGAAGGTGTAATCTGCAAAGAAGTTTATCATAGTAGGTTTAACATTCAGTAATGACATACTGTAGATGTCCTGTCCGTGTGTATGGCACAGTTCATCCCCTATCTGCAGCCTGAAAACAAACTTGTAGGGCTTATTCAGCTTCCTGAGGCCATTTTCCCAGAGTTCTCTGGATTGCAGGTTAATAAATAGGTTTATACTCTGATCAGAACATTCTACAATAAGATAAGATACAATAAAATAAGATGATGTCTTGCTTTAGGGGTTTACAATCCCTTTACATTAACATAAAACAAGTCAAAAGTTTTATTTTCTGTGTTAAAGGAGTTGAAACATTGGAAGTGTAGCAGAGAGTGAGCCATGACTATTATCTCCACATATTGGTCATTGCCACAAATACATTAGGCTGTGGTGTCTATAGCTTAGCAGCAACTTCACTGAGATAGTTTGCAACAGCAAACAGTGGACTGTAAACAGCTGTCAATATAACACTGGTGAACTCTCTGGGTAAATAATATGGACAAAAACTTAGTGCTAAAAGTTCAATATCTGGGTTGCAGGGACTAAACTTCACAGTAAAATATCCTGGATGAAAACACCTCGAAAAACACTGCCAGTTAACCCCTTTGATTTTTTTTCCGGTCTTCTCATCTGTTCAGGAAGCCTTGCAGAGAAACACTGGGGCTGGAGATTTGACCCCACAGCCATGTTTCAGTGAAACACATAATATGCACTACTGATATTTTTGCTGGGTTCTTACCAGGGCAGGGAGTTCTTCTAACTGGTCCTGAAGACCTCACATTGTAAATAATAAATTATGTAAGAGGAGACTCACATGTTCTCCTTCTCATTCTCCTCCTTGCTAAAGCACTATACATCCACTGCACCTCCTTTTTATCCCCTTATCGGGGACTTGAAGAAATTGTTCTATTCTATTCTATTCTATTCTATTCTATTAATTTTCATTTAAAATATTTTCCAATATAGTTGCTTTTATACAAGCTTTGTCTCTCCTTTGCTTCTTTACATTTATCATAGTCACATAAAAATGATAGATGGGAACAAACGAGAGGGAAAAGAGGGTTTCCAGCTGAAGATTATGCCATAGCAAATGTAATAGAAACAGCAACAGACTTCTAGGTTAGAAAGTTAAACACTGAAATGTTTGTATCCCTCATCGTGTCTTTAAAAGCAGCTGGTTTCTGATGTTTCAGCAACCAATAAAAAACTAGAAAATATGCTTCTCACTCCATGAGTGTGTAATAAATCACCACCTTAATCTGTATCTAGAGCTGTCAGACTCCCTTCTGACAAAGACTTCCTGTTCTACTAAACCTATTGCTAGCTTCCCATTATGTCCACACACACACATATTCGGACACATTCACACACGTACGGTACCTTAATTCCCATTTAGACCTCCATATGGTGAGAAACATTTCAGTATACACCCCGCACACACTCAATCAAGAATGTACCTTTGAGTGCGCACAAACTGCACATGCCTAACACATAGATGACATGGAAACATGTGCACACGCACACACTTATACACATTCAAGTCATAAAGAAACACACATTTAGATGAAAGCAGCATAAAGTAGTGATTCTAACTCCATGCCTCAGTGGGGGGGAAGGAGCATGTAAGTCGCTCACACACACACACAAACCCTCACAATGAAGTTGATGAGTTGTGTGGCAGATATACGGGTTGGAATGTGACCATAAAAAATAGTGCATGAGCTTTTACACATACAGAGAACAGCTTTACCAAGTGGGGGGAGTGCTGGGCTATAGGCTTAATAAGGTGAGTAGAAATGGAAGGAAAGGTGGTGTTGAAGAGCTGCTCTGGTGGTCTGGGGATACCTGCTAGAACCAAACAAGCATTTTTAGCCAAACATTTAGAATGTGCATGAAGACTGCTGCCTTTTTAACCCACAGAAGTATTGTGTAGGAAAGAATGATGGCTTCTAAAATATGGATGTAAACAGGCACCTCTTTGAATTGTAAAAATGATAAACAATATACTATACTCGATTGATTGAAACTGGATTTTACAGGAAAAGTTCGCTAAGCGAGGATTGACCAATCGGTCATTATTTATACCTAAAACTTAAATGTTTGATTTAAGGAATTTAGCATTAACCAGTAAAAGAATAAAAACATAATTTTCGTTGCGATTACAGGGTGTGGGAGCGGCGATTTTTGGCCAAATATAGTAGCCCCTCCCTCCTGCCATCTTCCAGCAGTGACGTCACGGTGCGGTAAGCCTAGCGCCATTCTCCCCGCTTTACAAGCAGAATCAATGGGAACTACTAGACACATCTGCAATCAACAACAATTATTGAAGATTTCCAGAGGACTTCACCATTGAAATTTACCAGAGCTATAGTGAAACTGACAATGCCCACGTGCATGGCAGCTGGATGCTAGAATACATTGGGTAAAAGTGAAAATAAAAGGGTTATTCCACCTTTCTGATTCCTGATCCTCCACGGACGGGTTGGTCGTTGGATCGCCAACTTAAAGAGGGAGGATTTGCCATCGAACTTCTGGCCAGAGAAAAAACACGTAATATGTAGCCAACATTTGGAAGAAGAATGTTTTCAAGATGACTTGGATAATAGCGCGTTGTGACAAACACCAGATACAGCACTGGGACTTGATCAACAGCCGATACCGCACCGTGATGTCACTAACCAGTAGGTGGCAGTAGTGTTCTTTGACAAACATGGATGCCTCCAGTAAAGCACATTCACATGAAAATTCATGCAATGTTATGTAATTTAATAATTTTTTTGTATACCAAAAAAAAAATGTTTGATTTTAGTTTACTTTCAATTCAATTCATATTATTTCTATAGCGCCAATTCACAACACATCATCTCAAGGAACTTTACAGTTCAACCACATCATCCAGTTAAATGGATTCAAAGTATTATATCTCAGGAAAACTAGCTGATTGCATCGACTCATTGACTCTCAGCAATCTCCCAAACCAAGCATGCTTGTAGCGACAGTGGAGAGGAAAAACTTCCTTTTAACAGGAAGAAACCTCCAGCAGAACCAGGCTCAGTGTGAGCGGCCATCTGCTGAGGCCGACTGGGGTTCAAAGAGACAGAAGCAGACATAGAAAAAGAAGCAGAGACACAAAAGGCAACTGTCAACCAGCTCCACAGGCGGCCCCGTCCAGGAAACACACAGCCAGGCAGACGAGCTCCGAGCCAGCTCCCATGTCAGAGGATGAAGAGAGCACATCCAGCCAGTCATAGTCAGAGAAACAGGACTGTAATGAAAAAAGGCAGATCCCCAACATCTATAAACAAAGGTGTTGATGGCAGCAGCACAGCTGATATTTCTCTCCAGGATGGAGTCACAGCCAAACAGGAACAGACCAGATGAAGCTACTATGAGAAAAAGCAGAGAGAGCAGAACGTTAGAGATTGAACTAACAGATTCTGCAGAGTGGGAGAATAGAGATAGAATGATGCAGAATGATGAAAAAGTCCTCCAGCAGTCTAAGCCTATAGCAGCATGAAACTGAATTGAATTAAAACCTTATGTAGGACTTTTTCATTAACTGGCTTTTGGACATGGTGAATTATTGTTCTGTTAGTTGTTGTTTTTTAAAAGACATTTTATTCTTGTTTTTTCTTTTATCTTATTTTTAGTATTTTAGTCTCATGGCTGTCTTATTAGTTCAACAGCAGTTCTAAGCCATCTTCCTTTCTCTGTTTTCTAACCTCTATCGTTATTCTTTTCTTTTCAAATGTTTCCTTCAAAGTCACTTTCTGCAGCTAGTTAATTTAGATATGTACTATATAGATAAATTGGACCTGGATCCAGAGTTTATCCAGTTATCTGTATGGAGTTGGAGGGTGCCAAGTATTCAGGTACTCTGAGTTTCTACCACAGTCTGAAAATCAGGTGTATTGGGTCAGTTTGGTGTGAAAGTGCCTATTTTTTTTTGTGCTTTTTTTTCAGTGCTAACTCTATACATGTAACTAACTCTATCCGTTGATGCACCATCAATGAGTACAGGCTTTACCCTGCCTCTTGTCATGAGATTTGCACCACAGACCATACACCTTAGGACATATAAATTTATCTTAATTTTATCTGCTCATTTTATAAAAATGACTAGACAGTAGTTTAGTAATTTCTTTCTGCTACCGCTGCATGCATGCTCTGTGGGAGGGATTGCTGTAGAGCTACGGTTTCGGACCACAGTTATTTGAAAATGGCCAAGGGTCGTTAGAGAAAAAGTGTCTAGGAAGTGTATGAGAAGAAAAGAAAGGCCTCTGAAAAGGCAAATATATCCCAGAATGCTTTGCCCAGTGCGCTCTCCTCCAAAGCATAATGGGATTTGTCACAGCACAAGAGAAATGGGCTTGTGCACGCTCTCGCACACGTTCAACAGGCATTTCCTCTCAGGGTACAAGGTTGTGCATGTGCTTTTTTTTAAGTGGTGAGGGCGGGTCTTATCAAACATTCGCGAAAATCCCCCACTATACTTTTAAATACCAGTTGAGAAGTTGCAATGAGAAAATATAGTTTAAAGTAGAAGAAGATTAGTCTTGAAACTGTGGGAATAAGGAGCAGACGGAGGCGTAACAAGTCATTAAAATGTAATAGATATATGAATGTAGTGTGATATAAATTCAGTTTTTACCTTCATGAGGTGATGACGTTGTGTACATCACTGTTATAGAAGAGAAAACTGGCTCTTCTAGAATATAGAACTATTCAAATAGTTTGATTTAATTTGATTCTGCTGTTCCGGTTTGGCAAAGTGCAAAAATAGATTATTACGGTAACATTTTTTTTTTCTTTTATCAAAAATGTTTATTTAGAAACTGTCACAGCATCATGCAAATTATTTCAAACCATTAAGTTCCAATAAAATAAAAGTAGCCTCCCTGAGTAAGGAACACTAGGTGTGGATTTCTTTGTAAGTTGTGGAGGTGTGAGTCTTCATGAGCAGTGACATTAAGACGAAGTGACATCCCAATTATTCCACCTCTCCCATTGCCTCTTTAATATTCTGCATGCAGAGGGTCGGCGTTGGGCGCAGCGGAGCGGGAACAGCTTTAACCTATTAGCAGGCTTTTAAGGTCTATTTTCTCTCTCTCTCTTAAAGACCCTGACCTGAGCTGGGTTCCTGAACTAACACACACTTCCTGTATTTCTCAAAGTAACTGCCGTAGCATCTCAAAAACTGGGGTAAGGTATGAAATACACTGAGGGTAACCTGCTTTTATGATAAATCTTTTCCAGCTCATTTGCAGAGCAACATCTTATAACTCATTTTAATGTTAATATAAAACTTCATTAGATCTCATTAGTTTATTTATTTCATACATTTCACATCAGTCTTCAGCACTTCAACCTTTTTTTGTACTTATTTTCCCTCAGTTTTAGTCACATACAGAAACAATTTCATTAAAATGAATTTTCTGATTCAGTTATATATTATAGTTATTAGACTAATGATATTTATCTAATAAAAACATATATTGTCCATTTGTGGTTTGATGATTGTCTCCCCCTTGTAGTCTCTTGCAGATCTTCTTATCTTGACAATATTCTGTCTTCTTACAGCATTTGTCACCTTTCTGTATAGATTTTATACATTTATATATTAGGGCTGAAACAAATAATCAGATTAATCAATTAGTGAAATAATCGTCAACTAATTTAGTAATCGATCAATCGTTAACTGGAGTATAGAGACTCTAAAACATGCCTTTAGCTGAGAGAGCGACCCACTTAGAGCAGGAATTATACCAAATTGCAAAAATAAGACATAAGTATTTTAAATAATTTTTTTTTTTAATTTGTCCATTAATATGCTCAAACAGAACTCCTCATGTGCAATGAGCATCTATCCTGTACAATTGCATGCATTTTTACTGAGTAAAAATCAGGCCGGTAATGGTGCTATTACTATCCTCTAGGCACAGAGGCAGTTTTATCAGATCATCCAGTCAGAGCGGTGAAAAGGTTCCTATCTAAGGTGAACCAACTGATTTCATCGAGTCATTGTCATGCAGGACACGCTTCTCCTGGATTAGCATGTAGTATCACCAGATACTCACTAGCATTTTGTTGCTGACTCGGCAGCAATTCCTCCAAAATAACTAAATGACATAATTATTGCATAAGTATGTGAATACCTATATTTTAATACATAACCTATTAACATTTAAAGCAAATTAGACTTTGAACCGCAATGCGAACATTTGATCAAATGTTATTTTTTAAATTTCCTATTCATTTTTCATTATACAGTGGGGCAAAAAAGTATTTAGTCAGCCACCAATCGTGCAAGTTCTCCCACTCAAAAAGATGAGAGAGGCCGGTAATTTTCATCATAGATAAACCTCAACTATGAGAGACAAAATGAGAAAAAAAATCCAGAAAATCACATTGTCTGATTTTTAAAGAATTTATTTGCAAAATATGGTGGAAAATAAGTATTTGGTCAATAACAAAAGTTCATCTCAATACTTTGTTATATACTCTTTGTTGGCAATGACAGAGATCAAACGTTTTCTGTAAGTCTTCATAAGGTTTTCACACACTGTTGCTGGTATTTTGGCCCATTCCTCCATGCAGATCTCCTCTAGAGCAGTGATGTTCTGGGGCTGTCGCTGGGCAACACGGACTTTCAACTCCCTCCAAAGATTTTCTATGGGGTTGAGATCTGGAGACTGGCTAGGCCACTCCAGGACCTTGAATGCTTCTTACGAAGCCACTCCTTCGTTACCCGGGCGGTGTGTTTGGGATCATTGTCATGCTGAAAGACCCAGCCACGTATCATCTTCAATGCCCTTGCTGATGGAAGGAGGTTTTCACTCAAAATTTGACGATACAGGGCCCCATTCATTCTTTCCTTCACACGGATCAGTCGTCCTGGTCCCTTAGCAGAAAAACAGCCCCAAAGCATGATGTTTCCACCCCCATGCTTCACTGTAGGTATGGTGTTCTTTGGATGCAACTCAGCATTCTCTCTCCTCCAAACACGACGAGTAGAGTTTTTACCAAAAAGTTCTATTTTGGTTTCATCTGACCATATGATATTCTCCCAGTCATCGTCTGGATCATCCAAATGCTCTCTAGCAAACTTGAGACGGGCCTTGACATGTACTGGCTTAAGCAGGGGGACACGTCTGGCACTGCAGGATTTGAGTCCCTGGCGGCGTAGTGTGTTACTGATGGTAGCCTTTGTTACTTTGGTCCCAGCTCTCTGCAGGTCATTCACTAGGTCCCCCCGTGTGGTTCTGGGATTTTTACTCACCGTTCTTGTGATCATTTTGACCCCACGGGGTGAGATCTTGCGTGGAGCCCCAGATCGAGGAAGATTATCAGTGGTCTTGTATGTTTCCATTTTCTAATAATTGATCCCACAGTTGATTTGTTCACACCAAGCTGTTTACCTATTGCAGATTCAGACTTCCCAGCCTGGTGCAGGTCTATAATTTTGTTTCTTGTGTCCTTTGACAGCTCTCTAGTTTTGGCCATGGTGGAGTTTAGAGTGTGACTGTTTGAGGTTGTGGACAGGTGTCTTTTATACTGATAACGGGTTCAAACAGGTGTCCTTAATGAAGGTAACGAGTGGAGGACATAGGAGCCTCTTACAGAAGAAGTTACAGGTCTGTGAGAGCCAGAAATCTTGCTTGTTTGTAACTGACCAAATACTTATTTTCCACCATATTTTGCAAATAAATTCTTTAAAAATCAGACAATGTGATTTTCTGGATTTTTTTTTCTCATTTTGTCTCTCATAGTTGAGGTATATCTATGATGAAAATTACCGGCCTCTCTCATCTTTTTGAGTGGGAGAACTTGCACTATTGGTGGCTGACTAAATACTTTTTTGCCCCACTGTATATTCAGATTTATACTCAACGTCACCATGGCTCTGCTATTGTGGTTAATCTGTACAATTTAATGAAACCTAGTCTGTGTAATCCAGTTTAAATGATAATTTCTTCTGCAAACCTTAATTGAAATTTGTCTGTTTTTTCCAAAATACGATGCTCCCAGTATGTTACTCATACGCAGCTATTCAGTTCAGATCAATTCAATTCAGTTAATTTATATTAGCACCAATTCACAACAAGTCTGTTGAAATATGAGATCATTAGCAGCTCCCTTGCAAACTTTGACAAAGATCAAATCATTGCTAGTTGTGGAGCTGAGATAGCTCTATAAAGGACCAATATTGTTATTGGCTAAAATGGGCCTTGCTATATTTGGAGGCTGAGTTGAAGGGAGGAAGCCTGGTACAGGCTTGGTAAGCTAGCTAATTTTCTTTAGCTAAATCAAAAAACATTTTTCCCACCAAAAAACAGCATTCAAATGTTAGCGCACAGCTTCAGCTAATCCAGCTACACAGGGTGTAGTGATGGAGTCATAACTGAACCTCCAGAGGCTCTTAAAGACAGGAACAAAGTGGGCCTTCTATCACCTAAAGAAAATCTCAGGGATTAAAGGACTGATGTTGAATAACTACTTCCTGCTTTTTCTTCATGTTTAGTAGAACTGATCCCTCCAGTGGTGTCTTCACAGGTCTGCTTAAAAAGTGGATCAGACAGCTGCAGCTGATCCCGATGCTGCTGCCTGCATCCCCACTAGAACAAAGAAAGTAGATCAGACAGCTGATCCAGATGCAGCTGCCTGCGTCCTCACTAGAACTAATAAAGTAGATCAGACAATTGATCCAGACGCTGCTTCCTGCATCCTCACTAGAACAAAGAAAGTAGATCAGACAATTGATCCAGACGCTGCTTCCTGCATCCTCACTAGAACAAAGAAAGTAGATCAGACAGCTGATCCAGATGCAGCTGCCTGCGTCCTCACTAGAACTAATAAAGTAGATCAGACAATTGATCCAGACGCTGCTTCCTGCATCCTCACTAGAACAAAGAAAGTAGATCAGACAATTGATCCAGACGCTGCTTCCTGCATCCTCACTAGAACAAAGAAAGTAGATCAAACAGCTGATCCAGATGCTGCTGCCTGTGTCCTCACTAGAACTAATAAAGTAGATCAGACAGCCGCGGCTGATCCAGATGCTGCTGCCTGCGTCCTCACTAGAACAAAGAAAGTGGAGAACATCAGCCCAGTTCTAAATTCCTTCCACTGGCTCCCTGTAGCTGAGAGAATAGACTTTAACACCCTTCTGTTAGTCTAGAAATCACTGAATATCTTAGCTCAATAGTAAATTACCAACTGGATCAACACCCCCGAACCAGAACCAATGATTAGGAAGCAACTTTTAGTTCTTTATGATTCTCTTATCTAGAAAAAGCTCCTAGAAAACTGGAAAAGGGCTGAAAATCAGTTCATCCAATGTTTCCTTTATGCCACTGCAGTAAACAGCAGTTTGAATTTTTTTGTAACTAAAATGTGCTTTATAAATAAACTTCTCTTGCCCAGATTTGGAACAATTATTTTCTTTTAAATTAAAAATCTTAAAAAAAAGAAGAAAAACATCAAAAAATTTGCAGAGTGTTTCCTAGTAAAAGTTTCAGTGTCCTGGAACGTCTGCTAGCTTTGGGTAGCTCTGACAGCTTTCTTCCAGGCTGGTTAGAGACCCTGAGATGGTGAGAAACAAACATCATACAGTGTTTATACTGCTCCTCAGTTCAATGCTGAAGATACTCAGAGACACGGAGTAGATTAACCTGCTGACGAGAATGTTTTGATTACCTTTTCTTTTCAGAATGAAGACATCATTGTAAAACCACTGATGTCATATATGATACTACTTTAACGTTATCTATTTACATTTTGTTTCTATTCTTTCCCTAAAGGCCCTGCACTCATATATAGAGAAAAAGACAATTCACTGTGACATTCATTGATTCAAATTGGACAAAGATGGGAACAGAGACGGTTATTTTAAAGATGGAACCATAGAAATCAGTTGTGTTCCCATAGATGGCCGATTTTGTGTAAACTTTACTAAAATTCTTGAAAAAGACCATGAGGAACCAGTACGTGTCAGCCTGTGGTCAAAAACTAGAACATTAAAGAAATGCATTGGGAGAATATAATATAATATATATCGTGGAGTATAAATGACCTTTAGTGCAGCGGTTGCTCTGTTTGTGAAAGCCCGGCCCATTGGTTCGAAAACCACCTAGATTCCTTTTACAGACATAACGTGAGCAGAGCGTGCCCGTGACCTTGTCTGATGTTACATCTAAAGCTTTGGTGGTAAATGTGGAGGAAATTGCTGGCAATAACAACCACTTTCAACTTCACTACGGCCACAGAAGCAGCAAGGACACAATGTGTGAGCGGCCTTGGTGAATGCGCTCATTTGTTTGATCCCGTTTCAAAGGTTTCTAGGATACAGCTACATTATTTTGCTTCAGCTGGCTGAAATTTGAGATATGATCGTTCTGGGAAGCTTTATGGTCCTGCTCCATGAGTTCTGTCTGTCGGACAGTCTGTTAGCCTAATCTGATAGAGTTGGATCTTCTCCCAGGGGATGAGGTCTTCACCAGCAAGTTCTTGTGTGTCTTTTTGTGTCTGCAGGCTAAACGTTAATAACAAACACTAATGAAGAGAAATGAGCCTCTCATCTTTAAGCAGCCTTTATGAGCTACACAAAGACACACACTTTACATGTAGGTTGTCAAAGTGAATGGTTTCTTAGTGACATTATGGGTCTCTCTCTCTGTCAGACTTGGGAGACTTGGACACTAATCACTGCATTGATGCTGCCACACCACACAAAAGGCTCTAGTCTGCCTCAGTGTGTGTGTGCGCTGGTGGTCTGGCGATTCTTTCATGGCCTAATGAGGTAAGCAACAACAGGCCCGAGGCCATGCGGGAGACAGGACACACACATACTCAGCCATAGGCTTGTGGGCTAAAGATAGTGGCCATTTCAGTTGTCAAACTTCAGTGAATCATAGGGTTAAACAGAGTTAACCTCAATGCTTGGGCTGGCAAATCGCTAACATGTAATGCTTTATTTATGTCTTACTTGTTGACCATTATCTGCATTATTAAAATTAGTTTTTAGTTTAGATCTATAAAGCATAAACTGCTTAAAGTTTTCTTTATATACTCTGCATTTATTGTTTTACAGTTGAAATGTTTTAACTCAGGACTCACAATTTTCCATCAAATACTGCAGAGGTTTGATTAGAAAAAACTTTATATATATATATCATAATAAGATAATTATCTAAACTAAACTGCACTTGATTAATTCTGATCTTCAGAAGGTGCAAAGTTGTTTGTGTATATATATATAAAAACTCTTTCTCACCCATCGCAGGCGGTCTTCCCCCCTTTTTTCCTCGGGTCCTCTACCAGAGACCTGGGATCTTGACGGTTCTGTGCTGTATCTTGTATCTTGCTGTTCCTAGAACTGCACTCTTCTGGACCGAGATGTCTGATGTATTTCCAGGGATCTGCTGTAACCACTCCTCCAGTTTGGGGGTCACTGCCCCAAGTGCCCCAATGACCATGGGTACTACTGATGCCTTGAACTTCCAAGTTTTCCAGGTGCTTTTTTTTTTTTATAGTTCTTCTGAATTTCAGTCGCAAAATATCTGGGTTTTTTGTAGCCACAAGGACCAGTTGCTTTCAAGTAAGACAATGGAGAAACATTTTACATAATGTAATGTATTACACATGTTCATATCATTCAAGATTTTCATTATTTTCTAAATAACATTTTATCTTTATTACCTGAAACTCCATGGCTTAGAAAGAAGACTTAAACCGGTTAACATCTTAACATTTACAGAACAATTTTGGTAGATTACACCCACACACTCACTTATTGCACATACAATTTAGAACCCTTCATGTGGAACCTTTAAAGATCCTGCCCTTGAATTTAAAATTTTCTTAAAATATGTGCTTTTTCATTGTTTTGAGCAACGCCAATAGAAAAGGATGAATTATGTCTACAATAATAAGAAAAAAACAACTCCATTATCTTATTTCAAGTACAGATCTAATCAGTTTTTTTGCTGTTTGTTTACTATGTGGTGAAGTAAGCAAAGATAAAGCTTAGAGGTAACTGGTTATTTGTTTAAGCCAATGTTTATAGCCGGTTACCAAAGGGTTCTTATTTTTACATTATTTTTACCACTTTAAATGCAAATGCACACAGATTTAACAGTTTGAAGACCCAAATATTTACGTGACTACAAATAAATATTTGCAGCTCAGCAGTTGAGGCAGTTGAGGCTCTTAGACCCAAAAGAACTGCAAAGAAAGGTGAACAAGTTTTCCAGTAGAATCAGTATGGTCTGTTTTACGACAGAGAGACTATTCCAACAGGGAAAGAACATACTGTAATGTTTTAAACAGGAATCAGTGTGATTTACTTAATCTGCTGTATATTTAGTTCCACCCTTTTAAAAAAAATATTATTGTCCCACGTCGTCATAAAGGTCCCTGAATTTCAGGCTGCACATAGTGACCATAGTGGGCAGATACTGATGATGACATTTGGGTCAAATAGGCCACAGGCTGAGTGGAAAGCAGAGGACTGGGAGGGAGGATTGGGTCCTAGCGTGTCTGGTAGGGGTGGGAAGGCAATCCTCTGCAGACTCCCCACAGAACCGTTAGCAGGGCCTTTAAATCACTGTAAGCATCAACATCACTTTATATTGGCAATCGTTAAAGAAGTTCCTTTGTTTCCAGACTGCTTACTTTGAATTATGAGGTCAGTCAAATAAGTGAAGAGAATTAACTACCTGGAAGTTTAGACTTCATCCTTCAACCTTTCATTCCTCAGTTAACTCATCATTCCTTAAGTCATGGAAGAAAGGAAGATATTTAAAGAGAAGAAGATACTAAACTCCCGCTATTTGTTGTATATATCGTTGATAAGGTCAAGTGATGCACTGATGCAACACATAGAGGTCGGGTTAGTGTTCTTGAAACTAAATATGTAGAAAAAGGACATTAAAACAACTGGTGGTACCAGTTTTAATTTTTTTAAAAAAAAATCAGAATCATACATCAGTTAATCCTTTACCTGAGTTCTTATTAACTGCACAAAATAAATATGTTTAAAAACTTGATATCGAGGGCTCTGTTTTTTTATGATCTAATTGTCCTGATGTTGGAAACCTATGAGGTAGGGTTATTTTCCAACAGTGTTGGAGTGATCTATACGGCTCTGGACCACGCTGCGTTTAAACTGCTTCAGATCAGGTGACGAGGCCAGCAACAGTTACTGATCTCAAACACAGCCACTTCCTGACAGCAAAATTAGATACAGATCTCCTAGATGCCATTTAGGGGAAAAAAATGTAACGTTCAAATTTAGTTTCTTTGCCTTTCATTTTTATTTTGTGTGAGAACTAATAAAACATATAATCTGTGCTTTTCTTCATTTTTGGTTTTAAACAAAAAAATAAACTGACTGAATTTACACTAACCGAGGTGGCAGTAAGCTTCTCACCGAGTGGAAAACATTGCTGAGGTCAACCTGTAGACATAAAAAAAAGCCATAAAAATGTATTTTTTTATTATACTTGATGATTATAATAATGACAATATAATGAGTATCATCATTATCAGATGATGGTTGTATGTATTATTGGTGAAATAAATTTTGTCTAGCATACCTACTGATCTCTATTTATTCACTGGATCACTGATTGCCGGTTGGTAGTAGGGGATTGAAGTAAAGCCACCAGCCGCCATATTGGTACTCCCTAGTTTGACCGCAATATAAACAACATGTCCGCTACAGCATTGAACAATGATGATGTTCTCATTTCAGTGGGGCTTAAGACTTTTAAAATAAAGATAAATTAATCACTTCACACACTTGCTGTTTCATAGCATCAGTAGATTACTGTAATTTATGATAAATAGGCAGATCTAATTGCAAAGCCATTATGGAGTCAATGAAGTCTATAAATCATGTAATATGACATTTTATACAAATTCATCACAAGAAAATTAATGTGTTAAAAGAGCAATAAAATAAGATGATGTATAAGTAGTATACATGTATTTATTACATTATTATGGGAATGACACCAGGCATGTCTAATAATGCATGCTATCTATATATAAAGAAATGTGTATGTACATGGATATATATATATATATATATATATATATATATATACACATTTCTTTATATATAGATAGCATGCATTATTAGACATGCCTGGTGTCATGGATATATATATATATATATATATATATATATATATATATTGGCTACTGGAACAAGACATAGATGGACTAGAGCAGAAAACTTGGTACTGATGAAATGCTACTATACAAGCGTCCCCAGTGAGAGAGGTTACATGCAGAGACTATGGGAATTATGGCAGCTCCAACAACCATCATCCACACTGACAAAGAAACAACTACTAACTCAGTGTTCTAACATCTGCAAACGGCAGCTCCTATCACAACTAGAAATTGATGAGGTACAACTGACATGCTGTAGTAAGGAGGAGTCAGGACAACAGGTCAGTAGGGAAATATCATCATCCCAACACACAGAGATTGGGTCCCCAACCCCAACAACAACAAGCCCACTAAACGTAAGGGCGGCTGACCTACGACGGCTGATCATGACCAAACTGGATCCCCTAGTACGACGTCCAAGACTGCCAAGGCTAAGTGACAGAGTACCCTCTGAAAGTCTTCTAGAAGATGTAAATGCAGCACTACATACTATCCCTACTAAAGACATAACTGAGACCAACGAGCTGACCTACGCCACAGCTAAAGTGATCCTAGAGATGCTTGGCTATAAGATAAACGGCACAGGCCACAAAGCAGAGCCCCCATGGAGGAGAAGGCTGGAAGCCAAGATCAAGGCAACACGAAGACAGGTTAGTCAGCTCTCAGACCTGCAGAAAGGTGTAGGGAAAAGGTTACCTAAGTACAACAAGCTGTCCATTCCTGAGGCTCTAGAAACTGCCAAACAAAGACTCGCCGCCCTGGCCACCCGCCTAAAGAGATACAAGGGAGAAGCAGAAGCCAGGAGAATAAACCAGGTGTTCTCCACCAACCCATCCAAAGTGTACTCACAGTGGCAGGGTAATTCAAGATCAGATCCACCCAGGGCTGAGACTGAACAGTACTGGAGAAACATATGGGAGAAGAAGGCATCCCACAACACCAATGCTCAGTGGTTAGAAGATCCAAATCCAGCACCCTGAGACTGTATGCCAAGCGTAGCGAGGGAGGCCGAGGGCTAGTGAGTGTCAAGACCACTGTCCAGGATGAAACAACTAAGACCCAGGAGTACATCAGAAAGATGGCCCCCAAAGACAAATGGCTTGGTGAATACCTCAGGCAGGAGAAAACCGAAAGCGAGGACAAGAAAGAGGAAGGAGAACCATCATGGAGGGACAAGCCACTGCACGGCATATACCACAGACAAATAGAAGAAGTAGCTGATATAAAAAAATCCTACCAGTGGCTGGAAAAGGCTGGACTGAAGGACAGCACAGAGGCAATAATCATGGCAGCACAAGAACAGGCACTCAGTACAAGATCAATAGAGGCCAGGGTCTACCACACCAGGCAGGACCCCCGATGCAGACTGTGCAAAGATGCCTCTGAAACAATACAGCACATAACAACAGGGTGTAAAATGCAGGCAGGAAGTGCATACATGGAACGCCACAACCAGGTAGCTGTCATAGTGTACAGGAACATCTGCCATGAGTATGGGCTGGAAGTCCCAAGGTCAAAATGGAAGACACCTCCTAAGGTAGTTGAGAATGACCGAGCTAAGATCCTATGGGACTTCAAGATCCAGACTGACAAACAAGTGATGGCTAACCAACCAGACATCTTGTTGATCGACAAACAGCAGAAGAAGGCAGTAGTGATAGATGTGGCAATCCCAAGCGACAGCAACATCAAGAAGAAAGAACACGAGAAGCTTGAGAAATACCAAGGGCTGAAAGAGGAGCTAGAAAAAATGTGGAAAGTAAGAGCAGCAGTGGTGCCAGTGGTAATTGGAGCACTGGGGGCTGTGACCCCCAAACTGGGAGAGTGGCTACAGCAGATTCCAGGTAAAACATCAGAGGTCTCTGTCCAGAAGAGCGCAGTCCTAGGAACAGCTAAGATACTGCGCAGAACCCTCAAACTCCCAGGCCTCTGGTAGAGGACCCGAGCTTGAGGATGACACATACCACCCCACGAGGGGTGAGAAAACAGTTTTTTTTTTATATATACATATATATATATACATATATATATATATATATATATATATATATATATATATATATATATATATATATATATATATATATATATATAGGGACAGCTTCCTGTTTGGACCTGTTCACTTCCTGTTTGGATTAACTGAGTGTGCAGCTGCTGCAGCTGTCCAGAGGAACTCCATCTGAAGTTAAGTTATTTTCTCTGTGATATCTCTGTATCTAAGTAACTCTAACTGACTAGTTTAAAACATAGCACCTTCTGCTGCACTTTTCTACTGAGCACTTGTCAGTTTCCACGGTTTTATTTCTGATAGCAAGGAGTAGCTAGCCTAGGCTAGCGCTAGCTTAGCATTGCTATGGCTTCTCTCTCTCCCTCCCTTGACTCTTTTCCAACTCTTCCTTCTTCCTCTCCTCTCTCCTGCTCTCTGTGTCAGATGTTCAGTTATTCCTCTGCCTCCTTTAGTGATAATGGGATGTGTAATAAGTGTAGTATTTTTGTAGCTTTGGAGGCGAGGGTGTCAGAGTTAGAATCCAGGCTTCAGGCTGTTGAACATCCAGGAGTTAAAGTAGGCCCCCCACGTAGCTGTCCTCCAAAAGTGCCTGAGCAGCCAGGCGATTGGGTAACTGTACGCAGAAAGCGTAGTCGTGGATCTCTGCCCACTGGTCACCACCAACCCGTTCACGTTTCTAACCGGTTTTCCCCACTCAGTGACACACCCACTGAGAAGCCCACTCTGGTGATTGGCAGCTCCATAGTCAGAAACGTGGCATTAGAGACACCAGGGACCATAGTCAAATGTTTGCCGGGGGCCAGAACGGGCGACATCAAATCCTACCTGAAACTGCTGGCTAAGGATAAGGTTAAATACAGTAAGATTGTTATTCACGCTGGTGGTAATGACACCCGGTTACGCCGATCGGAGGTCACTAAAATTAGTGTTGCTTCGGTGTGTAAGTTTGCCAAAAAAATGTCGGACTCCGTAATTTTCTCTGGTCCCCTCCCTGATCTGACCAGTGATGACATGTTTAGCCGCATGTCGTCATTCAACCGCTGGTTTTCTAGGTGGTGTCCTGAAAACAACGTGGGCTACATTAATAATTGGCAATCCTTTTGGGGAAAGCCTGGTCTGATTCGGAGAGACGGCATCCATCCCACTTTGGATGGTGCAGCTCTTCTTTCTAGGAATCTGGCCACATTTATTAGTCCTAAAAAAACCCTGACCACCCAGGGTGCAGACCAGGAAGCAGAGTTGTAGTTTAACACACATCTCTGCAGCTTCTCTACTGTTACCCACTCTTTACTTCATCCAGACAGTGTCTTGCCCACGACCAAAATCTAATAAATTAGCAAAGATTCCCAAAGGAGTAAATCATGATAATCTAATTAAAATCAAAATAACTCCAATTGGGGAAAAAGTTACAACAATTAAATGCGGTCTGTTTAACATAAGATCGCTTTCCTCTAAAAGTCTGCTAGTTAATGATTTGATTTATGATAATCACATTGACTTGTTTTGCCTTACAGAAACCTGGCTGCAGCAAGAGGATTATGTGAGCATAAATGAGGCAACTCCTTCAAGCTATTTAAATTTTCACATACCCAGAAGTTCTGGGCGAGGAGGAGGAGTAGCAACAATCTTCCAGTCTGACTTACTGATTACTCCCAAAACAGTTAATACCTACAACTCTTTTGAACATTTAACCCTTAATTTCCCTCATCCAAATTTCAAGGCAAGAAAACCTCTTCTTTTTATAACTTTGTATCGTCCGCCAGGTCCTTACTCTGAATTTCTAGATGAGTTTTCAGAGTTCCTTTCTGATTTGGTATTAAATACTGACAGGGTCATCATAGTGGGAGATTTTAACATCCATGCTGACATTGAAGGCGAAAGCTTAAGAGCAGCCTTTAATGCTATCTTAGACACTATTGGCTTTGTTCAAAATGTGAATAGTCCCACACATTCTCATCTTCATACTTTGGATCTTGTGCTGACATACGGCATAGAATGTGAAGAAATAACAGTATTTCCTCACAACCCTGTCCTCTCTGACCACTTTCTAATAACCTTCAGGATTACTTAAACAGAGTTCTCCTCCCCCAAAAGAAGGTTCAATTTTAGTAGATCTTTATCAGATAGTGCAGTTATAAATTTTAAAGAATCTGCTTCACTTTCTCTCTCCTCTGTGTCGCTGAGCAGTGCTGCAGAGTGCAAAAGCATAGCTTATTCCCCTTCACAGGTTGATGATTTTGTTGATGGGGTTGCTAGTTTTCTGCGTACTGCCTTAGACAACGCAGCTCCCTTGAAAATGAAAACCGTTGAAAATAGAAAGCTTGCTCCTTGGTTTAATGCAGAGCTGCGTACTTTGAAGCAAAATGCTAGGAAACTGGAGAGAAAATATCGCTCTACAGGCCTGCGGGAGTCCTTCCTAGTCTGGAAAAATGGTTTACTGCTGTATAAGAGGACCCTTTGTAAAGCAAGAGCAGCATACTTCTCCTCATTAATAGAGGAGAATAAGAATAATCCTAGATTTCTTTTTAATACAGTTGCCAAACTCACCCAGAGCCATAGCTCTGTTGAACCGTCCATTCCAACAGCTCTTAGCAGCAATGATTTTATGGGATTCTTTATAAATAAGATTGATCTTATTAAAAATAAGATCATAAGCACTCCTCTATCCGCGATTGTACCTGAGGTAGTCATGGAATCTGAACTGGGTTTAGACTGCTTTGATCCAGTTGAACTTTCTGAATTAGCAAAATTATTGTCTTCATCTAAGCCTTCAACTTGTATGTTAGATCCAGTTCCAACCAGGTTATTTAAGGAGGTATTCCCTTTGATCTCCTCCTCCATTTTAGATGTGATTAATCTATCTCTGTTACAGGGATATGTACCTAAAGCTTTTAAGGTTGCTGTAATTAAACCTCTGCTTAAGAAACCGTCTCTTGACCCAGATGACTTGGTTAATTATAGACCTATATCCAATCTTCCTTTCTTATCCAAAATTCTTGAGAAAGTAGTTGCCAAACAAGTTTGCAACCACTTACACCATAATGAACTTTTTGAAGAGTTTCAGTCTGGCTTTAGAGCTCATCATAGCACTGAAACAGCTCTGGTGAAAGTCACTAATGATATTTTCATGGCCTCAGATAATGGACTTGTATCTGTGCTCGTCCTGTTGGATCTTAGTTCTGCATTTGATACAGTTGACCATAATATTCTTTTAGAAAGACTTGAATATTTTGTTGGAATTAAAGGAACAGCACGAGACTGGTTTAAATCTTATCTATCTGATCGAATTCAGTTTGTTTATGTTAATGATAGATCTTCAACACGCTCAAAGGTTACCTGTGGAGTACCACAGGGATCAGTGCTAGGACCAATTCTCTTTACTTTATACATGCTCCCAATTGGTAGAGTTATTAGACAGCATGGGATTAATTTCCACTGTTATGCTGATGATACCCAGCTATATCTGTCTATAAATCCAGATGAAGCTAACCCATTACATAGATTACAGGCATGTCTTGAAGACATAAAAACCTGGATGACTCTTAACTTTCTGCTTCTGAATGCAGACAAAACAGAAGTTATAGTCTTTGGACCAGAGTCTCTGAAAAAGAAGCTGATTAGCCAGTCACTTCATTTGGATGGGATTAAACTGATTTCAGATAATAAAGTAATAAATCTTGGTGTTATTTTTGATCAGGACCTGTCATTTAAATCCCAGATCAAAGAGGTTTCTAGAATTTCCTTCTTTCATCTGAGGAACATTGCAAAAATTAGAAATCTCCTGTCCAGGGGTGATGCTGAGAAACTAGTCCATGCATTTGTTACTTCAAGGCTGGACTATTGTAATTCTTTACTATCAGGAAGTCCACAAACTGTAGTTAAAAGCCTTCAGCTGATCCAAAATGCTGCAGCCAGAGTTCTGATGAAAATTAAAAAGAGAGATCATATCTCTCCTATCCTGGCTTCTCTTCATTGGCTTCCTGTTAAATCAAGAATAGAATTTAAAATCCTCCTTCTCACATATAAAGCCTTAAATGGCCAAGCTCCATCTTATATCAGAGATCTGATTGTTCCTTATGTTCCTAACAGAGCACTTTGCTCTCAATCTGCAGGTTTACTAGTGGTTCCTAGAATTTCTAAAAGTAGAATGGGAGGCAGATCATTTAGTTATCAGGATCCTCTCCTGTGGAACCAACTACCAGTTTTAGTCCGTGAGGCAGACACCCTGTCTACTTTTAAGGCTAGGCTTAAAACTTTCCTTTTTGATAAAGCTTATAGTTAGGGTGGCTCAGGTTATCCTGAGCTGTCTTTAAAGTTATGCTGCTATAGGCTTAGACTTTTGGAGGACATAGGGACCCCCATTTCATCATTCTGCTTCATTCTCTCTCTCTGTTCTCCTATTCTGCAGAATCTGTTAGTTCAATCTCTAACGTTCTGCTCTCTCTGCTTTTCCTCAGAGTAGCTTTGCCTCGTCTGTTCCTGTTTGGCTGTGATGTCACCCAGGAAAGAACCACCAGCTGTGCTGCTTCCATCAACACCCTTGTTTGTAGATGTTGGAGATCGGCCTGTCTTCAGGTGTGGTCCTGTTTCTCTGGCCGTGGCTGGGTGGATGTGCTCTCTTCATCCTCTGGCATGGGAGCTGCCTTGGAGCTCGTCTGCCTGGCTGTGTGTTTCCTGGACGGGGCCGCCTTTTACAGCTGCTTTTTGTGTCTCTGCTTCTGTCTCCTTGAACCCCAGTCGGCCTCGGCAGATGGCCGCTCGCACTGAGCCTGGTTCTGCTGGAGGTTTCTTCCTGTTAAAAGGGAGTTTTTCCTCTCCACTGTCGCTACAAGCATGCTTAGTGTGAGGGATTGTATTTGAGTCAATGAGTCAATGCAATCAACTGGTTTTCCTTAGATAGAACACTTTGTATCAATTTGACTGTATGATCTGGTTGAACTGTAAAGTGCCTTGAGATGACATGTGTTGTGAATTTGGCGCTATATAAATAAACTGAATTGAATTGAATTATATATATATATATATAGATATATATATTTGGGTCAATAAAATAATTCTTTATTAAACTGTTAATAAAGAATTACTACATTGACATTTCACAGTAAATTGCTTATATTTTAGACTTTAGACTTTAGACAGATTTTATTTGTCATTTTGTTTACAAAAGTGTAAAAAACAACAAGAAATGTATTTACTCTACTTTCTATTATCTAACATTAAACACAATGTCAATGGCTCAGTTAGTCAACATCCTCAAGTCAATTCAAGGTAGCCAGACTACTGTTACTATGTGATACATCGCCATATGTGTGGATTTTTTTGGTTAGTTCATCCACTGACTGTGAAGTTACCTGTGGAATGTCTTCCTACAGCCATTAAACTGCTTGTTTTTGCAGCTAAATTCCACACAGGTAGGCATTTTTACCGTGTGTCTCCGTGGGAGTGGGGAGTACCAGCATGGCGGATGGTGGCCTCATTTTTTTCGGGCTATCAGCAATCCAGTTAATAAATAGAGATCAGTGAGCATACCATACAAAGAAGCCTGGATAATTTTGCTCCACTAATATGGGATTCTGAAATCTTGCCTTGTTGCATATTACCTTTGTTAAACAAAATTACTGCATCTGGCATCAAAGTAGACAGATGGATTTAATAAATTCAAAACCATCAGTCCTGTTCTGAAAACGAAGGGATTAGCAGGAGCCAGAGGGTCCAACAATTACAGGAACAAACACAGACATATTTCACAAAATCCATTATTAATGGTTTTCTATCATTTGATCAAACACATTATATTCAGTTATTTTATAAACTGATGGATGACTTTGATTCATTCAAGTTGTGTGTAGACTTAATATGCTTTTCTGTTTGTTTCTCTTAATTGTTGCTGTAAGATAAGGTGCTCTTCAGATCTTGGATATAAATCTGTTTTGTAGTTACAAGATATTGAGGTAAAAGTTACTGTTGTACAGTAGCTGAACATCAACTCCAAATATACAACCAGAGCTACAATAGATTAGTTTATAGCATAATTACCTATTTTTATTTAACAAACCTTTTTCTTTTTGAATCAATATCCATCCATCCATCCATCCATCCATCCCTGTGTCCATCCATCCATCCATCCATCCATCCATCCATCCATCCATCCATCCATCCATCCCTGTGTCCATCCATCCATCCATCCATCCATCCATCCATCCATCCATCCATCCATCCATCCATCCATCCATCCATCCATCCATCCCTGTGTCCATCCATCCATCCATCCCTGTGTCCATCCATCCATCCATCCATCCATCCATCCATCCATCCATCCATCCATCCATCCATCCATCCATCCATCCATCCATCCATCCAGTGCACCCACTTTACCAAACGATGTCAGAAAGCACCTAAGACCATGTCTTCTTAAAAACTTGAACTGGAAAAATGGATGTTTGAACCTTAAGTGACTTTGTCATACAAACAGGAAGCTTACAAGACAGAATTTTCATTAACTGCAGTGATGTTTTGGAGATTAGAGTTGCTTCAACACAGTCTGCTTTTGTCTTTGGTTTATTACTTAGATGTGCAGGAAGTTATCTGCTGTGAGAACATAATGGCTGCTTGGAACCAAACATCCACTTCATATCAAACGTCCTCTCGCTGAAGCCGACCAGCCAAAGTGCACACACATAAACACAGCAGCGTGTAGCAGTGGGGTCATTAAAGGTCATTAGTCATGCTGGCAGTGTCCTGTGCCACAGGGTCAGACTGCTAATTGTATTGGCCTTAAGATGAGACAGTACAAGACACAGGCCCACAGAGCACATACAGTAGCTCTATACAGCAGGACACAACGGCTAATATGATTGTACTAATGGCTGGAGCGAAAACATGAAAGATCCGTCAAAAGTTGGGACCACCAAGAGAGGGACACTGACAGGCAAAGAGAAAGAAAGAAAGAAAGAAAGAAAGAAAGAAAGAAAGAAAGAAAGAAAGAAAGAAAGAAAGAAAGAAAGAAAGAAAGAAAGAAAGAAAGAAAGAAAGAAAGAAAGAAAGAAAGAAAGAAAGCTGAAATCTAAAGCTATATGTATTCAGCTATTTTCTAATAATGTATATACTTTTTATAAATAACAGTTTTGTTGAAACTCGGAACAGAGGACCCAGTATTGAGGGCAAGACAGACAGTAAGATTACTCAAAAATGTTTATTTAAAAACGGATCAGCAGTAGTAGCAGCTAGGGCAGGACCCTCTGGAGGACAGAAACACAGGTCAGCGACCATGATAATCTGACTGAGGAAGATTAATGTGGTCACTAACCTGGTTCTACAGCTTGGTAAATGTCCAGAGAACGAGGTAGGATTCAGCCGGTTGGCTGCCAACAAGATGCGGTGGGTGCCGCCCAGAGTGTCCCAGATGCTGCAGCCCTTGAGAATGAAGAACGAGCAGCAGATTAGATCTGAGCAGACAAAGGAGGGAAGGCCAAGCCGGGGATGAAGCCATAAGACCAGAAGTCGAAAGAGGTTCCAGAGGGAAATCCAGGTCGGTGACAGATAGCAGTTCCAAGTTCTGCAAACAGGAAGAATCCAGCATGAGTCTAAAGATAGGCCAGGCACATCAGATGGAAACAGGTCAGGATCAGGTAATCAGAAACACTAAGGTAAGGGTAAAAACCCTCTCATCACTGGCTCGAGAATACTCTACTCACTGATGACAGGTTAGAGGACTGATTAAGTAGAAGCAGGGGTAGGTTGATCAGATGAACAGTAATGAGAAAACAGGTGAATGAAATGAGTAAACCAGCCTGTCTTTAGCAGAAAAATCATGACATTATTGTGATTTCTTCATCACTGTTTTTTATTCCTCCACCAAACAGTTTCTGCTGTATGTCTTATATAGTGCCCTTCATTAAAGCAGCGTCGGCCACACAGTGAAGATGTCATTGCTCACAGCAGGATTTATGCTGGATCTTCTGCCCAGCTGTTGGGTGCTGCCAGGATTGCTTCTTACATGGTACCAGTTAGTTGCAATGTTCAGGCAGGTACAGTACAGGTCAAGGTCTCAAATGAGTGTGTGAGTGTATGTATTTAGACAGAAGTAATCATAATGAAGTGATGATAAAAAAAATACAGTATATTTCATTGCATGTGCATGGTTTGAACATGGCTGTAGATGTGTATTTATCTTGCATAGTGTTAAAGTATATAAATGTTCAATAATATTCTTAAGGGCTTTATCATTGCTTAACAAGCTAAAATCATCATGCCAGACTAGAGATCTGAGGAGTGACTGTTTATCTAAATACGTTACCTAAAACCCAAGATCATTCTCAATATGCATCTTAGTCAACAGGGTTTAAGGAGGTGATTTTCCACCCTTTCCTGTCAAAACAACCTTAGCTTTTCTATGAAGGCAGACCAGATTAAACTACTATGATGAGGGATAGCAGAAAGCAAGAGTTTAGAAGTTGAACTAAGAAATAATAGTGATAGAAGTTGAACTGAAAGGATAATAGTGATATGATTAATCAAAATGACGAAAAAGGGTCCCTATGTCCTCCAGCAGTCTAAGCCTATAGCAGCATAACTATAGAGATAGCTCAGGATAACCTGAACCACTCAAAGTATAAGCTTAATCAAAAAGGAACATTTAAACCCTACGTTTCAACCCTAAGTAGACAGGGTGTCTGCCTCAAGGACTAAAACTGGTAGTTGGTTCCACAGGAGAGGAGCCTGATAACTAAAAGATCTGCCTCCCATTCTACTTTTAGAAGTTCTAGGAACCACTAGTAAACCTGCAGATTGAGAGCGAAGTGCTCTGTTAGGAACATAAGGAACAATCAGATCTCTGATGTAAGATGGAGCTTGGCCATTTAAGGCTTTATATGTGAGAAGGAGGATTTTAAATTCGATTCTGGATTTAACAGGAAGCCAATGAAGAGAAGCTAGAATAAGAGAGATATAATGTTTCTCTTGATCCTTCCCAGAACCAGTCTGGCTACTTATTAGAAACTGAAAATGTTTGAACATTAACCCAATGAATCCAGGACCATGCTATGTCGTCCTCTCTACATTGAACATTTGTTTTAATTTTCTTCTTTTTTAATATTTTACTAAAGAGTTTTATTCAAGCATTATTATTTTTCTAATTACAAATGCACTCTGCTTCATGTGTGCTAGCCAAGGACAGAGAAGAAGGAAAGAGCTGTGTTACGTTGCTGCGGTGGACTGTAGCCATAAATCAATGTCAGGCTGTTTATTGAAAAGATTGCTTCTGGAACCAGAATTATAAACACTGCTTTAACCACAAGGAAATAAATTTGTTTTACAAACATTTTTAAACAAACATTAGAGTAGACAGATTTTACCTTGAGTAAAACCATCAAGCACTAATGACAATATTTGTAGCTATACGTTAGAAAAAGATCATATTTGATCTGTTTTTATAAATGCTTCCCTCCTTCAGAGATAGGCCCAAATATGCACTGTATAAAAAACAATTGCAGATAAACTCATTTAGTTTATAAAATCTGAACTATCAGGAGATCATCACCACCTAAACAAAATCAGCACGCAAAGTATTAAAGTTTATATATGACCTTACCTGGAAGTCTTATCTGTCACCAAGTGTGACCTACTAAGATGGCACATAGTCTTATTTGGCCCTACCCAGCTACTGTATGGCTTGTTGAAGTCCATGCATTCATCTTCTGCAGGTATAAAATGGGAGATAAACAAACCACAGAGTCAGATAGAAGAAATTTAAGCTGCCCTTTAAGGTCCAATACCATCAGGGTCCTATAGGCATCATATAAGAGGAGAATTTGGCTGGACTTAGGTTAGTAAAGTGATTTTAATCAGTACAGGAAAAACTTATGGTAGATGGTTTGTTACACAGTCAGAAATGGAGAAAAGGTGTGGTGCAAAGTTACGGTAGATTCCAGCTAAGAGCAAAGACGGACAACAATTTACAGATTGGAAGAGAGGAGACGGCATGATGTGTAGGAATGGCAGCCAGGTGAGATGGATGAAGAGAGAGAGCTGTGGAAGATGAGAATAAGCAGGGACAGACTGAGGGGAACAATATTTAACAGGAATAATGATACAACTGTCATGATTTTACTAAGGTTTAGACCCAAATGCCGAAGACCAACCAGGGAGACCAGGAAAAAAGGTTTAACAGGTTTTATTGGAGAGATAATTCAGAGAGAAGTGTTGCTCTGAACACTGCTCAACCAGAACTGAAAAGTGAGGGGAAGACACAGCGGTTAGTTCAGGCTCAGTAGGAAATTTGACTCGTGAACTTGGAGAAGAGGATTTGGTTGCTGACTCATGTTTCCAGAGAAGTTTGATGTCTGATTTGGTGGAGGGCAGAACAGGGTTTATCCAGAATGCGGTTGTTCATAAGGGAACGGAGAAAACTGACTGTCACTCAGATTTCCTGCGGTACTTGAACTGGTCGTAGTGGAGATTAATCCCTTTCTCACTGCGAAGCTCAAACGATTTCTTGGAGAAAGTGGATCCAAACCTCCTGTTTGAACCCCAGCTCAGTTTGTAGCTCAGTTGATCCTTCCAGGGAGAGAAGGTCCGAAAAATCCAGTTAGCAGGATGACTTCCTGCGGAGAGGTAAAAGACAAACAATTTTAAAACTCAGGTTGACAAGAACTCAGTTTGACTCAGCTAAACTCGGCTTTGCTTGAGTACCCAAAAATGGTGAACACTCTGGCGTTGAGGTAGTGGCAGTCAGCAGCTTAAGAACACTCCGTTAACGACATAACCATTTGCAAGTGTGTGAGGAGGCGGACCAGAACCAGGCGCCTCCTGGTGGAGGAAGGGAGACAAACACAAAAAACAAACACACTGGGCCGGATTTATCAAGATCCAATTTTGCGTGCAGTAATTTGCGCTCGCAAACTGGAATTTTGCGCGAGGGGCTGAACCATGGTTTGCGGATGATTTAACAAGAGAGATTGCGTAACTGGTGGCAGGTGCAAAACTGTTGGAGACGCCCTATTTAAATGATGGTTTTGCACGTTTTGTGGTTTGCGGCAAAGTAGTTTGTAGTTTGTACAAACTAGTGTATTAAGAAATTTAAATCTTACAGTGACACCCCACCCCCTCCAAAAAAAAAAAATATATATATATATATATATATATATATATATATATATATATATATATATATATATATATATATATATATATATATTTATTTATTGATATATATATATATATATATGTGTATATATGTATATAAAACTTTGGCAACCTTTATTCCCTAAGGTGGTATGTGGCTGAATTTCTACTTCACTGCAGTAAAAAAAACAACAACAGGTGTTTTGTATTGGCCTGTAGAAAAATGCACATACCAAATGGCTCACAAGAAGTGACTGTGGATGAGATTACTGCGCGTACGCATCCCCGCAGCATTGGCATGTTGCTCCACAGGCGCAGGGGGGAGGTCTGGGTTCCCCGGTAGGGCGTCAGGGCGACATGGTATTTAGAACTTCGGACAGCACTTCTGAAAAACGAGATTGGGAGATCCCAGCTCTCGCTGCAACCGTACGCTGGAATGACCCAGATGCAAAAAAGTGTAATGTTGCAAGGAGTTTTGTGATATCTGGTGTTGCGTGGGTCCTCCTTGTGGCTGGCTCCAAATCCATTCGGAGTTCCCCCAACAGCTCCAAAATGCCAATGCTGGATAAACGAAATGTTTTGATGATCGTTTCCTCGTTCATTCCAAAAATATTCACACGGAGTGTAAAAATGCGTTCTCTGCGTCTCCTTGCTTCATTTTGATGTCTCCTTCTTGCGACAATAACCGCTGCCATGTGTGCGCAATTACGCATACAGACCATTTGCACCTTCTTTTGAAACATGTTAAATATAGAGTCAGATACCGTTAGCAAAATTGCTTTCAGGTTTGATAAATCACTTTGCGAGTGCTAAATTAATATATTTACATGTTCTCCTCCCACAAGACACACTTTTGCGTTTAAACGCCCCATATTGAATATTCATTGCAGAAAAAGTACTAAATGGATAAGAGGCGCTATTTAGCACGTTTTAAAGACCAAATCCTCTTAGCACGCTGTTGATAGATCAGTTTGTACATTTTTTAACGTGCGCAGTGAAATAGCTCACGTTTTTATACACGCACACTTTTGATAGATCTGGCCCACAGACAGGAGTCCTGACAACAACATAAAAATGAACGGATCAATTCATAAGAATTAAGGGATTAAAATGGGAACAATCAGAAATTAACAAGAGGAACAAACTGAAATGAATAAAGTGATTAAAATTAAATAGCACAAGTATTTTTTTTAAAAGGAAATCTTTTTTTAGACAGATCAGAGATTCCATGTTGTTCTTTTTTTAAATGGGGTTACCTTTATTGGTTTAGTGGATGGTTTAAGCAGAAAAACTAGAAATTGTTTTAAATACAACTTAAAGATTTATAGTTTAAAGTTCACTGCAAATTGAAATCTAACTAAGTCATTTTTTTCTTGCAATAGGTGCATTTTTTCTTGAATTGAGCAAGTAAGTGAGACACTATGCCAATGGAACACGACAATTTACATTTAAAATAAGAAAAAAAATGCTTATCTTTTTTCATGTGCATATTATCTAATTATCTTATTTTAAGAGTAAAAGTACTCATTCCATTGACAAAGTATTTTAATAACCTACTCAAATTAATGGTAAACACACTTAATCTTAATCATTTTTGCTCATTTGTAGATCGTTTTTGCTGTGTTCAAATAAAAAGGAGTGCATCTAGAGGGGTTTAAGCATTGTGATAGTAGATTATCCTCTCTTTTCTAAATGTGGCTGGTCTAAATAACGATAAAAAAGTAATAGTAATAAAATTCTAGAGAATATTACATTCAAAATGGCCCTTCCCAGTCAAAAGCCAGCCGAATGGCAGCCCACTTCCCTGCAACTCCCAGCAAATCCCCTCCAGCTTCCAGCCACTGGCCTTCTCCTGGGCATGCATATTTTTTTTACTCTGACTCCACCCTTTCACTAAATTACAGGGTCTGATCAGGAAATTATGCTTCTCTTTAGATCTTAATGTCCACAAATCATGACAGAAATAATATTTCAGTACAAAGATTTATGTTTAAAAGGAATTGTAGGGGACCAGCAAAGGACCAGTCAAGGACCAGCCAAGGGCCATCAAGGGCCAACCAAGGACCAGCCAAGGGCCAGCCAAGGACCAGCCAAGGAGCAGCTTAAGGCCAGCCAAGGACCACCCAAGGACCCGCCAAGGACCAGCCAAGGGCCAGCCTAAGTCCAGCCAAGGACCAGCCAAGGACCCGCCAAGGGCAAGCCAAGGGCCAGCCAAGCACCAGCCAAGGAAAGTGAGGAAATTTTGAATGGCTACTACTGTTCAACACACTCATTGATGATCCATCAATAAGTATTTAGTTACCAAGGAAGTAAAGCCAGAAGAAACAGCAAGGATGAATAGTAAAAAACTCTGAACCTTCCCTTATTTATTCTCTGCCTTTAAAGATTCCTGTTTTATAATAGCTAATGACAAACTGACCTTTTTTATATTCTTTAGTTCGACTGGTGTTTACATTAACATAAAGGGTCCTAACATACATACAGAACAATAATCACCTTGTTTAAAACAAAAGTCAGCTAAAAAAAATGAGATGAATGAGCATAAATAAAAACGAAAGCGGGTATTTAACTTTTATGTTGACTTCATTTGTTTTATCTATATTTAATCTAGTTCTGTTTGTATTTTTGACACAGGGATTCATAAAGAGTTCAGCCTTATTACATATTGTCATGAGGTTCTGAGTACCAGGACATCGGTATAATGGACCTAAACTTTCCTTAAAACTGTTATGATTAAACATGATGGACTGCAGCTTTACTTGGACTAATTTTCCAGAGCTAAATGATAAATTTCTAACACTTTCCATGATTAACAATAACTTGTCAAAAACCTTTGAATTGATGTCAAGCTCTTGAGCCTGCTGTCGTGTTTCATGGAGAAATTCTGTGTAAAAGTGACAGCTTTAAGAACTTGAAAGCATGAGGTTCAGGAATCAAATGAGCAGGTTTATGCAGCTGGAGCTGCTGACTTGTGTTTGTATCAGACTGGATCTGCTTAATCCGCAGGGTCAGAGGAGTTTGGAGTCTGCTACAGAGAAGAGACGGGTTACAGACACCAGAGGCCATCAGCTGGTAGAGGCCTGTATGATAACAATGAGTAACAATGGCATAGTTTCACAGTATTAACCCAGATATATAAAAAAAAAAGTAGCAATATTTTGTCACTGCTTTTATAGTCATAGGGAAGTCATATTTAAATGTAAAATCATACTCTTTATCAGAAATTTAGAAAGTTTCAGTGTTTTTTGTTATCTTCTGCAGGCCAGTTATTTATACGTCAGCCTGAACACCTAAATTCAGCCAATCATATTTCAACTCTCATCTGTCAATCAAATTTTTTAGGTCATAGCATCTTGATTCATATGTCGCAGCTAATATACGCAAAGGTTGAAATAAGAAATAAGAATAATTTCCTTTCCCATTGAGTTCCGTCCCAGTGTTCACGGGGATGGACGTCTGTGTCTTCGGCAGGCGTAGAGCTAACAGAACTGGCAGCGTTGCGAGGCAAGGGCTCAAACATGTACGGCTGGAAGCCTTCTACACCAAACCAAGCTTCTGCCGCCCTGGCGTCCTCTTCCACAACATCTTCGTCCCGCTTTCCTCCTCTAAATAAAAAATGGATGACGGAGGAAACTCATCCACGACCTCCGACACTAAACTCTCCTCCTCTTGCATGTTTCCTCTGTCCATAGCGTTCCTTGACAGCGTCGTTTCTAAGTCACCAATTTAGTGCTACTTGGTCCCAATGGAATTTCCCCGTCTCATGTGACAGTCAAGCAGAGCAGGTCGACGCAGACGCCTCAAAGAAGTATCTGGTCTAAGAAGAAACAAAGTATCTCAAACTGTATCACACAGCTCAGTGAAGTATTGCATTAACACGCTGATAATATAATTTGCCAAAGGGTTGCTAACAAAGCTGTTGCCTCAAAAAGTGATGCTGAGGACGTCTGTCAAAGGGGACGGAAGTCCAGAAACTACATCCTGTGATGGATCATTGAAAGAAACATTCAAGCAATGAGGATTCAGGGAAAAAAAAGACAGAAGTAATTTACTGCAATATTCCAAGATAAATTTCTTCAAAAGCAGATGAGATGAAAAAGTAGAGTTCACTAGTTATTAATGGTTAGGAAAATGAAATAAATATCGATCTGCATGACTAATGCTGATATAATTCTTAACAATCTGATGATGGATGGATGGATGGATGGATGGATGGATGGATGGATGGATGGATGGATGGATGGATGGATCGGTGATGGATGGATGGTTGTTGATGGATGGTTGGATGGATGGTTGTTGATGGATGGATGGATGGTTGTTGATGGATGGTTGGATGGATGGTTGTTGATGGATGGATGGATGGTTGCTGATGGATCGCTGATGGATGGATGGATGGTTGCTGATGGATGGATGGATGGTTGCTGATGGATCGGTGATGGATGGATGGATGGTTGTTGATGGATGGATGGATGGTTGTTGATGGATGGATGGAGGGTTGGATGGATGGTTGCTGATGGATGGATGGATGGTTGCTGATGGATGGATGGATGGTTGCTGATGGTTCGCTGATGGATGGATGGTTGCTGATGGATGGATGGATGGATGGATGGATGGTTGATGATGGTTGGATGGATGGATGATGGATGGATGGATGGTTGATGATGGTTGGATGGATGGATGATGGATGGATGGATGGTTGCTGATGGATGGATGGATGGTTGCTGATGGTTCGCTGATGGATGGATGGTTGCTGATGGATGGATGGATGGTTGATGATGGTTGGATGGATGGATGATGGATGGATGGATGGTTGATGATGGTTGGATGGATGGATGATGGATGGATGGATGGTTGATGATGGTTGGATGGATGATTGATGGATGGTTGTTAGATGATGGATGGATCGATGTTTGGTAGATGATGGATGGATGGATGGATGGATGGATGGTTGATGATGGATGGATGGATGGATGATGATGGATGGATGGATGGATGGTTGATGATGGTTGGATGGATGATTGATGGATGGTTGTTAGATGATGGATGGATCGATGTTTGGTAGATGATGGATGGATGGATGGATGGATGGTTGATGATGGATGGATGGATGGATGGATGGTTGATGATGGATGGATGGATGGATGATGGGTTGATGATGGATGGATGTATCTCGACAATAGGAAAGCATTAAAATAACATATAGCATTGCCATTTGTGTTTGTGCTCCTTTTAAGCAAAATATCAACACCTAACCAAAGCTGTTTGGTTAGGTGGCTTGTCTGTAGCTGCAGCACCCACCTTTGTAGAGTCCACTTCAACTTTAATAACAAAGTTACAGCCTTAATGTGGTTGACTGGCTGAAGGATGTAACAACACAACTATAATGTTGTTTTTCTGAGCTACAGAGATGTGTGTCGATTTATTCAGTTCAATTTAATTCAGTTTGGTTTTATTATATAGCTCCAATTCACAGCAAACATATCACATCATTTAACACAGACAATAAAGTCAGTTCCTCTCTAAGGAAAACCAGTTGATCGTATCGACTCATTGACTCGAAGGCAATACCTCATACCAAACATGCTTGTAGCAACAGTAGAGAGGAAAAACTCCCTTTTAACAGAAAGAAACCTCCAGCAGAACCAGGCTCAGTGTGAGTGGCCATCTGCTGAGGCCGACTGGGTCCAAGGAGACAGAAGCAGACATAGAGGAGGATCGTAGAAGCACAATAATCATGGATGGCTCTGTTTAGAAAATAACAGTTCAGCAGACTAGTTCTGAGCTGGTTTTAGTGTCAAAAGGATGAAGAGTAGAACCAGTTAGACACAGTAAAAGCTGAGCACAAAGATATGCCTAGGAGAGAAACGGGACCAAACACTGAATGTTGCTACGTAAGGTAAGGTGTTGATGACAGCAGCACAGCTGATATTTCTCTCCAGGATGGAGTCACAGCCAAGAAGGGACAGACCAGATGAGAAAAAACAGAGAAATTATCTCCTGTATGAAAGCCCCTCAAAAGACTTGATGTGTGTATTACAGAATATTTCACTAGCAGGCTAACAAAGGACCCAACCGACTCCCATTCCTACGGGGCGGACCCGTTCGTCCGTTTAAATTTGCATGTTTCTCTAAACCAAAAAGAGGCTTTGTTTTGTTCCACTCTATAAAGCCTCAAACTCAACTAATTCTGACATTTTGAATTGTAAAAAGCTTCCTGGATGGGAAGAGAAACATCTTCAAACTTGGAAACAAAGTCAAGTTGATTGTTTTTTAATTTTTTTTTTTTTAAATAGAAATTTTCAAACTTTTGGGACAATATGGTCTGATAAATAGTACATTTATATCCATGTTTAAGCCAGAATGATTTGACATTTAAATATGACTTCCCTACGACTTTAAGTAGATTTATACAGTGGTGACTAAGGCAGAATGTGGAGCACTTAGTTGAAGCATTAATGTTGTTTAATGTTGTTTTTTTTTTTGCAGAATATTACATACTATACATCCTATTTTGAAAAATGACTGTCATTTTCATGTACTTAACAGTTCTGCACCATCCCTTGTTGATCCCAATAAAACAGACAAAAAATAGAAAACTAGAAAACAGATGTCTTAGAAATATACTATCTCAGTTATTACTGTTCAGCATTAGCAGGTATTAGCATGATCAACAATGCATGGTTAGATTATCTATGAGCTCTAAACAAATAACACCTGATTTCTTTTTTTTTTTTAGTTCCACTTTATCCTCTTACATTTTATTTATTTAGTTTACTTTCAGACGTTTTTGTGATAAGATGAGTTTTCCATTTATTATAACTAGCTCTGTGGGAAATAGGCCCTTTGCCAGATCCTGTGACTATTACTCTCCAACGTATCCACACATAAATATGCTCATGCTCCTCTATCTGTGGCACTGCTTTAAAAATGTCTTCCTGTGGTTTGGGAGGAATGTAAACAGAAGGAGAGGAGAGGTGCAGCAACAGAGAGAGGCAGAGAGCAGAGCAACAAGGTGCTCAAAACGTCCTATTAGCTCCCTTGCTTTAAAACCGTGTTATTGTATTGCGGTTGTTTTACTAAATAGGCTAATTTTTTTTCATGAAGTGATTTATCAATTGGAATTTAAATTTAGTCAAATGACAAATAATAATAAACACTTTACACTCTAGTTGAGGCCTTTCTACACAGCCTTAATCTTGACCGATTATTATAGAATTAGAGTCCATCCATCTTTTTCTGCTTGCATATTATTTATCAGGGTGAGGATGTCTGTATCATCACCATCATATCTCAGAATACAGTGTAAGTGCTATCAATTTACATTATAGATGAATGTTTATCAAAAATCTCACAATGTCACAAAGTTTTTGCTATCCTAGGGTGAGAATCTTAACCCTACTTTATTTCTTCTTGTTTTAATAAAAGGACTTGTGTTATGATAAAAGATCCTCTGAGAGGAGATACGGTCAGAATTTAGATTATATCAGCAGTTCTGCTCTAAAGTCAGATGTTTATGTTTCAATTTTGCTTCAGAGAAGAAACTTTTGTCAAAGTCACTTTATGTACGTTTTAGTAAGTTACAATAATGATATAAAATATTTGCATAAAAAGGTTTTAATTGAGAGCTGCACAGTGGAGCAGTGGGTAGCACTGTTCAATTCCTGGCCTGGGGTCTTTCTGCATGGAGTTTTCATGCTCTCCCTGAGCATGCATGGGTACTCTGGCTTTCTCCTACAGTCCAAAAACATTCAGTTCAGTTTATTTACATAGCGCCAATTCACAACACGTCATCTCAAGGCACTTTACAGTTTACAAGATCAGATACAGTCAGATTGATTTAAAGTTTTCTCTCTAAGGAAAACCAGTTGATTGCATCAACTCATTGATTCAAAGGCAATCCCTCACACTAACCATGCTTGTAGCGACAGTGGAGAGGAAAAACTTCCTTTGAACAGGAAGGACCCTCCAGCAGAACCAGACTCAGTGTGAGCGGCCATCTGCTGAGGCCGACTGGGGTTCAAAGAGACAGAAGCAGACATAGAAAAAGCAACTGTAAAAGGCGGCCTGTCCAGGAAACACACAGTTAGGCAGACGAGCTCCGAGCCAGCTCCCATGTCAGAGGATGAAGAGAGCACATCCAGTTAGTCAGAGTCAGAGAAACAGGACTACACTGAAAAATCTCCAACATCTATAAACAAGGGTGTTGATGGAAGCAGCACAGCTGATATTTCTCTCCAGGATGGACTCACAGCTAAAGAACCTAATTAGCTTCACCAAATTCAGCTCTTCTATGTCATTTCATGGATGACCTGAAACATCAATGTTAGGTTAATTGGCTTCTCTAAATTCTCCTTAGGTGTGAGTGTCTGAGTGAATGGTTGTTTGTCTCTGCGTTGCCCTGCGATGGACTGGTGACCTGTCCACAGTGGACTCCGCCTCTCCCCTGTAGAAAGCTGGAGATAGACACCAGCACCCCTCGCCACCCCAACTGGGATAAAGCGTGACGGAAAATGGATGGATGGTTTTAGTTGAAGGCTGAAAATAAACCTCCTCTGCATTGCTCCTAATTTGGACTTTGACTGCTTTGGTATACTGCATAATGATACCAGTAAAATTGTGAGGGCTAGGTGCTGGACCCAAAATGCAGACAGCCAGGCTAGGAGAAAGGTGCAAAGTTTATTCTCTGGTTCACAGGCTGACAGTGAAGGAAGGTGTCTCTGGAAGCAGGGGCAGTTGGAGGTGGCAGGCAAGCTCTCTGCAGCAGTTGGAGTTGAGGGAGGTGGGTGGTGTGGCTTGGTAGCTGGATACAGATCTGGAGCTGGATCCTGGGTAGACAGAGCACAGGTAAGATTAATTCTTTCTATTTCAAAAATCAGAAGAGATCTTTTCCACAAGGGAGAGAAGTTGGCACATCTACCAACAAACGGTGACCATCAGGCAGTGAGCACACAGGTAGCCAGGCTTCAAATACTGCTCCAGAAGAAGATTAGTCTCAGCTGTGTGCAGCCAGCAACTCCCAAGCCACACCTATCAGAGAGAGAGAGAGGGGGGGAGAGGGGACTACCTAAACTGCACATAAACAGGCTCAGACACCACAAAAATACTGAAAATTACACAAATTACACTCAGTGGGAGTCTATTAAGCTGAGAACTGCCTAGTTTTGGTTTAGGTTTGAGAGTTATTAACTATTTATAGGACACTCAGTGAAATAATTTTAAAATCCAAATTTCAAGACATTTGTGTTATTGGAATCCAGGACAAGACCATACACTGCAAAAATGATCTAGAAATAAGTAAAAATTTATTTATTAAATGAAATTAGGTGTATTTACCATTAATTTGAGTAGGTTAATAAGATGATTTGCCAAAGGAATGTGATTTTAAATAAGATAATAACTTGAAATAAGCAAAGCAATTGTTTTTTTTAAATTAAATGTTAAATGTAACTTGTCTTGTTCCATTGGCAAAGTGTCTCACTTTCCTCCTCAAATCAAGGTAAGATGCACTTATTTTAGGAAAAAAGACTTATTTAAAAAAATTAACATTTTCTGCCTTTGTAACATTAAAAAATTTCTGTCAATGTAATAACAAGAAACAAAACTTGACCGAATATATTAAGAAAAACAACAAAAGTGATTCTATAAGAAATTCGTGAAAAACACTCAGAGTGAGGAAAAACATTTTCATTGGTACAACATCACCTTAGAGGCATTAATGCTGATATTGGCACTGACATTTTTTAGTTAAAAACTAAATATCATTGTTAACTAGGCTTATTAACTTTTTAACTTTTCAATTAGCTTTTTACCTTTTTTCGACTTATCTTTTTTCAGCTTAATTTCCAGTAGGTAATATATCATTCAAAGGCTCATCTGATTGGTCAAATGTCAAAATAAGATGTACAACCATGTAGCAGGATCTTTGCTGAATGG
Organism: Cyprinodon diabolis; assembly: GCA_030533445.1. NCBI lineage: Eukaryota > Metazoa > Chordata > Actinopteri > Cyprinodontiformes > Cyprinodontidae > Cyprinodon > Cyprinodon diabolis. Next base: position 51,020,546 of record CM060066.1, on the reverse strand, counting down.
CTGGATATAGTTCTGGTGCTTCTAGACTCCATTTGTAAGGGGGGTGCAAGTGTTTAAAAATACTAACTTGCCCTATAAAGGGTTAAGAACAAGTTCATGGAAATATGTGAACTTTGTAATAATCATAGATCTGAGTGGAAATGATATAACTGAGATTAATCTTTCTGATGTTTAAGCACAGTCTGAATTATTAGATGTTTAATTTTCCTGTTCTAATGCCAAGGACCTACTAAAAAAGTAAAAATTACTCATCCTACAGAATAAGAGGAATCAGAATTTCTTTGAAAAATACCACTAAGAAACTCTATGGCTATATATTTTTTGTTAATTATTGGCCCACCAGCTGTATGTCATTATCTTTCATCTTAAAAATGACTTCCTAAACCGATTTAGGGATGGCACCTGCTGAAGTAGCTTTATCTGATCTCACTGGGTGAGTCAGCTGTCTTTTATAAACATGGAGGGTTTCAGTAATTGCATTATAAACATTAGCAGATAACCAGTGGTGTCTATTCCTTTAAAGGAGTCATAAACAACCCTTCTGTAGTAATCTTTAAATTCACGTTGAATAATTTATTTGAGAAATGAAAATAAAATGGAGCTCTTTCTGACCCCTTTTCAAACCCTTTGTTTCTTGCATGGTACTCATGGGAATTTGGCTTGTGTATTCATTTTCATGTGGATGCAGCATTAGCAACATTAACAGCCATGCTTTGCTTACCATGTTTCCTGGTCTCTCACACTATAGGTAAAATGTTACAGTGTTTGCTTGCTGATACGTGGAATCATGGTGATAGCAAGACAGGCTGATGTTAGCAACCTTCCACCAGTGACATAAATTAAGGAAGAGGACCAAGATTGAACCCTTGTGTGCTTTTATGATTCGAACAAAGAGCCTAAAATGGAAAAAAATGTTTCAGGTGTATATATATACAAGAAGCAGAGGAAAGCCATTGTGGTTGACATAACAATACCAAGTGACTGCAACATCAGGAAAAAGGAACATAAGAAACTAGAGAAATACCAGGGGCTCAGAGAAGGGCTGGAGAAAACCTGGAAGGTCAAGGTAACAGTGGTACCAGTGGAGTGGTACCAATGGGGCCCTCGAGGTAGTGATCCCCAAACTGGAGGAGTAACAGCAGATCCCTGGAAATACATCAGACATCTCGGTCCAGAAGAGTGCAGTTCTACGAGCAGCAAAGATACCGCACAGAACCCTCAAGCTCCCAGGCCTCTGGTAGACGACCCCAGCTTGGAGGAAAAAAAGGGTGAGACTGCCTGCGGTGGGTGATCTCTGTATATATATATATTATTTTTTTTATAATAAAACAGAAAAATGTGCATCAGTTTACATCAAATTTATATTATTTCTGGTTAAAGTTCCCCCCCCCCCTTTTTTTCATTTGAAAACAGCATTTACTTCAGCTCTTCTATGTCTGATATCTACATTTCATGAACGACCTGAAACACAAACGTGGAAAAACCCAGAAGACATCCATAAATGAAGGAATCATTTTTCATACATGTGTACTGTTGACCCAAAGCGGTGTACATCTGGGTCCCTTAGAAACCATGGAAACAAACAATCCCATGAATCTGAACTTGGAACAAGGTAAACTTGTTGCTGTTACGATGTGAGATCACCTGAGTGCTGCATGGCTCCTCTTTACCTCATTATATACCAACCCAAGAAGTGTTAAATATGTCTTTCTGGCTGCCCATATGGCAGCATTTATGGTCTCCAACACTAAACAAGACAATTTTATATGAGCATGTGTGTAACTGTTTGTATGTCCTAATAGATGGGAAGAGTGGACTAGCCAATGGTAACTGGAATCTGAGTTTGGACTACATCTTAATAAGGACCTCATTAGCTCCACACAGTTCTGATGTGATTCATTAATCATGCTGCAGAGACCTTTCTCTGTGATGGATGTTTTCATGCTTTACTAGTTTCTGTCTGATTTTTGCTTTTGGGAAACACAGATAATATTTCTTCTTAGTAGAAATAATAAATGGAAAACTTTGCATCGTCTCAAGCTCATTGAAAAATGTCCCATTAGTCATTAGTTTGTCTGTGTGCATGGCACACGATGTAGTAACAGCACAGCCGGCTGACAGTGTGTGATGATTAAATATGTGTTTATTATTTCACAAGCGAGTTCAGAACATCTACGTCTTTGGTTCTAAAGTCAAACTAAATCTAAAGTCAAACTGAGGCTTTAACTCTGAAGAAAGATTGTCCTAAAAATAGGAAATAAATGAAAACCTGCACCATTTAAAATTAGGTATATATATATATAACAAAAACAAACAAAAATATATATATATATTTATTTATTTATTTTTTAAGCAAATGTCCCACTAAAGATGCATTTTCAGTGGGATGTTTGTGAAGTCATTCTTTTTTTCAGTTTCTGGGTTTATTGCAAAATACAAACTGGAAGATCCCCTGAAGAAAACAGAGCTTTAAAAATGTCTGTCAGTTGTACTTAAAGACAGTAATCTAAAACAGACAACATCTAAAAGCAGCAAACTCTGCTCTCCAGAGCAAGTAGATTGGTAACCCCTTCTCCTATTATTTAATTCAAATGAAAAAGGAGAACAGGTAAGCAGATCATGGCTTGTCTACAGGGAAAAGAAAAACTGCTATCCACTTTTACTGACGCCTTTTTGGAAACACAGGAAGGAACAATCAGCAAAGTGAGAATGGGTTTAGTGATTGGGGGAAAAAAAATCTTTAATTCCTTTGGAGACAGCACGAAAATCAGCTGCAAAAATTACCAATATGAAAAGAAAAAGGAACAAAATAAAACAGAGAGGAAAGGTAGAACAAATAATGTATGTTTATAGCATCATTCTATTAGAATTTCTGTATCTGTATATCAGTCTTCTCAATTCAGAGGGTCTTCATGCCTGTCTTTGCCTAGGGCCCCAAATTTCCTAAATCCGCCCCTGTCTATGGCTGTAGATAATCTCAGGATTAACAGCCTATTATTACTGGTGGCAGTTTTCATAATCTCCTCAGACAATAATCTTGTTCTTGTCCAGTCATATGTATCACTAGCACCGGTGGAAGGATATTAATGTGGAAGACATGATCTTCTGTCTCTAATGTTTGTTTTTAATTCAAGTGTCTAAGGGTGATTGATGAAAGGGGGCGGGGTTTCTATTCTAGAGTGAAGGAGCTTGAGATCGAGTTGCACCATTGTTCGATGATTTTACTTCACACCAGCTCCTTCTGTCCCAGAGTTTATAGGTGTGGGCATCTGGCCGTTCCCTCAGCCTTCTGACAGCCGTTAGTTTTCAGTGTCTTCTCTGGTGGAACCAGATCTCAGTTTGGTTAGAAGAGGGCCACTGTCTTCCTACTTTAAGGAATAGGACCACTCCTTACTTAGTTGCCATTGGTCCAGTCCTCTGAAGTCCCACCCATGAGCCCCCAACTCTCTTACTTTCTATTTGTTTCTGTTGCAGTCCTAACTCTTCATCTATGCTGAACATCATGTTACTTTTAAAGGAAAAACTACCAAACCGAAAATGCATGACCTGAAGTTAAGGCAATCTTGCAAAGAAGCCTTTTTCTTTAACTCTTCACATCAGATTTTGGATCCTAACAGAAACCCTTCAATGCCGCCCCTGTTAATGTCCCATAAGAACCTCTATAGAGCATCCTCTGTGAAGTTTGGACTGGCTGTTGGCTGCTCTGTAAACTACCCAATGCTCCCATGCCACCTGTAGACATCCTACTGGCTACTCAGGAATCATTCATCCTTCATCACTACCACAGATCTACAGTTTAGTCCAAAATATGTTCATAACTGTGGCTTAGGCTTGAATTATTCCTTTATTTTAACAACATGTACCTACTTGGTGAAAATTGATTCATATTTTAGAGGAGCTCAGACAGTGTTAAGTATAAAAAAATAAAACATGCAGAAAACTTTGCGCAGCAATTATAAGATATATCTGATTGCTGTAAAACCAGTAAACAGTGTGCTATTATTGAGAAAGGTTAGAATCCTTTTAATTAACCCATCAAAATGTGCATAAAGATTGTATTTTTAAGGAATTTCCTGTTTAAACGTTTTATTTTATTTATTTACTTTTTAAAAGTATTATGTCTGACAGATCCTGTTTCTAATTTCCTGGATGAAACTGATCAAAATGATTACTTATAAATATTTTAAAATTTAACATTAGCAGATCTATGGGTTTTTACAGTGTGACAGAGCGGGCAAAAGGTCTTGGCAGGGCAGCAATGCTTGACCTCTTCAAAAATCTCATATAAGTCAGCAAATCATCCAAAAAAACATTGAAAACCTTTTCTCTTCCAAGAACTCAACTGGATAAAACAAATGCTCCACACAATAGATAAATATATAAATAGAGAAGACAAAATGAGAAAGAACTTTAATCACTATGTAAGACTAATTTCAACCGTCACTTTTAGGAGAACTTAAAGGTATAGAGGACGATCTTTGATTTCCGAGTGGTTCATCTAAATCAGTGGTCCTCCTAACTGTCAATCATTCTGGTGATATGTTAACGTAAGGCCGTCCTACATCTTTGTCCTGTTAGCTATCTTTTTCTGCGCACCTTCAGGCGTATATCTGTGGTGAGCCATGGTTTCAGACATTGAAGCTCACCTTTCTCACCCCGGTTCTTTGAAAATGGCCGAGGGTCGTAAGACAAAAAGTGTCTATGAAGTTTATGAGAAGAAAAGAAAGGCCTCAGAAGAGGCAGACATATTCCAGAATGCTTTGCACGGAGAGCTTTCCTCACAAAGCATTATGGGATTTGCTGTCACAGCGGCCCGCTGTCGCCATAGGCTGTTTCTAACTGACAGTGGTGACTAATAACAAAGATGGCGCAGGCACCGCGCGATGGAGGAGGAGTTACGTGACCAACGGGGAACAAAAAGTAGTGATCATCTGTTTGAACGGTCAGTTAACTTAGTTCACTATAAAGTTCACTATATAGTCCACCATATAGGGATTTAGGGGTTCGGACACAGTAAGCTTGCATGAGCTGTGAGAACAGCAACTTTTAAACAGAGTGTGCACGAGGAGAAATTGACTCGTGCACACTCTCACACACGTTTAAAAGGCGTTCCCTCTCGGGAGCGAGGACAGGGTTGTGCATGTGCTTTTTTTTTTAAGTGTAGAGGGCGGGTCTTTTAAGAAATTTATGAAAATCCTCCACAATAACTTTAAGCCAAAGTTATTGCATTGAGCAGCAAAACCTCTCACCCAGAGATCCACGTCTATTACTTCTAACTCCCTCATCTGTCATGGATGAGTACACGTCTTTTACTTGCTTTCTATCTACATTTACATATCGATTGCAAATAATGTTCATTTGAATCTGTCTGTCTGTCCATCTATACCTTTTTCCTCTGCTATTCTGTGAAGTTTGTGGCTGAGATCAGAGCAAAGGGCACCGAGGGGGAAAGGTTTCAGTGTGTTTGTTTCAGACAGAGAGAGAGAGAGGGAGAGAGAGAGAGATGGGGAGTCTGACCGACTGACCTACAGTCTAATTATGTATCATTATCAGGAGACACAAACTGATCTAAATTACTGCAACAGCTCCCATTCACATAGATGGATTACAAAGAGCAGGCCAACACACACACCCACACAGAACGCGGCCCCCATTCAACACTTAAACAAATATAAATCATATGCCTTCTTCGCAGAGAATTCTTGCGACCCCCAGTCTTTCCTCCCGCCGTGCTCCCACAAAATCAGGAGGAATGGATCCAGGTCCACAAACCTTTTATAATCTTGATGAATCATGCAAACATGAGGTTCAGCCATGTTTGGGTCACAGTACATCCGCTATGGTGCATACCTTTGAACTGTTTTTAAAGAGCACCCTTCCTTATCATGAATATACTAATTAAATGTTCCCATAATAATCATTACTTATGATAAAATGCTTTCCCTTTTATCTAAACAGTATTATAATGGAACACCATATGCAAAGATTCAGTCAGACTCAAGATATTTTCACACTCAGGCTGCTATTAAAGGCATTTGAATCCTAATAGCAGAGGAATACAGACATAATTTTACACACTGTAAAAACGGTATTAAAATTTCTTAGAAATGTTTGTTAAATATATATTTACCTTCATATAAATATGGACCAAATAAATATTTTCTCTGTTAAGTACGGAATTTCTGAAAGGATCTAAAAGTTCATGTTGCTAATTTTTATTTTTATTCATGTTTAAAGCAAAGCTAATAAATCCCATAATACCCAATAAATAAACATTAGTAAGATTTTGTTTCTTGTTGTTGTTGTAATCTAGTTTTATTTTGATCCGTCTCTGCACTGTGATGGCCTTGATGTAACTCACCAACCTTAGAATGAATATTTCTCTCATTCAGCCGTTCAGTTTACTTTGTTTCAGAGGTTTCACTTTTAGCACCAGTTTCCTGCACATTTAATCTCAACTGGTTCCATTTTATTGTGACAATAATGCACTGCAGTCCACAGTCATTCACCGAGAACCCAACCCTTCAGATTCAGTGCTTCCAAAGATGGATCCAACTTTAGGTACATATACCGTGTGATAAATTTGCAGCAGCCTGGCTCAGTAACTTGAACTGAGCCTGGAGAAAAAGCTGCCTTTCTAACTCCAGCTGTTTAAATGTCAACTTTAGGAACGGTTGGCATTTACCAGGACTTTTTGTTTCTGAGGGAAACATGTGGCTCTGGAACTCTGAGGTGAAGGTGGATTCCCTTCTCCATATAGATGGAACATGGGGGAGAAAATGTAGATCAAACATTCCTCTGACCTATCAAAGCCTGCAATTAAACATTTCTACTGTTCACCTAGCTACGCTTTCATAGAGCAGGAAGTCCCCCTCAACACTTTGAAAGATTGTGCACTGTGCTTTTTCTCAGCCTTGTGTTACAACCACGGAGGTTCTGCACCCATGACGCGTTCCCCACAGCCACCATGAAAGCATGCATTGAAGAGGATATTTATGGAATTGATAAACTGGCGTCCATTCAGAGCTGCAGAGGTGATTTAACTGTAGTCCTGAGGTACATGCATCCTCTGTGCTGAAAGTGCATTTAAACTCTAATTACATTTTTTCTTTTTTTCTACAACTAAACCATGTGTATAATTTGCAATGAGGTTTTCTTCTTTGCTACATTAAAATGACTGAACCAACTACTGCTGATGAGGTGAATTTATTTAGTAATTTATCTTTTTTTTTTTATAAAAGGCAATCTCTCTCTCTCTCTCTACATATATATATATATATATATATATATATATATATATATATATATATATATATATATATATATATATATATATATATATATATATATATATATGGAGTACATACATATATATATATATTAATTTTTCTTTCAATTAAAGTTTTCTGCTGCCTGTGTAAAGGGATTTTATGAACTAGACAATATGTATATATATATATATATATATATATATATATATATATGTATAAACTGAAATGTACAGTATATAAACTATATGAACCCTAAAGTGCCTTGTGATGTGTTATAAATTGCCGCTATATAAATAAGCTGAATTGAATTAAATTATATACATACATATATATTTATGTTGCGTATATAGAGTAATGTATATTTATTTGTACATATATGTATGTATATTTATTTGCCTTTACATTAAACTGTTTTGTGTGGCCTGTGTAAGGTGGTTTTATGAACTAGACCTGGTGTTAGGGAGTATGTTTATAATGGGGCTGCTAATTTCTCTTTCTACTTTTTATTTATCATTTTATTTTTATTTTTGCTTGTGCAACCTTGTAATTGAAAAGCTTTGGTTGGTAGTCAAATGGAATGTTGTTTTTTTTTTTTTTTATCAAAATATTTTTATTAGTATTGGGTTTTAGTAGCTTTGCTGCTTTAGTAAAAACTTTTCCAGAACGATTGACAAGTTTTTGAGTAACAGCATAAAAGAAAAAGCTGCTTTAGAGTGAGCTGTTCCTATTATATGCAGGGCTGCTGAATGCTCTGCAGAGAAATGAAAAAACATAAGTTAGCTTGAAACCCTCCAGGCCTCCATACCAACAGCACTACAGTGAACTGGTACTGATTCACCAGCCTGGTGAAAATTTTTGATTATTTCTAACTCAGCTCTACTGTCCTCTGGAAGAGCGTTTCATTGTTATGGTTTTCTGCACTTTTGTAAACTAATCTTGCTTTATAAATAGGCTTTAAAATGAGTGGAAAGGTTTAATTTATTTTGTTAATTTCAAGATCAACACTGGTGCGTTTATATAAGAAGGGAATGGATTATATTGGTTTATTTAATTGTTGAAAATTACGTTAAAGGGATATAAGCTGTGGTAATTATGAAAAAAGTCAGGAATAGTCTTTGATTTTTAGCGCGTAGATCCAAATAAAGCGTAAAAAAACGCCAATAAGGAAAAAACTCTGATATCCATGCGCGCTGTGAGCCATACAGAGACAGGGACAGCCTTAGGGCTGAGCGCGACGGACAAGACTATAATGATGATAATAATAATAATAATAATAATAATAATAATAATAATAATAATAATAATAATAATAATAATAATAATAATAATAATAAGTATGATCACTTATTATTATTGTTACTAGCATTACAACCAATGATATGCTATTTACTATTACATTAGCGTTTTGTAGCTTTTATTTAATCAGCACTTTTATCATTTAATTAAATACGTAATGAGCGGGAGAATCTATTACATATAATGTAAAGAATAAATTGGATTTTACTTTTTTGCTTTGAAGAAATTAAAAAATCGTATATGATAATAATTTATAGGAACTATTTAAAAAAAACTTTAAATGAACAAATATCACTTAGATGTAAAATTTGGACAGTTTTCCGCAGCATCACTGAAAAAAAAATACAAAACAAATATAATCTCACATAATAATCTCAAATCCACGCCACCAATTGGAATTTCAGGTATAAATATTATCGCAAGAAATAAAAATAAAAAACAGTCTGCGCGCGCCTTAATTATATTTAATTTCTAGAAAGACACTAAATAGATAAACAAAGCTTCTGCTGCATGAACTTCATGTCTCAATAAAGTCATTTTTACTGTCTTGCAGTTTATCAATCACTTCATCTCGCCTCATTGGTGATCTATCAGATTTTGCCGCGTGCGTAAAAAGGATGGCTGAGGGGCGCGCGGGTTTGCGCATGTGCCAGCGGGCCTCCTTAGCAGGCCTATCGACATTAAAGACAAGTGGGTTATACAGAGCCTGGAAATGCATGGGGCCCGAACAGGGGGACAACCAACTTCATGGAGCCTCTGGAATCAGCCCCCCTCTAGCTCTCTCTCTTTCTCTGACCCTCCCTCCCTCCCTCCCTCTCTCCCCTTCTCTCCGTCTCTCCCTCCCTCTCTTTTGTAGCCAGGCGGACTCTTCATCAGTCAGTCTCAGAGGGGTGACCCAGGATCGGCTCAGGCTGCTCCCTCTTAGCGCACAGCTCTGCTGCTGACAGTTGACAGCTGACTGACGGAGATGAGCTGCAGGAGAGGAAAGAGGGAAGAGCCCAGGTCTGTTTTCCTGTGAGAGCGTCTCTGCAGTCTTACTTCACCACGACCAAAAGATGAAGAAGTGCGACGTTCAAAACAAGGAAGCTGTTCCAGCAGCAGAGAGTGGCCTGCAGGCCCGGTGAGTGTCCCGGGAATACTGAGCGGGGATTCCCTGGTGGGAATATTATCCAAGATGCAAAAATCTGCTCGGAAGGGATTTTAACCAAGGCGCCCCCCCCCCCCCCCCCCCCCCCCCCCCCCACCACCACCACCCTGCAGCATCTGTTTGGCCCCTTTTTGTGTCTGTCTGCGTGTGTGTGAGTGAGTGTGTGTTCTCGCGCCGGAGTGTGCCACAGTGAGCAGGACTATGAGTCTGGTCTCGGGCTACCCTCACCACCCGATCATGCACCACCACGACAGCCACCACTATTCGCTGCACGCGGCGGCCGGACGGTGCCACGAGGACAGCGGTGCCCCTCCGTACTTCACGAGCTGGCTGATCAGCCACGCGGACATGTCCCCAACAGACTACAGCCTAGCGCCGGGCTACAGCCCGGAGTATCACACCAACAGCGGGGGCGACTCCTCCGGCGGCCTGGACGCGCGCCATCACCACCACTACGGACCGGGGAACCACCTCCTCCCGGGTCCCGGGAACATCTCGGTGAACGGAGCCACGGTCGGCATGCATCACCACCATCACCACGCGCACCCCCGCACCATTAAGCGGAGACCCACCGCAAATCGCAAGGAGAGGCGGCGGACCCAAAGCATCAACTCGGCCTTCGCGGAGCTCAGGGAGTGCATCCCCAACGTACCGGCAGACACCAAGCTGTCCAAGATCAAGACTCTGCGGCTGGCCACCAGCTACATCTCCTACCTGATGGACATCCTGGACAAGGACGGCCAGCACGGAGACACGCAGGCGTTTAAAGCCGAACTGAAAAAAACGGAGGCCCGGGATGAACGCAGGAAAAGAGAGACGGTAAGGCAGCCAAAGGTCCCCGCTATCATTACACTAAAGAAAAACCCAATCTGAGATTTAAGATCTCAAGGCGCACTGAAAACTGGCCCGTTAGTTTTTAAAATAAACCCCCTAGAATAAAAAATGCACTTTGGAAGGAAGAGCAGTAAAATGGTGAAATGTTTAAAGCGCAGTTAAAGGGAGAAGCAGCTCCGCTCTGCGCGTCCTGCTGCGCCGAGCTGTGATTTATTCCTCTGACACGAGCCGTGACCTGAATTCACAGCCAGCCACTGCGCCGAGAAGATGTTAGATAGTTGTTTTACACGCTTCCACGCTCATTTGGCCCGTTAGTCGTGTCCTGAATGGTTTATCTCAACAAGATTGATGACTTGAGCCTCGCAGTAGAAAATCCTTTAAAAGTTCTGTCCTCTGCAGGGCTGCTGCCTGAACACGAGAGAAACCTTACAGACATTCAAACCTCTAATTTACTAAATACTCACTTCAGGAAGATAAAGAGCGGCGCCATCCTACGCAGCACAAAACAAACAAATTGGTTTGGGCTAAATATACAAACACCCTAGAAATAAACAAATATAGTGGTCTATAGGCGGCATTTCTAGTTTCTATAAAATGGTTTTATCATTTAGGATAGTTGATTTATTTTTCTAACACCTTATTCAACCACAATCATCCAGGATATATAATTAACGCTTTAAAATATGGAAAAAAACATTTAATAAAATGGTTCATAATTTCCTTTATAATCTCAGCTTATTAATTAAGTATTTAAAAAATATACAACTATTTTCATAAATAAAAAAAACTAGGTCATTTCTTTCCTTGTTTGCGTTTCACTGGAGGCGCGTTAATATGCGGTAAGAACTTAAACGCAACTGAGGACTGGGTAAACAGTGGAAGGACGGCTTCTGTTTGCATAGATCTACAAATGCCCAACATGGATTACTTCTAATTTAATGATAGAAATCAAGGGAAACGGCCTTTTACAGCTAAAATATCCGCCGTAATCCTTGCATGTAGTAAAAAAACAAAAACATTTCGACTTGCATCCATTATTTTGAGACGCAAATCGCAAATTATGTATATGTGACTTTATATGTACCTTACAAAAGTAAAAAAGAATTTATGCACGCATAGTACATAAATTACATAGTACTATATATATATATATATATATATATATATATATATATAATGATACATATGTACGCATTTTAATATTTTTTAAGTTCTTTCCAACAAAATATAAAATTAATAATTTATGAACTTCTAAAATTAGGGCATGTAGGCTATTTCATTTTTCTGTGATTCTACGGGTTATTTCAAATATTTATATATATATATATATATATAGATCTATGTATATAATATATATACATAGATCTATATATATATATTCATATATATATCTATCTATACATATATTAAAATACATTATATATGTACGTTTATTTAGGAAAAACTGTATTATATATATATATATCTCTCTCTCTCTATATATATATATATATATATAGATATATATAGATAAATATATATATATATAGATAGATAGATAGATAGATAGATAGATAGATAGATAGATAGATAGATAGATAGATAGATAGATAGATTTTCATCTATCTATCTATATATACAGCATCGTACAATAACAGCAAAAATGTATTTTCCCCTATATTAAAAATTCATTCATTGCTTTTTTGATATTTTGTTAGCCGTTCCTTGAAAATATAATTCAATTAGAAATTAGTGTATCGTCACATTCTTATATTGTTTTAACACGGGAAAAAAAATAGTGCAACAGATTAAAACTAAGGCTGCATAGAAAAAAACAAACACTAACGACATGTTATGCCATGTAAATATCAGGAAGTGAAGAAAATCGCAAATAAAAAGAAATATACCATATGAGAGAAATAAAATACAATAAAGCCCATGTCGTCCATGTTTTCTGTATCAGGACAAAAATGTGGAAATGTGTGGTATGTATTAAGGCAGAACATGGTGGAGTGTGTGTGTGTGTGTGTGTGTGTGTGTGTGGTGGTGGTGGTGGTGGTGGTGGTGGGGGGGGGGGGGGGGGTGAATCGGTGGCATTTCTCAGACTTCATGGAGCCAATGGAGGCCAGGTTCAGCCATTATAACCTACTTTTATAAGAGCAGCATTTCTGATCCTCAGTTTCATCATGTTTGTTTCGTTCAGCTCTGCTGATGTTGAACATTAGTTGGACACTTTAAGGAGCGCCATGCACCAAGTCCATCTGCGCGTCCACGCTCAGCTAATCCTACGGCAAAAGTAGCTGAGCGTGGACGCACAGGTGGACGTGGTGCGTGGCGCCCCTTAAAGTGTTCAAGTAATGATCAACATCAGCTGAGCTGAATGATACAAACACAATACAATAGATTACAGAACAAAGGAAGCCTGTTCCTTTTTTCTGTAAAGTATGTGACAGAGCGAAGCGGCCGGTCTGCGGGCTTCATCAGAGCAGCATTCAGCTCCAGCTCATCTTCCTGCAGCCCAGCCTGCTGCATCAAACCACTGCTGCACAGACAGTATGCGTCCAAACAAACAATGCTGCACGGAGCAGACCAGAGCAGCATAATTATTTCCTGTTGGGTGTCCGTGTGGAGCGTAATGGAAGCCAGGGCGCGTTTCTCCCTCCCAGAGGCTGCAGTAATAAGCAGGAGGCTGGAGTTTGGTTAGAACGATGCCACGTCCTCCTAAAGTCTCACTGTAAAACACAATCTATCATCAGACATGTTGGTTATCAGCTGCCCTGCTGTTCCTGTACAATTATGGGGCCGATTATTATTATTATCTACCTTGATATGTTAATAGTTGGATAAATAAGGCAGTTGATTTCGCTTAAGGGGGAGTTCATATAAGGACGCACAGTTTGGATTAATGGATGTTTTTTTTTTTTTTTTTTTAGCTTTCCATTATGTTGTTTTTATCAGTCCCTAGACTTATAGGCTAGAAAAAAAGGAAAACGATTAAGAGGCTTTTAATCTCTACGTTTATGGAAGTTAAATTCTTTTAATTTTTCTTCCCTTATGAAATACATTGCGGTTATTGACCCTGTTACAAAAACAACAGGCTTATTTTTTGACACGATGGAATAATTGTCCTGGGCAGATAGCCTTTAGCTGTGGGTTTAATCTGGTTCAGGGTTAGAGATGTAAACACATCCTGGACTGGACCCATTCCTCCCTCCCTCTCTCTCTGATGAATACCGCGCTTTTATGAACAAAGGACTAAAATAATAGCGCGTGACTGAAAAGTGATTTATTTCTGTATTACATTAAGATACGATTCAAAGTGTTTTCCATGTCTTTGGCTTTCTGATTATTTCTGAAATAATCATAATAAAAACTTAGGGGAGGTAAAATAGAAAAAATCTAATGTTGGTAAACGTTTGAATAATTTTTCTTCTTCAGAGAAACAGATAATACGAAATAATAAATAAAGCAGCGTCCTGCACAGAGAATCAGCCTAAAGCCTGAGGCCGCAGATGGACGTTTCTTCACATTCACCGAGCTTCCCTCATTTATTGAAAATAAATAAAAAATTTATAAATTTAATTATAAAATAAGCTGCTTTATTCTATTTGAAATTAGGCAAATATTCACAACGGAGTCTGGTGTTCAAAACGGTCGCTTTATTTTAAACAAAAGTTAAATAGATTTTAACTCCATTTTAACTCAATTTTAGGATTTTTAATAGTATTTGATGCGGTGTAGTGATTTACATTTTTCTTTCTTAAAATAAATAACACACACGATCAGAGAGAGAGAAGAGAAAATAATTAAAATGCACAGAATTGCCAAATGTAACATAATCCTATCTCAAATGAAAAATCCGGTCTGTATTATTATTATTATTATTATTAATAAATATTATTATTAATAAATATTATTATTATTATTACTACTACTACTACTGCTATTACTGTTATTGTTGTCATTTATTATTATTATTATTATTATTAGTACTACTACTGCTATTATTGTTATTATTATTTTTATTATTAATGCTATTATTGTTACTATTATTATTATTACTACTACTGCTATTATTGTTATTATCATTGTTATTATTATGATTACTACTGCTATTATTATTATTATTATTATTATTATTATTATTTGTTAGTTTTCGTTAGACTCTTTATTTCTGACCGTTAATCCTGCAGCTTTGCGGTGTCTGTTGCAGGCCTGCTCAGTCACGCGGTTCGGGAAAACACATCGAGACACATTTTCCACTGAAGCTGTCTTAATCCAGGGGAACATTTCTGAGGATCTTTCCCGTTTTAAACGGCTCACATTCAGCTCATTGTTATTTACATGCATCCTAAATAACATTACATTATGCGAAACAAAATGGATGAAATAAATCTGCTGGATTTCCCGTTGATTTCCATGTCAGCTGTAAAGTAGCGGAAGTAACCTCACTGTCGGCCCAGCTGTCACCAGGCAGATTATTTAGAATCTTTTTAGATTAGATCAGATTAGATTAGATGAGCTTTACTGATCTCACAGCGGAGAAATTCACTGGTCACATATTGGCATAATAATTAAAGAAGGTGCAAACAAGGAGGAAAAAGGTTAATTAAGAATAAACAATATATATACAGTATATCAAGGTATATTGAGTATATCAAGGTATATACAGTATATCAAGATAAATAGGATTAAGGTGCAAGTGTACATGTATCACACACACAATAAAAAACAAAATAAAAATGACAAAAAAAAAGAAATACAGGGGAGTAGGACAGAGATTTGAGGTGACATATGTACAATCAGGATGGCTTATATACAGGTGGATTAATTTTTACATTAAAGTGTAGTAGGTGAGGAGCAAAGGTGAGGTAGTGGTATGACTATTATATTCACATATATTGCACAGTCAGCATATTACCTCCGCAGCAGCATGGACCTGCAGGGATTAATCTGAGATTAGATGGAGTCTCACTTTTTCTGCTCTCTAATGAACAGCTTGGCCGATGCTAGATTCTGCTCTCTAATGAACAGCCTGGTCGATGGTAGATTCTGCTCTCTAATGAACAGCCTGGCCGATGGTAGATTCTGCTCTCTAATGAATAGCCTGAATGATGGTAGATTCTGTTCTCTAATGAACAGCCTGGCAGGTGGTAGATTCTGTTCTCTAATGAACAGCCTGGCAGGTGGTAGATTCTGCTCTCTAATGAACAGCCTGGCAGGTGGTAGATTCTGTTCTCTAATGAACAGCCTGGCTGATGGTATATTCTGTTCTCTAATGAACAGCCTGGCTGATGGTAGATTCTGTTCTCTAATGAACAGCCTGGCTGATGGTAGATTCTGCTGTCTAATGAACAGCTTGGTCGATGGTAGATTCTGCTCTCTAATGAACAGCCTGGCAGGTGGTAGATTCTGTTCTCTAATCACAGCCTGACTGATGGTAGATTCTGCTCACTAATGAACAGCCTGGTCGATGGTAGATTCTGCTCTCTAATGAACAGCCTGGTCGATGGTAGATTCTGCTCTCTAATGAACAGCTTGGTCGATGGTAGATTCTGCTCTCTAATGAACAGCCTGGCTGATGGTAGATTCTGCTCTCTAATGAACAGCCTAGTCGATGGTAGATTCTGCTCTCTAATGAACAGCCTGGTCGATGGTAGATTCTGCTCTCTAATGAACAGCTTGGTCGATGGTAGATTCTGCTCTCTAATGAACAGCCTGGCTGATGGTAGATTCTGCTCTCTAATGAACAGCCTGGCCGATGGTAGATTCTGCTCTCTAATGAACAGTGTGGCCGATGGTAGATTCTGCTCTCTAATGAACAGCCTGGCCCAGCTGGTCGATGGTAGATTCTGCTCTCTAATGAACAGCCTGGTCGATGCTAGATTCTGCTCTCTAATGAACAACCTGGCTGATGGTAGATTCTGCTCTCTAATGAAACACCTGGTCGATGGTAGATTCTGCTCTCTAATGAACAGCCTGGCCCAGCTGATCGATGGTAGATTCTGCTCTCTAATGAACAGTGTGGTTGATGGTAGATTCTGCTCTCTAATGAACAGCCTGGCCGATGGTGGATTCTGCTCTCTAATGAACAGTGTGGCCGATGGTAGATTCTGCTCTCCAATGAACAGCCTGGTCGATGGTAGATTCTGCTCTCTAATGAACAGCCTGGTCGATGGTAGATTCTGCTCTCTAATGAACAGCCTGGCCGATGGTAGATTCTGCTCTCTAATGAATAGCCTGAATGATGATAGATTCTGTTCTCTAATGAACAGCCTGGCTGATGGTAGATTTTGTTCTCTAATGAACAGCTTGGCCGATGGTAGATTCTGCTCTCTAATGAACAGCCTGGCAGGTGGTAGATTCTGTTCTCTAATGAACAGCCTGGCAGGTGGTAGATTCTGCTCTCTAATGAACAGCCTGGCAGGTGGTAGATTCTGTTCTCTAATGAACAGCCTGGCTGAAGGTAGATTCTGTTCTCTAATGAACAGCCTGGCTGATGGTAGATTCTGTTCTCTAATGAACAGCCTGACTGATGGTAGATTCTGCTCACTAATGAACAGCCTGGCCGATGCTGGATTCTGCTCTCTAATGAACAGCCTGGTCGATGGTAGATTCTGCTCTCTAATGAACAGCCTGGTCGATGGTAGATTCTGCTCTCTAATGAACAGCTTGGTCGATGGTAGATTCTGCTCTCTAATGAACAGCCTGACTGATGGTAGATTCTGCTCTCTAATGAACAGCCTGGCTGATGGTAGATTCTGCTCTCTAATGAACAGCCTGGCCGATGGTAGATTCTGCTCTCTAATGAACAGTGTGGCCGATGGTAGATTCTGCTCTCTAATGAACAGCCTGGCCCAGCTGGTCGATGGTAGATTCTGCTCTCTAATGAACAGTCTGGTCGATGCTAGATTCTGCTCTCTAATGAACAACCTGGCTGATGGTAGATTCTGCTCTCTAATGAACAACCTGACTGATGGTAGATTCTGCTCTCTAATGAACAGCCTGGCTGATGGTAGATTCTGCTCTCTAATGAACAGCCTGGCCGATGGTAGATTCTGCTCTCTAATGAACAGTGTGGCCGATGGTAGATTCTGCTCTCTAATGAACAGCCTGGCCCAGCTGGTCGATGGTAGATTCTGCTCTCTAATGAACAAACTGGCTGATGGTAGATTCTGCTCTCTAATGAACAACCTGGTCGATGGTAGATTCTGCTCTCTAATGAACAGCCTGGCCCAGCTGGTCGATGGTAGATTCTGCTCTCTAATGAACAGTGTGGTCGATGGTAGATTCTGCTCTCTAATGAACAGCCTGGCCGATGGTGGATTCTGCTCTCTAATGAACAGTGTGGCCGATGGTAGATTCTGCTCTCCAATGAACAGCCTGACTGATGGTAGATTCTGCTCTCTAATGAACAGCCTGGCCGATGGTAGATTCTGCTCTCTAATGAACAGCCTGGCCGATGGTAGATTCTGCTCTCTAATGAACAGCCTGGTCGATGGTAGATTCTGCTCTCTAATGAACAGCCTGGTCGATGGTAGATTCTGTTCTCTAATGAACAGCCTGGCTGATGGTAGATTCTGCTCTCTAATGAAAAGCCTGGTCGATGGTAGATTCTGCTCTCTAATGAACAGCCTGGCCGATGGTAGATTCTGTTCTCTAATGAACAGCCTGACTGATGGTAGATTCTGCTCTCTAATGAACAGCCTGACTGATGGTAGATTCTGCTCTCTAATGAACAGCCTGGCTGATGGTAGATTCTGATCTCTAATGAACAGTGTGGCCGATGGTAGATTCTGCTCTCTAATGAACAGCCTGAACCAGCTGGTCGATGGTAGATTCTGCTCTCTAATGAACAGCCTAGTCGATGCTAGATTCTGCTCTCTAATGAACAACCTGGCTGATGGTAGATTCTGCTCTCTAATGAACAACCTGGTCGATGGTAGATTCTGCTCTCTAATGAACAGCCTGGCCCAGCTGGTCGATGGTAGATTCTGCTCTCTAATGAACAGTGTGGTCGATGGTAGATTCTGCTCTCTAATGAACAGCCTGGCCGATGGTGGATTCTGCTGTCTAATGAACAGTGTGGCCGATGGTAGATTCTGCTCTCCAATGAACAGTGTTGCCCATGGTAGATCCTGCTCTCTAATGAACAGCTTGCCCAATGGTGGATTCTGCTCTCTAATAAATGGCCTGGCCGGTGGTAGATTCTGCTCTCTAATGAACAGTGTGGCTGATGGTAGATTCTGCTCTATAATGAATAGCTCTCTAATGAAAAGCCTGACTGATGGTAGATTCTGTTCTCTAATGAACAGCCTGGCTAATGTTGGATTCTGCTCTCTAATGAACAGCCTGGCTAATGTTGGATTCTACTCTCTATTGAACAGCCTGACTGATGGTAGATTCTGCTCTCTAATGAACAGCCTGGCCGATGGTAGATTCTGTTCTCTAATAAACAGCCTGGCCGATGGTAGATTCTGTTCTCTAATAAACAGCCTGACTGATGGTAGAGTCTGCTCTCTAATGAACAGTGTGACCGATGGTAGATTCTGCTCTCTAATTAACAGTGTGGCCGATTATGGATTCTGCTCTCTAATGAACAGCCTGACTGATGGTAGATTCTGCTCTCTAATGAACAGCCTGGTCGATGGTAGATTCTGCTCTCTAATGAACAGCCTGGCCGATGGTAGATTCTGCTCTCTAATGAACAGTGTGGCCGATGATGGATTCTACTCTCTAATGAACAGCCTGACTGATGGTAGATTATGCTCTCTAATGAACAGCCTGGCTGATGGTAGATTCTGCTCTCTAATGAACAGCCTGGTCGATGGTAGATTCTGCTCTCTAATGAACAGCCTGGTCGATGGTAGAATCTGCTCTCTAATGAACAGCCTTGTCGATGGTAGATTCTGCTCTCTAATGAACAGCTCGGCAGATGGTATATTCTGCTCTCTAATGAACAGACTGGTCGATGGTAGATTCTGTTCTCTAATGAACAGCCTGACTGATGGTAGATTCTGCTCTCTAATGAACAGCCTGGTCGATGGTAGATTCTGCTCTCTAATGAACAGCCTGGCCGATTGTGGATTCTGCTCTCTAATGAACAGCCTGGTCGATGGTAGATTCTGCTCTCTAATGAATGGCCTGACCGATGGTGATTCTGCTCTCTAATGAACAGTGTGGCGGATGGTAGATTCTGCTCTCTAATGACTGGTGTGGCTGATGGTAGATTCGGTTCTCTAATGAACAGCCTGACTGATGTTAGATTCGGTTCTCTAATGAATAGCCTGGCCGATTGTAGATTCTGCTCTCTAATGAACAGCCTGGCTAATGTTGGATTCTGCTCTCTAATGAACAGCCTGACTAATGGTAGATTCTGCTCTCTAATGAACAGCCTGGCCGATGGTAGATTCTGTTCTCTAATGAACAGTGTGGCCGATGGTAGATTCTGCTCTCTAATGAACAGTGTGGCCGATGATGGATTCTGCTCTCTAATGAACAGCCTGACTAATGTTGGATTCTGCTCTCTAATGAACAGCCTGACTAATGGTAGATTCTGCTCTCTAATGAACAGCCTGGCTGATGGTAGATTCTGCTCTCTAATGAACAGCCTGACCGATGGTAGATTCTGCTCTCTAATGAACAGCCTGGTCGATGGTAGATTCTGCTCTCTAATGAACAGCCTGGTCGATGGTAGATTCTGTTCTCTAATGAACAGCCTGACTGATGGTAGATTCTGCTCTCTAATGAACAGCCTGGTCGATGGTAGATTCTGCTCTCTAATGAACAGCCTGGTCGATGGTAGATTCTGCTCTCTAATGAACAGCCTGGTCGATGGTAGATTCTGTTCTCTAATGAACAGCCTTACTGATGGTAGATTCTGCTCTCTAATGAACAGCCTGGTCGATGGTAGATTCTGTTCTCTAATGAACAGCCTGACTGATGGTAGATTCTGTTCCCTAATGAACAGCCTGGTCGATGGTAGATTCTGCTCTCTAATGAACAGCCTGGTCGATGGTAGATTCTGCTCTCTAATGAACAGCCTGGCCGATGGTAGATTCTGCTCTCTAATGAACAGTGTGGCCGATGGTAGGTTCTGCTCTCTAATGAATGGCCTTGTCGATGGTAGATTCTGCTCTCTAATGAACAGCCTAGTCGATGGTAGATTCTGCTCTCCAATGAACAGTGTGGCCGATGGTAGATCCTGCTCTCTAATGAACAGCTTGCCCAATGGTGGATTCTGCTCTCTAATGAATGGCCTGGCCGGTGGTAGATTCTGCTATTTAATGAACAGTGTGGCTTATGGTAGATTCTGCTCTATAATGAACAGCTCTCTAATGAAAAGCCTGACTGATGGTAGATTCTGTTCTCTAATGAACAGCCTGGCTAATGTTGGATTCTGCTCTCTAATGAACAGCCTGGCCGATGGTAGATTCTGCTCTCTAATGAACAGTGTGGCCGATGGTAGGTTCTGCTCTCTAATGAATGGCCTTGTCGATGGTAGATTCTGCTCTCTAATGAACAGCCTAGTCGATGGTAGATTCTGCTCTCCAATGAACAGTGTGGCCGATGGTAGATCCTGCTCTCTAATGAACAGCTTGCCCAATGGTGGATTCTGCTCTCTAATGAATGGCCTGGCCGGTGGTAGATTCTGCTATTTAATGAACAGTGTGGCTGATGGTAGATTCTGCTCTATAATGAACAGCTCTCTAATGAAAAGCCTGACTGATGGTAGATTCTGTTCTCTAATGAACAGCCTGGCTAATGTTGGATTCTGCTCTCTAATCAACAGCCTGGCTAATGTTGGATTCTGCTCTCTATTGAACAGCCTGACTGATGGTAGATTCTGCTCTCTAATTAACAGCCTGGCCGATGGTAGATTCTGTTCTCTAATAAACAGCCTGGCCGATGGTAGATTCTGTTCTCTAATAAACAGCCTGACTGATGGTAGATTCTGCTCTCTAATGAACAGCCTGGCCGATGGTAGATTCTGCTCTCTAATGAACAGCCTGGCCGATGGTAGATTCTGCTCTCTAATGAACACTGTGGCCGATGGTAGATTCTGCTCTCTAATGAACAGTGTGGCCGATGATGGATTCTGCTCTCTAATGAACAGTGTGGCCGATGATGGATTCTGCTCTCTAATGAACAGCCTGACTGATGGTAGATTCTGCTCTCTAATGAACAGCCTGGCTGATGGTAGATTCTGCTCTCTAATGAACAGCCTGACCGATGGTAGATTCTGCTCTCTAATGAACAGCCTGGTCGATGGTAGATTCTGCTCTCTAATGAACAGCCTGGTCGATGGTAGATTCTGTTCTCTAATGAACAGCCTGACTGATGGTAGATTCTGCTCTCTAATGAACAGCCTGGTCGATGGTAGATTCTGCTCTCTAATGAACAGCCTGGTCGATGGTAGATTCTGCTCTCTAATGAACAGCCTGGTCGATGGTAGATTCTGTTCTCTAATGAACAGCCTTACTGATGGTAGATTCTGCTCTCTAATGAACAGCCTGGTCGATGGTAGATTCTGTTCTCTAATGAACAGCCTGACTGATGGTAGATTCTGTTCCCTAATGAACAGCCTGGTCGATGGTAGATTCTGCTCTCTAATGAACAGCCTGGTCGATGGTAGATTCTGCTCTCTAATGAACAGCCTGGCCGATGGTAGATTCTGCTCTCTAATGAACAGTGTGGCCGATGGTAGGTTCTGCTCTCTAATGAATGGCCTTGTCGATGGTAGATTCTGCTCTCTAATGAACAGCCTAGTCGATGGTAGATTCTGCTCTCCAATGAACAGTGTGGCCGATGGTAGATCCTGCTCTCTAATGAACAGCTTGCCCAATGGTGGATTCTGCTCTCTAATGAATGGCCTGGCCGGTGGTAGATTCTGCTATTTAATGAACAGTGTGGCTTATGGTAGATTCTGCTCTATAATGAACAGCTCTCTAATGAAAAGCCTGACTGATGGTAGATTCTGTTCTCTAATGAACAGCCTGGCTAATGTTGGATTCTGCTCTCTAATGAACAGCCTGGCCGATGGTAGATTCTGCTCTCTAATGAACAGTGTGGCCGATGGTAGGTTCTGCTCTCTAATGAATGGCCTTGTCGATGGTAGATTCTGCTCTCTAATGAACAGCCTAGTCGATGGTAGATTCTGCTCTCCAATGAACAGTGTGGCCGATGGTAGATCCTGCTCTCTAATGAACAGCTTGCCCAATGGTGGATTCTGCTCTCTAATGAATGGCCTGGCCGGTGGTAGATTCTGCTATTTAATGAACAGTGTGGCTGATGGTAGATTCTGCTCTATAATGAACAGCTCTCTAATGAAAAGCCTGACTGATGGTAGATTCTGTTCTCTAATGAACAGCCTGGCTAATGTTGGATTCTGCTCTCTAATGAACAGCCTGGCTAATGTTGGATTCTGCTCTCTATTGAACAGCCTGACTGATGGTAGATTCTGCTCTCTAATTAACAGCCTGGCCGATGGTAGATTCTGTTCTCTAATAAACAGCCTGGCCGATGGTAGATTCTGTTCTCTAATAAACAGCCTGACTGATGGTAGATTCTGCTCTCTAATGAACAGCCTGGCCGATGGTAGATTCTGCTCTCTAATGAACAGCCTGGCCGATGGTAGATTCTGCTCTCTAATGAACACTGTGGCCGATGGTAGATTCTGCTCTCTAATGAACAGTGTGGCCGATGATGGATTCTACTCTCTAATGAACAGCCTTACTGATGGTAGATTCTACTCTCTAATGAACAGCCTGGGTGATGGTATATTCTGCTCTCTAATGAACAGCCTGGCTGATGGTAGATTCTGCTCTCTAATGAACAGTGTGGCGGATGGTAGATTCTGCTCTCTAATGAACAGTGTGGCTGATGGTAGATTCAGTTCTCTAATGAACAGCCTGACTTATGTTAGATTCGGTTCTCTAATGAATAGCCTGGCCGATTGTAGATTCTGCTCTCTAATGAACAGCCTGGCTAATGTTGGATTCTGCTCTCTAATGAACAGCCTGACTAATGGTAGATTCTGCTCTCTAATGAACAGCCTGGCCGATTGTAGATTCTGTTCTCTAATGAACAGCCTGGCCGATGGTAGATTCTGCTCTCTAATGAACAGCCTGGCAGATGGTAGATTCTACTGTGTAATGAACAGCCTGGTCGATGGTAGATTCTGTTCTCTAATGAACAGCCTGGCCGATTGTGGATTCTGCTCTCTAATGAACAGCCTGGTCGATGGCAGATTCTGCTCTCTAATGAATGGCCTGACCGATGGTGATTCTGCTCTCTAATGAACAGTGTGGCGGATGGTAGATTCTGCTCTCTAATGAACAGTGTGGCTGATGGTAGATTTGGTTCTCTAATGAACAGCCTGACTGATGTTAGATTCGGTTCTCTAATGAATAGCCTGGCCTATTGCAGATTCTGCTCTCTAATGAACAGCCTGGCTAATGTTGGATTCTCTTTCTAATGAACAGCCTGACTAATGGTAGATTCTGCCCTCTAATGAACAGCCTGGCCGATGGTAGATTCTGTTCTCTAATGAACAGCCTGACTGATGGTAGATTCTGCTCTCTAATGAACAGCCTGGCCGATGGTAGATTCTGTTCTCTAATGAACAGCCTGACTGATGGTAGATTCTGCTCTCTAATGAACAGCCTGGCCGATGGTAGATTCTGTTCTCTAATGAACAGCCTGACTAATGGTAGATTCTGCTCTCTAATGAACAGCCTGGCAGGTGGTAGATTCTGCTCTCTAATGAACAGCCTGGCAGATGGTAGATTCTGCTCTCTAATGAACAGCTTGGCCGATGGTATGTTCTGCTCTCTAATGAATGGCCTTGTCGATGGTAGATTCTTCTCTCTAATGAACAGCCTGGTCGATGGTAGATTCTGCTCTCTAATGATCAGCCTGGTCGATGGTAGATTCTGCTCTCTAATGAACAGCCTGGCCGATGGTAGATTCTGCTCTCTAATGAACAGTGTTGCCGATGGTAGGTTCTGCTCTCTAATGAATGGCCTTGTCGATGGTAGATTCTGCTCTCTAATGAACAGCCTGGTCGATGGTAGATTCTGCTCTCCAATGAACAGTGTGGCCGATGGTAGATCCTGCTCTCTAATGAACAGCTTGCCCAATGGTGGATTCTGCTCTCTAATGAATGGCCTGGCCGGTGGTAGATTCTGCTCTTTAATGAACAGTGTGGCTGATGGTAGATTCTGCTCTATAATGAACAGCTCTCTAATGAAAAGCCTGACTGATGGTAGATTATGTTCTCTAATGAACAGCCTGGCTAATGTTGGATTCTGCTCTCTAATGAACAGCCTGGCTAATGTTGGATTCTGCTCTCTATTGAACAGCCTGACTGATGGTAGATTCTGCTCTCTAATGAACAGCATGGCCAATGGTAGATTCTGTTCTCTAATAAACAGCCTGGCCGATGGTAGATTCTGTTCTCTAATGAACAGCCTGGCCGATGGTAGATTCTGCTCTCTAATGAACAGCCTGGCCGATGGTAGATTCTGCTCTCTAATGAACAGTGTGGCCGATGGTAGATTCTGCTCTCTAATGAACAGTGTGGCCGATGATGTATTCTGCTCTCTAATGAGCAGCCTGACTGATGGTAGATTCTGCTCTCTAATGAACAGCCTGGCTGATGGTAGATTCTGCTCTCTAATGAACAGCCTGGCTGATGGTAGATTCTGCTCTCTAATGAACAGTGTGGCGGATGGTAGACTCTGCTCTCTAATGAACAGCCTGGTCGATGGTAGATTCTGCTCTCCAATGAACAGTGTGGCCGATGGTAGATCCTGCTCTCTAATGAACAGCCTGGTCGATGGTAGATTCTGCTCTCTAATGAACAGCCTGGCCGATGGTAGATTCTGCTCTCTAATGAACAGCTTGGCCGATGGTAGGTTCTGCTCTCTAATGAATGGCCTTGTCGATGGTAGATTCTGCTCTCTAATGGACAGCCTGGTCGATGGTAGATTCTGCTCTCTAATGAACAGCCTGGTCGATGGTAGATTCTGTTCTCTAATGAACAGCCTGGCCCAGCTGGTCGATGGTAGATTCTGTTTCTAATGAACAGTGTGGCTGATGGTAGATTCTGCTCTCTAATGAACAGCCTGACTGATGGTAGATTCTGCTCTCTAATGAACAGCCTGGCCGATGGTAGATTCTGTTCTCTAATGAACAGCCTGACTAATGGTAGATTCTGCTCTCTAATGAACAGCCTGGCAGGTGGTAGATTCTGCTCTCTAATGAACAGCCTGGCAGATGGTAGATTCTGCTCTCTAATGAACAGCTTGGCCGATGGTATGTTCTGCTCTCTAATGAATGGCCTTGTCGATGGTAGATTCTTCTCTCTAATGAACAGCCTGGTCGATGGTAGATTCTGCTCTCTAATGAACAGCCTGACTGATGGTAGATTCTGCTCTCTAATGAACAGCCTGGTCGATGGTAGATTCTGCTCTCTAATGAACAGCCTGACTGATGGTAGATTCTGCTCTCTAATAAACAGCCTGGTCGATGGTAGATTCTGCTCTCTAATGAACAGCCTTACTCATGGTGGATTCTGTGGGTTTTTCTGCTGCGGTGGTTTACCGCTAAGGGAAGCATGGAGGCTGAATCAAAGCAAGGATACAGGATGAGACATGCTCCCACCGATTATAGTAAACACATCCGTCTGTCCGTCCATCCATCATCATTCTGTATCGATTATTTTTTGTGTTACTTAATACAATCCAGCCTTTTAGGTTTAAAGCAGTTATTATTATTCCGATGTTCTGCCAACATGGAAAACAAAAATCCGGTACCTAGCCCGAAAATAACAGAGGGTTTTTACAATGAGAGTTACTGAATTGATTTTCTATTGAATTATAAATAAAAATGATTTTCCTAACCTAATATTCACTTTACATTATTTTTATATCACTCTGTATTACAGACCTCATTCTGTAGTTTTCTAACTGCATGAATTAATTGAAGTAAGAACAGTTCCAAATCTTACTTGACATAAAAGGCCAAAGTACTGTTAGAAAGCTATTCTGTTTTTATCCCTTCAGCTCATTCCATGTACTCAGACACTTGTCCTGACTAATAATGACATTTGAAATGTCTGCAGGTGGAGATCCCTAAAGCTGCCTCCTCATCTTCGTCCTCGTTGTCAGTAGGAGATAAGAAGAGCAAAGGTCGGACAGGATGGCCTCAGCATGTCTGGGCCCTGGAACTCAAACAGTAGTGAACCCTCCACTCCCAAACTTGACCCCCGGGCTCTGATGAGCTTTGAGGCTGCCCTGCCACAGCTCTCTCAGGCTTCCCACAGCAGCGGGGCTTGATGGACGCTGCATATGGACCTCCTGCTGCTGGCCCCTGGAAGGAGCCAGTGTCAGAGCTGGAGTCCTGCCAAAGGGCCCCATCCACACAGGGACCAGCGCAATTCTTTCCCCGGCACACTTCTGAACAGACCAAGCCACCCCCAGCCCAAACACACACATTCAAACACATCTGTTTACTAATGTTTCTGCATAGCTGACCACACGAACGGGGAATTGTGTGTGTTTTATTTAAGGGAATATATTTATGTTTAAGTGGCCATTAAACGGGTTTCTGCAGGAACTCTTAACTCTGATGTATGTGAACACATCTCTCTCTCTCCTATCGCAGTTTTAGGTTGTAAACGTATAGTGCCGTCACACCGGTGACAGAGTGTCCGTGTTTTTGTGTGAAAATGTGCTAGGAGTCTAATTAATGATTCTCGTGGGATGTAAACAGTGTCGTAAAAAGAATAAAGGCACCGCTTGGTGAAAAGGTGACTGGTTCAAACTGGGCTTATCTCTGCATCTCACAGAGTACCAAGTTGGTTTTTACCGCATTTTCCTTCACATCACCATCATAGTTTATTACATTTAGACCAGACACTAATTTAACAGAAATCACTTAGATGGAAATGTGCGTTCTGCCAGAGGTTGTGCATCAGTTTTGTGGCCTTAAAATACGGGGCAAAATAAACATGCATGCATAGTCGTATAAATTTCTAAATCTGTCAATATATCTAGTTAAATTTTATTTGTTCCTCGCCACCTGCGGTAACTAGCTGTAGAAACAAATAGTTCAACCAAGAAAACAAATTTAGAAATTACATAGCTTCAAGTTACACCATTACATAACAAATTTACAATAACAAATTAAAAGTGCATAATTACCGCTCAAAAATGTACATATAAAAGCAAAAAAAAATTACGATTACCACTCACAAATTTAAAAGCAAAATTTAAAAAATGTATGATTACAATAATACATTTACAGATATAGATCACAAATTTACAAGCAAAAATAAAAACAAAGTATGATTGCAATCACAACTTTACAAGTGGAAATAACAAATTTACAAGTTAAAATCACAATTTTGGGTCAAGTTTATTTGAAATTTGAAAGCAAAAATAAAAAAAAACAGTACGATTACATTCACAAATGTACAAATGAAGATCACAAATTTACAAGTAAAAATCACATATTTTCAAGTTAAAATAAAAAAGGTACGATTAGCACTCAAAAATATAAGACCATCAACCACAAATGTACGAATGTTACAAAAGGCTCAAATTAATTTCACAGGTAAAAATGACGAGTTTTCGAGTACAAATCTAAAACCCCTGATGCAACTATTCCACTCCTTCCCAGCTGTTGGAGGTTATGCACTTAAAAGTTTTTGCCTACTGTCTTTAAAAGAGAAGAAGAGACAGAGGAAGAAAACTGAAGCACTAAAAGTTGCACGGTGACTGCATTTAAAGCAACAATAAAGGTAAAACCACTGATCTCTATTTATTCAATGGATTGCTGATAGGCTGTTGGTAGTACACGGTGCTGTGAAGTCACCAGTCACCATATTGGTACTCCCTACAAAGATCGGCCCGAATGTAAACAATATGTGCGTCATCACTGTAGTCAGATATTAAGAATATTACACACACACACACACACACATACACACACACCATCTGATGATGTGCCAAAAGTGCTAAATTGATAATGTACATGTAATAAAGACGTTTTGATTACATTGTTATGGTAATTTCATTTGAGGCATTTTATGGTGTGACTCCGTGAGAGTGGGGAGTACCAAGATGGCGGCAGGTGACTTCAGTTTTTTCGGCCTATCAGCAATCCAGTGAATAAATAGAGATCAGTGGATATAACACATGATTATAGTTTTGCTTTAGTCTTTTTCCTCTTCTATGTGTTTAAAGGCGGTATGCGGACAACCATAAAGTGCATTACTGCCACCAACTGGTAAGGAATGCAACAGCTTCATCACGGGTTTTAGATTAATACTCAAAATCTTGTGAATTTGTGATTTTACTTGTATTTTTGAGTAGTAAATTGTATTCATAACTGTTAAAGCTGTATTTCCACAGACAAAACATCATGATGTCACATATATGTATAAGAGGTGTAAATACAAATCTTATTATGTTAATTGACTTACATTTACAAACATGTAACAATGCCTTTTTATTGACAGTCATCTTACCCCATACTCAAATGACCTGCAATAGACCAGTTATATCCAAATGAGAAAAAGCTGTTTGGCTTTGCAGCCAATTGTTGAATGCCAGAGTGACCAGAGTTTAACCATCATAGGGTAAATATAATGGAATCATTTCACTGCAAATTTGTTTGAAGAAAAAAATGTGCAGAAAAGAAATAGTGAAGTGAAGCAAACTGGGTTCTCGACCACATCTTGTTTAAAAATAATCACTGTTTTCTTGCAGTGCTTTATGGTCCAAATATCTCTCAATTGTGTTAAGGACAAAAGTTTAAAATAAAGTGGAAAACAGCAGAAATTTAAATATTAATGAATCACTTAAAACAAAAAAAGGTTTTAGGATTAAAAAGGCTTTCATGTCAACAACAGTGATCGATTTGAAGAGAAAATCCAGGTTTTCAGCTGCAATGTGGGAATGCAGGACAAATATGAATCTGCAAACTGCTGTTTAACCGCAATAATAAAAGTAAAGATGAAGTCAAAGATTGCAACGTAGATGTAACATGAAAGTGTTTTTAATTGAGTTTGGACTGATTGATAATAAGAACATCCTAGATCATTTCAAGCAGCCTGTTGATGTTCAGTAGTTTTTTGTCTATAGGAAACTGGAAATGTTGGGATAATTCTAAACAGCCATAAATGTTCAATTTATTTATTTGTAAGTATCAATACATTTTCATTTAACTATGATAACATGGGAAAGACCAAAACATGTATTTAAAAAGCTGGACTGTTGCAGTGACCCAGTCCCAACAACATGCAACATGTTATAAATCCATTTGATTTTACTAACAAGCTTTTATTTTGGCAACAATTTATTTTATTCCGAGAATTTGTAAAACTAAACTGTGACCTTGGGCTCAGAAAAATGAAAAAAATCCCATAATTCCAAGAACAAATGCATTAATTTTAGAAAAAATGACATATATAGAATATATATATAGATTTCCAGTGCATCAACTCATTGATACGAATGCAGTCCCTCACACTAAGCATGCCTTTAGCGACAGTGGAGAGGAAAACTCAATTTTAACAGGAAACCCTAAAGCAGAACCAGGCTCAGTGTGAGCGGCCATCTGCTGAGGCTGACTGGGTTTAATCAGAATCAGAATCAGAGTCAGACATGCTTTAATAATCCCAGAGCGAAATTACTCAAGGAGAAGCAGAGACAGAAAAAGCAACTGTAAAAGGTGGCCCCGTCCTGGAAACACACAGCCAGGCAGACGAGCTCCTAGCCAGCTCCCACGTCAGAGGATGAAGAGAGCACATCCAGTTAGTCACAGTCAGAGAAACAG
The DNA here is from genome assembly GCA_030533445.1 of Cyprinodon diabolis. Lineage (NCBI taxonomy): Eukaryota > Metazoa > Chordata > Actinopteri > Cyprinodontiformes > Cyprinodontidae > Cyprinodon > Cyprinodon diabolis. Next base: position 50,990,174 of record CM060066.1, on the reverse strand, counting down.
GACTACACTGGAAAACACACCAATTTCAAACATCACTGGACCATTCATACAGCAACAGGCTGAAGGATCAGGAACTTTGGGTTAAAGGTCTTCCTCATGTTACCAGAGCATAAGCTGGAGTTGAACCAACAACTTTCTGATTAGAACTGGACCATTCCTCTAAGGCTCTAGTTTGTTTAGCAGAGCAACGTCTGTGTTTGTGAAACTCAAGGAAGGATGGAGGAAACCTCTGGATATCACCTCAGCTCTGCAGCAAGGAGAAAGCTGTATCCCTGAGGGGGTCTGTCTACTTTCAGATAAACAAACAGTGATAAGGCTATAACTGTTAGCATTACAGCTTCCCAAAACCTCATCCCACGCTTTGTTTCTTTTATCCATAAAGCTCTAATTTTTTAATGACAAAAGGTTTTCTTAAAAAGTTAGTTATTTTTTCAGTTATTTTTCAGGCTGCTGCAGCAGATGTGTCTCTTCAAGCCTTTGGAGAGTTTTGATGGACCAAATCGAGCTTCTTCTCTGTTCATGTGTCCTTCATTAAAGAACCATTTAATGATCGCTAGAGAAAAATCAACTTCACATAAAAAAAAGATAAATTAGCAAAGACTTGAAAGGGATGTTTTTCGTTTTTTTTATTTTTTTTTATAGTTCTTTCCTGTTTTTGCTTCCCTGTCATTGTATATGATCATCCACTGTCAGAAAATCCATAAACCTGCATCTACGGTGTTTGTTGTAGGAACATATTTAAAAAGGTCAAAACCCTCAAACATAAGGCCTCTCCTCCTGAGATCTGATCGATATGGCCTTGCCTCAGGTGCAGACCAGGGAGCAGCTAATTATTAAGAGATAATCTGCGTCAGACAGAGACGACCCTATGAAGATGAGGACACAAACAATAAAAGAAGCTCCTTCTTTAGTTCAGTTATGAGCAGCAAGATGACTGGGAGCCTATTGGAAGAATGTCTTGGAAGTTTTAGTCCCTGATTCCATCTAATGAGCTGCAGCTCCCCTCAACTATAGGGGAGTGTTGGCCTAGTGGTTAGAGCAATGCGCTTGCGCTCTAAGAAGGTTGCAAGTACTTGTTCCGATCCCTACAGCCTCCACTCTGGGTCTCAGAGCAAAGACCCTTAACCTCCACATTGCTCCTTTCTTTTTCTAAGAAAAGACCAGCCAAGGACCAGTCAAGCAGCAACCAAGGACCAGTCAAGAACCAGCTAAGGACCAGCCAAGGACCAACCAAGGACCAGCCAAGGACCAACCAAGGACCAGCCAAGGACAAGCCAAGAGCCGGCCAAGGGCCAACCAAGGACCACCAAAGGACCAGCCAAGGACCAACCAAGGACCAGCAAAGAACCAGCTAAGGACCAGCCAATGACCAACCAAGGACCAGCCAAGGACAAGCCAAGAGCCGGCCAAGGGCCAACCAAGGACCAGCCAAGAACCAGCTAAGGACCAGCAAAGGACCAACCAAGGACCAGCCAAGGAACCAGCCAAGAACCAGCCAATGACCAGCCAACGACGGGCCAGACAGCCAAGGACCAGCCAAGGACCCATCAATAGGGATGGGAATCGAAAACCGGTTCCTGTTCAGAACTGGTTCCGTATTTTCCGAATCCATGGCATCGTTTGGCAGCTCGCTGAACGATTCTTTTTTCGATTCCCGCAGCACCAGAGCCCAAAGCGCCGGCTCTGGGGAGCACGACTTACGTCACGTTTTTTACGCAAGTTACGCATTTTCGATTCCCGCAGCACCAGAGCCTAGAGCACCGGCTCTGGGGAGCACGACTTACGTCACGTTTTTTACGCAAGTTACGCACACGGCGTTCAGTAAGCAAGTACGACGTGACTAGGCAAAAAAGGAAAGCAAAAAAAGACAGCCTTGGAACAACTATTCGAGGAGGATGAAGACAACTAGCTGCGGTCACTTTGTGAATCAAAGCCCCGTCTTTCCTTAGCCCAGAGGGTAGCTCAGGAAATCCAGCTCTATAAAAGCTTGCCCTCCATCCCCTGCAGGGATAGCGCCACACTGTGGTGGTGGAACAAGCAAGATACGCTGCCCTTGCTATCTGGACTGGCTGAAAACTACCTCTGTGTGCAGGCTTCCTCCACCCCATCTGAGAGGGTGTTCTCCACAGCTGGAAACACCTTGAGCGCTGAAAGATCCCGTATCCTTCCAGAAAAAGCAGATATGCTCATCTTCTGCAAAAGAACTGTTAATTTTCCCTACTACTTTTTTATAATTAGTATTTTTTGTTATTTAAAATAGGTTATTATCCCATCATTTGTTATTAGACATTGTTGGTTATTAAATTTGTTCTTGTATTCATTTTTCACTTAAACACAGATGTTACTCCAGTTTCACATTTCCTGTGGACATCTTGATCTTGTTGAGTTTGTAAGATTGTGCAATAGTTAAGTAAACAAAGTTGATGCTGATAATCAAACTGTTTGTTCTCCTTTCCCCCCCAAATGGGAATCGAAAAAAGAATCGATAAAGAATCGAATCGTTTCATAGATTCGAAAAGGGAATCGGAATCGTGAAAATCTTTTCAATTCCCAACCCTACCCATCAAGGAATCTCAGGACATTTAGAATGGCTACTACTGTAGCTAACAGCAAACAAAATGGTTGGACCAATCAAAAAATAAGCCAAAAACCCCAAAACAATAACAATACCAGATTAAAAACACCTTCTTGCTTCATTCTGTTTACAAGAAGGGAGGTTGAAGTCAAGACGCCACCCCCTATGACCCTAATCTTTAATGAAAGACCTCATAGCCTTGAATAAGCTGACTTTTGAAAACAGGTGATTTGGTTTAAGTTTGTAATGAAGCGAGCAGAAAAGCTTTGCGATACAAGGCTGCTGGAATATGAATAAATGGATGTAGGTCCCTATCATGGTCTGCTGATGCAAGGCTCTGACTTCCTCAATCTAACCCAGGAGTTAGAGGCCTAAACGGACGAATGTTGACTCCTGATGTCCACTTGGGCCTTTTCACAAATCAAACTTTGATGGCAAAAAGATGCCTTAATCCCGTGTTGAAGAGTTTTTTTAAGGGTCTGTATGAATCTAGCTGTTAAGGTCTAAAAGTTACGTTTCCAGGGAAGGAAAGAGGCAGAAAATAAAGTTTTAGTGACAGATGGTTGGAAAGCGAGGCTTTTGTTTATGGTTAATATGCAGTGCCTACAAAAACAGTTACCTAACTTGTCTTTTAAACTAATAAACAAACAGTCCAATTTTATAAAAACAAAGAACACATTAAGATCTACAGGAAAAGTATTGAACACCTTGACACACTCCCATGTAATGCCTATTAGTCTCCTGTCTAAGAGGCGTCTGAGTGCTGTGGACGAGCAAACATGATAGATGAAAGAAGCAGGGATAGAATTTTTCCTCTGTGATATTCCCAAAACATCTGGCAGCCATTACCTCATAGAGACCCCTCCCTTAAGCACTCACTTCTCTGCTTAGTATGACTTCCTCTTCGCCTTTACTCGTCCTGTTTTTTTAATCTCCACCAGGGGGCCCCATTTGGTACTTATAACATGGGTTCACTTCAGTAGAAAAACCTTCACTAAAGTACCAAGCTTTACAAGGACAATTTGAACCAGGGAATCAGCAATAATGTGATATATTTATATTTGAATGATCATTTTAGTGTTGATTATAGTAAACTTAGTAAAACACATTAGTGTATATTCAGTAAAATGTTTGAAGGGAATGAATTAACGAAGGAAGAGAGGCTTTTAGAAGCTTTTGAAACAGCCCCCCAGATTACGATATTTAATGTAAAAAAAAATCATTTGATTTTAAGACCAAGAACGTTTCCATAGGTCCGTGGGACACTTCCAGATGTACTATTTAAAAATCCATTAAATCCCAACTGTCAACTTTGCTTTGGACTCATTGACTGCAGCATGCTAAAATTTTTATTGTTTAGAAAAGATAAACTAGACATTCTGAAATGTGCACAGGCACTAACATCCTAACATAAAAAAAGACATTTTGATACTTTGTAAATAATAATTTATATATATATATATATATATATATATATATATATATATATATATATATATATATACTGTATATATATATATATATATATGTGTGTGTGTGTTGCTAATAAGGTTAGCAGTTTTAGCTTTTGAGGACAGTATGTTCTTCTTACTTCAAATGTCACATTTCTTTGGGAAACTGAAAACACCTGCTTGTAAAGAAATGACTATTTCCATCCATCCATCCATCCATCCATCCCTGCTGGGGTGGTGCTTACCGAGGTCCACCCTGGACAGGTCCCCAGTCCATTGCAGGGCAACACAGAGACAAACAGGACAAAAAACCATTCACACACACAGACACACCTAAGGAAAATTTAGAGAAGCCAAATAATCTAACAGTCATGTTTTTGGAATGTGGGAGGAAGCCGGAGTACCTGTACATGCTCAGGGACAACATGTAAACTCCATGGAGAAAGACCACTGTGCTGCGCATTTATACATGTGTTTTAAAAAAGACATTTGCACATAGAAATGAAGGCTTGTTTCTGAATGAAATTTCTCTGACAAATTCCAATCTTTTTAACTCTATTTTGGCCTTAATGAATTGAGGTCTAAAATGATTTTCCCCAGAAGTCCTAAATTATAAGAACATAAAAATCAAGGGCTATTTTCTATCTTATACTGGAGGTGTTTAATATTTTATTCAGCACTGGGGGTGATGGGATTGTAGAGTATGCAGACCCCCGATCTGCATGGATAGAGTTTAGAGTATTACTCTGAATTTCAAGTTACAAAAAGAGATGTTTGAAATGTGTAGTGAGAGCCAGGAACCAGTTATCTATGATTCCCACACTGTCATGATTAATCATTGTGCATCTGTTATCACAGTGTAGTTCAACTAGCCCACCACCTTAAAATCTACAGCTGGATGTCACTGCTAAACTCTCACTTGCCCTACAGATTCTCTATCAATGAAGTTCATAATACCAACATCACCTCCACTCAGAACAAACATGTTAGAAAATGAAACAATTACTCTAAACATGAATCTGTCAGTAGAAACTGCATAAGTTTGACTGCAATGTCTCAGAAATAAAGCCAAAGCGACCCTGTTTCACTGCATGAGGGAATGTGACGAGCCACAGAAGTTCTAGAACACCATAACGCTTGCAATTGATGACAGAATAAATGTAACTATTCCAAAGAAGCCAAAACTGTTCATTCTTGAAAAAACGCATACTTAACAACTATATTCATCGTAATTAACATTTCCTTATTGTATGCTAAATGTTTATATGCTAAATGTTTATTAGCATTTTATTTGAAAAAATGGAATGTCCTTGGGTCAATGGATAAATAAAAATATTTTACATTTTCAAAGGTAAAGGAGAACTATTTGTTCATAATTGGATACCATTTCTTGGCTATATGGAAATACATGATCTTTCTAATCCATTAATAGAAGATGGATGGATGGATGGATGGATGGATGGATGGATGGATGGATAATGGATGGATGGATTGATGATGGATTGATGATGGATGGATGGATGGATGGATGGATGGATGGATGGATAACGGATGGATGGATTGATTATGGATGGATGGATGGATGGATGGATGGATGGATGGATGGATAATGGATGGATGGATTGATGATGGATTGATGATGGATGGATGGATGGATGGATGGATGGATGGATGGATGGATGGATGGATGGATGGATAATGGGTGGATGGATTGATGATGGATTGATGATGGATGGATGGATGGATGGATGGATGGATAATGGATGGATGGATTGATGATGGATTGATGATGGATGGATGGATGGATGGATGGATGGATGGATGGATAATGGATGGATGGATTGATGATGGATTGATGATGGATGGATGGATTGATGATGGATTGATGGATGGATGGATGGATGGATGGATGGATGGATGGATGGATGAAGTGATGGATGGATGGATGGATGGATAATGGATGGATGGATTGATGATGGATAATGGATGGATGGATTGATGATGGATTGATGGATGGATGGATGGATGGATGGATGGATGGATTGATGATGGATTGATGATGGATGGATGGATTGATGATGGATTGATGGATGGATGGATGGATGGATGGACGGATGGACGGATGGATGGATGGATGGATGGATGGATGGATGGACGGATGGATAGATGGATGGATGGATGGATGGATGGATGGATGAAGTGATGGATGGATGGATGGATGGATGGATGGATAATGGATGGATGGATTGATGATGGATAATGGATGGATGGATTGATGATGGATTAATGGATGGATGGATGGATGGATGGATGGATGGACGGATGGATGGATGGATGGATGGATGGATGGATGGATGATGGAGGATGGATGGATGGATGGATGGACGGATGGATGGATGGATGGATGGATGGATGGATGGATGGATGGATGGACGGATGGATGGATGGATGGATGGATGGATGGATGGATGAAGTGATGATGGTAGCTAATGTGGCCGTAATTTTTCTGCTCATTTGAACCTTGCTGAACTGAACATCAGGGAACCATGGAAACAGGAGTTCCATCTGAGATAAAACTGAAGCTATAAAAGGAAACTGATGTAAGCAGCACCAAATGACCCAACAGAACTGATAACTCATTAAATATCCAACATAACCAAACACACACAGGAAGTCCTGACTCAGAAGTCCTGAGACCACCCAGGTCTGGGAAGACCACCTGGCTGACCAGCACTTAGCTGCATGTTTTTGATAATCGGGTCTGGGAACACACATAGGGCCTGGTAAAAGGTGAACACGCACATGTGTGTTTGGTCATAATACTGTCACACACTCCACTACCCACTAGCACACACATGGATAATAATGGAGCCTTTGCTTTTATGGTTTTAACTCCTGTCTGGCTAAAGGTGCATGTGTGTGTGTGTCCATTAAAGTGGTGTGTGACCTGACGGGAACTAAGGCATTGACTGGCAGACACAGTAGGGAATTGGGTGTGTGGATGGGGATTAGCATGAGAGAGAAACACATCCAGGACTAAATCATTAGACTTTAGTTGGTAGTGACTGCAGGGCAGTAAAACATTTAGTAATGAAGTTACTGCTGAGATCTGTGTCCTAATGAGACCTGGTTCTTGTTTTTCAAGAACTCGACTCCTTCAGGCATCATCTTGATGATAGATTATTTCTTTTTATGTTTTATTTTTAGATCTTGACCACAAAAATGAGGCAAAGCAAGAAACAGGGAGTATTAATACCTCTAAAACAGGTTCAGGTACTACAAACAGGATATTTTTTTAAATTAAACTTTGATGATATCCTGTAATCCAACAAAAACATGCTATAATAACAAAGTAAATAACAAAATAAAGTATTCCACTGTGGTTTCTCACAAGTCCCAAAAACCTTTGTTCACTATTACCTGACTGATTTTTTTCTTTTTCTTTTTTTTTTTAAGTGTCCTGTCTGACCATGTGGCAATAAGAATAATTTTCTTAATGCCAAAAAAGAGCCCATAGTGTTCCGTTTGATTTATGCAAAGAAATAGCTTTATTATAATTCAAGCACGGAGTTTTACAGATTACGACGGAGTACTGGGGCCAGGCTAGAGATTTTCTTTTTCTTCTATTTCGAGAATAAACTCGTAACATTATGATAATAAAGTCATAAAATTACAACAATAAATTGTAACATTACCAGATTAAATTCGTAAGATTAAGAGAATAAAGTTGCACTATTAGGAGAATGAAGTCATCATTCGACAACCCGTTTCAGAACGAAAGCTTGGAGCTCCGCCCAGCAGATGACGGCCGAACAGCTCCACCAATCAGCAACCAGAGTCCACTTTGACATCCTCCCAGTTTGATGCTGCTGCTAAAAGATTTCCTTATTTGTCAAACCAGAGCCAAAGTATAACTTCACATGATGCTCCACATTCCTCATTTTAGGGAAGAAAGTTCTTTTTGTAGGTGTTGTCATAAAATATAACTTGTTTCTCGTAATTTTAGGACTTTATTCTCTTAATATTACGATTTGATTCTCATAATGTTACAACTTTATTCTTTTAATTTTACAATTTTGTTCTCATAATTTTATGACGTTATTCTCGTAATGTTACGACTTTATTCTTGTTATTTTAAGACTTCATTCACGTAATGTTATGACAAAGGAGAAAAGATGAAAGAAAGAGGAGATAAAAGGGAGACGGAATGATTAATAGCAAAAAAGTCTGACCGTCCCTCACAACTGCACAATGTGACAGAACCAGGTCACTTCTGAATAGCACTTGGCTCAGGAGAAGTAGATAATTTTTGAGGACCCAAATGCAGATGATTTCTTCCAAAATTTGATAAAGAAGTAAAAATACAGAAGCCATGTTCCAGAACCGATCGACAAGAAACTCAGGAACCAAAAACCCAGGAGACACTAGGGAGGCATAAACCTGAGAAATGACAGAATGAAGAAATGAAGGATTTAGAAGTGGAGAAAATCCCATCAGTAAAAGAACTGTGAAATTTTAACTTTTTATTAGTAAAAAAAAAAATAATTCTACTGGTCCATTTCAGAAAGACAAAGAATAGATATTTAAACTGTTTTAATAATTAACAGTTGCATAAATAAGAGGACAAATGAAAATCATAAAATATTGCACCAAAATTGTTTATATATTAAAATGGTAAATGGCCGGAACTTTTATAGCCCTTTAATTTTCCTCTCTATTTTTACAATATACACTCAGACATTGATAAACAGACAGATGCTGAAATAGGTTGTGTTTTAAATTTTTAGTTTGCTGCATTAATTAAAAATCAACCATTGCATATAGAAATATTTTCTCCTATGTGTCTAACATGTACTCTGATATTTGTTATCATTTTTTTTAATATTCTTATGAGTTAGAGTTTACTAAGTAAAGTGTTTATGTATTGTTGTATGAATATAGAAGCCAATCCCACCCCCACCCTAGACACACATACACAAACACACGGGGATGAGACCATAAAGATAACTGAACTGAATATTAAACAATAACAGAACCAGAGCTCAGTTGACCTGTTCAAGCAGGACTTGTGGCTCGTATTTTCCAACTCATGCTGGAAGCAAATAAACTCACAGAAACAAACGACCTCTGAGCCCCTTAGTGCCGTGAGAAATGAAAACAAAGCGTACGCAATGTGTGAAGAGCGTTTCCTCCTTGCTTTTCCTTCCTGATTACTGCAACTTTCTCTGTGATTGGCAGCACCAGCCCTACAGCTTCACCACAGCATCAAGCAGTGTTGCTTTACATAGGTGGACGACGCATGTAAGCTGACATGGCAGCCCTCTCTGTTTACCTCATGGCAGGTAAGGCCTCTTTTTCTGCTCACTTAGACTTCTTCTCACATTCAGACTATGTTGAGTGTAACGATATAGGAATCATCAATAAACCTTTCTTCTCAAATCTGTCTCTCAGTTATGAAGTATTTATTTCTTTTAGTCAAATTTTAGCATCACTTGAATCAAAAAGAAGAGGATTTGATCATGATCTAATCACATTTTCTCATTTCTTAGACATTCTCCTGTTTATTTGATGATTCAATGGTTTTTACAACTGATCTCTTTTAAATCATAGCATGCTCCATAAAAGTGAAGTTCAGAGCAAACTGCTCAAATCTGTCTAAATTCTGACTAATTGAATAACACTTTAGCAGAATAAAAATTGTACACATACACTGGAAAAATTAAGTGTATTTACCCTTAATTTGAGTAGATACATTAGATCGTTTACCAAAAGAATGAGTAGTTTTACTCTTAAAATAAGATAATTATATAAAATGCAATTGAATTAGGACAATGCAATTGTGTTTTTTTATTTTAAATGTAAATTGTCTTGTTCCATTGGCAAAATGTCTCTTTTTCGTTCTCAATCCAAGAACAAATACACTTATTTTAAGAAAAAAGGACTTATCTAGATTTTGATTTGTGTACAACCCACATACAGTCATAGTAAACATGTCAGTTTATTAGACTCCCTCACAGCATCCTGTACAGATGTCACGTCGCAGTTACAAACACAGGGGTTTCTGAACTCCTTTTCTTGCTAAGAATATATCCTGTTTTTGAACTTCACGTGTCTTTCCTGATTAATTTCTGAAAGTTATGTGTTTCTGATTTCTTTCAGCACTGCTCTGTTACGTATGGGCAACTCAGGAAAAGAGCATTTTGAAAGCAAGAGAGAAAACAAATGTCACACTGCAGACAGGAGAAACTCTGCTCAACGCTGAGAGTGTGTGGACCTTTGGAGCTGAAACCCCAAACATGCGAATCGCCACCATAATGAGGAGTAAAGAGGTGAAAAATGACTACGGGGAGCTTTTCAAAGACAGGCTTCTTATTGACCACCACACTGGATCTCTGACTATTATTCAAGTGAAAACAAGTGATACGGGCAAATACCAGTTCCAGTCTATCAGGAGTAAAATCCTGATCCGAGTTTTCCATCTTATTGTCTACAGTGAGTAGCTTATGCTTGTGGCTTCCGTCCAGTAATGGTGAAAAGTTGTTTCTAGTATACTTACTTGAGCATATTGAAGGGGAAGCTGCTGGCTGCTGGAGCAGGTCATCATCCAGGATGTCTCTCTACATTGCTGTATTCATCTCCCAATTTTTCCTGACTGCTCTGCCAGGTACTGCTGCTGAAAAAATAACATCCCATAGCATGATACTTTCACCACCATGTTTCACTGCTGGGATAAACTTTTTTCCTGGTAATGAGTGATGCATGGTTTCTCCAAACATGAGCACTAGCATTTACACCTAACTCTTCCATCAGGTAATATTGTTCCTCATGGTCTGAGTCCTTTAGGTGGCTTTTGTAAACTCCACCTGAGCTGCAATGTGCCTCTAAATGAGGGAGGCGCTGTTTTCTGTGCACGCTATCATACAGGCTAATAGGCAAATTGATGCATCGATTGTTTGATGTATGAGAGATGAAGGCTACTGTGCTCACGAGGACCTTCAAAAAGGCGGAAATATTCCCTCCCAGATTTGATCTGTTTTGGAGGTCCACAGACAATTTGACTTAACTGGTGTTCTTGCTTTGACATGAACATTTAAGTATGATATAAGATAAGATAAGATAATCCTTTATTTGTCCCACAGTGGGGAAATTGCAGCGGTTGCATCACAGTGAACAGTACAGTAGGAAAAAAGAAGAATACAAAGTATAAAAAATATTTAAAAATATATTTAAAAAAATATACATTAAGTATATACAGACAAGGCAACACTGGTATAAAGTGACAACAGTAAATATCTTTGTAGAAAAGTGTGTGCCTTTTCTAATCATGTCCAATTAGCTGAATACTGCACTTTTCAATTCAATTTAGTTTATTCATTTTTGCGCTAATTCAAAACACATGTCATCTCAAGGCACTTTACAGTTCACCATATCTTCCAGTCAGATTAATTCAAAGTTTTCGATCTAAGGAAAACCAGTTGATTTCATCGACTCTTTGACTCTTCAGCAATCCCTCACACTAAGCATGCTTGTAGGGACAGTGGAGAGGAAAAACTCCTTTTGAACAGGAAGAAACCTCCAGCAGAACCAGGCTCAGTGTGAGCGGCCATCTGCTGAGGCCGACTGGGGTTCAAGGAGACAGAAGCAGGCATAGAAAAAGAAGCATAGATACAAGAGGCTTCGGTAAAAAGGCGGTCCCGTCTAGTAAACACACAGCCAGGCAGACGAGATCCGAGCCAACTCTCATGTCAGAGGATGAAGAGACTAATATCTGACATAAACAGCAGCCGGCCATTCAATCTATCTTTGATGTCAAAATGCTTTTTTCAGGTTTTCATGATGGGATATTTTTTTAGAGGGAAAATAGAAAAATTGAGTACATTCTATTGTCATAAAATGGGACAGATGGACCCAGTATTCAGACGAGTCAGACAGTGGGAAGTTTTAAGACGTTTAATGACAAAAATAATAAAACAGAACAGAAACACGGGCTGCTGTGGCTCTGTGGACCTCCAGCGGCTGAAGGCGGAAGGCAGAGCATTGCTCATAAATGGCAGTCTGGTTTTACTGTTCAGTCCATCCTCTAACCAAAGGCAGGATCAACCAGTGCACTGCCAACGAATGCAGCACTTAGCCATCCAGAAGGTTCCCGATGCAGCAGCCCCAGTGGGCAGGCAGGAGACCGATCCAGGTCAGAGCCGTTCTGAGATCCAGGAGTCCGTAGCCCGACCAGGGGTTCCGATCCAAACAGTAACAGACAGATACAGTTCCAGGAATCCACAGAGCGTTCAGGCAGGTTCAGAGTTCTAGGAGTCCAGCAGCGAGCTCAGACAGACATGCTCAGATGGAGACAGGCGCGCTCAGTGGTTGAGAGGGATAGAGATAACTGCCGAACTTTAAACTGTACTCCATCTATTAAAGCCAGGATTACGGTAATTAAAACTGACCTCACACGCACTGCAAGAGGGCCCCGTGGAGAAGAGCCAGAACCCAAGCACCCCCCACACTCCAAGTCAAAACCCTGAAGGCTCTGCGGAGAAGAGCAGGGACACTATCAGTAGACAGGAGACAAACACAAACACCCTTTCGACACACAGGCCCCCCAAGAGGTAGGACATGAACCAGGGACTAAACTAAACTCAGAAACCAACAAACATGAATAACTACACGAAAAACTACGAATAATGATCTGGCCCCGATAGCTGGGCTAAATCTTATCTATAGCTGAGGGAGCAGGTGAATAAGATCAATGATAATTAGAGCATGGGGAGGGAACGGCAGGGGAATGTAGTGAGTAATCAGATCAGCTACCAGGGCTTCGATCAGGACATTTATAATAAAGCTTAAATATCATTAAATGTGCAACGCAGCAGAGATCTTATGGGTGCATATTTGGGGCGATATCAGGGCTATAGTGGCCTCTGTCTGCCTAGATGTGACAATATGCATTATTGCTGGTTTTTGGGAAGGTGTTTTAACCAAAAAAGAACAAATAAAATCAAAAGTCCTCTGGTCTTCTCTTGTGCTTCCTTCACCAGGTTTCATCCCTGCTCCATCTATTGCAGTCTCTCCCTCTGTCTGTAACAGCAGCTCCAGCTCAGTCACTGTGGAATGCTCTGTCCACAACAGCAGAGAGCTGATGCTTTCCTGGTACAGAGGGAAGGAGAGTCTAAAAAAGACAAGCAGTCCCAAACTGACAACGCTGACTCTTTCTCTAGAGGTAGATCCATCTTATGGAGACAACTACAGCTGTGTGGCTGAGAACCCTGTTGAGAGGAAGACCACCAGACTAAGTGAGGAAGACATTCTGCTGGGAAATTCAGGTATAATAAAACAAACATCTGCATGTCTACATTTCTAACCTTTGTTTGATTTTAAATGGTAAATGGCCTGTACTTATATAGCGCCTTTTTTCAAGTCAGTAGACTTGACCAAAGCGCTTTACACTACATTCATTCACCCATTCACACACTGATGGTGGCAGGCTACATTGTAGCCACAGCTGCCCTGGGGCTCACTAACAGAAGCGGGGCTGCCGTACACTGGCGCCACCAGGCCCTCTGACCACCATCAGTAGACAATGCAGGTGAAGTGTGAAAGTCAGAGCCGGGGCTTGAACCGTCAACCCTCCAATTGCAGGGCAAACTCCAACATCCAACGCCACTTACCTTACTAATTCCAATTCAAAATGTCATCAACTTACTAAATCATTGAAGTCACTGGACGTCAGCGGGATTTATCAAAAAAACAATGGGCAAATAATTGCGAAACTACCATTTAAAAACATAGACTAAGCCTACAGGTCTGCATCATCACATAAGACTGGAGTCAATTGGTCTGTCTTTCAATTCTGTCATGATTTTAATAAGGTTCAGACCCAAATGCTGAAGACCAAACAGGGAGACCAGAGAAAAGATTCAACAGGTTTTATTGTAGAGATAATTCAGAGAGAAGTGTTGCTCTCAACACTGCTCAACCGGAACTGAAAAGTGAGGGGAAGACACAGTGGTTAGTTCAGGCTCAGTGGGAAATTTGATTCGTGAATTTGGAGAAGAGGATTTGGTTGCTGAATCACGTTTCCAGAGAAGTTGTTGAATCCTTGACTCCAGTCCATGGGCGTAGGTTTGCATAGGGACCATAGGGACATGTCCCTACCAAAATTTGAAACGGACCTAATTGTCCCTACCAATAACTGGATGTGAGCAACATGTTTATAATTTACTATACAGCTTTGCTGCAGCAGTCGCTTCTTTTCCTCTCGCAGCTTCGCTGACTGTGCGCTTGGATTGGTTCCTGCGTGCTCAAACTGAAGACACAAATATCTCTCCATAAAAACTGATCATTTATTCATGCTAGAATACCGCGGTTACTATAATTAATATATGGCTACGAAACTAGTCCCAATTAAAAAACTGAATATCATGTACGCTAAAAAACAAAACGCTTTTTTTCCTTGTATAAAACTAAGTCAGGAGTTCTGAAGACTGCTGGAAAAATGGACAAATAAAGGCTGTAAGCTATCAACATTTCTGATTCTTAGCCACAGCCGACTAAAAGAAAAAATTTGAGGGTTTTCTTTTTCTGATCTTCTGATATCAAGTTGCTATTTTTGTTTTAATTTTTTTGATGGCTCTTTGAGGAAGTTCAGGTATAATCATTAGCAGGTGTTATTTCTCTTATAGAGTACAACAACAAGAGATGGCAGCTAAACATCTGCTATTTTTGTTTAAAAAACATAATTAGGGATCCACATAATAATAGGATAAAAAATAGGATATGAAATAGGATAAAGACAAGAACAAGCAGAGGAAGAATATTAACATTGATTTTATCTTGCATAGATTTCCACACAGTCTATTAGTAAATTAGTACAAACATTAATGTCTGGTAAAAATACTTGAATCTGGTTGTTTATTTTGGATATTATTAAAGTACAGATAAGATAGTGTTATATTGTCTTTTATAATCATTAAATGTGATTTTATATTTGAATAAATTTAGGCTCATTCTTAGTGTTGAGTTTGTAGATGATGCCACTAAAAAAGAAAATAGCTACCGGTATTTAAACTGTCAGTCAATACGTAACATAGGTTGATATAAAAGGTTGTTCCATTTAATCCTTTTATATTAAAAACACACTATTATACATCATATGATTGTATTAAACAACGATATTCAGTAATAATGTTGCAGGGCAGCTTGAAGGTGAAGCAGCTGCCCTTCAGTGCTTCAGGTGACGTCAAAATGATTTTAATTACAAAATAAGGAGCAACTTTTTCATTTATATACAATATAAATATCAATTTGTATTTGATGTGGTTGGATATAGGGAACTCAAACAATGAGCAGTGATGTTGCAGCACAGGTAGAGAGAGAAGTGTCCGAACCTTCAGGGCTTCAAGTGAGGGTTTTTTTTGTTTACTTTTCAGTATGAGTAATTGGATTCTGTGATCTCTTTTGAAGCTCACAAATGATGCCTCATGGATTTTAATATATTTTGCCTGATTAACATGTTTGTTTGGTTGCCTGTTATCTTCACATGTATTTAGTAAGAAATGCGTTTGCAAAGTTATGATAAAATTAGTGCAGCACCTAACAATTATTTTGCAAATCGATTAGTCTGTCGTTAATTCTTTCGATTTGTCGATTAATTGGATAGCCAAAGGTTCTTTAAAGAAGATTATTAATGACATTAAACAGGTGAAACTAAAATATTTCCTCTTGAGGAGTTCTGGATGGAGAATATTGACAGACAAAAACATTTTATATTCTTATTTGCAAAATGTTTATAAATTTCTTTTACAGTTTTGGTATAATTACTTATCTAAGTGGGTTACTCTGTCGAGGAAAGCCCGATTTTACATTTATATTATGTTTTAGAGTCTCTATTCTCCAGTTAATGATGAATCACTTACTAAATTAGTTGATGATTATTGAAATAATCAATTAATATGATTCATTTTTTCAGTCCCAGATAAAATACATGAAATTGGCTACACATAGTAACTACAGCCCAGTTGTTCAACTTTTATAGTGAAGTTAATATCTTAATGAATGTATTATTTTGCTTGATACAGAGAGAGCATAGTAGGTAAAAATATAAGAGTGGGGTTTAACTCTGCACAATTCTATATCTTCAAAAGAAAATACTGTATTTACCTTCTCTCTTAGTCATTCAAATGAAACCATTTTCAAAGTGGAAAACAGTCCTTAATTCCACATTGATCAGAGCCGGTGATACTTCAAACATTGATAAACAGCATCTAATGAGTGTAGTGCTTAAACATTTTTTATTAATGTAGCAAAATGATGCTTTTTCTCTTTTAACAATGAATTCCTCTTATCAGTACGGATGCTCACACCGTGCATAAAAAAGGACATGCATATTGCATAGCACCAATGACACCCGCCCAATAGTGTCCCTACCAAAGTTCAAATCAAACCTACGCCCTTGTTCCAGTCTGTATGCTGTAGTTCCAGCGTTTGTCTGATTCGGTGGAGGGCAGAAGAGGGTTTACCAAGAATGCGGTTGTTTGTAGGTGAACGGAGGAAACTGCCCCTCAGATTTCCTGCGGTACTTGAACGGGTCGTAGTGGAGAATAATCCTTTTCTCAGTGTGAAGCTCAAAAGATCTCTTGGGGAAAGTGGATCCAAACCTCCTGTTTGTACCCCAGCTCAGTTTGAAGCTCAGTTGATCCTTCCAGGGAGAGAAGGTCCGAAAAATTCAGTTAGCAGGATGACTTCCTGCCGAGAGGCAAAGACAAACAATGTTAAAACTCAGGTTGACAAGAACTCAGTTTAACTCAGCTAAACTCAGCTTGGCTAGAGTACCCAAAACTGGCAAACACTCTGGCGTCGAGGTAGTGGCAGTCAGCAGCTTAAGAACACTCCGTTAACGAGGAAACCATCAGCAGGTGTGTGAGCAGGCTGACCAGAACCAGGCGCCTCCTGGTGGAGGAAGGGAGACAAACAAAGAAAAAAACAAACAGACAGACAGGAGTCCTGACAAATTCAGTTTAATTGAGTTGAGTTTATTTCTATAGCGCCAATTCACAACACATGTCATCTCAAGGCACTGATACAGTTCACCAGATAATCCAGTCAAATGGATTCAAAGTTTCTATCTAAGGAAAACCAGTTGATTGCAGCGACTCATTGACTCGGATCCAATCACTCACACTTAGCATGGTTGTAGTAACAGCGGAGAGGACAAAGTACCTTTTAAAAGGAAGAAACCTCCAGCAGAACCAGGCTCAGTGTGAGCGGCCATCTGCTGAGGCCGACTGAGGTTCAAGGAGACAGAAGCAGACATAGAAAAAGAAGCATAGATACAAAAGGCAACTGTAAAGGCGGCCAGGAAACACACAGCCAGGTAGACGAGCTCCGAGCCAGCTCCCATGTCAGAGGATGAAGAGAGCACATCCAGTTAGTCACAGTCAGAGAAACAGGACTACACTGAAAAACAGGCCAATCTCCAACATCTAGAAACAAAGGTGTTGATGGCAGCAGCACAGATGATATTTCTCTCCAAGATGGAGTCACAGCCAAACAGGAACAGACCAGATAAAGCTACTATGAGAAAAAGCAGAGAGAGCAGAAGGTTAGAGATTGAACTAATAGATTCTGCAGAGTGGGAGAATAGAGATAGAATGAAGCAGAATGATGAAAAAGGGGTCCCTATGCCCTCCAGCAGTCTAAGCCTATAGCAGCATAACTGAAAGATCTGCCTCCCATTCTACTTTTAGAAATTCTAGGAACCACTAGTAAACCTGCAGATTAAGAGCGACGTGCTCTTTTAGGGATGTTTTCACTAACATGTTTTCCACTAGGGCTTAATTTAAAGCAAAACACAGGAAATAGGGTTAAGAAAGAAGGCGAAAGACACATGACAATAGGCAGCAGTGGGCTGGGACTCAAACCTGTGACAGCTGCCTTGAAGGCTGAGGCCTCTATTTCTGGGTCACACGCTTTACAACCACTCCACTTCAAAACTAACACAGTTTAACACCAGTTTCAGCTCCATAGTAAGGTCATCACACATAAAACCTAAAAAAAACCTCTCTTATATTCCCAAAAAGCACCAAAACCTCACAGTTGTAATCTGTAACTACAGCTTCATAACATTAATAACTACACAGAAAAATCACATGTCCACAGTGGTGTTACATCTTTGCTGCGTTAAACATGTCAAACAGGCAAAGGGTCAAATAAAAGTCTTTATCTAATGTTTTTCTTCCTCAGAGAACAGCAGCTGGTGCCAGAATGAAGCGACCATCAGACTGATTATCTCTGCTGCAGTTGCATTGGTTTTGATTCTTCTTCTGGTGGACCATATCAGACTCTGAGGAGGAGGCAGGAGCTGCATCATCCCAATACTTACTGGTTCTCAAGCTTTTCTATCATCTGGAGAAGAGATGACAGAGAGCGTTCAGTATTTATCTGGAGACCAGGAATCTGAAAACTGTCCCCAGGACGGGATCAAACTTATTGAGGTCCTCTCTTTTCTCTCTCTCTTATATTATTTCTGATCACATTGTTTGGTTTCAATTGTACATTGCAATAGCAACTACTATTTTTAAGCCCAATTGCTAATAATGTTCATTGAAAAGTTATGCAAACAGCAACAGTTTAAACAGGATAAACCAAACAAAAACATTTGATCACACCTAATATCACAAGTGGGTTTTCAAATTTCTACAAAGAACTTCTAGTAGAGTGCCTCTCCGTTGTTATGACCTTCTGCAAAGATGATTCCCCGCCACATTAAAGCTAGGCTTAAAAATTTCCTTTTTGATAAGGCTTATAGTTAGAGTGGCTCAGGTTATCCTGAGCTATCTCTATAGTTATGCTGCTATAGGCTTAGACTGCTGGAGGACATAGGGAGAGTTCATTATGGTGTAAGTGACCGCACACTTGTTTGGCAACTACTTTCTCAAGAACTTTAGATAAGAAAGGAAGATTAGATATAGGTCTATAATTGACTAAGTCACCTGGATAAAGGTAAGCTGTCTTAAGTAAAGGTTTAATTACAGCCACATTAATAATCTAGAAGGAAAAATGTGTCTCTTTCAGTGATAGTTGTTATGCAAAAAGTAGCCAAAAGCAACTGATGTCATTTCCTTCACTATCTAATACCTATTTTATTTATATAACAGGTGCCATAATTATGCTTAAAAATAGCAAAGAACGAAAAGAACAACTTTGTTTCCCCTAACCTGAAATGATGCTGGCTACAGATAGAAACAAAAGTAGTGTTTTCCACCAACTCAGTATTTATGTCTTCCAGAACATTGCTTATTATGATCAATACATATAAAAGTGAGTAAAGATTGAGTATGTTGTAGATTCATGTTCACCTTTTGTCCAACGACGGCTGCTTTCCGCTGTATGTCTTCACAGAAACCTTCATCTACTGTTTCTATTCTTGGAACTGCAGCATCCTGTGTGGTCAAGCAGCAGCTTTTCAAAACATCTCTGTTATTTTCCATTGATGGAAGTTTTTAAGCCTAAACTAACCAGCCAGGATGCTTTATGTGCACCGTTTGTAGTTTTCTGCATTTCATCTTTTTATGTCACAAACAAAGTCATAAACCAGGGCAGTATCAACCACTGAGGACACCCTGGTCATGTCATCAGTATTTTATTTTATTTATATTTTGCCTAAATTGTGATATAGAAAAAATTAAAATAAATTTGACTTAAAAAGAACGTAGAACGATGATCTAGATCTTCCACAAAACTGTGAGATGATTTATATTTGAAGAGCAAAGATTAGTGCCACTATCTAATAAAAAAAAGCTTGAGGGTTTGTGAATGCATGCTATGCACCATCAACATTCACTGTCACTGTGGTCAGGGGCAGCTTTAGGAAATTAGGGGCCTTAGGCAAAGACAGGCAGGGGGCCGCTGAATTGAGAAAACCAACCCATTGTACAGATAGAGAAATGTTAATAGAATATACAAACATTATTATTATTATTTGTTCTACATTTTGTCCCTCTCATCCCTTTTGTTTTCTTATATATGCTTTCTTTGGTCCCTTTTTCTTTTGATATTGGCAATATGTTCAGCTGTCTTTTTATGCTGCCTCAAAAAAGCACTAAGCTCACTTAGCTGATTGCTCCTTCCTGTGTTTCCAAAAATGCCAAAGTAAATAACCCAGTCCTTCTTTTCACTGTAGACAAGCCATGATCTGCTTCTCTGTTCTCCATTTTTCATTTGGATGATATAATAGCTGCATGAATCATGACAGCAGACAAGATAGAGGAGAGCAGGAGGCGGGGTTACCAATCTACTTGCTCTGGAGAGCAGAGTTCGCTGCTTTTAGATGTTGTCTCCAAAGTCTCCAGTAGCAGAAAAAAGTCACTTGATTTGGCGCTAGGCGCTTTTTTAAAATCAAAATACTAGAGGGGTCTGAAAAGTGGCTAAATATAGCAACTAAAGCTCTAAGTTGGCAACACTGCTCTTTATATTGTTTGTTTTCAAATGGTTTGCTGCTGTCTGTTTGGACCTTTCTGAACATGTGCAGCAAATGGACTGATCCAATATGGTGGACACTGAAGGGGGGGCTGAGACACACTTAATATTATGGACTGCCACAGAACTGACTGTGGAACTGCCATGCAGGCTACAGATGCCGTTTATTAGTCCGACAGTTACTGGAAGAGGAGCACATTAAGCTGCTAAAGCAGTTAGAGAACAGTTTAAGTTGTTGATGACTGTGATGAAAAAAAACTGTATTTTCATGAGGAAATATTTCAGGCAATTGAAATACTCAGATTACAAAGGAACATCGTACCAAAGATTTTAACATCTATATTTACTGGTTGTTTATCAATTAACAGCAGGTGAATCAACATACATTTTGCAACCGTTATGTTAACGATGTCTTTGACTGAAGATAAAACGTTTCTGTAGCTCAATGCATCAAGATGGCACACAGCAGATCGCACGGGACAAGAAGTCGTGCACAGAAACAAATAAAACATCCAGTTAATTTTCAAACTAACAATAATAATTTTATGTGTTAACTTGCCCTAACTTCAAGTTTCACCATAATGGTCCTTCACAAAGCCTAAGAATGCCCCATATTTTATTTACTCTTGTAATATTGTAGACTCCTATATTTATGTATTTTATATAATTGCTTAAAGCTACAGTGTGTAACTTTTAGCGACATCTAGCGGTCAGACTGCAGACTGCAGTAACATGAACATCTCCCCCCCAACAGTACGGCGAGCGTTACGGGACAAAATGTCTTCCACGACGTCCGCATCACCTACCTTCTCAAGTGATGAGGTTTGTTTACATAGATAATTTTACAGATAGTATTTCATTAGTCTGTGTATGGTATAGATTTCATGTAGACTTAAGATAATAAATATACCCGCTATTTTTTCTACATCGTTGTTACGTTTTGGCGACCTCGCAATCGCTAGTTTGTTGGCTCTGCGCTGCCGTAGCGCAAAGATGTCTGCCTCCATGGCTGCGAGACCTGCTCCTATGTAATTATAAATAACGAATTCTAAGGCAACGCAAATATTAAGGTTAAGAGGCTGAGCTCGTAGATGATGATAAATAACATAGTTATGTATAATATATTACATTTCTGACTGTATATCCCTGTAATTATTACACACTGTAGCTTTAAATGTGCATATTTCATCTTATTTCAACTTATGTTTAGCTATTTTACTATTTCATACTTTAACATTGGGTTGCTCTGGGATGTGTAAAACTAATTCCACTTCATGTTAATGTATTAAAATGACTAATAAAAATAGAAATATAAAGTTGAATTGGCATATTTTTTTCATTTCTATCATTTTAGTATTTGACTGTGTTGAAATTCTTCACTAAAGGAAAAACAGGATAGGAAGGAAAAGGCCAAGCAGCAAGAGGGGCAGTGAGGAGAAGGAAAGCAGGTACTAGAAAAGGAAGATAGCGCTGATATGTGTTTTAAAAATCAAATGTTAAATGCATGTTACTTGAAGTATTGTGTAATATAAGGATAGGATTATGTTCAAAAGCTGAATTTCCATAGAAAGAGTGAACAGTTTAGGCATTATTATCACTATGATAATTTTATAGAGTCTGGGTGTCTATTTTAAATACTGAGCCTGGTTCTGATGGAGGTTTCTTCCGGTAAAAGGGAGTTTTTCCTCTCCACTGTCGCTACAAGCATGCTTAGTGTGAGGGATTGCTGAAGAGTCAATGAGTCGATGCAATCAGCTCGTTTTCCTTAGCTAGAAAACTTTGAACCAATCTGACAGGATGATCTGGTGAACTGGAAAGTGCCTTCAGATGACACTTGTTGTGAATTGGTGCAATAGAAATAAACTGAATAGAATTGAAGTAAAGATGAAGCAACTTATTTCAATTATACTGGAACGTCTTTTGGGAAACATTTCTAGCCAGTTGTAGACAGAAACTTCAAAAGAAAGATGACATAAAAATGAAGTTTGTAAGTTTAAAATGTCTTGCAGCGAAAGAGGAACAGAGTAATGCACCGACTAGCCTATTCCAAAGTCAGAATGATGTTGCATTTGCTCCCCAAGACTCTGAAAACTGCCAGATTTAATTAATTGAATTAAAAACATTTTCTTGGGCGTACGCCACTGAACCCACCTAGAAGTAGGTTAGGGTTGACCTCAGTATTTTTTGGGCCCTGCGTACGACCCTGCCATAAATAGAGATGAAAAACATGATGTGTGTCCTGGGTTTGTGGGCTTCTGAAACCTCCCTGAGGAACAAAAAGCAGTTTCACTTTTTAACATTTACTGGTTAACCTTTACAGTGGTGAGTTAGCCTGTGCTGTTTATTCTAACCTCTACCAAAACAGGAAACCACCGTGGTGAGATCAGATGTGCTCATTTTTCCATTTCTGCTTTACTAAATGTTTAAAACTTTGTCAGAATGGATGTATTTTCAGGTGATGCTGAGGATTCTTAATAAGATTTAGTTATGAATTTAAGGCCATGCTAATCCATAAATATGAATAAATAAATAAAATTAGGAGTACCTGACCTAAAACCTGCAATGAGGAAATGTAAAATACTGCATCAAATGCACCACAATGTACAAAAAGGAAGCACCAGGAATATATCATGCGGTCAGTGTCAAAGTAAAACACGAGTCACTTTGTGGCATGAAAAAGGTAGTTATTTATGATTTTGCAGCTTTGATCTGCATTTCTGGATTCAGTTTAGTGTGAAATGCTTTGGCCTATCAGTGCTCCTTCCCTAGATATCAGACTAGCTGCATGCTGTAGGCTTATTGACAACAGTGTCAGTAACAAAGACCAAATACTTCATTACCTTCAGTAGAAATTCTGGCTATTCATACTTTACTGGAGTAATTATTTTTCAGACAACTTTTTACTTCTACTCCTCTCATCGTTTTTACAATGATCTCTACTTTCTACTTCTATTTAAAAATAGACTCGCTAGTTTTGTTCCCTTTAAGGTCACTTTCATTATGGCCTGGTGGTATTTATAGAAAATAAAAACCATCAAAATAATTAGTTCCATCCAGAAAATGTCTTTGTGGTTTGACTCAGTGCTGCCCCAACTTGATGTTCGCCTCATACCAGAATAAAATTTTTTTCAAGATGATGCAAAGTTAATAGTGATACTTTTACCATTATTTATAAAACTAAGAAAATGAAGTCTAAGGAAGTTATCATCCAGAATTGGAGAAAATATTTCTTTAAGTGGGTAGTGCAGTAAAGCTTCTGACCTTAACAATTTTTCCTGCATTACTTTGACTTTTACACTTTAGTTTAAAATGATACTTTTACACTTTTACTGGAGTAAAAAGCTTAAGATGATCCTCCAACTTCTTCAAAAGTGTTTTGAAACAGTAGGATTTATACTTTTACTGGAGTAATAAACATTAATAACGAATGGTTGAACTGTAAAGTCCCCTAAGATGATATGTGTTGTGAATTGGTGCTATATAAATAAACTGAATTGAATTGAATTAATACTTTTGACACCCATGTTTACTGATCTCTGAGCCTACACCCACTCCAGTATATGTTTCTGAACTTTTAAAGCCATCATTATTTTTTTTGATTTGGAAAGGCACCTATGTGTTTTTCTGCTAATCTACTCTCATGCTTCATTTTTATGTGCAGCAGCTTTAACCCCCCCCCTTCTATGTCCCTCCTTGTGAAAATTTGCCCCGAATCATGATGCTGCCACTGCTGTGTAGGATTGTGTTTAGTGATGCATAGTGTTAATGTTTGGTGGTAATTTAAGGCTTATCTAATGTTTTTCCGAACATCTTTCAGCCAGATGATCTTGTTTTTACACAACCGGAATCCCACAAAGGATGTTACAGAGGCTGCTATTTTACAAGAGAGTGTTTGAGTCAGGAAATCAAATAATGGCTGCAGGGTGAAAAAAAAAACTATGGAGAGAGCCTGCATAGCCTGAATCAGGCCTGTGTCCTCAGTTTGCAGGATTACTGTTATGGAACCAAAACCAAAGGAAAAAAGACCAAAAACCAAAACCATTAGAATATAGTTTATTAAAGTAGAAATAATTTTCACATGATGTCTGTTCTCCTTTCTTTGATTAAAGAAAGTAAGTACATTCATTTTTCTGAGGCCCATGAAAATTTGTTGATTTCTTCCCTGATTTCAGCATCATCTGTCTAACAGGCTAAATCTGTTCTGATGATGGCAGTCAGGACAGGCTCTAACACTGGTTTCCTTGGTTTTCTGGTCCACAACAGGGCTAGACCAGCCTCACGAAAGTTCTGATGGTAACAGTAGATGAACGGGTTCAGACAGCAGTCCAGGTACGACATCACTGAGGACAGGGTCCGCAACCAATCAGGGGCCGGTGCCAGGTTCTTCCGACCCAGTAGGATCAGCTGATTGGTGAATGGAGCAGAACAAAAAGACAATGTCAGAACAAAAATATAAAGTGTACATTTATTGTCAGGGTTAAGTGTTTTTGAAGACCCAAAAGCAAAGGTGAGCCTTGTAAATTTAATAAACATCCAGAGGCAAACAGGGGCAAAAATCCCATAAAACAAAATACTGATAACCCAGCAGGTTGAGAGCAGGTGTGGACAGAGGAGGCTAGAAGGGAGCAAGAGAAGAAGACTGACACAAGAGATCAGCAGAGGGCAAACAATATCAAAGAACTCAAATACAATCAAAAATAAGTAGAATAACACAGAATAGAAATGAAACCAATAAACTGGAAAACACAGAAAGACATGAATGAAAGTATAACTGAAAACTCAAAAAAGAAAACAAAAACAGAACCAAAAATGCTGAGTCATCCATCTATAGTTTGAAAAATATGCTGCTCCAGTAAATGAAAACACCAGTAGGTTCTAATCCCTGTGTTTTATTACTTTTTTTTTTTTTTAGTTTAGAAACTTTGTATTAGTAGTTATTGGGAGTTAGAATATGTGTACCTCAGACATAAAAAAGGGAGTGTAGCAGATGACGTAAGAAGCCACTAAGAGAGGGGCCACCTCAGACAGATCTGATTCTTCATCACTGGGACTGAAGAGAAACACAGTAAAGAGGTCTGCATTATTACCTCAAACTTAATGAAACTCTTACTGTGTAAAACGTATAATTTTCCTTTAATGATACATCAGGATTATTTAGTCATAAATTGTAATCAAAATCATAATGACATAACAAGCTCCACTGTTCCTGCTGCAAGATGCTGTGTTGTATCCTGCTGAAGATGCAGTGATACATTTTTAAATGATTTTTTTTCTTTTCCTCACTCACTACATCCTTTTCTATGTTTTCCTAAATGCACTGGAAAAAATCTAAATCTAAATAAGTCATCATTTTCTAAACATAAGTGCATTTGTTCTTGAATTGAGAATGTAAAAAACATTTTGCCAATGGAACAAGACAATTTACATTTTAAATAAGTAAGCACAATTGCATTGTCTTATTTCACGTGCATTTTATCTTAAGATCCTATTTTAAGAGTAAAAAATAAGTCATCTAATTTACGTAAGTAAGTATGGTAAATTATAGTTTGCCAATGGAATTAATATTTTTACTCTTAAAATAAGATGATTAGATAATATGCACTTAAAATAAGACAATGCAATTGTGTTTACTTATTTTAAAGCAAATTGTCTTTTTGTGTTGGCAAAATTTCTCTTTTACCTCCTCAATCCAAACAAATGCTCTTATTTTAAGAAAGAATGACTCATCTAGAGTTAGATTTTTTTCCGGTGCAACATGTTTCTCATCTATTGCTTCCTAATGAACAGTCACATCAGTGGACAGCATTCAAATGGGTCACCTTCACAGACTCTATCAGTCAAACACATGAAGACTGGCGACGCTAACAGAGTAGTTAAAGACTGTGAACTAGAAGGAAACCTTCTCACTAGGGTCACCTGGTGTACCTGTTGCTGGAGCTGCAGCTCACAGCATTCCTTAGAGAGCAGATTAGCATGAGGAGGAAAGGCAGAAAGATGCAGATGGAGAAAGCACAGAGGATATAGGTCATCATGTCCGAGTAGCTGCTCTCCCAGAACACAGCACACAGCATCTCTGCAGGATCATACCTGAAAGCCCGGAAAGAGGATTTATCAAAAACCAGAAAAGGGGGCTAGAGCTAGCATTCCTGAGCTAACAGACCTGACCCAGTCGTAGATGACTGGGATGCTCCCAAACACCACCCCTGTCATCCAGGAAGTCAAGCAGGCTGTTACCATGGCACCAAAAAGAGCCGTTCTGGTGGACGGCAGGCCAATCAGACGCTGCACGCTGAGAATAGCTGTAAAATAGGTCTTGATTCGGTTTAATTGTTCCATTGGCAAAGTGTCTCACTTACCTCCTCAATTCAAGAACAAATGCTCTTATCTTAAGAAAAAATGAACTATTTAGATTTCACTTTTTTGCAGTGAGCGAAGAAGGGACAGAAATTTTATATTTTTGTGCAAATGAAGATTAACCGTAAATTCAATTTGGAAGACTCTTATCAGCTTCACCTGAATACCCTGAGATGTCCCTCAGCCGCAGCCAATGAACTCTGGAGCCGCACCTTCTCCAAAGTAAATAATTTTGAAAGATCCCCTTCAATGATCTCCTGGCCCTGCTTCTCTCTCCTACACGCAAGTCAACTTTCACCCACCTCCACCTCATCTCTTCTTTCCTTCTCAGTCCCACTCTCCTTCTGGTTATTATTATTATTATTATTCCACCACCAGTGTCTGGGAAAGACTACTATAATCCTTTTCTAGGTTAATAATCCAAGCGTATGTACATTCACAGCATCAATGTCTTCTGGCGGGGCCGGAGCGCCACAGAACTTATTTCGTTTATGTCTCTATTTTTGCTTCTGTCTCCTTGAACCGCAGCTAACCTCAGCCGCTCACACTGAGCCTGGTTCTGCTGCAGGTTTCTTCCTGTTCAAAGGGAGTTTTCCTCTCCACTGTCGCTACAAGCATGCTTTGTGTGAGGGACTGCTGAAGAGTCAATGAGTCAATGCAATCAACTGGTTTTCCTTTTTTGTTGTTGGACTCGGTATAAAAGAATAGGATTGTGTTACTTGTATAGCTAAATTGAATATTAACTAATTGCAACAGGTTGACCCTGTTGTCTGATGCTGTCTTCTAAGAGCTGTGATTGGCTGAAATGCACTCCAGTCATGAATGCAGAGAAGTTATGTTCATGTTGGACTGATCCATGAATTAGGTACCAGAGGTACCAGAACCAATAGAGTGGGTCATGCTGTGTGATGGTGAGGGGAGGGGGCATTTAGTGTTGTTTGTGTTTTCTTTAGTCAGACACTCCTAGCCTGATAGTGGTTGGCTTTTATAGGTTACTAAGTTAGTTATATTCCTACCAGTGTTTTATTGTCAGTTACATATGTTTCAGTTTGTAAAGTTACATTATTTCCATTTTTTGCTTTAGCTGTTCAACATGTGTTTGTGTTCCCTGTTAAAGGAGGTCCAGCCATAAGAATCTACAGCAACAAACCCCACTAATATGATATAATATGAAATATTATCTGGAATTGATTTTTGAATTGAGCTACAATGCAACCGAGATTAAATAAGTTATTTTGATCTTTGTTTTGAGCTCAGCTTCTCCTTTTTATAACCTTTTTCTTAACCTTTAATGTCAAACAATCTGTTCATTCTGGGTTTTTTAAACAGTCTTTCTGGATTTTGTGCATATAATGAATCTAAATGATGGTTAAGTTTTTCTTTTTGAATTGAGCTGCTTTGGGAAAGTAAGTAGAGCACCTATGCTGCCAATGGAGGAGGTGATGAAAGCAAACTTCAGCAGGCTGACGACTTCACACCACGGAGACTTCTGTCCACCTGTCAGAGCCGCCATCATGGAGCCAGACGTGATGAGAAATGAACAACCTGCAAAAATACATCATTTCATGAATCAAAAGAAACAACGAGCATAGAAAAGTACATTGAATAAGAAGGTAAATAGACCAGAAGAGTTAACTGGAAGGATTATGGTTTTACTGGGAGTAGAAGAGGTACCTAAATCAGATATGGTGAGACTGATGAATGGAAGCCAGAAATGACAGCAGAACTGACCCCTGCACTGAAAAACAAAATGAGAGGCAATCAGTAATGTGTTGAGTACAAGGGTAGCTGAAATACAATAAAAAAAGATCTATAATCTAAACAAAATATAGATTTAGATCAACCGCTGCTTGTTAAACATGTAGAAAACAAATCAGACCTTTTGCTCAGATCAGATTTATCGACCAGCACTCAGAGCATTCAGACATGGAGCAGAAATATTCAAAGTTTGAAGGAAAAAAAACACCTGATGATAGAGCAGTATGGACTGGAAAATAATGGAAATATAAGTAAGTCATTTTATTTTCTTGAAATAAGTTAATTTTTTCTTGAATTGAGGAGGGAAGTGAGACACTTTGCCAACGGAACAAGACAATTTACATTTACAATAAGAAAAAACAATTACATTGTCTAATTTCAAGTGTATAATATCTAATTGTCTTATTTTAACAGTAACATTCTAAGTCCATTGGCAAATTATCTTATTTATCTGCTCAAAGCAAGAGTAAATACACTTAATTTAGGATTTTTTTAGTTATTTTTAGATTGTTTTTGAAGTGTGTAAATGCACTGGCAAAACGATCTTGAAATAAGCAAAAATGTCTTGAATTAAATGTATTTACCCTTAATTTGAGTAGGTTAATGAGATAGTATAGATAGTATAGATAGTAAGAGTATTTTTAATCTTAAAATAAGATAGTTAAATGATATGCACCTTAAATAAGACAAAGCAATTGTGTTTTGTTATTTTAAATATAAATTATCTTGTTCCATTGGTAAAATGTCTCGTTTACCTGCTCCATCCAAGAACAGATGCACTTATCTTAAGAAAAAATGACTTATCTGGATTTCATTTTTTTCCAATGTGAGTGTGTTTATGAAGACAATTTTTATAAAGAAACTAAAAAAAGAGGATGGTGGTGAAAATGTGTTCATTTAATTTCCCAGCAGAGTGTCTTTCTCCTGCTCTTCATCTTGGTTTTTACAGAAACAGGAGTGTCTATTTTTCATTAATTATGCTCAAGATCCAGAAAGTTCTGGGTGACAGGCAGTTAGGTCAGGACTATGGAAGCATGCACTCAAACCTGAAACCAGCATTTCCAGCAATCTGACCCCCTTACCATGACTTTGACGATCAGGACCAGACTGTTTCCCACAACTCCAACCAGCATCTCTATGCCCAGCACAGCCACCAGCAGCCACTTCTCCTCCTCAGTCCACAGCTTTTCAGAAATCTCTGTCCCATTGAAGCCCTCACTCACTGAAAAAAACCAACAACTTTGGAACAAACTACTCCACTCTCAGCTTCATCTTATCTGCTGCTGATGATTAGAGATTCATTCACACTGACAGATTACATGAAACAAACAACATGCTGGTGAACAGGGAATATTAAGATGACTAATTATCCTGTAAATAAATAAATAATAGGTCTACAAACATCAGATTTATTTTAGAGACGGCTGTTCTTACTTGTCTGGTGAGTCCTCGGTCTTCAGCACCCCTGACTAAGTGATTCTGCTCAGAGAGCTCTGGTGAAGGCATCATCAGAAACCTTTTTAATTAAATTTCACACGCTCTGTTTCATTGACGCAACAACAAGGCTCATCCGCTGTGTGCTTGTTCCTGTGACTTTCTATGAACAAACGTCTGACTGCGGTGTGGCAGGTGTTAAACGCAGTAAAGGCTGGGCCATCTTTGCCTTCACACGTTGGTGGTACGACTAAAGAGACGACGTTCAAACCTTGGTGAAAGCTGTGGATGATGTGTCCTGCTCCGCTACTAAAATGGGCAGAATTACTGTGTTTCTAAAGGTTATAATGATGCTAGAGAGAACATCTCAGGAGTCTTAACTGTGATCAGGGAATGACGTCACACCCAACATAGTGCTGTCCCAGCAGGTCATCAGGACACCAGAGGGATTTGTTAGCGGTTGCCCCTAGAGACCAGGCTGACTATAGCTTCAGTACAAGCTGCATTTCCTTGCTTGTGATGCCATCTTTGTGATACTCAGGGATTCAGTTCACAAGTATGCTTTTTGCATCACTTAGGCCACTAAATTAATAAGATACAGCTATAGAAACATTATCATTGTTTTATTTCTTCAGATTCCTTATTGTGCCTCAGGGCCATGAGAGAAATATTTACATGTATCCTGCTCTAACAATTCAATTCAGTTTATTTCTATAGCTCCAATTCACAACACATGTCATCTCAAGGCACTTTACAGTTCAACCAGATCATACAGTCAAATTGATTCAGTTTTCTATCTAAGGAAAACCAACTGATTGCATCAACTCATTGACTAGAATGCAATCCCTCACACTAAGCATGCTTGTAGCGACAGTGGAGAGGAAAAACTCCCTTTTAACAGGAAGAAACCTCCAGCAGAACCAGGCTCAGTGTGAGCGGCCATCTGCTGAGGCTGACTGGAGTTCAAGGAGACAGAAGCTGACATAGAAAAAGAAGCATAGATAGAAAAAGCAACTGTAAAAGGCGGCCCCATCCAGGAAACACACAATGCAATGTTGCCTTTGAGCCTATGCGCTATAACCTAAGAACAGCTCCAAATGACACAAAACTCATATGAGTGAGTAGAACATGGTGTAATAACGTAAAATCAAGGGGCCAATGTAAAAAAAAAGTCATTTTCCTTTAAAAATTTTTCTTATTGTGCTTCTACCTATCTTGACATTTAGTTTCTGGCATCTTTATATTAGTAAAGAGGTTCATAAATCTTTTTGAACAGAGCACAAATAGAAGTAGGGAGAGCTGCAGATTTAAAGGTGAAACAGATTTACTAGGAAGTTTAAAAGGAAAAATATGCTATGTTATATTAAAAATTAAGCATATCCATATTTTTATGGATGAAATTTTAATTGTACTTCTAGGGATGCACGATATACTAATTTTGGCATTGGAATTGGCTGCTATTCATTATTTTATTTTTTTATGCGTTAATGTTTTTGGGCCCAATAATGTAATGCACTAAAAGGTTCTAACTATCTTTACATAAATATCAATGTATTATGGTTCTCTTGTGTTCTCAACAACTGGAAAGCATTCTATAAATATATGTTTGAGCTCATTTTTGGAAAATACAAAAACTTAATGAAAAAGTTCAGGTCAAGTAACTGTAGATCCATCAGCCACCACCCGAGTGTCTTCACCAACTTTCATTAAAGTTACACCCTTGGTTGAGGGTCTTTTTTTAGAGAGCCAGAGTGGAGGCTGTGAGGATCTCAGCACATCTAACCAGCAGGCCAATATTCCCCGAAATGTAACAGAATGGATGGGCCTATGAGGGGCAACAGTGGGGTGCAACCTCTAAATATGCTGCACTGTCCGTGGCCGGGAATTGAACCGTAGTCCCCCGCGCCACAGCAGCACTACTGTATTTCTGTCCTAATAGACGGTTGCCTTTCCTACCTTCGTCCACCAGGTGGCGGTATAAAAACCAATGTTAGCCATCGAAGCAGAGGAAGCGGTCATGTTGTGTAACTTCCGCTGTTCGCCGTCTCCCCTCTTGTAACCGGTTGTTGTCACATTTCGGTAAGTTAGAGATTTTAAAAGCCGCTCTAGTATTTATTTTATTCTGCTGTTATATTCTGCGGCGGTGAACCTTTCATTTAGTTCATGTTTGAAGCTTCGGGATTATTTTTTAATCTGGCTTTGATCGCAGCGACCTTTATTCAGACGTCCTTGACAGCAGCAACTGCAGCAGACATTTGTTGGTTTATTCACAGAAAAACGGATGTTAGATGTGAAATAATCTGAGCTCTGTGAGTGTTTAGTCCGGTTTTGTCCAGATTAGAGTCTCCTGGAGGCTCGGTGAGAGCAGAGGTCTGCTTGTTGGTCCTCAGAAAGGAGTGAAATCAGCCTTTAATGGTCAGTTATTTAACCAAATCTTTCATCTGTTAATAGCAGAGACCTGCTGACTGCTAATCTTTCAGACCAGATGTTTTAATCATTTAAAAACTTAATCCTTCCCTAATGTTTTTCTCTAATTTAGAGATTTAACCAAAAATGTTGAAATTCAAAAAGGCTTCAAACAGGGGCGGATCTAGGATTCTAGGAGATCAGGGGCCCTGAGGGTAGACTTTCTGCTTAATCCAGTTCTAATGTAAAATATGACAGATTACTGGATTAAGGACATTTCTCGTATACAACATGCTATCACACATAACAATTTCCCTTCCATAACATGGGGAGAAATGAATTCACCTGCAAGTCTTTAACTGTGTTTATTTCTCTCTTCATCAACATTAAATCCTGTGATTTTTGGAAGCATTTGCTCCTTATTTACCTGAGTTATGAGGGGGCTGATTGAAATGGTTACACTGGGACATCAGTCTGTTTAGCAACAGCTAGAGGTGACTTCTTCTGCGCGGAATGCTACAGGCTGCTTTCCTGCTCATGCTGCCACTATCTGGTGAATTCCAGTACTGCACATTTTGCTCAGATCCACTCACCATGTAATACACCATACTATAGCAGACAAAGCTTGATTAGGAGCAGGCTAGAGATTTATTTTTTTTCTATTTCGAGAATAAAGTCATAAAATTACAAGAGTAAAGTTGTAATATTATGAGAATAAAGTCATCATACAACAACCCGTTTCAGAAAGAAAGCTTCAAGCTCCGCCCAGCAGATGACGGCCGACCAGCTACACCAACCAGAATCCACTTTGACATCCTGCCCAGTTTGATGCTGGTGCTAAAAGATTTTCTTATTTGTCAAACCAGAGCTAAAGTATAACTTCACATGATGCTCCACATTCCTCATTTTAGGGAACAAAGTGCTTCTTGTAGGAGTTGTCATAAAATACAACTTGTTTCTTGTAATTTTAGGACTTAAATCTCTTAATATTACAACCTTATTCTCGTAATTTTATGACTATTCTCAATGTGACTTTTTCTCTTAATATTACAACTTAATTATCCTAATTTTATAACTTTATTCTCATAATGTTACGACTTTATTCTCGTAATCTTACAGCTTTATTCTCGTAATGTTACAAAAAGACGAAACCTTTTATTTTTATCTCAAATGCAAAATATTTACATATTTTAAAAATCTAGGTATAATTGCTGCTCTTAGTGGGTCAATCTATCAGCTAAAGGTTTTACCCCCCGGCTCACACCGACTCCGGTCTTACCGTTGCGGTGCGGTGGGTGCGGCGCCGCAGTGATTCCAAGTCATTAAAAAGACGTAAACCTCTCTCACCGGCTGCTGAGCTGTCCGGCTGCGGTTACCGAGACACTCCGGCGCTGCAGAAAATTCAGCAAGAAAGCTATCCTTGCGGCGTGCCGGAGCCCTCCGCAACAAGCTCTCGCAAATATCCTTATTTGGGCCGTCTTATCGCGTGAAGTTACGTGAACTTCTGTTAAATCTCCGGACCTGTTGCCGGAGCCGCACCGCACCGTAGTCAAAAGGGCGGTGTGAGAGGGGGTGTGCGGGAGTTGCGGTCTCCGTCGGCTCGGTGTGAGCTAGGGGTTAGAGTCTCTATAATCCAGTTAATGATTAATCGATTGCTAAATTGGTTGATGATTTTTTTCCATAATGGATTAAACTAATTGATTGTTTTTAGCCCTAATCCTGATATTGAAGAACTTTCTAGATCTGGTATTGCTGACAATGAAGCCGATCCATAAGAGCAGATCTACTCAGACTATCTCTATGCTTTGCTCTGTCAGAGACGTCATGCTGTGGTGACTTCCTGAGTCTCAGTAGATTTTCAGCATGCTTTTCCTCAGATAGATAAATGTAGCTTCATACATTTCATTCCTGCCTTCAGAGGAAAGTTAATAACAGCGTCTTAAAAAATCAGCAGATCATAAAAGCAGACAGATGATTGTGATCAGCATCTACAGAGATCTGAGTTCAGCTCTGAATCAGATCAGAAGAGGAAAAATATCCGACTGTAAGATGTAATGAATTCCTCTGGGCTCAGACTATAACTGATGTCTTTATTCTGTGTTTCTGATTTCAGCTCTAACGTCCTGATGGCTGCGAGCTTTCGGTATCTTTACTCCGTCTCCAGGACAGGTAGGAGTTTCACAACATTTCTTTTTGTTAGAGTTATTGGTTTACGTAATCAAATGCAGAATTGGCTTTTAATTAGCTGTTTATTTTTTATTTATCTGCAGGCACTTTGGCTGCAGGCCAGCTGAGGTCCTTCAGTGTGTCTGTACCGAGGACTGGGTTCAGTAAGTTGCAGCTCAGTTCCAGTAGGACCAGCAGCCATAGTTTCATGTATTTATCCTCATTTATTTTGGGTCATCACACATTTTCATGTTTTAGTGACTTACTAAGGACTGTGTGCTGATTTCCATTCTTCTGCTTTCAAAGGGATTTTTCTGTTTCTCAGTGAGTAATATTGCAGCCGCCCACCAGAGGGCGCTGCTGTTCATTCTGATGGTTACCTGAGTTTGCAACAGAATGATGCCAGATGGGAGGCATGCTAGAGTAGAATTAGTGGAAATAATCCAGACCAAAGTCTTATTTATTATGACATATAAAAATATCCCCATCAGTATCCAGCATATGTGCAGCTTCTGCCCAAATATTTTCTTTTTGTTGTGGATCTTTGTAAGATGGATATATAGGATCATATAAAATTTGTTTGCATGAACTATGGTTGTTCTCTACTTCCAGACTCAGAATCTCTTCTTCCATGCCTGCAATAAGAAATTTGTTTTGAAGTTGCGCTCTTGGAAACTGTTGTGACTGAATTAATTTAAACTTTTAAGCTTCTCGGTATAAAATAAATAGTTTCATGAAGATGTGAAATCTGCTTCCTGATATGTTGAGGTATCAATAATTTGCATCCAATCATTAATTTAATGGTCATAATTTTTGGGAATATATAAGAATTATGCTCTAATTTGTAGCTACCGATCTGCTGTTACCGTATTTTAATTCGACAAACCGGATCTTCTTCACGTTCTTTTTCCTGTTTGGTGCGATTGCATTTGTGGATCTTGACCTGGCCGGCTTCCAAAGGACTGGAGCAAAAAAAAAAATCTCTGCTTCATATATTGTACGTTTTCTCCGTCTGTGGTGCAGAGGAGTAGAGGTGGATGTAGAGCAGTTCTCATTGATTAACACAACATACAAGCACTCCGCACAACGTACGTGTGCAGAGCGAAGACAAAGGATGTAGAATCTGGGGGTAACGGCGGCAAGGATGTTGAATGAACTTTGTGTTTCTGTTTGTAAATATAAATTCCTTTAGTTCTGACCTAAATAGGCTCATTTAACCAACTGTTTAAAGCTCTGCTAGCCACATCGAATACTGGATTACACTATAAACAGAAAGCTACATCACAGTTAGCGTCCGCCTCATTAAAACGAAGGTAATTAGTCTCACGGTATGTTAGAGTGACATACCGTGGCTTATGGTCCCAGAATTGCCCCAGTGTGGAACAATAAAAGGATTTTTCTCTTCTATTAAGTCTTATTATTAAGGGTAAATACACTCAATTTAAGACATTTCTACTTATTTGTAGACTGCTTTTCCAATGTGGTCGTTAGTTTGATGGTGAAGTCAGAGAAAAAGGTCCTCGGTCTGATACCAAAACAGGAGCACACACCCATGAACACGCGTGTCATTGGGCTCTCAGTTTGTGATGTCACCGACTCTCATTGATCCTGATCGTTTGTGTGCAGAGTATGTGAACGCCCAGGAGATCCCGACAGACCTGAAGTCCATCACAGACCGGGCTGCACAGACGCTGCTGTGGACGGAACTGATCAGAGGTCAGCCCACGCTTCCTTTACCTAAACCGTCATCACCAGTCAGTGGTGACAGTTTATTAGATCCAAGTGGAAACGGAGCGGAGCGCTACGTTTCCTTTCTTCTTCATCCTTCCGTGGAAAGAGGTTTCCTCCTCACAGCCGACCTGTTTGCTTTCAGGTCTGGGGATGACCATGAGCTACCTGTTCAGAGAACCGGCCACCATCAACTACCCGTTTGAAAAGGGGCCCCTGTCGCCGCGCTTCAGAGGGGAACACGCTCTGCGCAGGTAGGAGCCGTCCTCTACAGCAGCTTCACCTACGAACCAGCAGGACAGTTTCTGTTCCTGTAGCTGATCTCTGATTATCAGGAAAGTGTTTGATGCTGTGTGGCAGGTACCCGTCAGGAGAGGAGCGCTGCATCGCCTGCAAACTCTGTGAGGCCATCTGCCCCGCCCAGGTAAGCCTGAACCAACAGGTACCTGCTGGTCTGCTGGCTTTAGGTTACAGGGACGTAGCAAAGCTTTCAGAGAGAGAATCTCACATGGGGCTTCCTCTGGTCAGACGGCAATAAAAAAAAGTATATTTTGAGTCAGAAAGTCAAGAAAAAGCCCCTTACCTCTGATCTCAAATATGAACACTGCAAAAACGATCTAGAAATAACTTAAAATTTCTTAAATTAAGTATTCACCCTTAATTTGAGTAGGTAAATGAGATAGTTTGGCAATGGAATGAGTATTTTTATTCTTAAAATAAGATAATTATATAATATGCACTTGAAATAAGACAATGCAATTGTGTTTTCTTATTTTAAGTGTAAAATGTCTTGTTACATTGGCAAAATGTCTCTTTTACTTCCTTAATTCAAGAACAAATGCACTTATCTGAAGAAAAAATGACTTATCTAGATTTAGATTTTTTGCAGTGAAGGATGTGAGCTTCCATCTCTGATGGTTCTGATCATGAGAATGAATGGGACCAGAGGAGCTCCGATCCTCTCTGTAAACCCCCGCAGTGACCACATTCCTGCTCTTTGTCTGGTTTCCAGGCCATCACCATTGAAGCAGAGACTCGCGCTGACGGGAGCAGGAGGACGACTCGCTACGACATCGACATGACCAAGTGCATCTACTGTGGGTTCTGTCAGGAGGCGTGTCCTGTGGATGCCATTGTGGAGGTGTGTACATCTACTTCCATTATCCATCTCTGTTCAGTCTGTATCAGCTGCACCACAGCAGCCTGTAGTAGGGCTGAACGATTTTGGAAAATAATCTAATTGCGATTTTTTTATTTTGATATTGCGATTTAATGCGATTTTTCTATCCTGGTTTAATTTCTCATGTCTTTTTAAACATATACAAACAAATCTGTTTCATAATAATCCGATTTATTTAAAGCACAGATTACAATAATAAACGAAACAAATCTGTGTGCGTTTACCTTATTAACATCTTCTCATGTTTCATGAAACACGATATATAAACACATAGACTCCACTCCTTAAACATTGTCAATAAATAAACAAAATAAGATACGAAATGAATCACTGATCTCCAGTCAGTGGCATCAAACATACTAAAGTGCAGCATAGTATACCGAATGAATGACTTCTTTCAACCTGTAAACATTTAAATAGGTCAATCAAACGTTCAAATAAACAGAAAATAAATTAGTGTATGACCTTTTTAAATCCTAAGAAACGTTTTGAACAATCATATAAATTATATATTCACTCAGTAAGAGCAGCAAACAACTATTGTAAAGTGCAAAAAACATATGGCACTGTAAGCCACAAAGATTTGTCTCTGTATTTTTTTAGAAGCTCACAGATTTTTTGCCAGGAAAATCAGCATGTCAACTTTTGCTGGTTTCAAAGAGGAGCGAGTGCAAGTCACTATATTCCCTCCAGCACTGAAAAGACGCTCTGAAGGAGCACTTGTGGCTGGGACACAAAGATACTTGCGGGCCGTGTTGCACAGTTGTGGAAAGTTAATCCTGTGCATCTTCCACCAGGCCGAGGGGTCTTCCTCTCCATCGATGGTAGGAGTCATGAGGTAGCTGTTTAACTCTGCCTCAACAACATCTTCGGGTTGCATGCAAGAAACAGAAGAGCCCACAGCAGTCTTGAAGAAACTCCCAAGAGACTTCTTGCCCTTTTCAACAGAGGGCTGTGCATTTTTAGTCATCGTTGTAGTTTCAGTACGACTTCTCTTCTCCTGTCAGATAACAAAAAAAATACAGTAATTAGTGTTGAGGTTAAATTATAACTAGAAAGATATATTGTGTTTATGAAATCATAAATGTGATAATTACCAACCTGGTTATATGCACGTCTTGCTGGTTGCATAATTTCAGTTTTGAGTCGGGTCTTAATGGTGGGAATGTTGTCTGCAGCGATGTACTTGGTTTTGAACTTTGGGTCTAGAAAGGATGCAACATCCAAAAGCTCCTGGATGCTGGGGTCACTGTACTTATCGCAGAGGTAAGCCAGGGCCTTGGTCTTAATTGACCTTGTCAGGTCAGTGTCCTCTTGGTTTTCAGCCAGGACTGATGTGGACAGAAGGTGAAGAACTGGTTTTAAGTAAGAGATGCTGACGTACTCCTCTCCAGAGAGAGCACCTGTAAACTCCTGGAGAGGATGCAGTGCCTTGTGAATGGACTCCAACACCTCAATATCCTGCCAGGTTGGGATCAGGGGGCATGCATATCGGTCACCTGACAACACCTGAGTGATGGCTTTGAGCTGCTCTAGCACCCTGGCAATCATCATTTCTTTGGATCCCCATCTTGTAGGCCATTCAGTGATGAGGGAGTGCTCAGGAAGTTTGAGTTCTCTTTGAGCTTCAGCCATTGCTGCCTTCTTCTTCCAGCTGTGGGAGAAGTGCCCCACCAGCTTCTTGCACAGCCCTATTGCTCTGGACACTCTGTCATCTTTAAGTGCATGTCCTGCAACATAAAATTATATTATTATATTATATTATTATGCTGCAAATCTACACTTCATTTCTTAATAAATAATATTAAGTACATTTATATCTCGTAATTTGTTCCCCTTTTTTTTTATCAATGTCTATATCAAGTCATGCAAGTTATACAGTTAATTCATTACAACAATAACTCCAAATTGGTATTGAATATCAGCCGATATGCAGAGCACAGGTACTCTAGTGAAAAAGGATATCAACTTTCACATTCTTTTACTCAACCCCTTACATTACACACACACACACACACATTCTCTCTCTGCACATTCACACACACACACGCACTCTCATGCTGAGATATGTTACGTACCAATGGCAAGATGTAATCGGTGCCCAAAACACTGCAGTCTGGTCCATTCATTTAGTTGTGCTGCCAACACCATGTTTGATGCGTTGTCCGTCGTTATGCAGATGTGATTTTCTTCCGGTAAATTCCAGCTAGCCAGTC
The DNA here is from genome assembly GCA_030533445.1 of Cyprinodon diabolis. Lineage (NCBI taxonomy): Eukaryota > Metazoa > Chordata > Actinopteri > Cyprinodontiformes > Cyprinodontidae > Cyprinodon > Cyprinodon diabolis. The sequence continues at coordinate 50,950,433 of CM060066.1, read as the reverse complement.
CCTCTCTCAAGCCAACAGCAATGTTTTCCCCTGTGTGGTCGTCCGGGAAGTAGGAAGCTTGAAGGCAGCGAGCTTTAAGATTTAAGTCCTCGTCAATATAATGCACTGTTAGACTCTGGTATGGCTGCGCTGTTCAGCTTGACCACAAATCTGTAGTTGTTGCAAAAAACTCCACTGTTTTCAGCTCCGCAGCAACTCTGTCTCTGCATTTTTTGTATAGCTCAGGTATTGCGACTTGGTTAAAATATGTGTGCGAGGGCATTGAATACCGCTTATCCAACGTGTGTACCAAAGCCGTAAACCCAGGCTTGGTCACTATACTGACGGATATCATGTCTTTCGCTATAAACTCCGTAATTGCCCGAGTTATGTCAACGTGCCGTTTCGCATTATGTTCATAGGGAGTAACACTTTCAAACAGTTCGGTCAGTGAATTCTGTCGGGTGGTACTTTGCTTAACTGACGCTGAGGCACTGGTAGTTGCCATTCTAGCCATGCAGCTATCATACATAGCCTTGTGGTGTTTTTTCAAGTGCTGATAGAGGTTTGTCGTGTTACCTCGTGAGGTAGCAACCATAGCAAGGCATGTCCGGCACAACACCTGAGTTTGCGCAGCGTCTTCTTTCTTAAACCCAAAAAAATTCCACACCAATGACGTGCCGCTCCTCTTTGGTACCAGACCTTCAGTTGTGTCGGTGTTTGTACATTCTGACGCCATTGTTCAGCAAATTAGTCGCAGACGACATCAGCTTTCCCTCTGTGTTGTTTTGCTAGCGCGTCACGTTACCATCACGTGACCGTCAAATCGCGTCCATTGCGGTTAGAAAATCGCGTTTTAACATATCGCGATATTATTGCAAATACAATTAATCGTTCAGCCCTAGCCTGTAGGCTTGTTGGATGGATCACAGATGTGAGCAGGAACCCTGGTAGAGCTAGAGCTAATGCTACGTTTACAAAGTCAATGATTGACACGCATCAAAGCGCAGCAAAAGGTTCTGCAGCGTGTTTTGAGCAGCAGGAGCAGCGCCTCATGAGCTTCTGAGCTTTTGAGGCGCTGCTCAAGCAGCACAAGCTGGAGATGGAAAATTTTAACTTTTGTTCCTGGACGCGCCGCATCAACCAATCAGAGAAGCTGATCTGGGAGCTGGCAGGAAGACAGACACAGCACTGCTGATGCAGAGCGCTATGATCACTCCTCTGAAACAGTTTATTAACGCCTAGATTCATTGTAGAAACCTGCCGGTAAAATATGTTTGATTTTATTATCCTGGTATCTGCAGTTTGGATTACGGATCTGAATTGCTTTCAACCGAGTATGAGTATTAGAGCTGGACAATGTGGCCTAAACCTTTTTATTTTGGTTGATACAATATCATTTTATAGCACAAAACAAAATACAAACAAAAAATACATTATAACATCTAATAAAAGCCTCAGACAGACTGCCAGGAATTCCATCAACAGATGCCTGAACTAAGTTATTAAAGTTATAATTTTTATTAAATTAATTTAATTAATGATTATTTTGCAAATCGATTAATATGTCGATAATTTTTTCCAAATCGGATAGCAAAAGGTTAATTAAAGAAGACCTTTTACGAAATTACACCAGGTGAACTAAGACTTTTCCACTTGAGGAGTTCCGGATATAGCATATTGACCGACAATTTTATAATTCCTGCTCCAAGTGGGTCGCTCTGTCAGTTAAAGGCATGTTTTAGAGTCTCTATACTCTAGTTAACGATTAATCGATTGCTAAAATAGTTGACGGTTATTTCAATAATCGATTAATCTGATTGATTGTTTCAGCCCTGTTGTAAATGCAGTCGGTATCTTTATTTATCATGATAGAACAGTGTTGTTCAGAGCTACTATATTGTTCCCACACACCATGACTAAACAAGGATTTCTTTTTCCCAGCAGAGGAGTGAAAAGAAAGAGGAAAAGATTTAGTAAGAAAATGTGCAAATACTATTAAAGGCTTAACCCCTTAAGCTGTGACGGTCTTAGGAGCAAATTCTGCCAGAAATGACATATGTGGATTAAAGCAAGTACGGCTCACAAACTATAAATCGGAAATATAATTGTTTGTATTTGTGTGACAGAAAGGCATTGAGGAATAGTTTTACAGGTGGAATCACTATTTTAGTTGTCACCATTTATGATTTATAGGTGATTAAACTAATAAAGAATTAAAAATATTTAGCCCTTACAATTTGTTTTCCAAAATAAACCTGTAAAAAACTATGAAAGCCCATTTCAAACCCTGGGTGAACCATCGGACTTTATAGATCCACATCTTGACTCTAAATCAATGTGGGCTGAATAAATTTAAGCATGTTTGTTTCACAAAGGTTTCAGTGGGCAGTGTGCTAGGCGGAAGAGCACTTTTGCACAGTGGCAAAAGTGTAAAAATGCATTTTTCCATTCATAAAAGGAAACCTGGTCAGACAAATATGTTGATTTACATTATTAGAGACCTTTTGCATAAGGGAAAGCCTCTGCTCCTAAGATTTAGCCGTTGTTTCATTGAAATGTACCAATAATATCTCCAAACTGAATAGAAAATAAGAATGACAGAGGAAGCTAATGTAACACATGCCGGTTAGATCATCTGAAATGGTCGCACAATGACGTCCGACCCCCCCTTGGAAAGTCTGAGCTTTTCCAAGGCTAAAATGAGGCTAAAAATGAATGCCTGCTGTTGCATTTCTCCCGCAGAGCCACACATGTCAAGTGGAATTTTAAATCTCATTTTATTTGTTTGCACAGCAATAAAACAAAAAGTACTCATAAAGAAATGGTTAAAATGTTTTAAAGCCCCCTTTGAATGACGTGTGGATGAAACACCATGTGAATGTGGTTTGGCCATTTCTATAAATAGATAAACATGAGCAGGTGTCAGTTCGGCCCTGAACTGCGGCCCGCCGGGCTTAACGGGTTAAAAGGAAAGTAGCGCTCTGAATACATAATGAACCTGGATGTTCACTGAGGAGGGAACTAAAGCTGCCACCAGATGGCGATGCTGAGCTCACCCAGTGCAGCTGCTCTTTCAGGCTCGGATTCATGATTATTGTTACATGAGCACCTGGTTTTTAGTATTTTAGGTGACAGGGATGCTTTAAGGTAAAATAACAGCTAAAAACTGTTCATCAAACTTCTAAACTCCAAACTGTTCACAGCTTTTCTGCATAATTTAAATTTTCTTTAAGATGCTCAGATGGTCTCTGGAATCACAGAGATAACAGGTTAAAAGACTCTGTCAAAATGAATGGATGGCTGACGGATCTGTAATAGTCCAAGTTGAGAGTTTAGCAACAGGGACCCACCACTAGCTAAGAAGTGTAATTATCCTGAGTGGAGAGCAGTTTGGTAAACGTTCCTTTCAACCCAAATCTCCTCCTTTTTCTCAGGGTCCGAACTTTGAGTTTTCCACTGAAACCCACGAAGAGCTGCTCTACAACAAAGAGAAGCTGCTGAACAACGGAGATAAATGGGAGGCTGAGATCGCCGCCAACATACAAGCCGATTACCTCTATCGATAGACGCGGCACACGCCGCCTATGTTCCAGGGGAAGACTTTAAAACGTGACACATGTTGTTTCTGTACATACTGTAAGAATACACTCTCAGCTATGGTCTATGTGCTTCAGGATGGATTCAGGTTTGTTGAAAGGAGCTTTTGTTAACAAGATAAGCCTTATTAAAACATTGACCTTTAAATTTAAGTTTCATTTTGTCATCTTGAATCTGTCTCTGTATCAGACTACTTTACTCAGTGTGATTTGGAGGCTTGTCATGAACCTGTACGGGTTTTCTGGGGAATCATAAGACATGTTGTTCCTGCATTTAAATTTAGATTGTTTCAATATGATTAATGTAATTGCAGCAGTCATGATGCTCTGAAGTTCGACAAGGTACAGTAGTATCAATCAGTGCTGTGGAGAAACATCTGCTGACTGGACAGAAGGATTCTTCATTTCTTCACTTTCAAAAGTCATTATTGGATCTAAATGTCAAGAAAAAATGTTGAACTTGCTGCTCGATAGATTTCACTAAAGGGTCTTCAAACTGTTTTCACCTTGAAGCAAATAAACTTTGAATAAAAACAATAAATGCGATCTTTCATTGTGATTGGAAATAAAGTCTTTTTATGTTGAGAACATAAATGTAATTGTTGAAAGAATGTGGGACTTTGTGCCCCTCTAACACTGCTTGTCTGGTTTGTACCTTAAAAACATTAGCTACATTGATGAGTGGCAAATCTAGTCGAATCTGACCAATTTATTGGTCCTCATAGAGGCTCGGTAGCCCAGGGTCCAGACCAGGAGGCAGAGTCATAACTCAACACATCTCTGCAGCTTCCTTTCTATTACCCACCCATGAACCCATTCTTACCAAATCAGACCTCTACGTTTAAAAGAGCAAATCATGACAACTTGTAAGGTGCTTACAATTCCAACTACATCAAGTTAAAAAAACAAATGTAGATTTCACATTAAAATAACTTCAAATAATGTGTTGATCAATTACTTTATAAAAAAATTGAAAACTAAATTAGTGCTTTTTTTAATTGAGGTAAATGAGACACTATAAATAGAAAAATGTAAACTTAAAAGAAGGAAAAACGGAAACAGTTGTCTTATTTCAAGTGCATATCTAAGTTTTAAGATAAAGAAATCAAATTCCATTGGCTGATCTTATTTCAATCTGGAAAACTCACACAGAGAGAAAAGACAATTAGGAGAAATTTATTGATACAATTAATCTGTCCTTGGCGCTCAGACCCCCCAGGCCTGAAACTGGTGGTGGAGTGGAGATAGATGAAGTTGGTCAGTCTGTAGACTACTGGTTAGAGAGACGGTCTGCTGAGCTTTATGGGGAGATCCAGAGGACTGTGTGAGCTGATACTAGAGCTTCACTCAGGGACCTGGAAGATGGAAGTCCAGCTTGGATAACATAGGTTTCATGAACCTGTCCATGATGAGCAAGCATGAAGGGACAGTGGAGAGGAAAAAGTCCTGAATGGGAAGAAACCTCTGGCAAAACCAGACTTAACATGGCGTTCTCCTGTCAGACCAGTTGAAATGAGACAGGGAACGCAGTAAGAGTCCAAGTGGAATGACGCTCTGATGAAGCTTTAGCTACGATGGTGGAGGAGTGGCCGGAGGTGGGTTGAAACTGTGTTATGTGAAAGAAGTCAGACAGTGCGACCACTACCTGCGCACAGGTAGCCAAAGGCGTAGCCAGAAAATGTTAATAAGAGTGGCCAGGTAATAACCATCGTACACTGAGGGGTGGCCAAAAGCAGATAGGCGCCAGAACCTCACAGTCAATCTGCACTGTTCCCAAAGGAAAAGGAACAACCACAACATCCATTTTCTGACTTTACTTTTCTTCAGCCTTTGCTAACAAATAGACGCATATATAATATCTACATTAAATGGATTATATGTTATTAAAGTAGATATTTATCTCTGAAAGTCATCTATGAATCTTCAGTGAAATCAGAGACAGAATTTTCTCTTTACCCCATAAGACAAAATCTAGTTCTGAAAATAGCATGAATTCTAACCTCTTTAATGTTAATAAATGAATTAGCATAATTAACTAGTGTTTTTTTTTGTCAAGTAACTGTTAACCTATGAAAAATAAGATATTAAATAAGTTAGAACTTTCCACCTGAGAGTATTACTGCTGCCACCGTCTGTATTAGAGGGAAAAAATGGTAGGGGTGGCCACTGATTGGCTAAGGCCATGGCCACCCCCGGCCCCCATCTAGCTCCGCCCCTGTAGGTAGCAGGTGAGTTGCGGATCGGAGGCCTTTTAAGACGAACTTTGGATGGTGACTGGCTTTTGTGGAGGCATGGTTCAAAACTGATTGGCTGTGTCTTAGGTGGATGTAGGAGAGCAATCAGTTTATTCAGTTGAACTTCCACCTAGGCTCCATTTACTTACTCACATCAGGGCTAAATACACTTAATTTAAGACGTTCACTTATTTCTGGATGGTTTTTGTCGTGTTTTGTGATTATCAGATTTTGTCTTACAGAAACCTGCCTGCAGCAAGAGGACAGTGTGAATTAGTATTAGTGTTGCACCAATACCGATACCAGTATCGGACGGGGCGCCGATACTGCCCTAAAATGGTGGTATCGGTATCGGCAAGTACCAACAAATAGGGCACAGATACCATTTTGAGAGCCATAAGTTTATTCAACTATTGTCGCCCACTCCAGGTAGGCAATAAAAACTTTTTATTTGTATTATCCAGTAGAACTTTTTATTAAAAAGTTCTACTGGATTCACTTTGTATTAGATTTTTTCCTGCTTCACAAAGGTAGGCAGCAGCTTGACAAAGCCATGATGGCAATTATTTTACATTATTATGGTATCGGTATCGGCCGATACTGTACAGCCAGGTATCGGGTATCGGTATCGGGGCCAAAAAATGGCATCGGCGCAACACTAATTAGTATTATCATTATATAAGTATTATCAAAATGTTTACATTCTCAGAAATATTTGGGAAGAAGGAGAAGTAGCAAGCATCTTTCAATCTGATCTATTGATTAGTCCCAGGCCAATTACTTATTTTTATCTTCATTTTACACATCCAAATAGCTAAGTACTAAAACTACTTGAGTTTGTTATTTTGTATCATCCACCAGGTCCTTAGTATCAATTTTAGATCTGCTTTTAATCCTAGCTGATTTAGTGTTAAAGACTGACGAGTTTGATATAGTGGGAGATTTAAACATTTGTTATTACTCTGAAGTGACAGGTTCAAATGTGGCCTTTAATGATACTCAGCTGGCTTTGCTCAAACATCAGTACAGCTACCATTTATGCCACCATAACCCTGTCCTTTCTGAGCATTTTCGATCAATAAGCTGTTCACCCAGAATAGAAAACATTATTATAATAGATCATTATCCAACGATGTTGTAAAAACTGTTATTATAGAATCACTCATATTTCTGGTTTTCTCATTATCATTAAATTAACAGCCGAAGGCAGCAATCTAATTTCTTCCCTATCAAAATCTGATGATGCTGTCTAAATTGTTATTTCTGATTGTGTGTGGCATTAGACAATGTACCTCCTCTCACTAAAAAGAGGTGGGGGGGGGGCTTAGTGCATGGTTTATTTCAGAACTGCATACCTTAAAACACATCGCTAGAAAATGTAATAGAATAACACAGAGCAGACCTAAAACCTGGGAAAATAATCTATTGTTTATATTAAGTTGCATGAAAGGAGGTCCTTTCTCCCAGCTGTAAGTAAAAGTAATTACCAGGAGTAATTATTTTAGAGATAAATTAAATTAAAAGTAAAATTATAGCCATCCTTCAGAAAATAACAAATTACTAATCAGTCTGTGAGGCAGCATCTAAGGTACCAATAGAACCTGAACTGTGTTCTTTGTGAGTTATCAAAAGTATTACCTCTGCTGGAGGTTTCCTCCTGTTAAAAGGGAGTTTTTCCTCTCCACTGTCGCTACAAGCATGCCTAGTGTGAGGGATTCCCTTCGAGTCAATGAGTCGATGCAATCAACTGGTTTTCCTCAGATAGAAAACTTTGGATCAATCTGACTGGATGATCTGATGAACTGTGTGTGTGAAGAGCCTTGAAATTACGTGTTGTGAATTGGTGCTACAGAAATAAACTGAATTGAAATTATTAGTTTGGGCCGAGCCTTGAACTTGTATGGTAAATCCAATCCCCAGTAAAACTCGAAACACCTCAGATAATGGACTAGCTGTATGTCTGCACTTGTACTATTTGATCTCAGGGGAATCATTATATTCCTTTTAAAGGCTTGAGCATCATGTAGGAAAAAAGGGAACTGGGCTGGTTTGAATCTTAATTGTCCAACAGATTTCCGTTTTTTCATGTTTTTTCAAACTTTCTTCCAACTCCAGGGTTACTTGTAAGGTTTTGGCCAATTTCCTTCAATATATACTGTATATGCTTCAAATACACAACGTAGGATATATTTCTACTGTTACCGTGTGCAGATGATACTGTATTTGTCCATAAATTCTGATAAAACTAACCCTTTAAATGAACAACATGCACGTCTCAAAGAGATAAAAACAACTAGATGCCTTTAAATATCTGCTTTTAGATTCAGACCAGACAGAACCTATCTTTGAAAAAGAAGGAGGGGCTAACATTATTATAGACAAGGTGATTGGTCTGCAGTTGTGTTGCTTTGTAGGATAACCAATCAGATGTCAGAGTCAATTTAAATTTACATGTCTATCAAAAAAGACCAAAAAACATTTGATCATGATAAGATAAGTTAATAAACACCAAGCTACCATCCTGATAGTGTGCAGATCTTTGATTAGAAAATTTTGAGTCCTAATAGAATCCCTGCACCAGGTGCATTGAGAAGACATAAACACACGTTTGCACAGTTTTCTGGTCGTACTGCAGGACTTTCAGAAAGCCAGATGTCGATAGTTGACACATTAAAAATATACGTTTTTAAATGTTTCAATCAGGGTTGGAAGTTTCTTCCAGATGACAGTTTTTCCAGGATTTTTGCTGTATCCAACCAGAGTGATCTACTGCCACATACATTTGAAAATTCTTATAGCAAGCACTTTAATCAACTAGAGGTGAGGATTAATATTTCATGATAAACTGCTGCTCTGGAACTATAAATCAATTGTGGAATATATTGGTGCAAGGAAATATATTTAATAAAAAAAGGACTTAACCAAAATTTGGTTTTGACATTCGAACACTTAAACTACTTTAATATGGGTTTGTTTCTAGATGCTTGGCCTGTTTTTCAGTGTAGTCCTGTTTCTCTGACTGACTAACTGGATTTGCTCTCTTCATCCTCTGACATGGGAGCTGACTCAGAGCTCGTCTGTCTGGCTGTGTGTTTCCTGGACGGGGCCGCCTGTGGAGCTGGTTGACAGTTGCCTTTTGTATCTATGCTTCTTTTTCTATCTCTGCTTCTGTCTCCTTGAACCCCAGTCGGCCTCAGCAGATGGCCGCTCACACTGAGTCTGATTCTGCTGGAGGTTTCTTTCTGTTAAAAGGGAGTTTTTCCTCTCCACTGTCGCTACAAGCATGCTTAGTGTGAGGGATTCCCTTCGAGTCAATGAGTCGATGCAATCACCTGGTTTTCCTTAGATAGAAAACTTTAAATCAATCTGACTGACATCTGGTTAAACTGTAAAGGGCCTTGAGATGACGTGTTGTGAATTGGCGCTATAGAAATAAACTGAATTTAATATTTAGTCAAATTTATCTTCAACAGTTAGAAATGTCCAGAAGAAGCAGAGCAAGGTTCAGAGTTCAAACAGGCAATACATTTAAAAGGAATTCAGAAGAATTGATTGAGGATGATAGATTAGTTCAAGGCACCATGGGAATGAACTAAATAGCACTTTTAAAGTCACCCAGAGTCAACGCGCTTCTCACTACATTCATTCTCACATACACACATTCACACAGTGATGGTGGTGGGCTACAAGGTTCCCTGGAACACACTCAGAGAACCATCAGAAGATTTTTTTTTTTTGGTTTTGTGATTTGATTTAGTTCCACTATGTTCTCATTGAAGACATTTTAGTTATATCAAGTTAAAAAAACACAAACAGCTTTTAAAACAGATTCAAAAACACACCAAATTCATGCTGACTGCATATTTATTAAAAATCTGACTGTATTGAGTTTAGCTAATGCTGCTGGATGGAAACTGCAGTTAAATCCGCTCGTCTTTGCTCTAACTGAGCTGCAGCATCTGCCTGACAGCAGCAGTTCCAGCAGAGCAGCTGAGAAGTTTCCTTTAGGATAAATATGGGTGTTTTGGAGACAGCGGGAACTGTGAAGATTTGGAAGCGATAGAGGAGAGCAGCCATGGAGCCAAATAAATGACCCCCTGGAGCATTTTCCTCTTAGCCGCTGTACATCTGGTGCAACAAACAGATGAGGAAGGTCATTATGCTCTCAATGGAGCAACAAGAGAAGGACGCCAGCAGTTTCTGGGTTATTTCACCCTCAGGAAGGGCAGCCTTTTCTTCAGCAGCTCAGAGTTGTTCATGCTCCAGGTCAGGGACTCTCATGACGCTGAAGTCAGGCACCCTCCCCACAGTCCGCCTGTGCTGATCAGTGGAGAAATGTCCTTATCCTGTTTCCCAAAGATGAAGCTGAGAAGCGTGTAGATCTCTGTGGGCCATGCTGTCAGAGCTCCATCAGGTGGAACCCCCCTCCTCTGCGATGCTTTCCTGACGGCGGTGGTGTTGAGGTGAGTTTGGTGCTGCCTTAGGTTTAGAGCAGGGGAGTCCAACTCATTTTTATATCAAGCCATCATAAGTCTTTATCAGGGCAGTTTTTTTCAGCTGTATGAATTAAACGTATAACTTCATTTAATCATCATTTATCTCAGAAAACCTATAAAATTCCAAATGTTAAACTCGACATGTTCCACATCAACATGTGATGTAGAAGATGCAGAGCAGGGGGATCACCACACACCGTGTACAGCTGGTGGTGAGACTAAGGATAGTGTAAGAAAGTGTACACAAAATGACATTTTATTTTATGTACACTGTGTATACAACAAAATTCCAATAAAAGTTGTCTAAGATGTATGCTGATCCATTCTGAGCCTTTCTGACAGGAAGCTGTGGATGCCTACGGCAGCTCAGTGTCCCTCAGTTGTTCAACTACTGGTGGGGAGCAATGGAGTGGAAAGCTGAGCTGTAGCCCATAAAACTCCCTCACTGCTCTGAATGGGACCGTGCAGCTTAGCTATCTGTGGCTACTGCGTCAACGGTAGATCTGTTACATGGGACACCGCTTGTAAAGTTAAGCTGTCAAAACTTAGGAGCAATATCTATGTTTATCCAGCGTGTTTTAAGAGAAAAATTAGGGGCAAATTTTTTCAAACTCATATTTTCCCTGTTATTCATTCATTTATAAAAATCAAAGTTCCAACCTAAATATTTAGATTATAAATATTCAGCAAGCTAAATATTTATTTCCTAAACTAGATATTTCTTTACCAAACTAATCCATTTTCTGTCATGCTTATCCCAAACGGGGTATCCAGGGGTGCAGTCTATCTCCAGCTGTCTACAGGTGAGAGGCAGGGTACACCCTGGACAGGTCTCCAGTCAATCGTAGGGCAACACAGAGACAAACAGGACAAACAACCATTCACACACACACAAGGAGAATTTAGAGAAGCCAATTAACCTAATAGACATGTTTCTGGACTGTGGGAGGAAGCCGGAGTACCCAGAGAGAACCCACACATGCTCAGGGAGAACATGCAAACTCCATGCAGAAAGAGCCTGGGCCAGGAATCGAACCCAGATCTTCTTGCTGCAAGGCAGCAGTGCTACCCACTGTGCAGTTTTTCCAAACTAAATATTTATTATTTTAACTAAATATTTAATTTCCACACTAAAAAATTAGTTTGTTAAATAAATATTTAGTCTGGAGCTAAATATTTACTTAAAATTAATATTATTATTTTTAAATAAATGTTTAGCTCAATAATTAATAAACAAAAAAGAATATTTAGCTGTCTTGGTGCTAGCTAAATTTTTAGTTTGTTAAAGGTATTTCACCAATTTTCGAAAACTCTCCAGTTTGGAAAAAAAACCAAACAAATGCACATCCACAACCCTGTACTCACTTCCGAGAAGTAAAGCCTATTAAATGCATGCTGCGCTTGCAGGAGCCCATTTCTCCTTGTGGACACTCTGTTTAAAAGTTTCTGTTTGCATCTTTCATACAAGCTTACTTTCTAAAAGAAGATTTTAAATTTTTCTACTATGTCAGACTCACCACCAGTAATTGAAAATGGGGACAAGCACGTTGTCAAGTGGGGGAGGAGGTCTGAAGGAAGACCAAAATGCAGACACAAAGCTAAAGGTGGTTTCTTGCAGATTTTAATAACAAAAAGGGTAACAGAAGCAAAAATCCAAAAACATAAATCCACAAAAATCCAAAACTACTGAAAACCAGGAATACTCACAAGAAGGAGGCAAAGAAATGCCGACAAACCAGCAAAGAGTGACTGAACAGGAGGAGAATATATGGGAGAGAGAAACCAGGTTAATTAGCAGATTGGGAGCAGGTGTGAACAGAGGAGCCTAGAAGGGAGCTAGGGAAAAGGGGATTGACAGAAGAGGGCAAACAATAAATATATAGTTTTGCAAATAAATATTTAGACGCTGACAGATGTTTTAACTGACAATCTAAATATTTAGTTTGGAACTTGAATTTTTCTAAATGAACAGATGAAAAAAAATAAGCCCCTTATTTTTCTCTTACTGTGAAGACAGCTTAACCTTACAAACGGCATCCCATACAATTACTCATGTAGGAAAACCAGTGGAGATTGAAATATTCACATAATTGTTTAAAATACTGAAACATTAACAACTATTTAACTTCATTATGCAAACTTTATTGGTAAAAACATCTAGTAAGTTTGGAACATAGGAAACAAAAGAGCCCACAGGCAGACGGAGTGTTTAGCTGTGACAGTCTGAGCATGACTACATTTTCTAAACCCTTATTTCTCTATTTCTATCACAAAAACAGTTTTAATCATCAATCATCCAACGACATCGTGTGTCATTCCCACTCTAGCACCAGAGTAACAAGATAAGTCGTTTTTCACTTTGCTCATTAGTGCTTCTTAATGTTGTGGCTCATTGGTGCAGAGTGTCAGTGAATGGCATTTAAATGGTCTGCTAACGAACTGTGACACAGTGTACCATTTTAAATGATGCTTGTTCCTGAAATTAATGGATGATGAGTGAAGAGCCACCTGGTGCTGGAAGGAAATAAGAAGAGAAGGAAGCATCACATCATTTCCACATAAAGGGTTTTAACAGCCGATCACAGCAAGCTTCTACAACTAACGGGTGATTAATGAGGTTTCTAGTTCTGGAACAGTGGCCTTCCCTGTATGTAGGACACAATGAGCTTGAGTGGCATGATAACACCTAGTGACTGTTTTGCTAATCAGTCATCATTTCGATCAATCGATTGATAATCGGATAGTGAAACATGCTTTAGAAGAGCTTCTTCACAGAATTTGAATCTCTTGAACCTAAATCTAAGCCTTTTCCATATATACACACATTTCTCATTAGACAGGAACTACTCTTAGTGGGTGGTTTTTCAACAAAAGGTATGTTTTCATGTGTTCCAGTTTATTATTTATTATTATATCTGGTCTGTTCCTGTTTGGTTGTGACTCCATCTTGGAGAGAAATATCAGCTGTGCTGCTGCCATCAACACCTTTTTTTCTAGATGTTGGAGATCAGCCTGTTTTTCAGTGTAGTCCTGTTTCTCTGACTGTGACTAGCTGGATGTGCTCTCCTTATCCTCTGATATGGGAGCTGGCTCGGAGCTCGTCTGCCTGGCTGAGTGTTTCCTCGACGGGGCCGCCTGTGGAGCTGGTTGACAGTGGCCTTTTTTGTCTATGCTTCTTTTTCTAGGTCTGCTTTTGTCTCCTTGAACCCCAGTCGGCCTCAGCAGATGGCTGCTCACACTGAGCCTGGTTCTGCTTGAGGTTTCTTCCTGTTAAAAAGGAGTTTTTCCTCTCCAAGGTCGCTACAAGCATGCTTAGTGTGAGGGATTGCATTCAAGTCAATAAGTCGTTGCAATCAGCTGGTTTTCCTTAGATAGAAAACTTTGAATCAATCTGTCTGGATGATCTGTTGAACTCTAAAGTCCCTTGTGATAACGTGTTGTGAATTGGCACTATAAAAATAAACCAATAGTTTGCATCCAGGCATTCAACATACAGGAAGCAAAATATTTATTTTATACCGAAAGGCTTAAAAGTTTAATCAAATCCATTCAAAACCTCTAAAAGTGAATCTCACGACTTCAAAAGAAACTTCTTATTGTAGGCATGGATGAAGAGATTCTGAGTCTGGAAATATAGAACAAACATAGTTCATACAAAACATGGATGATCCTAGTTATCGCTGTTACAAAAATCCACACCAAAAAGCAAATATATGGGCAGAAACTGCACATCCGCTGGATGCTGATGGGGATTTTTTTAATATGTCATATTTTGCTTCTTTGAATTTAATAATATCACGCATGCTCTCCTGAAACTCTGAGGAAGTGGGATGGAAGTCTGTCCTCAAAGAACCAGTTGTAGGTAGTCACAACATCTGTAAACTAATCCATATTGTTGGTAGTACTCCTAAAAACATCTTATCCAGTTAAGTCCAAACATGGCTGAAAATCCTTTACAGCTTCACCGATTAGCTTCTTTGATGTTTTCGCCATAGGCCTATAAAGCTTTAGTCACGGGATCAGAGTAACCCAGAGCATGAGCAACACAACTCACCATGGAGAGTTGGACACTTTCTGAACTGTCTGGGTTTAGGGGATTTCTTGGATGAGGTCTTTCCCTTGTTAAAGTCACCAAGAATAGTAACAGGTGAGCCAGGGTTTGTCAGCTGCACAGATACAAATGCCAACCATAGTGAAGGAAGCAAACTCATGGGGGGGTGTATAATGGTTTACTGTTAATGATAGAATATTCCAGATTAGGAGAGAATTGCTGCTGCATCACAGTAACATTGTTACATTAGCTGTAGAAACAAATAACTGTGCCATTTGCTGTGCTGGAGAATGTCTCAGTCTGCTCTTAACGGCAGGAAACCAGCCAGCTGCAAGTGCAGAGTCCCGTATTAGTTCAGACAGCCATGTTTCTGTGAACATATGTCAGGTTTATTCAATGATGATTTTAAAATTAATGTTTGCTTATGAAACATTTGTGCAAGGGGATGCTCCACTCCTGTCTCATGATTCAGTCAGGAGACCATCCTGCCTTGTCATTCTGATGGAGCATCCTGTCATCATGAACTGATCAATTGTTTTGTCAGAACAATACTCTGTTTGTAACCATGCATCATGTTCTGTTAATAAACGCTCTGCAGAGGAGGTCCAGTGGGAGACAGTATGTTTGAGCCTGGGGTTCAACTGTCTCTCCTTCCTGCAGGAATAATATCGATAAGTCTGTATTTCAGTTCTTCTTAAAAAGATGAACCCGACAACATAACACAGAAGAAAGCCTCTGAATTTCTCCACCAGTACTTTGAATTCATCCAGTTTGTTCCACATTGAGTGCATATTGAAGAAAAGTATTGCAGGTCGCCAGTGGCGGCTGGTGAAAAATATTTTTGGTGGGGCTGATATAGCCTAGTGTATGTCTCCAACTAATTCGGATAAGAATTCAAATAAACAATTGGACAATACATACAATTTAACAGTAATGATTTAATTTATTATATAATAACAGTAACAGTGATGATTTGGGTCACTGTGACGGGGTTCTTTGTCCTCCAAGAATCCAGGCTCAGTCGGGTTACCGGTGTTGGTGATTTATTGTGCTCATAAACTCAAAACAGGGTGCAAAAGAAACTAAACATATACAAGATACTCTGGGCCTCAGCCTCTCTCCAGTTACCAGCAATGTAACAAAGAAACAGAAAACAGAAATGGCCGCTCTTCTTCCCACAGCCCTCATTAAATAGTTTAAGCCCCTCCCCTCAGGCTCTCTTATTTCTGATTTCTTCTCATTAATCAGTTTTGTCCATATATTACCTCCACAAACAATTGATGTACAAAAACAAATAATTTTTACAACTTAATTATTTTACACAGATTCATTGACTTGTTCAATTACACCAAACTGGGTTTGAACCAAGCAAAAATGCCGCCAGACTGAAGATGACAAGTCCCCGTAGCATACACACACACACACACACACACACACACACACACACACACACACACACACACACACACACACACACACACACACACACAGTTGTGTCACAATATCCTTGTGGGGACCTTCCATTGACTTCCATTCATTTCCCACTAATTTATATGGCCTAACCGTGACCCTTGCCCTAACCCTAACCATTACCGACACATACCTATCCCTAAACCTAACCTAAACTCAATTCACACCTAGTCCTAAACCTAACCCCCACCCCAAGCAGAGAAACTTTCCTTATGGGGACCAGTTGTTGGTCCCCACAAGTACCTATGAATCCCCAAAATGTAGCATATTCCTAGGAAATTGTCCCCACCTGGTATTAAAGACATGGCTACAGAGACACACACACACACACACACGGCTAACCCCACTGAAATATTAAGTGTGCACCCTCAATACGCCAGCAGGTAACCAGGACAGCTTGTGTGTTTTAAGTTAATGGAGCTACTGGGCTCAGCGCGAGTGTATTGGTCCTCACAAACACAGTATAACAGGAATGTGTGTGTGGCACGCAAAGTTTTAAGCGACGAGGTGGATTCGTCTAAGTCACAATAACAATGACAGGATTTTTTCCTACCCTACAACAGGGATGTTCTTCTGGCAAACGGGTAGATAAATAAGGATCTCACCGAATTTGGTGGAAGCTGCCCCTCGCTCGTTACGTTCGCCATCTTCCCTCTAATTGTCTGCACCTGCGCATTGGGTGCAGAAGCCTGTTAAAGCGCAGTATTTTCAGAGCCCCAAGACCATAAAGTTCTGAGACGCCGATTGGCCATTAAATTATTAAATTCACCTAGGAATAGTACATGATTGGCAGATTCTCTGCAAATGTGGGGCAGTCTGATCACAGCCCCAGAACAGAGACGGTAGGAGTCTGTCTGTGGAAATCCACAAATGAATGACAGTAGGTAGGGAAATGTAGTTTATATAATTTGTTTTGCTTATAGGTACACACTCTAGAGAGTAAAACTGACATTTATGAGTTAATTTTATAAAAATATATTTTACGTTTCTCTCTTCTTATCAGGGAGGGCGGTGCCCCAGCGCCCCCTATGGGCCGGCCGCCACTGCAGGTCGCACAGTTTGTTCTCACACTGTGCGACCTGACGCTCTGATGCAATCTACCAGCTCATAAACAAACCCCGAGGGGCTCAGCTCCGCAGTGAGATGGCGCTATTCGGACTCGTCTATCCAGAAGCCAAACCAATAGAAGAGGAATATGAAGCTCATTAGAGTGAAACGCGCTGCCTTGGCAATTTGTGTAATTTTGTGCTGAAAGCCCTAAAAAGAAAAGGTGATGACGTATTTGGACAAAGACATGGCTGAGCAACCGTGGCTACTACGGTCTGTCTATTTTACAGAAAGAACTCTATTTTACTCACACCCCCACCATGCTGCTGGGTTTACATCTGAGGGGAAGAGGAAGAAGAATCCTTGTTGGCCCACTGAGTGATTTGCTCATGACGGCCGACTTAAAATCAAATATGTTTGCTTTTTTCTCCCGATCTTCCGATTCCTGATGGGGAGGTGGTCGTGAAGCTGATCGCCCCTCATCACCCCCTGTACACTACACAATACACCATCAGGCTGAAAGTCGGGATGATCAGAAAATTCTCGCACGACTGAAAAGTCGTCCGAAAAGGGCAAAAAACTGCGCAGTGTAATCCCGGCGTAACTGAAAACATGCATGAGCGACCTGGCTCTTATTTCTGTGCTTCACAGCACAAGCAGCAGTAAGTGAACCCTTTACCACTTAATATAGGCCAGCAGCTAGTATGTAGTGAAACCAATAAGTACAAAACTGCTCCCTTTGACTTTGAACACAGCAGAGAATCAAAAGAAAGAAAGCTTTTTCCAGAACTTGGTTTTCCTTGTGTTGTCAGCAGTAAGGGGATGAAAGACAGGGACGCACACACAGTCCAGGAAGTTCATTGAAAAGGAAATAGAATTAGGAAAGAATAGGATCTGCTATCAGAAAAAGAAGAGGTCTGTCCAGTGCTGGTGGGAAAAGCTATGCTGGTTGGCTTTAGGTAAATGAACAGAAAGGAATTAACAGAGGCTAAATGGAATTAAACTAAAATAAATTTGTGCTTGTTTGCTTTACAGAGCTGCTGCCTCTTTAGTAGGCTACAGTTGTTTTAATGCTGTGTACCTCTTCTAGTAAAGGAAAGTGAAAAAGTCTTTAGATGATTAAACCAGATGAAACCAAAGCTGGATCAATTCCAGCTCCCCTCCCGCCAGATTAATCATTTCAGCTAGGTGGTAGCTTTAAATAATGAATCAGGAGCTAAACTGTGTGGTGTGGCTCCCATTGACTGTTGGATAACTGAGTAAAAGCTGCTGCAACTGAGAGTCACATCAGTCACAGCATTTTAACTGACAAGATAAAAAAAAGGAAATATTTAACTGAAATCAGTGATTGTTGGGAAAGCTCTGTGCTGCATAAACTAGCACTGAATGACAACCAATAAGGAAGAAAGAGCATAATGTTGATTTATGAATAGGGCAAGACATTAATCTGAAAGCGTGTTTTTCAGCTAGTGTCAATGCTTTGGGTTGGAAATTAAAGAATTGGTGCTAAGTATGTTTTGGGCCAGCTTAACACCAGAAGAACTTCCACAGAGACTTGGAATAAAGCAATGAATCTGCTGCTGCCATTACATACAATACATTAAGATGTTTGGCAGGAGTGCCTGAGACCGTGTGTCGTCTCGCCATGATTTGTAGGTTTGACATTGGAGAGTCCTTGAGACATTGCAGATGATGACAAAATATTTTTGGATCTGTCAGGGAGATGTCATCTATGAAGAAGTTTAGGCTTAAAAGTTAATGAAGAGCTCCTCTTCGCATAGTAAGTATTTCAGATTTCATTATAGATGATCCATTTAGGTCAGCGCTAGAGAATGAACGAGGAACTGGCAAGAGAGGCTTGTTAATACCCAAACTAAAGATGTAATTAGTATTTAGTTAACTACATTACAATAATAACTGAACTTTATTGATCTCAAATTTACCTCTGCATTTAACCTATCCTCTTGGGGAGCAGTGAGCTGCCATAATGTGGCGCCCGGGGAGCAGTGTAGGGATAAGGGTCTTGCTCAAAGCTCCACAGGCAGCCCCGTCCTGGAAACACACAGCCAGGCAGACGAGCTCAGAGCCAGCTGCCGTGTCAGAGGATGAAGAGAGCACATCCAGTTAGTCACAGTCAGAGAAACAGGACTATTAGGATCATTAGGACACTTTCAGAAGGAATCCATGTAGAAAAAGGACGGTTTTTACAGCTGACTAAACAGTATTTATATTAGTAAAAACTGTACAGTACCGTATTTTGTTTTATTGTGTGTTTGTATAGGCTATACCTGTCATAAATCGGGGACAAAAGGACCCAGTATTCAGGAGAGACAGTCACAAGGAAAGTTAAAACGTTTATTAAATAAAACAAAACCAAACAAAAGCGGAGCTGTGGCTCACGGACACTGCAGGCGCGGGGGGGGGGCAGGGCACCGCCCAATCTCAGACATTCTGTAGTGGGAGAAACACAGGTATGTGACCACGATCATCTAAATGAAGATGATGATCTCAGTGAGTCACTTACCTGGTTTAGCAGTCCAGACCAAGAATGTCCCAGTGCTGCAGTTCCAGAGGTCATGCTGGAAGCCGGTCCTGGTCAGGGATCCAGAACAGACAGAAACAGGCAGGAGCAGAAACAGGTGGCAGGATCCAGACTTCCAGGCATCCACAGGCTCCCAGGAGGGTTCAGAGTCAGACTGGGACCAGAAGCATGACCAGGTGGTCACGCACAGGAGCAGACAGGATCAGGTGCAGACAGGCAGGCACAGTGGAAGAGGGTAGC
The DNA here is from genome assembly GCA_030533445.1 of Cyprinodon diabolis. Classification (NCBI taxonomy): domain Eukaryota; kingdom Metazoa; phylum Chordata; class Actinopteri; order Cyprinodontiformes; family Cyprinodontidae; genus Cyprinodon; species Cyprinodon diabolis. The sequence goes on along the minus strand of CM060066.1, from coordinate 50,930,775 downwards.
CGAGACAGGATGTAGGAACCGGAACTTGAAGCAGGACTTTAAACTGGTCTCCTTCCTGGAGCCAGGCTTACTTGGATAAAAACTGAACCTCCCCCCATAATGAGCCAAAAACCCAGAGGACTCCGCAGGGGAGGAACAGTGGACGATCAGGAGACGAGACAAACACTAAAACCCTCTTTCCACTGGCAGCTATGATCCAGGACATAAACCAAATAAAAACTGAACAGAAAGACTGACAGAAAGACAAGCAATGATCTGGCACTGAATGCTCAGGCTGAACTGAATATAAACCAGAGGAAACAGGTGAGAGGAATAAATTATAATTGAGGCTGGGAAGGAAGAGGGCAGGTGAGAGGAATTACTAATTAGGGGAGAGCAAACAGGCCAGATCATGACAATACCACATTTATTCGACCACTTTTGCTGTAATGGATTTGCTGCTGAAACAGCACAATTTCCCCATTGTGGAAAAATATAAAGATTTCATATTCAATTTACATTCTATTAAGAAAATATTTGATAAAAGTCCAATTTCCTCCAGCTGCTCATCAAGTTCAACACAAAAGATTCCCTAGGCTGAGAAATGGAGCAGTGTTTTAGTCTGAGTTATGGCTGTGTTTGTCTCTTTATTCTCTATGGAATTTTTTTTCAGCCTGGATACACAAAATTATATACATATATGTGTGTGTGTGTGTGTGTGTGTGTGGTGTCTGTGTAAATTGATTTCCAAGCACCTACTTTATGAGCTGCAGTGAGGATCCGGTATGAGCTACTTCTCTCTAAGCTGGCACAAGGGAACTTGGAGCAGAGTAGAGGAGCAGTGCCGACAGAGGAGCACACAGTGGACAGCGCAGCACAGGGAGGACAGGCAGCCTAGCTCCTTCCACAGCGGCATCACTGGCAGAACCCACAGCATCTCTGTTATGCAGGACACTCAACTCTCCACTTAATCAAAGGTAAGGAGCAAACTAGTGCCAGACGGCTCTTTGAGTCTGGCTGTTTTCTGGAGCCCCAGTGTTCGTGCATGTAGGGACAGAGAGAGGCAGAGGAGCTCTGAACTACTCAGTGTTATCAGGAAGGGTTCTGGTGGTACCTCTGCTCCTGGAAGCATGCATGTGCTTAAAATGCCCGTTTTCCATCTCTGCCTGTGGTGTTTCTGTTTATGAGTTCCTACTGTCTTCCTGCAGTCAGACAGAAAGAGTGTGAGTGTGACTTTAACAGCGTCAGCAAGCTGTGTCATTGCATTTTGCCCGTATAGTCTAACGCCGCAGTACCCACTCCCCCTCTCCCCCCCTCCTGCACACACTGTACAGCCTTCTGCCTCTTCCTCTTCTCCCCTGTCCCATCACTTTTCATACGTCCGAGTGGGCTTCCTTCTCTCCTCTTCTGTAATGAGTGGACATTTTGGATGATAAGAGGGTCTGGGGGGGGAGGGGTTGACTCAATCAAACATATTACTGTTATACAATGAGATGTTAATATGTGTGAAGACTAAATGTCCTCTGGGCAGCCTGACTAAATTACTCTGTAGTTGGTATCTGCATAATTATCTGTCTGTTTAGAACATGTTTCCATTTCTCTTCAATCCAGTTATTTAAGCAGCAACTTGTTTAACGGCATGCAGTGTTTTCTTAAGAGCTGATATCCACTATCATTGATTTAATGTAAGTTGAGTGATTTAATGGGCAGCGCGGCAGTGCGGTGGTTAGAACAGTCGCCCTACAGCAACAAGGTCTACGGCTTGCATCTTCTTCTCCTGCCATCCTGTTTCATTTCATTCATTCAAATGTGAAAGGAAGCAACCTCCTAAAGAGGTCAAAGAGTGATTGATTTAAGGTAACTCTCTACTCTGATGACAGATTTAGATTTTTGAAGCTTGTAATGAGCAATAAATAACCTTTTTGATCCTAGATCTGATGTAGTACCAAATAACTTCCAGGGACATTGTTGAAATAACAGCATGTTAGGCCCCAGAAGATACAGTATGGGCTGAATTGTTCTTCTATAGGATCTGATGGAAAGTTAATGGAGGGAGCTGAAGATTATGGTGATGGTTTGGAGCTAATAATCAAAATACTGGTGGAGATTAGTGAAAAACCAGTGCATTAATAGTGATACTTCTAGGAGGGTAAATGGGTTAAAAGTGAACAAAAATCCAAAGGGTTGATGCAATTTTAGATCAGAGGCTGCACAGTGGGGCAGCTTGTTGCATGGTCGCATTGTAGCAAAAAGGTCTTGGGTTCAAATCCCAGCTGAGGGTCTTTGAGCCTGTAGTTTGCATCAGGGGTGGATTTAAAGTGGTGCAGGGCGGTAACTGTCTGAATTAGTGTTGCCCTGGTGTCATTTTTGGCCCTGATACCGATACCATCTGTTTAAAATGTATGTGTGTATATATATGAAGAACTGCAGACTGCTTGAAAGTATAATAATTGCCATCATGGCTTTGTCAAGCTGCTGCCTTCCTTTGTGAAGCAGGAAAAAGACTAAAACAAAGTGAATCCAGTAGAACTTTTTATTGCCTACCTGGAATGGGTGACAATAGTTGAATAAACTTTTGGCTCTCAAAATGGTATCGTTGCCCTATTGGTTTGTACCTGCCGATACAATGCCACCATTTTAGTGCTGGATTGGGGCCGGTGCTGGTATCGGTGCAACACTAATTAAAATGCTTGCCCGTATAGTCTAACGCCGCTGGCTTACATTTGATGTAGAAAAGCCTCTCAGTCTTCAAATTAAATATTAATTTACCAGAACCCCATTTATGTATGAGCAATCTGTAACATATCTTTATAAAGAGGTCAGGCTTCCTTCCACTGTTCCAAAAGCTGCATCAAAGTGAGGACATTTATTTTTTATTTTTTATTTTTTTTGCTATCAGGTATGTTTAGAACTAAGGTGTGAATTGAATTTTGGATGAGGTTACAGTAGGTGTAGAGCTGCTGTCATGATTAGGGCATGGAAAGGGTTGAAAATCAATGGAAGTCAATGAAGGTCAACACATGGGCTCACTACACTACACAGAGATTAGAATGTGTGTGTGGGGGTGGGGGTGTGTGTACCTGTCTAGCCATCAGAGTGAGGACCATTTTTCCAATTTCACCATCACATTGAGGACCAGCTGTTGTAAAGTGAGGACATTTTGCTGGACCTCACAAGCTCCTTCATTTTGCTAATGGTTAGGTTTAGGGCTAAGGTGTGAATTGGGTTAGGGTGAGGAATGCATTGGTAATGGTTAGGTTTAGGGTATAGAAAGGGTTGAAAATTACTGAAAATCAATGGGAGTCAACACATGGTCCTCACTACGAAGGCAAAACAAGTAAGTGTGTGTGTGTGCATCGATGTGTGTCTCTGTAATCAACTGGTGACCTAGGATCAGTAACAAAAAAAATGTACTTGATTAGTGTACTTGAGTACTTTTTTTTAGTATACTTTACTTGAGCAATTTTTGGGGGTACTTATAATTTTCCCTCCACTACATATCAGTCTAATATTGTACTTTCTCCTCCACTCATTTCCCAGGAAGCTGCTAGTTCCTTGTTCCTTTAAGCACAGCGTAGCTTTATAATCCTCTGTTGCAGTTTTACTTTCTTTAAATGTGATTCCATCATGGCGCAAAGCAGCCATTAGGACTGAATCTGGACGCCACTGTTTAGAGATTTAATGACGTTCCATAAATGTGATATTATTAGTAGGTGTTAGTTGTTGTCATGTGGTGAAGTTGATTAGGAGGATGGATTCTCAGATCAGAGTTGTAGTTTGTAACTGATTCCACCTTAAACCTCTATTATGTAGTGGAAATATGAGGAGAATCAAGATTCTCCTGTTTTGTTTTGGTTTATTTTTTATTTTTTTTTCATTAATAGAAAATAATCAGAAATAGCTGCCTTTATTTTGTGGGGCCTTTTAATGCTGGAGTTCTTTCCAGGTGGTGTAGAATCTATAGCAGGTGGTTCTATGCTTTTCTGAAAGTTACAGGTTTTTCATAATTGCTCTCAAAATTTTACAGAAATTTACTCATTTTAGAAAATTTTATTTGCACTTTTGAATACTTAAGTACTTTTAGATGCATGTACTTTTGAATACTTAAGTAATTCCAAAACTGAAAACTTCAATACTTTAACTTCTAGATGTTTGACTGAGTAACCTTTACTTTGACAATGAGAATCAATACTTTTACTCAATTGTTGAGTTCTTGAGTAGTTGGAGTTATTCTGTATTCTGTTAACGGTCTTAAACATTAGCCTGTTTACACGACAGCAAAGGTAGAGGTTAACCACTGGTGAACTGTAACCCGCTGCTAACCTGCCAAATAACCTGCACTTGTATAGCAATTTGGGGCACACTGGCAGAAGGGAGGCTGCCATGCGATCACAGCGTCTGACCACTGCGACCAGGGAAGTTGGGGGAAATCTCCTACATCAAGGACTCAATGACTGAGATGGACAAAGCTGGGGCTTAAACCAGCACCTCACCAGTCAAAGGATGAACTCCTACCACTTTTAATAGCTCAGCTCAAAACAGAAAATCCAAAATCAATCAAAGGTTTTATTCTTTTCCACACGTTTCACATATGTTCTTACAGCAGTGGTGTCTAAATGTAGTCGTGAAAGATGGCCACCCTGCATCTCTTAGGTGTTTCCCTGGTTCAGCACTCCTTAGTCATATAAACAGGTCATCAGATGTTCCTGCACAGATTGATTATATGCTGAGGAGCTAATTAAGACGCTGACATCTGAAATATGCAGGAGACCGGCCCCTGAGGATTGGGATTAGACACCACTGATTTACAGGGGAATCTGACCAATTACAGCTCTACTTGTTTATGAAGTTCACACTAAAACATTGGAGTTTATAAATAATTATTCTTGTCAGATAACTCTCTAATGTGGGAAAAACTAGTTGCTCTCAATAGATTTCAGCTCTATGATGGCGAGAGGCGCAAACACACTGCAAATGCATACATTAGTTTGCCATGTCTCCCCCTAGTGGCCTGGAGCTCTTTGCTATACAGCACCAGTTTTTCTTAACTTACTGTAGTTTTTTGATTTTGCAGCATTTTTCCTTTGTGTTTTATGTGTTTGTGTTAGTATGATTTACATGTCTGCAGTAGGTTTGCACTCTGTTGCTCTCTGTGGTTCCAGCCTTTTGCAATCACCTGCATGTGTTTTATGTGTTTATGTGCCTAATTTGTGTGTTTGCAGCACCTATTTGCTGTTCGTATGCACCTTGTGCCCCCATACAGCTCACTCTTACTTGTACTCATAGTTTTCCAAATTTTTATCCAGGACCGGGTGATAGGAGCAGCTATTCAAATAAGACCTTTTGTAATCAAACTTATGCAAACTGATATTGTTCCCATTCTCCAAGGTCTGAATTACTAAAATATACCAGTTTTTTTTTTTTATCTTGGACCTTGGCTATGCCTGCCTCAAGAGCCATTTAGTTTTATTGTTGACGTATTTCAGAAATGCTGCAAAATTTGGGGTATTTTGTCCTTGTTTTCTTTGTAGCTTCCCAGAGATTGATGTCACAGCATTGTATGTGGTACCAAATGAAAGCTAATAAAATTATCTTGCATATGGTACCAAACACATTAACACTTGTGTAAATTTTGACAAATTTTAATGCACAAACATAACTATTTTTGATGCTTCAAAAAAAAATGTTACATAATATGATACATAATTTCATCTCAAAAATGTTAATCTTAATGCAGACATATCATATTGAGGAATAGGTTTAGTGCAGCAGTCAAAGTCAGCCAAACACCTCCCCCCGGTCCTCTGGGTGAGTCCAATATACCCCAGGGCCAGCTCAGATACAGAGTCCCTCCAGCGGTCTCTGGGTCGTCCCCTGGGCCTCCTTCCAATGGGACGTGCCTGCAGCACCTCCCCAGGGAGGCATCCCGGGGATCCAGATGTCAGAGCCACCTCAGCATCAGTTAGACACAAACTATCATTTAAACTCAGCATTGTCCAAACTGCTGAGAACTAAAATGACTCCTTCAAACATCCATTTGGAGGTGAACAGCCTCCAGCAAAGATGACAAACTAGAAAACTAGATAGAAATAGAAAACTCCGGCTAATGTTTTGAATAACATAATGGAATAACTGATATGAATGTTGTGTTTATATGATAGAAATAAGAATCATTTCTTTTCTAAACTGGCTTCATTAACAAATATATTGTGATTAATCTCCATTAGGTGAGTTAATCCATAATGTGAACTCTCACACTGCATGTTAAATCATCACATTGAGCCCCTAGTGTTGCTCTTGATCCACTACTTAGTTAAATCCCTAATTTCATGTAAAGGAAATATTTTTTCACTGATGGTGAAAGCAGAGGTCCATTCCATTTTAAAACCACATTATTGGTTTATTGTTATTGTTGTATTTACCAGCCCTCTGGGAAGAGGCTTCACAGCATTCGATGCAGGCCCAGCAGGTTCTGCAACAGCTTCTTTCCCACTGCCATTAGCCTGATGAACTGTTGAGAAAACTCTAAATCATGTCACAGACTCTGCATCTCACTGACAACGCCAAACCAAAATACTGCATATTTGAACCATATATATTAATGCTTTGACTTTCCATATCAATGCCTTTTTTGCACCATGTTTTTTTTTCTCCCACACTTTTTACATTTGATCACCGTTGCACTTTGTGGAATGGAAATGTCATGAGATCTTTGCAAAGAGAAATTTCATTTTGTATACACTCTGTGTATACAGAAGGTCAATACAAGTTGTGTAAGTCTAGGTCTAAAGCTAAGCTTATTTTAATTTATGGTGAGGAGCAGATCATGTTCTCATGCAATTCCCATCTCAGGCTTTGCCAACTCAGCACATTCAGAACAGCAGTGCAGTGCTTTTATATGGGTGCAACCTACATTGTTCCCGATGACAGGACACCACGTGAGCACTAAGCAAAGCCACCTGGATGGATGTTAGTTCTTATCCCGACCCAATAGATCATCAGCAGAGAGGGAGAGGAAGTAAAAGAAAGAGAGAAGCTGCATGTGTGCAGACTCAGGACTGGAGGTAAAGCCCAGGATTCCCCAAACATTTACCTGTTATGGTTTATAAATGAGTGAATGTATCTTTTAAATGCAGGATCAACACACTGAGGAGGATATTTTAAATGCAGCTGTATTTTAAAGTAAACTAGACGACAGAAAGTTATTGGATTAGAAAACAACTCATTAAAATGGGTTACATAGTTTTATTTAACAGCACTTTTTTAAAAGTTACATAAAATTCTGTAACTAAACCCAAACATCTTTCACTATGCTGCACATTTTCTGGATTTTAAAGCTACTCCAGATGTTTAAGCATTAAGTTCACCGATGGAAATGATTCATTTTGTCTTGGATTCTTATTATTTTCACAATAGGTTTCACAGATGGATTGAGGTTTCAGATGGATTGATGGGGACTGTTTTCTGGCCATGTCTGAGGTTAATCTAGCTGACCTAAAGAGTCAGTCTGGTTACAGCATCAGTACCTGACAACCGTGGATCGATGGAAGGAGAAAAATGTCTAAGTTTTTCCCCCGTTCAGTTGAGCTTTTGCTGTAGAGCAAATAGCTTCCATCTGCTGTGCTCCTGTAGCATTAAGCAGCAACATCTCGTTAAGGACTGTGGAAAATTCCTCTTTTGTTCAGACATTGTTTTTCATTTTGTTTCATTCGATTGAAAAAAAAACACAATCCAGCATATATTTTGCCCAGACTGATTCAGATATCATCACTGATTCCCACTTTCATGCATTAGTCACATCCATGGCGTCTTTCATTACCTCTATTGCCCTTCCAGGTGTTAATCAGCTTTCACTGATTCAAATCCTGTTTTTCACACTGTTTGCCCACAACCACGGTCAGTCATTTCTCTTGCCACGTGGCAGTTTCCTATGGTCTTTCTGGACGGGGCCGCCTGTGGAGCTGATTGACAGTTGCCTTTTGTATCTCTGCTTCTTTTTCTATGTCTGCTTCTGTCTCCTTGAACCCCAGTCGGCCTCAGCAGATGGCCGCTCACACTGAGCCTGGTTCTGCTGGAGGTTTCTTCCTGTTCAAAGGGAGTTTTTCCTCTCCACTGTCGCTACAAGCATGCTTAGTGTGAGGGATTGCTGAAGAGTCAATGAGTCCATGCAATCAACTGGTTTTCCTTAGATAGAAAACTTTGAATCAACTTGAGTGGATGATCTGGTTGTATTGTGAAAAGCGTTGATGACGTTTTGTGAATTGGCGCTATAGACATAAACTAAATAGAATTGAAATTCTGGATGTTCTTTCTTTAACAGCCTGAACGTTGAGTAGACTAGCCTCAGATCCCAGAACTGACCAATTGGCAGGAAGCAGGAATTATTGCTACCTACTAGAGGGAGTTGAATCCTTTCCGTTGTTTCAGCTGACAGTTTTCAGCAGCATCAGTTCTGTCTCTGCTGTGTTTCTTCATTGTTTATTGTATAACAGTGAGCTCACATGTCAGCTGTATAACTGCTGTGCTGGCTTGTCACATAATTGAGCCAATAGCTGCAGAATGCAGCTTTTGTGAGTTAGCTTCAGACCTTGCTTTCACCTTAGCATCCATCACAGCTCATGGATCACCAGGTTCTAAGGATGACCTGCTTGCACTGGGAGCACTCTCTCAGTCCATGTTGTGTTTCAGAGGTTAGAAGATAGACTAACTGTAAAAAAATAAATAAAACAACCTTCAGCACTGCAAAAATTAGAAATCCATCCATCCATTTTCTGGCACGCTTAATCCCAAGCAGGGTGGCGAAGGGTGCTGGTGTCTGTCTCCAGCTGTCTACAGGCGAGAGGCATGGTCCACCCTGGACAGGTTGCCAGTCCATCGCAGGGCAACACAGAGACAAACAGGACAAACAACCATTTACACATACACTCACACCTAAGGAGAATTTAGAGAAGCCAGATAGCCTAATGTTTTGAGACTGTGGGAGGAAGCCGGAGTACCCGGAGAGAACCCACGCAAAATTAGAAATCTAAATAAGTAATATTCTCTTAAAATAAGTGTATTTTTCTTGAATTGAGGAGGTAAGTGAGACACCAATGAAACAAGAAAATTGACATTTAAAATAAGAAAAAACAATTGCATTTTTTTTTATTTCTAGTGCATATTATCTAATTATCTTATTTTAAGTGTAAAAATACTAATTCCATTGGTAAATAATCTCATTTAACTACTCAAATTAAGGGTAAATACTAATTTAAGAAAATGTTTTTGCAATGAGAATCCAGGTTGGAGTCTGTTAAACAGTCAGTGTCAGTTTACTGAAGCATCCCTTGTATCTGTAGTTTCCTGTTACATCAGAAAGCAGGAAAAACAATATGTAGAAGCTAGAGGGTTGAAGCACCTTGGGGGGAAAAAATACTTAAAATGCAGCAGCAAAATTTTTTTATTTAAATAAGTAGTTGTTTTTTTCGTTTTAAATAAATGCATTTTTTCTTGAATTGAGGAGGTAAGTTAGACACTTTGCCAATGGAACTAGAAATGTACATTTAAAATAGGAGAAAAACAATTGACTTATTTCAAGTGCATATTATCTAATTATCTTATTTTAAGTGTAAAAATACTCATTCCATTGGCAGGTTATCTTATTTATCTACTCAAAATAAGAGTAAATACACTTAATTTAAGCTTCTTTTAATTATTTTTTAGATCGTTTTGGTTTAACATTGCCTTAGGATTAATTAAATGTTATTAATAATGCAGGTGTTGAAAAGGAAATGACCCTCGGTCTATTTGCTGTGAAATTCTTATTTAGTGGTACTTCTCTTTTTGTTCAATGAAGTCAAGGAAAAGGTTACGGATTTGTTTTTGTGCTGTGATTCGCATTCTAACAGTAAAATGCTCCACAGGTTGATAAAAGCTTCAATAAAAAGAGTGGGTATAAATGGAAGATAAAATAACTGAGCGACACTTTGGCCCTGATCTCCTAAAGGTAGTCGTACTCACCTGGTACCAGGTCATGGGGCGGCGGAAAGGTCTTTCTTCTCTCCACGCACCTCCTCCAGGGCCAGCAGAGAAATATAGTCCCTCCAGCACGCCCTGGGCTGTCCGCAGGACTGAGTAGTGGGGTTACCCAATATAGTTTCTGCTGAGCTTTCCAGTTGGGCTGAATTGATGTTAGGAGTGAAAGCCTATGGGGTTGTTGAGGCATCATACAGGTGCTGGTCATAAAATTAGAATATCATGAAAAAGTAGATTGATTTCAGTAATTCCATTTAAAAAGTGAAACTTGTATATTATATTCATACATTACATACAAACTCATATATTTCAGATGTTTATTTTGTTTAATTTTGATGATTACAAATGACAACAAATGAAAATCTCAAATTCATCATATCAGAAAATTAGAATATTGTGAAAAGGTTCAAAATTGATGGCCCCTGGTGCCACACTCTAATCAGCTAATTAACTCAAACCACCTGCAAAAGCCTTTTAATGGTCTTTCAGTCTAGTTCTATAGGCTACACAATCATGGGGAAGACTGCTGACTTGACAGTTGTCCAAAAGACGACCATCGACACCTTGCACAAGGAGGGCAAGACACAAAAGGTCATCGCTAAAGAGGCTGGCTGTTCACAGAGCTCAGTGTCGAAGCACATTAATAGAGAGGCGAAGGGAAGGAAAAGATGTGGTCGAAAAAAGTGTACAAGCAAGAGAGATAACCGCACCCTGGAGAGGATTGTGAAACAAAACCCATTCAAAAATGTGGGGGAGATTCACAAAGAGTGGACTGCAGCTGAAGTGAGTGCTTCAAGAACCACCACACACAGACGTATGAAAGACATGGGTTTCTGCTGTCGCATTCCTTGTGTCAAGCCACTCTTGAACCACAGACAGCGTCAGAAGCGTCTTGCCTGGGCTAAAGAGAAACAGGACTGGACTGCTGGTGAGTGGTCCAAAGTCATGTTCTCTGATGAAAGTAAATTTTGCATTTCCTTTGGAAATCAAGGTCCCAGAGTCTGGAGGAAAAGAAGAGAGGCACTTCATCCACGTTGCTTGAAGTCCAGTGTAAAGTTTCCACAGTCAGTGATGGTTTGGGGTGCCATGTCATCTGCTGGTGTTGGTCCATTGTGTTTTCTGAGGTCCAGGGTCAACGCAGCCACATACCAGGAAGTTTTAGAGCACTTCATGCTTCCTGCAGCTGACCAACTTTTTGGAGATGCAGATTTCATTTTCCAACAGGACTTGGCACCTGCACACAGTGCCAAAGCTACCAGTACCTGGTTGAAGGACCATGGTATCCCTGTTCTTAATTGGCCAGCAAACTCTCCTGACCTTAACCCCATAGAAAATCTATGGGGTATTGTGAAGAAGAAGATGCAATACACCAGACCCAACAATTCAGAAGAGCTAAAAGCCACTATTAGAGCAACCTGGGCTATCATAACACCTGAGCAGTGCCACAGACTGATCGACTCCATGCCACGCCGCATTGCTGCAGTAATACAGGCCAAAGGAGGCCCAACTAAATACTGAGTGCTGTACATGCTCATACTTTTCATGTTCATACTTTTCAGTTGGCCAACATTTCTATAAATCCTTTGTTTTTATTGGTCTTCAGTAATATTCTAATTTTCTGATATGATGAATTTGAGATTTTCATTTGTTGTCATTTGTAATCATCAAAATTAAACAAAATAAACATCTGAAATATATGAGTTTGTATGTAATGTATGAATATAATATACAAGTTTCACTTTTTAAATGGAATTACTGAAATCAATCTACTTTTTCATGATATTCTAATTTTATGACCAGCACCTGTATAGGCTACTTGCCTCTTTCTTAATCCATGCTAGAATGCATTAATATATTTAAAAGATATATACGTCTCTCCATCTATTGCTATCCTATGATGCTGTTCAAATATCTGTGGGGCTGAAAAATGTAGGGCTGGGCGATATAGAAAAAAAGCTTATTGATCGATATCGATAATTATTGAAAAGATTTGAAACCATATTTTATGTGCAGCTCTGCCTGGACTTTTTATAATATTGCTAAATGATTTAAATTTTAATAAAGGACAGAAACACAGACTTCCAATTAAATATTTATTTAACCAACTTTTTTAACCATAACAGAATTGTTTTAAAGAAAAATAACTTAAGAGACCTGAGTTATGTTATTAAATACTGACAAAGAATAAACTAAAGTGACCAGAAAAGTGACCAAAATAAATATAACAAATAAATAAATGGACCCCTCCCCCACCGCCGCATTCTTCTAAGCTGAACCTGGTTCAGCTTAGTTTCCTGCTTTAACCTGAGTTATTACTTTGAAGTTTCTGGCCCCTCAGCATTTTTCTCTCAATTGTTAGAACTACGTGGGAAACTGCCCAGAACTGAAAAAAAAAAAAATATATATATATTTTCCCGAAATTCCCGAAGATTCCTCGGAGGAGAGCCGCGCCGGGGCCTACAAAGCTCGTACTCCTGCGGGTGTGAGCGGCTGAGATGATAAAAAAAAAAAGTTGGTTGTGTTATCAGACTCCGTTTTCACTGGTTCCCGACACATTTTACAGATGACTGTGGTTTGTTTTTTGTCCGACTTGCCATGACCGAAATACTGCCAGACTGCCGAACTACAAAACTCCTTCTTTGGAACAATTTCCTCCGCCTCTCCTTGCTGCGACATCTTCTTCTTCTTCTTCTTCTTCTTCTTCTTCTATTGAGTTTTCTGGCAGTTTGCATCCTGTGTGCATTACCGCCATCAACTGGACGGAGATGTAATTCAGAAATATAATGCCTATCTATATATCTTTATATCTTCATGAAACTAAATTCTATCTATACTTACACACACGCACATACACACACTAAATTCTCCCAGCTAATTCTGTATCTTTTAAATATTTAATAAGTGCTTTAATTATCTTATCTGATTGATGCTTCCCTAATAAATCTGCCATCTTTACTGAACTCCCCATTACCCTTTCCAGTTCTTTCCTCTCTTTTATATATTTGCTACAATAGATCAACACATGTTCTACTCCTTTGATTTCTCCACAATAACAACAATTACCTGTTGGATGTTTCCCTATTATTTTTAGACCTGCATTTAAACTAGTATGCCCAATCCTTAACCTGTTTATCCATATTTCCTCTCTTCTACTCATTATACTGTTATATCCTATGCTAATATCTTTATGTATTTTATATAAATGTCTTCCTTTTTTTTTCTAAATTCCATCTCTTCTGCCATTCCTTATTTAACTTATCTTTAATAATTACTTTTATTTCTGTTCTACTTAGCGGGACATCATATTCAATTTCTCCTACCTTAACTGCTTCTTTAGCTAACTTATCTACTTTTTCATTACCTAAAATTCCTTTGTGTGCTGGAACCCATGTGAATTGAATACTTATATTTTGCTGCCTTATACCATACATTAAATAACTGACTTCATCTAAAAGATCTTAACGGCTTTCAGATTTTCCACTTTTAAAACTAGTCAGGCAAGACATTGAATCTGAACAGATAACTACATTTCTAGGCTTCACCTCCAGCACCCATTGCAATGCCAAAATAATTGCCAACATCTCTGCTGAAAAAATTGATAAATTATCTGTTGTTCTTCTCTTGATAGAAATATTTTCTTTTGGAATATATACTGCTACTCCTGTTTTACCATTTTCCTCTTTTGATGCAGCTGTATATATTTGTGTCATATTTTCATACCTTACTTCTAAATGCTGCTGAATAATTTGATACGAACCTCCATAAGACTGTTCTATTTTTTTAGTTTCTAAATTTACTATTGGTATTTCGAAAAACCATGGAGCAATTTTAGATGTACTTACAGTTTTACAGTATGTTATATTACTTATCCCAGAATACTCTGCATAAATATTTCCTTCCCATCCAAAACTCCTTATATTATGGCCATATTCCCAACATTCTCTGAATATCTGTTTAGTAGGGGGATTTTCCTCATGCCCTTGTAAATTTAACCAGTAATTTATTGACAGTTTCATCCTCCTTAAGTCCAGTGGCATTTCTCCAGTAATCACTTGAAGAGCAGGAACTGGAGATGTTCTAAAAGCACCACTACATATCCTAAGCGCTTTGGCTTGGATTCTGTCTAGATCTAACAACAAAGAATTTGCAGCTGATTTATAAACAATACATCCATAGTCCAACACAGATCGAATTAAAACATCATATATTCTTTTCAAGGATGAGCTAGTTGCCCCCCAGTCATTCCCTGAAAAACATTTCAATATATTAATACCTTTTTTACATTTATCAATAATCTTCTGCATATGTATCTTAAATGAAAGTTTTTCATCAAACCATATGCCAAGGTACCTTATCATATTTACCTGTTTCAATTTATGCCCATATAATCTAAGATCTACTGTTGGATTATCCCTTTTCCTTGAAAAACATAATACTTGTGTCTTCTCAACAGACAAACGAAACCCCCATTCGTGTGACCATCTTTCTACCGTTTGAATTGCTGATTGCATTCTATTTTTTAAATAACTAAGATTTCCTCCTCTCACCCATAATGCCCCATCATCTGCATATAATGCTTTATTAATTCTAAAATCTATATTATCAAAAATATCATTAATCATTATATTAAAAAGCACTGGACTACATACACTACCTTGTGGAGTTCCATTTTGTATATCATAAATGTTTGAATAATTTACCCCAACTCTTACTTCTATTGTTCTATTCTTTAAAAAATCCTTAATCCAATTAAACATTTTTCCTTTAATTCCCATTTTATACATCTTAATTAATAAACCCTCCTTCCAAAGCATATCATATGCTTTTTCAATATCAAAAAATGTAGCTAAGAGAATTTCTTTATTTACCTGAGCCTTTCTTATTTCATTTTCGAAACAAGCAATTGGATCTACTGTTGTCCGTCCACTTCTAAAACCACTCTGATAAGGGGATAAAAGATCTCTTTTTTCTATTTCATACATTAATCTCCTAGTTATCATTCTCTCCATTAATTTACATAAATTAGAAGTAAGAGCTATAGGCCTATAACTTTTAACCTCTCCTTTATCCTTACCTGGCTTTAATATTGGTACAATGATTGAATGCTTCCAGCTTAAGGGCAATCCACCTTGTTCCCATACTTTATTGTATAACTTTAAAATTATTCCTTTAGCATCATCTGATAAATGTTCAATCATCCTATAGCATATGCCATCTTTACCTGGAGATGTATTTTTAACTCCTATCAATGCGCTATTCATTTCAAACAATGTAAATTCTTTATCTAAAATACTTCCATCAATCTCTTTTCTATTTAAAATTTCTCTATTATCTTCAATCATTTCCAATCTCCATGATAATTCTTCATTTGATACATTTTTTGAACTATGCACCTTCACAAAGGACCTTGCAAACATCTCTGCTTTTTCCTTGTTTGTTATAGCTTCACACTGATCATCTTTAATTATAGGTAAAGAAAAATCCCTTCTAATTCCTCCCATCTTTCTAATCATTCCTCAGATGTCATTTATTTTAACGTCCATTCCAATTGTACAACAAAAACTTCTCCAATAATTCTTTTTTGATAGTTTAACTTTAGATTGTGCTTTTTGTATAATATGAAATTATCAAAGGAATGATTTATTTTTAACTTTTCAAATGCTTTATTCCTAACTTTAATAGCTTCTTTACATTCATTGTTCCACCAAGGAACCATTTTCTTTTTCTTCAAGCCAGTAGATTTGCAAATGGCCTTTTCTGCAGATTCGTATATTATATTTGTAATCATTGAATTTAATTCTTCAATATTATTGCTTAAGTTTGGCATAATCTCCATAAATATGTCACTTGCTATCTTTTTGTACATTTCCCAATTAGCTTCCCTCATTCTCCATTTAGGATACCAATTTTCTTCAACTGCTACTTTAAAATTATTCAATTTAAGCAGAATAGGATAATGATCACTTCCAAGGGAGTTATCATTCATTACTTCCCATTGACTTATTCCTGCTATCTGACCTGAGACTATAGTAAGATCAATTGCAGATTCTGCTCCATGCCCTACATCAAATCTAGTACCTCTTCCATCATTTAGACAAGTTAAGTTATAATCATCCATAAATTCCTCAATTATGTTTCCATTTTCATCATTCCTTTTACTTCCCCATAAGGTATTATGAGCATTAAAATCTCCACATAAAATATTTTTAACATTTTCCTTCACATAAATACTATCCAGTATTTCTCTACTTATTTTTTTACATGGGTTATAATAATTTATTATATTAAATTTTGATTTACTAATCCATACCTCAATACCTATTACTTCTATTTCTTTATTTATATTCAAAACTTTATAATTAATTCCCTGCTGAACAAATATGGCAACACCTCCTCCTACATTTGGATTTCTATCTTTACGTAGTGCAATATATCCACTAAGGATAAAAACAAGTGATGGTTTTAACCAGGTTTCTTGAATACATACTATATTTGGTTTAACATCCAGTCTTTCAATAAAATATTTTAACTCTTGGCCATTAGCAATTAAGCTTCTTGCATTCCACTGTAATATGGATAAAACCATCAAATGTCACCATTCCTGGACTGTTGACTTTCATTAATCCCTGTTAAAACTGCACTGATTGACTCAAAAGACAGGTCTTCCATCTCAAGGTATTTTTCTGCTGCTTTGATTATTATTTTAATTCGTTCTGTTCTACTATCTGTCTGAGCTGAAAAATTTATTACTTCCACAATAAATGCAACAAATTTATTTTTATCCACAATCATTGTATTTCCTGAGGTATTCAGGCTCTGGGTTTGCTCTTTTTTTTGAGGTGGAGTGTGAGGCACAGAAATACTTTTAGCATTAACATTTGAGTTACTTACCTTTTTAACTGCATCTGCATAGGTAACTTTTTCTTTGACACGTATATTTTGTACCTGTACTGCTCTTTTATTAGCTTTACATCCTTTAAATGCAGCACTGTGTTCCCCACCACAGTTACAGCACCTTAACTTAGTTCCTTCAGAACATTTCCCATATTCATGCTCCCCTCCACACTTGGAACACCTGGCCTTAGCTCTGCAAGCAGCAGCAATATGTCCGAACCTCTGACATTTGTAACACCTGGTTGGTGGAGGAATGTATTGCCTAACTGTATAGCTGACAAACCCAATCATAATCTATCTTCTTCTAGTACTAACATAACTGATTTACTAGGACTTTTAACTCCTTCTCTTGTAGCAAACAGACGTTTCACTTTAATCACTCGAGCTCCTTTTATATTACCTTTAATCTGTTCCTCCGTCAAATCAGTTTATACTCCATATATTACTCCCATTACTTTTCCTCTTTCCTGCCATATTTGCGGCTTGATTGTTTTTCCCAACAACGTCTTGCTTCTCATTAGTCCCTGCACCTGATCTCTATCTCTGCATAATACCAATAGATTGCCATCTCTTAGCGTTTTGACTGTATTCACTTCACCTACTATTTTATATATTGCCTCACTTATCTTTAATGGATTCAATTCACATGGGTTCTGGAATCTAAGAATCACTTTCATTTCATTTCTTGTATTTTCCTCTCTTTTTTCTTCATCAGATTCAAAGCCTTTCCTTTTCTTATTTCCTCGACTCACTGTTTGCCAGTTTCCTGTTTTACCACTTCTATTACAATAATCACTACTCATACTACAATTATCCGAGTCATCTAATTCTTCGCATTCTTCCATCTTACTTCCTTATTTAAAGTTATCTACAACTAATTCCAAATTACACCTCCGTCACTTTAACTTCAACCAACAAATTTTCGCTCCGCCAGCACCGTCCCGACCCAACCGACTGGTCGATCTTGCCAACTCCTCACTTGCTGCGACATCTTCATGTGCTCTGTGTTGTGGTTTGAGAGGGCGGCGCTTGGTGACGGCGTGCCTGGATCCGCGATTGTGATTGGTTGGGAGGAAGTAGTGACTAGCATAAACCTACATGCTAGGCTACAATGAGAAGGAAGGAAAACTGCGTTTCTTTATCGAACTTTTATCGACTCTCCTTTTTTCTATTGCACCACACGTCTATCGATCGATATATATCGTTATTGAAGTATCGCCCAGCCCTAGAAAAACGTACAATGTGCTGCGGCTACTCTCCTTGGAAGTAAAGGAGATTTATCTTCTGTTCAGTCGTTAAACTTTTTGTGAGGAACTTCTTCCGGCAAGTCAATACTTTTCTTTTATTTCTAGTATGAAAACTCTAAAACTATCTTTAATACAAGTAAAGTAATAAAAAATGAAATTCATTAAATAGGACTGCTTCAAGCATTCTGGGTGTTTGGAAGGATGATTTAACGGATGTTCCTGAGTAACATTGCTTTCAGATGTTGAAACAATCGACTAGCTTCAACAGTTGGGAAGATCTCTCTGTGTTTGTACCTCCAAGTCATTAAAAAGTTCTTTTTATTTCATAAAAAACACAGAAAGTCATTTCCCCCCTGCATCTTCTCCACATAGCATTCATACCTCCCATCTGTGCTCAGTGCTGTTGTTAATTGCAGCTGCCTATAGGACAGGTAAATTAAATCACTCTGCTGAGGCAATACAATCCAAAACATCCTCACTCAAACTGGTAGATCCACAGCACCACTGAACCTATTCTTAACCAAACTTGAATAGACCTCCCATGACCGGCCCAAATTACATCTTTTTGTTATTGAGGTTTTCATTTAAGGGATTTATTTCCATTCAGTCTGCTCTGTCTGCATTCTCCTCTGTTTGAAGCCAGACACTTAAACACTTTTTTCCATACCTTCCTTTCTTTCAGCATCACCGTTCCACCAGTATTCTTCTCATTCATACGCATTTATTCTGTTCTGGTTTGACTTCTATTCCTTGTCTTTCCAGTGATAAAACATCATCTCTCCAGGCTCTGTTAAGCCTGCCTTCCTCTCACCTGCAAACATGATGACTAATGGTGACTTTTCCCTGACTTCATCTTACAGTGCTTGAATGAGAAGGAGCTCAGAGTTAGACCTTGATGCACATCGCATTTCAGCCTTGAATCCATCGGTCTCTCTTACCACACACTCCCCTCCTCCCTGTATCTCTATATGTACAGTCATAAGCGTCTCTAGATCCACTAAGATTTACCATCAGCTGTTTTGATCTGTTTAATGTTTAAACATAAACACTTTCAAAGATAGCATCACCTCTGTAGCCCCATTTCTCTGCATCGAGCTTAACTGCTGCTGGCTTGTTTGCCTCTCTTCTTAACCTTTGCAAAGCTTCATTTCCTCCTTCCCATATCTGCATTGCATGGCTCGTTAGCTTTACTCCTCTGCTGCAGCTCTGCATATCACCCTTGTTCTTGATGATAATGAAAGGAAAGAATGGTTCAGGAATAACAAACATAGCTGATAAGAACAATGACAATAAATGAACATTAAAGACCATATGATGCACATGTAAACAAATAATCTGATTAATTTAAATTAGACACACTGGAAAAAATTGAAATCTAGATAAGTCATATTTTCTTTAAAAAAAAGTGCATTTTTTTCTTGAATTGAGGAGGTAAGTGAGACACCTTGCCAATGGAACAAGAACATTTACATTTAAGATAAGAAAAAAAATATTTAATGGTCTTATTTCAAGTTTATATTATATAATTATCTTATTTTAAGAGTAAAAATCCTCATTCCATTGGAAAATCATCTTATTTACCTACTCGAATTAAGGGTAAATACACTTAATTTAAGACATTTTGACTTCTTTTGACATTTTTTTGCAGTGTATGTTTTTTTTTAACCAAATGTTACTGCACTATAAAAAATGATCGAAAAATAAGGTAAAAATAATTCTAACAATCTGCATATTTTAACTTAATTTGAGCAGTTGAATAAAATTAACTGCCAATAGAATTAGTATTTCTGCCCTGAAAACAAGATAATTAGATATTATATGCTCGAAATAAAATAATAGTGTCATTTTTTCTTATTTTAAACATAAATCATCTTATTCAATTGGAAAATTGCCCTGCCTGCTTTAATCGAGGGAAAACACTTATTTCAGGAAAAAGGGCTTTCTTACATTTAATAACCTAAATAAGTCATTTTTTTTCTTATAATTAGTGCACTTTTTTTTTGAGGAGGTCAGTGAGAAACTTTGCCAAACTTACATTTAAAATAAGAGAAAACGATTGCATTGGCTAATTCCGAGTCCATATTATCTAATTCTCTTATTTTAAGAGTAACAATACTCATTCCACTGGAAGATCATTTTATTTACTTGCTCAAATTAAGGGTTTATACATTTGATTTAAGTAATGATTACTCATTTCTAGATTTTTTTTTTTGCAGTGAAAGGAAAACTAAATCTATACACAGAATCAAACCTATGAAACTTTGATTTGTTTTTTTAATGTTGCAAAGCAAGTTTCATGGTAAATGTAAAGGATATAATGTAATACTACACTGTGTCCAGAGCTATTGCAGGAATCCTAACTCTTCTAGCTACAGTAACAGACTTTGACAGAGTTTCAAAAACTTGAAATTGGTCCACAGTCCCATTGGCCGCTCAGAGGAGACAGGCACGGACTAGATTGCTGTAATTACACAGTTACATAAGCTTTACCGTGTCATTTAAATCACTCCAGGCAGATAAATCTGACTATCAGCTGAGCGTGGCTTATCCTCTCAGAGTTTTAGACGCTAAAATCATCCTGTTTTTCAATATGAATTGAGAGCACTTCATGATGGAGCGTGTTAAAATGAGAGTGTATTTGATAAACAGATGAAAGGAGAACGGCGGAGCGATTCCAGGGTCAGTCACGCTACAGAGGAGCGTTTTGTTGGGGTCCTTTGGGTGCACTCATCCCTGTAATTGGAAAGAGGAAAAAAAATGTTGTTGTAAATGATTTCTATTATTTTTCCTTGAATGATTGTGGTCTTTTCTGGCATTTGCTCTACAGAAAGAAAATGATAGAAATGATCGGTGAAGTAAATCATGTGAAATATATGCTCTGTCCCACAGTACTTGTACTAATGCTGCAGCAATTAAAGGCTTAAATATGGTTGTGGGTTTTGATAAAGGATAATTGTTAAATCTCTCGAGAAGGACTAAAGCAACACAGTTACTACTGTTGACAACTGAATCTCTGGTCTGGGTGGGATTCTGCACAGGAAACAGTTTATGTATTTATAGACGGTCAGCATGTATTAAACCAACTAACTGTGTAATCATACTGTCAAGAAAGAGCTGAAAAATCAATCATAATATAAACCGTGCATGTCAGTCGATATTGATGGTTATTGGGGCATTTTTTCTTCTAAATTTTGAAATGAGGGTAAAAAGGTCAAATATTTATAGCAACCCTGAATGTAACTAAAGGGAACCTTTAACCTTTAAAATTAGGTCAGTCCTTCAAGAGAGAGGCTGAATCCTTTCCTCTGCCTACATCTCCCAGAATGCTGTGCAGTTGTAAAACATTCTGTTTGACCTGTTTTCCATTGATGTCATTCAGGTGTCCAGCTCAATATTCGTATTATTTTATGGCCAAGCACTACCCAAACATTTCATGACATGGCCCCTAATCAGCATGAGCTCCAGCAGGAGACCAAACCCACAGACAACCAATAAAGAAAAATCCACTTTTAAACATATATTCTCTGCTGCTATTCAATATTTAATAAAAATACAGCTGTTTACCATAAAGAATATTTAGCAACAATTTCTCAACATTTCATCATTTTTCCACTCAATAGCAAGTTTTGAACAAACCACTAAAGATGGCTGATTGAATATATGATATATTAATAATATATTTCACAAATTATATTTCAATATATTTATTTAAGAAATAATTTAATACATTAGAATAATGATTGAAATTGATTTATATTTTCCTTCCAATTCTCTGAGCCCCCCCCCCCACTGCACAAAAATCCTAGATCCTCAAGGAGCACAGCTGAGCCTTCAGAATCTTTTAACACGAACGTCTCTACAGAATCTCAGGTCCGTACTTCATGCAGCATGTTGATTCATATGAAAAACTAAGACCATACAGAATCTGTATTAATGACCATACGGATTTTGGCGTATGGTCATTTGGCTGCATGCTTACTCCGCTAGTAGTAATCCAAAGGTTATAGCTGGGTACTTGACTGATGAAGTGAAAAACAGAAGTGTAAGTCCAGCGCATATCAGGTCAGACCTCGGTACAGAGAACTGTTCAGTGGAACAGATGCAGATATTTATAAGAAGTAATAATGAAGACCAGTTTTCTGAGAGATGCTACATTACGAGCTCAAGTAATCATGACCAAATATATAGATAAGATCTTGTAATTATGAAATCTTTTCTCATAATAGCGAGATAAGATCTCATAAATATGAGATCAGTATGTCATAATTATAGGATAAGATCTCGTAATTATGAGAAAAGCTGATTTACAGAGGTAGCCATTCAAAATTTCCCCAATTTCCGCAACGGGCCCTTGGCTGGTCCTTGGCTGGTCCTTGTTTGGCCCTTGGCTGGTCTTTGGCTGGTCCTTGGATGGTCGTTGGTTGGTCCTTGGTTGGCCCTTGGCTGGTCCTTGGTTGGCCCTTGGCATGTCCCTTACAATTCCTTTTTAAACATCACCTTTTCAAGCGTGTGGTGCAGCTACTGAAACGCTTGACAGTCTTTGTTCTAAAATATTCTGTCTGTCATGATTTGTGGACATTAAGATCTAAAGAGAAGCACCATCTCCTGTAATCCATTGAAAGGGTGGAGTCAGAGTAAAAAAAAATGCACCCATGAGAAGGCCAGTGACTGGAGGTTGGAGGAGATTTTGCTGGGAGTTCCAGGGAAGTGGGCTGCCATTCGGCTGACTGGGAAGGACTAGTTTAATTGGCGGCTACTGTAAAAGGTTTGTGGACCAAAAAGCATGAAAAGTTTGATTTTCATTGATTATTAATTTGCTGATACTTCATTGAACCTGCCAAAACTAATTACACGGAGAGGAACGCTTTCCCAAGATGGCGGCAATACCGATGAAGCGGTGATGGGAAATAGCACGCCTGTACACTGTATGTCTATGAGGATAACTGCAGCCTGAAGAAGATTTTCATGCAAAATCTGACCAAGAATTTGGACAGACTGGACAGATCAAAGAAGTGGACTGAGGTGTTAGTCAGGGCATCAACAGCCCCTGTTCACAGATATGAACATATAGCCTAGAGATTAAGGGTACCCTAGAGACTTCTTAGCAATGCTCCGAAACCCTGTTTAAAAATAAAAGTACATTTTGCATTTAGACATGAGGAAGATGAAAGACACCAAACGCAACAATTCATATGACCTGAAAACTGCAATCGAAGCAACCTGGACTTCACTTAGACCCCAGCAGACCCTCAGGGTCATTGCCTCCATAGTTCAACACACTAATCGTGATTCACGCTAAAAAACACAACCAAGTACTGAATGCATAGATGGAACTCTTCATAAGCCTAACATTTCTCTTTAAAATGTCCTTTTTATTGATTTGTCATATTTTATTCTACTCAATAATTACATGTTAATCCCTAAGCCATAGTCAGAGAAATTACAAGAAATAAAGGCTTGAAATAGTTTCCTGTATTTTTAATTCAAATAGCTAAAATCTTTTTACACTAAATTTTGGAAGTGCCACTTTTTTTCTATATGTGAACCGCCACCGCTCCAAATAAAAGCATAATTTCCTCTGCTAGTAGCAGGATTCTTGACTGCAGCTGACTTCATCTTCTCAGGGAAGAGCCTGTTATGCCTTCAGGTGGTCAAACAGAACATAATCAAAAACACTGCAGAGCTGCCAGTGTCAATTCTTCTTTCTTAGTTTCTTCCTGTAACTACTGGACTCACTGCACAGGATATTAAGGAGAGGGAAACGTACCACACACCATCACCACCCTAAATCACCTGCAGTTTAATGGGATACTGACAAGACCTCCAAGGCCCAGAAACTTCTTGTAATTGCCCTCATGGTTTTAGTCACTACATCGTACATCCAGGCAACGACTCTTCTTTTTAACTTGCAGGTATGGTGTAACACAAAGGGTTGCAATCCAACCCTATAGTACAAATGAATAAATCAGAGAAAAGGAGAATCACTGTAAAACTGAACAAAGAACGACAGAAATCCAGCCGGAAGGAGAAGCAGAAATTAGGAAAGATTCATATTTAGAATGAGATTCAGATGTTCAGGATTTTAATTATTTAAAAAATATAATAGTGGGAAATATATGTCACAACTCTGTGGATAATAAAACAATAGGATAAGTTGCACACAGAAGCATATATTATATGTTCTTGAATAAATCTAACATTTAGAAATTCCAATTGTAAATACATTTTTGAGAAACAAATTCCTTCTTATAGTCTGTGGTCCCCCCTAAGTTAACCTTGATCCCCTCTGAAACCCAAAGATAAATACAAAAATCTAGCTCTGGAGAATAGCCTTTATCATAAGATCACTTTGAACTAAGTTTTATATATTAAGCAACTGACCACTGTCGTTATGCTGCTGTAGCCTTAGGCTGCTGGAGGACGTAGGGATCACTTTTCATCATTCTGCTTTATTCTATGTGTTCACCCATTCTCCAGTGTTTGTTAGTTCAACCCTTAACTTTATGTTCTCTGCTGTTTTGTGTCATAGGGTAGTTTTATCTGATCTGGCAATCAACAACATTTATTGTAAATGATGGAGTTGTCCAGTGTTTTGTCCTATTTTCCTCCAAAACAGCTATTACTGAGACTAGCTGTATGTGCTTTTTTTCTTTTATTTTGATATTAAATCTGGCTAAGAGTTTATCTACCTAACTTTTTCTATCCCAGACAGAGTCAACTGTAGAGCTAGTTTATTGTTACTTTCTCTAGCATAGAAATTATTTATAGATCAGTGCTTCCATAAAAGTATTTTTTTTAGTTTAAGCAATATTGCAAATGTTACAAGCCCTGAGCATTTTGATAAAACAAAAACAAAAAAAAACTTATATTTTAAGCCACCCCCCTGCAGGATCGCTGCACGTTGAGGACCTCTGCATTAGTCTGTTAAACAGAACCCCTTGTCATTTTCTTTAATGGCCAAGTTTGATTTCACAAACAGGGAACAGGACTTTGGTCGCTGATTTCAAAGCAACAATCACTATAAGTAAAGACAGTTCAGAGATGAAATAATGTAGAAGAATCAGAGCATAAGTGTGAACAACATGTTTTATTTTTTAATACTAGAATAGAGGAGGCTGGTTGTACTGCTGCATAATGCTTATTTGATGTGAGCAGAATCTGTGAGCGTTCAGACTGAGAGGTGTTGGTTGGTGTTCATCAGAGAGACACCTGGGGGAAGAAACTGCCTCATTGTCGGCTCTGTTTTTCTTTCAGCGCTACAGTGCTGGAGGTCCACCATAACCTTCACCGTCCCTAGCAGGTTTAGCCCCAGGTGGTTCTGATATCACCAGTGGACCTGTTGGTCCACTTTCTGTATGCATGCAGACCCATCATTGTCCCAGAACAGAGCAATGAAGGTGGTGTTATCCGCAAAGTTAAGGAGTTTGACAGGCTGGTCCACTAAGCTGTACAGAGAGATGAATATGACCCAGGAGACAATGTTCCCCTGCCTCAGTCACGGCTGTGCAGAAAGCTGGTGATCCACTGACAGGTGGAGGTGAGCTGTGACAAAAACACAGAGCGCTGGAGGGAGGTGGATAGTGAGGAGATGAAAAGTTTAATCCTTTAGCAAAAGCAACGTGTTTTTTTGGTGTCATAAAGCTGCAGCAGAGACTAAAGGAAAGGAAATAAAGGAGCTCATCCAGGAACAGAGTAGATTCAAGTCTGAATGTTAAGGGGTGAACAAATCCAACAGCTAAGGCGTGTGTCACTGCTAAGGCATTGTCTTCTTCAGGACACAACCTCCAGCTCAGGTCAAACAAATACTGAGAGATATTTCCAGTCCCATTTAGCCTGAAACCTGGCCATTCCGGATTGTTCAGAAGCCTAGTTTGGTTCATTGAAGGATTTTCAATAATTTTTTTAAAAGAGCCACCCTCTCCACTTAAAAAATGCACATGCACAACACTGTACGCTCCCGAATGCCTATTAAACACGTGCAAGAGCGTTTTCTGTTCTGATAGCTCATTTAAGCTTAATGTTTCCACACACAGCAGGGACTATATAGTGGACTTTATATTGAACTCAGTTAACTGACCGTTCAGACAGATGATCACTGATTTTTGCTCAGTTGGTCACGTATCTCATCCTTCACTGCACGGTGACTGCTCAATCTTTGTTATCAGTCGCTGCTGTCGGGTAGCAGCAGCCTATTGCAGACGGCTGTGACAGGAAATCCCATAATGCTTTGCGAGGAGAGCTCTACACGCAAAGCATTCTGGGATATATCTGCCCTTTCTGAGGCCTTTCTTTTCTTCTCATACACTTTGTAGACATTTTTTCTCTTACGACCCTCTGGTATTTTCAACGAACCGCAGTGAGAGAGGTGAGCTTCAGTGACTGTCTGAAAGCGTAGCTCACCACAGATATATGCCTGAAAGTGCGCAGAAAAAGATAGCTAACAGGACGAGCACGTAGCCTTGTATAAACATATCAGCTGAATGATTGACAGTTAGGAGGACCACTTATTGAGATGATATTTATACTATATAAACTAAATTAGCCAAATATGATTTTAATACACAGATGTAATGAACCAACTTCATTAGTTCTCTTTATGGTTTTGATATTACTCATATCTGTGTGCTACATTTTACCAACCATCACCTTACAATGAAATACTTAAAGGGGTCAATAACATTAGCTTATTTCTACTACTGTTTGTAACAACTGTTTTTGTGTTAAAGGGGTAATAAAATGATTCTATAGGGTTGGTTGGTTGGGCTGAAAATGGCATATTTGCTGTTCTATGAGCCCTAATGTAGCCTGGTTAAAAGTCCTAGAATGAAACAACAGGTTTCTTCCTTTTATGGTCTGATCATGAATATTTAGATGAGCTGTGCGGTGATTGGTTGGTTTACAATGAGCGAAGCTGCTGAGCAAAGACACATCATAGCAACAAGCACTCACTCACTGAAACATCAGATTGTTGATATGGTATGCTGACCAGACGTCCCTTTTTTTCCATGTCCTACTTTTAATATCTAAAAAAATGTCAGAGGGAATTCCAAAATCGTCTGGGATTTGCAGCATGTAGTCGAAACACACCGGGCATCGAACAGAGCCGTCAGCTCCGGGGCTGGTCCTGGAACCTCGGCGGATAGGGACAGGGAGCCAGCGCGGGACGGAGCGACAAAACCCGACCCGGTGACGGTAGCCTGGACACAGGCGACTCTCCTGCCTTACCGTGCAGGTGGGGGAAAGCATCCTGTCAACGGGTCAGGTTTGGTCGCTCTGTCCCCGGCAGGCTCCCTGCCCCTATCAGAAACCCAAATCTGGTCACCATAGACTTGGTGACCTGCTTTGTAATGCTTGTAGAAGTAAACCCAACCGTAGGCTAAACAGCTAAACTTCTTCCATCTACCTCTATTCATGTTCTTGGGCCAGTGAACCAGTGGGCTGGTCTGGATGTCAATATCGGGGCGTGACAAAAGTCCAGGCCAGGACCAAATTAGGCAACATCCCTGAGTTTACATCAACTCGGGGGCTTCATTTGGATTCACCTGTTTTATGGTGGAAGTTTAGAATTGTGAGATTTGCATAGAAAGGAGGTGTTGATGGAGTTTGAACTTCTCTGTACGTCCATTTCTCCCACTGAACTATTGTTATTCATCTATGACAATGGAAACTCCGTTTTTGC
Organism: Cyprinodon diabolis; assembly: GCA_030533445.1. Taxonomy (NCBI): domain Eukaryota; kingdom Metazoa; phylum Chordata; class Actinopteri; order Cyprinodontiformes; family Cyprinodontidae; genus Cyprinodon; species Cyprinodon diabolis. Next base: position 50,902,962 of record CM060066.1, on the reverse strand, counting down.
CTCTAATCCCAGATTAATGCTAATTCATCAGGGATGTTGATTGTTTATTAAGGATTCCATACTGTTGAAAGAAACAGCGCCTCGAGTTTTTCTTGTATTTTAATATGCTGGTCGTGAACAGACATTAATGGGTTTGTTTAAAGGTGACTTTTAAAAAAAACTTGTGAAAGCAAAATCTGTTGGGCTCTTTTTTGGCATCAAGTCAATTATTCTTATTGCTACATTGCCAGACAGGACTCTGTTAAAATATAAAAAAAAAGATCAAAGTGTAATACTTTGAAAAGGCTGCAGCCATGGATGTCTCCCCATCTGCTAACATGTATGATGTAATAATGTAATGATCTGGCAGACTGGAGATGCATAAAATGCTTCTTTAACTGTTAATTGGGGCCACTCCCTGAGAAATGAGCCCAGTTGGTGAGCTGCTGCCTTCTGTAGCTCTAAACAACTTCTCTGATCTGAGTAAGATTACAATTTATACTAAAAATCTGTTGTCAAGTCTCATGGTAATTTATAGATATATATAATCAAGTGTTATTTAAGGAGTTTGTCCCGAATGATCTATTTTCAGGAAAACAAACTGGAGAGAGAAAGCTTCAAGGTGCAGACACACAGAAAGCTTTCCTTTAACAGTAATATATATATATATATATAGATATTTATTTTAATTTCTAGCTACAAACTGTCTTGAGAATGACAAACATGAATTCCAGTGCAGACGTTTAGCAACATTTGTGGGTTAATGCAAAGAGATCCAATCTGTTAACAGTGTTAAAATAAAGAGGAATGAAGCGGTGAGAAATGGCTGAAGTATTGATCTGCGCAGAACCATGTTTGAACCACAGCTCAGTAATCTGATTAACATGTTAGAACATGACCAGATTAGTAAGGATTAGTCGACAGATTATTAGATACAGATGTTTTCCAGATGTCTTCATGGCTTTATTTCTGTTTTAGATCATTGTTAAATTAGAATATCATATCAGCAGAATACAGAAACACACTTAAAGGTTTTTGATTTCAAATGGGGCTTTTAATCTAAAGAACAAGCCTCACAGGAACCCATATTCTAATCTATTGAGATGCATCTAATATCTGATTAGCTAGAATCCAGTTCAGCGCTAATTCAGTTCAGTTGCTTTCAATAAATCCAGTTAAGTTCCCACATATAGAAACATCTAATAACGGACAGGCCTGTTTGAATCTTAAACAGAGAGGAACAATGAAAGGCTGTTTGTTAAGCCTTACAGATGATGTCATTTCCATCACTTTGTATTTTATCATCCTTTTTGAATTAAATTAGCCGTAAGCAGAACATAAAATATAACTATGCTGATGCACAGTGACGCTGTTTCCTAAAAACAGTGCATGTCTGCCTATAATAGATTAAAATTAAAATCAGTTCATTACATGCAAATTAGTACTTTGATGGACTTGGAAAATAATTTAAGGAAAAAGCTTAAATCCTTCCTCCCATTTTTCTGGAGGGGGAAACTCAGAAAGATTCAGACTAATGAGAACCAAATGTGACTTTATGAGCAAACGCACATAAAGCTGGGATTCCAACCTCAACATGTGTGAATAAAAACAGCTGACGAACCTCTTATTTCACAGCAGTTGGTCGACCTGATGAGCTGAGGTTAGCAACATTTGCCCCAGCCTGTGGAGTCCCTGGGGTAAATTTATCGCTCAGATGTTTGTGGCTTTGTGCCAGTGAGCTTGTTCCATCTGGAGGAGGAGGGGTTTCTCTGCACAAAGATCAGAGAATTCCTCTGGTTCTGAGGGGGTTTTAGGAGTTTTTTCCTGGCTTCATTTTCCTTATCCAGAGAAAAAAAAAGAGGAAAAGGACGGCTGCTATTGACCTGTGTGGATGTCTGATTTGGTTGCAGTATTATGATTGAATTGAGGAAAACATGGTTGTATAAACTAATTCTAATGATAAATAGTAAAAAAGATGGGTTTTGAAATACCAATAGAAGAGAAAAGAAGCAAGACAAATGACAGGTAAAACAATAGTCAGAAGGGGTGAAACAACAGAAGATATGGAGCTGAAACAAGCTCAGTGCTCTGTAACTCCACCTGTGGCAAGGTTTAGGTTTCAATAAGCAGCTCATAGTCAATTTCAATTCAATTCAGTTTACTTCTATAGCGCCAATTCACAACACATGTCATCTCAAGGCACTTTGCAGTTCACCAGATCATACAGTCAGATTGATTCAAAGTTTTCTATCTAAGGAAAACTAGTTGATTGCATCGACTCATTGAATGGAGGTTAATAAAATCTCCCTTCTAACAGGAAGAAACCTCCAGCAGAACCAGGCTCAGTGTGAGCGGCCACCTGCTGAGGCCGACTGGGTTTAAAGGATACAGAAGTAGACATAGAAGAAGCAGAGATACAAAAAGCAACTGTAAAAGGCGGCCCCGTCCAGGAAACACACAACCAGGCAGACGAGCTCCGAGCCAGCTCCCATGTCAGAGGATGAAGAGAGGACATCCAGTTAGTCACAGTCAGAGAAACAGGACTACACTGAAAAACAGGCAGATCTCCAACATCTATAGACAAAGGTGTTGATGGCAGCAGCACAGCTGATATTTCTCTCCAGGATGGAGTCACAGCCAAACAGGAACAGACCAGATGAAGCTACTATGAGAAAAAGCAGAGAGAGCAGAACGTTAGAGATTGAACTAACAGATTCTGCAGAGTGGGAGAATAGAGATAGAATGAAGCAGAATGATGAAATGGGGATCCCTATGTCCTCCAGCAGTCTAAGCCTATAGCAGCAGAACTATAGAGATAGCTCAGGATAACCTGAGCCACTCTAACTAGAAGCTTTATCAAAAAGGAAAGTTTTAAGCCTAGCCTTAAAAGTAGACAGGGTGTCTGCCTCATGGTCAGAGTGCTGCTAACTTGTCAATTCTACTGTGCAAATACACATCGTCCTGTGAATATTTTGTTTTGTTAGAGCATATGCACCAATATTTTAGGATATGTTGGTAAAGGAAGACATTTAAATTATGTGGCAAATGATCTGAATATAAATATATAAAATAATACCAATACCAATAAAGACAAACAAGTTTAACAAACAAGTATAACCTGTACAATCTACTGCGGCTTGCATCCATCCATCATCCACCTATTCTTCCATGATCAGCAGCGAAGAGCTTTGGTGACCCTGAAAAAGATGCTGGTCTTTCATGGGAAACACATTTGACAGAAACAATCAATCACTCTCACTTCCAGTCGTAAAAGCCATCTAGAATATCAGCTTAGACTGACAAGCATGTTTTATTTTTTTATCTTTGGACTGTGGAAGGAAGAAGAAAAGTTTATGTAATGCATATAAAAACTGAAATAACATGTTTGCTGAAATGAAAATGTGCTGACAGAAAAAAAAAATCAAAACGAATCAGTGATTGAGTCAAATTACTGAATGTAGTTTAGTGGTACAACCACTAGATGGCTCTGCAACTCCATGTTTTACATTCAATTCTATTCAAAAAGACTAGCAATCCTAAAGGGAAAGTAAATGTTGTTGAAATCATCTTATTTTCCACTAGAGAACAGTTCAGCCATCTCCTGCTGTTTGAATTGAATGGATTGATGTATGGATGGATGGATGGTTCAATGATGGATGGATGCATGGACGGATATATGATGGATGGATAATGAACACATGGATTGATGGATGAGAGATGGATGGATGGGTGGATTGATGGATGGATAAATGAGAGATGGATGAGGGATGGATGTATGAATGGATGGATGACGGATGGATGTAGTGATGATGGATGGATGGATGGATGGATGGATAGAGTGATGGATTGATGGGTGGAGTGATGGATGGAGTGATGGGTGGAGTGATGGGTGGATGGATGGATGGATGGAGTGATGGATGGTGCAATGATGGACGCATGGACGGATATATGATGGATGGATAATGAACACATGGATTGATGGATGAGAGATGGATGGATAAGTGGATGGATGGATGGATGGAGTGATGGATGGACGGATGGATGGATGGATGGATGGAGATGGATGGATGATGGATGAGAGATGGATGGATAAGTGGATGGATGGATGGATGGATGGATGGAGTGATAGGTTGATGGATGAAGTGATGGGTGGATGGATGGATGCATGGATGGATGGATGGAGTGATGGATGGATGGATGGATGGATGGATGGATGGAGTGATGGATGGATGGATGGATGGATGGATGGATGGATGGAAAGATGATGGATAAAGTGATGGATGGATGGATGGATGGAGTGATGGATGGATGGATGGATGGATAGATGATGGATAAAGTGATGGATGGATGGATGGATGGATGGAGTGATGGATGGATGGATGATGGATGGATGGATGGATAGATGATGGATAAAGTGATGGATGGATGGATGGATGGATGGATGGATGGATGGATGGAAAGATGATGGATAAAGTGATGGATGGATGGATGGATGGAGTGATGGATGGATGGATGGATGGATGGAAAGATGATGGATAAAGTGATGGATGGATGGATGGATGGATAGATGATGGATGGATGATGGATGATGGATGGATGGATGGATAGATGATGGATAAAGTAATGGATGGATGGATGGATGGATGGAGTGATGGATGGATGGATGGATGGATGGATGGAAAGATGATGGATAAAGTGATGGATGGATGGATGGATGGATGGAGTGATGGATGGATGGATGATGGATGGATGGATGGATAGATGATGGATAAAGTGATGGATGGATGGATGGAGTGATGGATGGATGGATGGAAAGATGATGGATAAAGTGATGGATGGATGGATGGATGGAGTGATGGATGGATGGATGATGGATGGATGGATGGATAGATGATGGATAAAGTGATGGATGGATGGATGGATGGATGGATGGATGGATGGAGTGATGGATGGATGGATGGATGATGGATGGATGGATGGATGGTGGGTGGGTGGATGATGGATAAAGTGATGGATGAATGGATGGATGGATGGATGGATAGATGATGGATAAAGTGATGGATGGATGGATGGATGGATGATGGATGGATTGATGGATGGATGGATGGATGGATGGATGGATGGAGTGATGGATGGATAGATGGATAGATGATGGATGGATGATGGATGGATGGATAGATGATGGATAAAGTGATGGATGGATGGATGGAGTGATGGATGGATGGATGATGGATAAATGGATGGATGGATGGATGGAGTGATGGATGGATGGATGGATGGATGGAGTGATGGATGGATGGATGGATGATGGATGGATGGATGGATGATGGATGGTGGATGGATGGATGGATGGATGGATGGATGGATGGATGGAGTGATGGATGGATGGATGGACACAGGGATGGATGGATGGATGGATGGATAGATGATAGATAGATGATGGATGGATGGATGGATGGATGGATGATGGATGGTGGATGGATGGATGGATGGATGGATGATGGATGGTGGATGGATGGATGGATGGATGGATGGATGGAGTGATGGATGGATGGATGGATAGATGATGGATAGATGATGGATGGATGGATGGATGGATGCTGGATGGTGGATGGATGGATGGATGGATGGATGGATGGATGGATGGATAGATGATGGATAAAGTGATGGATGGATGGATGGATGGATAGATGATGGATAAAGTGATGGATGGATGGATGGATAGATGATGGATAGATGATGGATGGATGGATGGATGGATGGATGATGGATGGTGGATGGATGGAGTGATGGATGGATGGATGGATGGATGGATAGATGATAGATAGATGATGGATGGATGGATGGATGGATGATGGATGGTGGATGGATGGATGGATTGATGGATGGATGGATGGATAGATGATGGATAGATGATGGATGGATGGATGATGGATGGTGGATGGATGGATGGATGGATGGATAGATGATTGATAAAGTGATGGATGGATGGATGGATGGAGTGATGGATGGATGGATGGATGGATGGATAGATGATGGATAAAGTGATGGATGGATGGATGGATGGAGTGATGGATGGATGGATGATGGATGGATGGATGGATGGATGGATGGAGTGATGGATGGATGGATAGATGATGGATGGATGGATGGATGGATGGATGGTGGATGGATGGATGGATGGAGTGATGGATGGATGGATAGATGATGGATAGATGATGGATGGATGGATGGATGATGGATGGTGGATGGATGGATGGATGAATAGATGGATGGATGGATGGATGGATGGATGGATGATGGATGGTGGATGGATGGATGGATGGATGGTGGGTGGATGGATGATGGATAAAGTGATGGATGAATAGATGGATGGATGGATGGATAGATGATGGATAAAGTGATGGATGGATGGATGGATGGATGGATGGATGGATGGATGATTGATGGATTGATGGATGGATGGATGGATGGATGGAGTGATGGATGGATAGATGGATAGATGATGGATGGATGATGGATGGATAGATGATGGATAAAGTGATGGATGGATGGATGGATGGAGTGATGGATGGATGGATGATGGATGGATGGATGGATGGATAGATGATGGATAAAGTGATGGATGGATGGATGGATGGATGGATTGATGGATGGATGGATGATGGATGGATGGATGGATGGAGTGATGGATGGATCGATGGATGGATGGAGTGATGGATGGATGGATGGATGATGGATGGATGGATGGATGGATGATGGATGGTGGATGGATGGATGGATGGATGGATGGATGGATGGATGGAGTGATGGATGGATGGATGGACACAGGGATGGATGGATGGATGGATGGATAGATGATGGATAGATGATGGATAGATGATGGATGGATGGATGGATGGATGGATAGATGATGGATAGATGATGGATTGATGGATGGATGGATGGATGGATGATGGATGGTGGATGGATGGATGGTGGATGGATGGATGGATGGATGGATGGATGGATGGATAGATGATGGATAAAGTGATGGATGGATGGATGGATGATGGATGGATGGATGGATGGATAGATGATGGATAAAGTGATGGATGGATGGATGGAGTGATGGATGGATGGATGATGGATGGATGGATGGATGGATGGATGGAGTGATGGATGGATCGATGGATGGATGGAGTGATGGATGGATGGATGGATGATGGATGGATGGATGGATGGATGATGGATGGTGGATGGATGGATGGATGGATGGATGGAGTGATGGATGGATGGATGGACACAGGGATGGATGGATGGATGGATGGATAGATGATGGATAGATGATGGATGGATGGATGGATGGATGGATGATGGATGGTGGATGGATGGATGGATGGATGGATGGATGGATAGATGATGGATAGATGATGGATGGATGGATGGATGGATGGATGGATGATGGATGGTGGATGGATGGATGGATGGATGGATGGTGGATGGATGGATGGATGGATGGATAGATGATGGATAAAGTGATGGATGGATGGATGGATGGATGGATGGAGTGATGGATGGATGGATGGATGGATAGATGATGGATTAAGTGATGGATAGATGGATGGATGGATAGATGATGGATAGATGATGGATGGATGGATGGATGGATGATGGATGGTGGATGGATGGATGGATGGATGGATAGATGATGGATAGATGATGGATGGATGGATGATGGATGGTGGATGGATGGATGGATGGATGGATGGATGGATTGATGGATGGATGGATGGATAGATGATGGATAGATGATGGATGGATGGATGGTGGATGGTGGATGGATGGATGGATGGATGGATAGATGATGGATAAAGTGATGGATGGATGGATGGATGGAGTGATGGATGGATGGATGGATAGATGATGGATAAAGTGATGGATGGATGGATGGATGGATGGATGGATGGATGGATGGAGTGATGGATGGATGGATGATGGATGGATGGATGGATGGATGGATGGAGTGATGGATGGATGGATAGATGATGGATGGATGGATGGATGGTGGATGGATGGATGATGGATGGAGTGATGGATGGAGGGATAGATGATGGATAGATGATGGATGGATGGATGATGGATAAAGTGATGGATGAATAGATGGATGGATGGATGGATAGATGATGGATAAAGTGATGGATGGATGGATGGATGGATGGATGATGGATGGATTGATGGATGGATGGATGGATGGAGTGATGGATGGATGGATGGATGGATGGAGAGATGATGGATAAAGTGATGGATGGATGGATGGAGTGATGGATGGATGGATGATGGATGGATGGATGGATGGATGGATAGATGATGGATAAAGTGATGGATGGATGGATGGATGGATGAGAGATGGATGAGGGATGGATGTATGAATGGATGGATGACGGATGGATGTAGTGATGATGGATGGATGGATGGATGGATGGATAGAGTGATGGATTGATGGGTGGAGTGATGGATGGAGTGATGGGTGGAGTGATGGGTGGATGGATGGATGGATGGAGTGATGGATGGTGCAATGATGGACGCATGGACGGATATATGATGGATGGATAATGAACACATGGATTGATGGATGAGAGATGGATGGATAAGTGGATGGATGGATGGATGGAGTGATGGATGGACGGATGGATGGATGGATGGATGGAGATGGATGGATGATGGATGAGAGATGGATGGATAAGTGGATGGATGGATGGATGGATGGATGGAGTGATAGGTTGATGGATGAAGTGATGGGTGGATGGATGGATGCATGGATGGATGGATGGAGTGATGGATGGATGGATGGATGGATGGATGGATGGATGGAGTGATGGATGGATGGATGGATGGATGGATGGATGGAAAGATGATGGATAAAGTGATGGATGGATGGATGGATGGAGTGATGGATGGATGGATGGATGGATAGATGATGGATAAAGTGATGGATGGATGGATGGATGGATGGAGTGATGGATGGATGGATGATGGATGGATGGATGGATAGATGATGGATAAAGTGATGGATGGATGGATGGATGGATGGATGGATGGATGGATGGATGGATGGATGGATGGAAAGATGATGGATAAAGTGATGGATGGATGGATGGATGGAGTGATGGATGGATGGATGGATGGATGGAAAGATGATGGATAAAGTGATGGATGGATGGATGGATGGATAGATGATGGATGGATGATGGATGGATGGATGGATGGATGGATGGATAGATGATGGATAAAGTAATGGATGGATGGATGGATGGATGGAGTGATGGATGGATGGATGGATGGATGGATGGATGGATGGAAAGATGATGGATAAAGTGATGGATGGATGGATGGATGGATGGATGGAGTGATGGATGGATGGATGATGGATGGATGGATGGATAGATGATGGATAAAGTGATGGATGGATGGATGGAGTGATGGATGGATGGATGGAAAGATGATGGATAAAGTGATGGATGGATGGATGGATGGAGTGATGGATGGATGGATGATGGATGGATGGATGGATAGATGATGGATAAAGTGATGGATGGATGGATGGATGGATGGATGGAGTGATGGATGGATGGATGGATGATGGATGGATGGATGGATGGTGGGTGGGTGGATGATGGATAAAGTGATGGATGAATGGATGGATGGATGGATGGATAGATGATGGATAAAGTGATGGATGGATGGATGGATGGATGGATGATGGATGGATTGATGGATGGATGGATGGATGGATGGATGGAGTGATGGATGGATGGATGGATAGATGATGGATAAAGTGATGGATGGATGGATGGAGTGATGGATGGATGGATGATGGATAAATGGATGGATGGATGGATGGAGTGATGGATGGATGGATGGATGGATGGAGTGATGGATGGATGGATGGATGATGGATGGATGGATGGATGATGGATGGTGGATGGATGGATGGATGGATGGATGGATGGAGTGATGGATGGATGGATGGACACAGGGATGGATGGATGGATGGATGGATGGATAGATGATAGATAGATGATGGATGGATGGATGGATGGATGGATGATGGATGGTGGATGGATGGATGGATGGATGGATGATGGATGGTGGATGGATGGATGGATGGATGGATGGATGGATGGAGTGATGGATGGATGGATGGATAGATGATGGATAGATGATGGATGGATGGATGGATGGATGATGGATGGTGGATGGATGGATGGATGGATGGATGGATAGATGATGGATAAAGTGATGGATGGATGGATGGATGGATAGATGATGGATAAAGTGATGGATGGATGGATGGATAGATGATGGATAGATGATGGATGGATGGATGGATGGATGGATGGATGGATGGATGATGGATGGTGGATGGATGGAGTGATGGATGGATGGATGGATGGATGGATAGATGATAGATAGATGATGGATGGATGGATGGATGGATGATGGATGGTGGATGGATGGATGGATTGATGGATGGATGGATGGATAGATGATGGATAGATGATGGATGGATGGATGATGGATGGTGGATGGATGGATGGATGGATGGATAGATGATTGATAAAGTGATGGATGGATGGATGGATGGAGTGATGGATGGATGGATGGATGGATGGATAGATGATGGATAAAGTGATGGATGGATGGATGGATGGAGTGATGGATGGATGGATGATGGATGGATGGATGGATGGATGGATGGAGTGATGGATGGATGGATAGATGATGGATGGATGGATGGATGGATGGTGGATGGATGGATGGATGGAGTGATGGATGGATGGATAGATGATGGATAGATGATGGATGGATGGATGGATGATGGATGGTGGATGGATGGATGGATGAATAGATGGATGGATGGATGGATGGATGGATGATGGATGGTGGATGGATGGATGGATGGATGGTGGGTGGATGGATGATGGATAAAGTGATGGATGAATAGATGGATGGATGGATGGATAGATGATGGATAAAGTGATGGATGGATGGATGGATGGATGGATGGATGGATGGATGGATGGATGGATGATTGATGGATTGATGGATGGATGGATGGATGGAGTGATGGATGGATAGATGGATAGATGATGGATGGATGATGGATGGATAGATGATGGATAAAGTGATGGATGGATGGATGGATGGAGTGATGGATGGATGGATGATGGATGGATGGATGGATGGATAGATGATGGATAAAGTGATGGATGGATGGATGGATGGATTGATGGATGGATGGATGATGGATGGATGGATGGATGGAGTGATGGATGGATCGATGGATGGATGGAGTGATGGATGGATGGATGGATGATGGATGGATGGATGGATGGATGATGGATGGTGGATGGATGGATGGATGGATGGATGGATGGATGGAGTGATGGATGGATGGATGGACACAGGGATGGATGGATGGATGGATGGATAGATGATGGATAGATGATGGATAGATGATGGATGGATGGATGGATGGATGGATAGATGATGGATAGATGATGGATTGATGGATGGATGGATGGATGGATGATGGATGGTGGATGGATGGATGGTGGATGGATGGATGGATGGATGGATGGATAGATGATGGATAAAGTGATGGATGGATGGATGGATGATGGATGGATGGATGGATGGATAGATGATGGATAAAGTGATGGATGGATGGATGGAGTGATGGATGGATGGATGATGGATGGATGGATGGATGGATGGATGGAGTGATGGATGGATCGATGGATGGATGGAGTGATGGATGGATGGATGATGGATGGATGGATGGATGGATGGATGGATGATGGATGGTGGATGGATGGATGGATGGATGGATGGAGTGATGGATGGATGGATGGACACAGGGATGGATGGATGGATGGATGGATAGATGATGGATAGATGATGGATGGATGGATGGATGGATGGATGGATGGATGGATGGATGGATGATGGATGGTGGATGGATGGATGGATGGATGGATGGATAGATGATGGATAGATGATGGATGGATGGATGGATGGATGGATGATGGATGGTGGATGGATGGATGGATGGATGGATGGTGGATGGATGGATGGATGGATGGATAGATGATGGATAAAGTGATGGATGGATGGATGGATGGATGGAGTGATGGATGGATGGATGGATGGATAGATGATGGATTAAGTGATGGATGGATGGATGGATGGATAGATGATGGATAGATGATGGATGGATGGATGGATGGATGATGGATGGTGGATGGATGGATGGATGGATGGATAGATGATGGATAGATGATGGATGGATGGATGATGGATGGTGGATGGATGGATGGATGGATGGATGGATGGATGGATTGATGGATGGATGGATGGATAGATGATGGATAGATGATGGATGGATGGATGGTGGATGGTGGATGGATGGATGGATGGATGGATAGATGATGGATAAAGTGATGGATGGATGGATGGATGGAGTGATGGATGGATGGATGGATAGATGATGGATAAAGTGATGGATGGATGGATGGATGGATGGATGGATGGATGGATGGATGGATGGATGGATGGAGTGATGGATGGATGGATGATGGATGGATGGATGGATGGATGGATGGAGTGATGGATGGATGGATAGATGATGGATGGATGGATGGATGGTGGATGGATGGATGATGGATGGAGTGATGGATGGAGGGATAGATGATGGATAGATGATGGATGGATGGATGATGGATAAAGTGATGGATGAATAGATGGATGGATGGATGGATAGATGATGGATAAAGTGATGGATGGATGGATGGATGGATGGATGATGGATGGATTGATGGATGGATGGATGGATGGAGTGATGGATGGATGGATGGATGGATGGAGAGATGATGGATAAAGTGATGGATGGATGGATGGAGTGATGGATGGATGGATGATGGATGGATGGATGGATGGATAGATGATGGATAAAGTGATGGATGGATGGATGGATGGAGTGATGGATGGATGGATGATGGATGGATGGATGGATGGATGGATGGATGGATGGAGTGATGGATGGATCGATGGATGGATGGAGTGATGGATGGATGGATGGATGATGGATGGATGGATGGATGGATGATGGATGGTGGATGGATGGATGGATGGATGGATGGATGGATGGAGTGATGGATGGATGGATGGACACAGGGATGGATGGATGGATGGATGGATAGATGATGGATAGATGATGGATGGATGGATGGATGGATGGATGGATGGATGGATGATGGATGGTGGATGGATGGATGGATGGATGGATGGAGTGATGGATGGATGGATGGACACAGGGATGGATGGATGGATGGATGGATAGATGATGGATGGATGGATGGATGGATGGATGGATGGATGGATGGATGATGGATGGTGGATGGATGGATGGATGGATGGATGGATAGATGATGGATAGATGATGGATTGATGGATGGATGGATGGATGGATGATGGATGGTGGATGGATGGATGGATGGATGGATGGTGGATGGATGGATGGATGGATGGATAGATGATGGATAAAGTGATGGATGGATGGATGGATGGATGGAGTGATGGATGGATGGATGGATGGATGGATGGATGGAGAGATGATGGATAAAGTGATGGATGGATGGATGGATGGATAGATGATGGATAGATGATGGATGGATGGATGGATGGATGGATGATGGATGGTGGATGGATGGATGGATGGATGGATGGATAGATGATGGATAGATGATGGATGGATGGATGATGGATGGTGGATGGATGGATGGATGGATGGATGGATGGATGGATTGATGGATGGATGGATGGATAGATGATGGATAGATGATGGATGGATGGATGATGGATGGTGGATGGATGGATGGATGGATGGATGGATAGATGATGGATAAAGTGATGGATGGATGGATGGATGGAGTGATGGATGGATGGATAGATGATGGATAAAGTGATGGATGGATGGATGGATGGATGGAGTGATGGATGGATGGATGATGGATGGATGGATGGATGGATGGATGGATGGAGTGATGGATGGATGGATAGATGATGGATGGATGGATGGTGGATGGATGGATGGATGGATGGAGTGATGGATGGATGGATAGATGATGGATAGATGATGGATGGATGGATGGATGGATGATGGATGGTGGATGGATGGATGGATGGATAGATGGATGGATGGATGGATGGATGGATGGATGGATGGATAGATGATGGATGGTGGATGGATGGATGGATGGATGGTGGGTGGATGGATGATGGATAAAGTGATGGATGAATAGATGGATGGATGGATGGATAGATGATGGATAAAGTGATGGATGGATGGATGGATGGATGGATGGATGGATGGATGATGGATGGATTGATGGATGGATGGATGGATGGAGTGATGGATGGATAGATGGATAGATGATGGATGGATGATGGATGGATGGATGGATGGATAGATGATGGATAAAGTGATGGATGGATGGATGGATGGATGGAGTGATGGATGGATGGATGATGGATGGATGGATGGATGGATGGATGGATGGATGGATGGAGTGATGGATGGATCGATGGATGGATGGAGTGATGGATGGATGGATGGATGGATGGATGGATGGATGATGGATGGTGGATGGATGGATGGAGTGATGGATGGATGGATGATGGATGGATGGATGGATGGATAGATGATGGATGGTGGATGGATGGATGGAGTGATGGATGGATGGATGATGGATGGATGGATGGATGGATAGATGATGGATAAAGTGATGGATGGATGGATGGATGGAGTGATGGATGGATGGATGATGGATGGATGGATGGATGGATGGATGGAGTGATGGATGGATGGATGGATGGAGTGATGGATGGATGGATGGATGATGGATGGATGGATGGATGGATGATGGATGGTGGATGGATGGATGGATGGATGGATGGAGTGATGGATGGATGGATGGACACAGGGATGGATGGATGGATGGATGGATGGATAGATGATGGATAGATGATGGATGGATGGATGGATGGATGGATGGATGGATGGATGATGGATGGTGGATGGATGGATGGATGGATGGATAGATGATGGATAAAGTGATGGATGGATGGATGGATGGATAGATGATGGATGGATGGATGATGGATGGTGGATGGATGGATGGATGGATGGCTGGATGGATGGATTGATGGATGGATGGATGGATAGATGATGGATAGATGATGGATGGATGGATGATGGATGGTGGATGGATGGATGGATGGATGGATAGATGATGGATAAAGTGATGGATGGATGGATGGATGGATGGATGGATGGATGGATGGATGGATAGATGATGGATAGATGATGGATGGATGGATGATGGATGGATGGATGGATGATGGATGGATGGATGGATGGATGATGGATAGTGGATGGATGGATGGATGGATGGATGGATGGATGGATGGAGTGATGGATGGATGGATGGACACAGGGATGGATGGATGGATAGATGATGGATAGATGATGGATGGATGGATGGATGGATGGATGGATGGATGGATGGATGGATGGATGGATGATGGATGGTGGATGGATGGATGGATGGATCGATGGATGGATAGATGATGGATAGATGATGGATAGATGATGGATGGATGGATGGATGGATGATGGATGGTGGATGGATGGATGGATGGATGGATGGATGGATGGTGGATGGATGGATGGATGGATGGATGGATGGATGGATGGATGGATAGATGATGGATAAAGTGATGGATGGATGGATGGAGTGATGGATGGATGGATGATGGATGGATGGATGGATGGATGGATAGATGATGGATAAAGTGATGGATGGATGGATGGATGGAGTGATGGATGGATGGATGATGGATGGATGGATGGATGGATGGATGGAGTGATGGATGGATGGATGGATGGATGGAGTGATGGATGGATGGATGGATGATGGATGGATGGATGGATGGATGGATGATGAATGGTGGATGGATGGATGGATGGATGGATGGATGGATGGATGGATGGAGTGATGGATGGATGGATGGACACAGGGATGGATGGATGGATGGATGGATAGATGATGGATGGATGGATGGATGGATGGATGATGGATGGTGGATGGATGGATGGATGGATGGATGGATGGATAGATGATGGATAGATGATGGATTGATGGATGGATGGATGGATGATGGATGGTGGATGGATGGATGGATGGATGGATGGATGGATAGATGATGGATAAAGTGATGGATGGATGGATGGATGGATGGATGGAGTGATGGATGGATGGATGGATGGATAGATGATGGATAAAGTGATGGATGGATGGATGGATGGATAGATGATGGATAGATGATGGATGGATGGATGGATGGATGGATGATGGATGGTGGATGGATGGATGGATGGATGGATGGATGGATAGATGATGGATAGATGATGGATGGATGGATGATGGATGGTGGATGGATGGATGGATGGATGGATGGATGGATGGATGGATGGATGGATAGATGATGGATAGATGATGGATGGATGGATGATGGATGGTGGATGGATGGATGGATGGATGGATAGATGATGGATAAAGTGATGGATGGATGGATGGATGGAGTGATGGATGGATGGATGGATGGATGGATAGATAATGGATAAAGTGATGGATGGATGGATGGATGGATGGATGGAGTGATGGATGGATGGATGATGGATGGATGGATGGATGGACTGATGGATGGATGGATAGATGATGGATGGATGGATGGATGGATGGTGGATGGATGGATGGATGGAGTGATGGATGGATGGATAGATGATGGATAGATGATGGATGGATGGATGGATGGATGATGGATGGTGGATGGATGGATGGATGAATAGATGGATGGATGATGGATGGTGGATGGATGGATGGATGGATGGATGGTGGGTGGATGGATGATGGATAAAGTGATGGATTAATAGATGGATGGATGGATGGATGATGGATGGATTGATGGATGGATGGATGGATGGATGGAGTGATGGATGGATAGATGGATAGATGATGGATGGATGATGGATGGATGGATGGATGGATGGATGGATAGATGATGGATAAAGTGATGGATGGATGGATGGATGGATGGAGTGATGGATGGATGGATGGATGGAGTGATGGATGGATGGATGGATGGATGGATGGATGGAGTGATGGATGGATGGATGGATAGATGATGGATAAAGTGATGGATGGATGGATGGATGGATGGATGGATGGATAGATGATGGATAAAGTGATGGATGGATGGATGGATGGAGTGATGGATAGATGGATGGATGATGGATGGATGGATGGATGGATGGAGTGATGGATGGATGGATAGATGATGGATGGATGGATGGATGATGGATGGATGGATGGATGGATGGAGTGATGGATGGATGGAGTGATGGATGGATGGATAGATGATGGATGGATGGATGGATGGATGGATGATGGATGGATGGTGGATGGATGGATGGATGGATGGAGTGATGGATGGATGGATAGATGATGGATAGATGGATGGATGGATGATGGATGGTGGATGGATGGATGGATGGATGGATGGAGTGATGGATGGATGGATAGATGATGGATAGATGATGGATGGATGGATGGATGGATGGATGGATGATGGATGGTGGATGGATGGATGGATGGATGGATGGATGGATGGATGGATGGATGGATGGATGGATGGATGGATGGATGGATGCATTGTTTCTCAAATACTGGGTGTGTTTTGTTTTCTTTTCAAAACCAAACAAAAACATGAAACTCGAGGGCATGAAGTGTAAGAAAAAATAAATATAAATGGCTAAATGAAAAATAGATTTGAAAATCCTTAAACCTAGATCTGTAACGCTAATCTTATATTTCATGTACATAATGTTTTAAATGTCGTTTATTGCTGTGTTTCTATCAGGCACCATGGCTCCTGGATTTAGATCAGTGATTTTGCTGCTGCTGTTGCTGCTCTGCTGCTGCCAACCTGCTGGAGCTAAAGAAGGAAAGTCTGCCAAAAAAGGAAAGAAAGGGAAGCAAGTTGTCTGTCCATCGTGAGTAAGACGCATTACTTATTAAAAACAGAGCTGTTATGCAACAATAATGTGCTAAAAGCTAAGAAATGCACTGGGCTGCTAATTATTTAACTTATGGAAAAATCCTAGAATTCAACACTAAATAAATCAATAAAACCTAACAGGATGGCATTTAGTTAACTGTTTAGGGGAGAAATTATGTTAGAAAACATCTTAAAATGCTTGTTATTGGAGACACAGATGTATAATAATAATAAAAAAAAGGCATTTCCTCACACATTAAAACAAGATTAAAGGCCCAGACAGCTGTGAAGGCCTTGAGGTGATCCATTGTTAGATTGCGTGATCAGATTTAATCTACATTTAATTATTCCCAAACCAACACTACTTTTGGTCTTGATTCTTTTCAATCTGCTGACTGGAACGCTGCAAAATAATTTTAAACTGGATAGACTCATTTCAATTTCATCCCTCAATACAATTAGATTATCCTTGTTCACAGAAACTTGGAGCTGCTTCTCTACACTCATTTTTGGGTTGTCTGTTGTGTTTTTAATTGTATTATATGTATGTATGTATCAATTCAATTCAGTTTATTTCTATAGCGCCAATTCACAACACGTCATCTCAAGACATTTTACAGTTCACCAGATCATCCAGGCAGATTGATTCAAAGTTTTCTATCTGAGGAAAACCAGTTGATTGCATCGAGTCATTGACTCTTTAGCTATCCCTCACACTAAGAATGCTTGTAGCGACAGTGGAGAGGAAAAACTCCCTTTTAATAGGAAGAAACCTGGGTCAGTGTGAGCGGCCATCTGCGACTGGGGTTCAAGGAGAAAGAAGCAGACTGTGACGTTAGGAAACTGAGACGGAAGCATTTTTTGCAGGAAATAATGTTCAAATTTATTTATCGTACTTGGACGGACGGAGATAGAGCTCTCTGTGACTGAGGCATTTGAGTACACACATTTATACCTTAACACAAACATTCCCACCAGGGGAACAAACCCACCCCCTGCATGGAGATCTTTCTCACACTTGAACTTTTGGTTTTTCCCAAGAAAAAACACTTCAAATTATCAAGGCCATAGATTTTAGCCAGATAAACACTCAGAACAGGTCTGTCGTTCATGGCTTGTAGGAGGCTGTGTGAACTCGTTCTTGTCTCTCATGACTTCCCTTCACCCTTGTCTAGAGTAGGGAGGCATCTGCTTTCTGTCCCCCCTACCTTAAACATTACAGCATAGAGCCTGGTAAAGGGTCTTTCTGAACTCACTCCTAATCAGGCAGGTACACTCAAAACATCTTATCTCAATAGGCGGAGATACAAAAGGCAACGGTCAAACAGCTCCACATGCGGCCCGTCCAGGAAACACACAGCCAGGCAGACTAGCTCTGAGCCAGCTCCCATGTCAGAGGATGAAGAGAGCACATCCAGTTAGTCACAGTCAGAGAAACAGGACTACACTGGAAAACAGGCCGATCTCCAACATCTATAAACAAAGGTGTTGATGGCATCAGCACAGCTGATATTTCCAGGATGGAGTTACAGCCAAACAGGAACAGACGAGGCAAAACTATGGACTATGGATACATTACTAATGTACTGTATTTATTTTAGTCCTACTTCCCTTTTCCTAAGTGGTTACACTACTTGTCAGGCCGCCATTATAAATAATAACCTGTTCTTAATGACTTGCCTGTAAAAATAAATGTATAGTAATAATAATATTCATGAGGTTTTCAACAGTTTATTTCTTTTCTCCCTGAAGTCGCAGGTCTCTCCCAGATGACAAATCCTAGACTTGCAGTCTGATTATGGCGCTAACAGAGTGGTTCAGGCAGCATCACTTGGATTTGTCAACAGAAAGTTTAATCCTTAATCCCAGTGAGAACATGCTGTATGTGCTACACAAGCGTTTCCACAGCCACCCAAACACCATCCTCAATCCAAAATTTGACAAATCTGACATAATTGAAGTTAACAGCTGACGGGTGTGTAATGATAATATTATCAGGCCATATTAATGATCCCAGCAAAGTGTTATCATATTTTTCCTCATGCCATTTTAATGCAAAGTTAATGTAACTATAAATGTAAACAGATTTCAGAGATTCTGTGCTACCATGTCGGGTTAGAAACATTTTATTTTCGAATTATCTCTTATTGGTTTTCTGTGTTCTGTAACGTGCTGAGGGTTTTTTTTAACTTTCAGAACATTTCAGGGATGTTTCTACAGTCTACAAACTGGTTTTCCTTAGATAGAAAACTTTGGATCAATTTGACTGGATGATCTGGTGAACTGCAAAGTGCCTTGAGATGACATGATGTGAATTGGAGCTATAGAAATAAACTTAATTGAAATATTGTCTCCTTCATAATAAAAACAAATGGTGAGCAAAGAACGAAACAAGACATAGAACTAGATCCTTGCAACCATTGGGGTGAATAAAGCTGACCTAATAAGCTGTGTCAAACTGCATGATTGTGTGAAGACCACCCTCTGCAGGCCAAACTATTGAACCTGACTCCATTCTAGACACACCAGCTCTATGCATACGACTTTTTTTTTACATATGCAGTGGTGACATGCATATTAAACTTTTTATTTCAATGTCTGCTCAGCTCTAATTCTATCTTTCTTCTTGTGTACTGTAATAGGCAGCTGTCACCAGAGGATCTAGCCCAGGTTCCAGCCAACTCTACCTCCAACATTCTGAACCGTCTGATGGTCAGCTATGACCCAAGAATAAGGCCTAACTTTCAAGGTAATGCAAAACTGCAAAAGGATCCGAATTGGATTATTGGACTATTTTTGTTAAACTGAATCCTTGTAATAAAAAGACACAGGTTTACAGTTTTTATTAAAATGTCTGTTGATGCCTTTGAATGGGTAACTCAGCCCCTTTGGTGTGCAGCCTTTACACTGCTACTTCCATGTTTGTCTGCAAAGAATTCAAAAATATAGCAATTTGAAATGATCAGTTTCAGGATTTCTTTCAACTGCAGATAATAGGCAGTGCATCTGTTTAAATAACCAGCCTCCCATTCCCTAAGTGTCCCCTATAGAACCACAATCTGAAACTGGAAGCTTTCAGAGATGTTTAGGTCTGTCTTCAGGACATGTTTAATGTGGAACAAACCATTGGTCATCATCTTTTAGGGCTGCTAAACATTTCATTATATCCTGGTGTGTAAATACGTAAGGGTGGGTTTTTGTGTCCATAAAACCTTAAAGGAAAAGTCTGGTCAGCAAGGAATAATCAATGTATTATTACTTATACCTATAACAGATACATTTGCAGTGATTTTATCAATTTAGAGTTAATTGGTAAAAAAAATAAAAAAACAAAAATTTTCTTCACGATCTCTGAGTCTGGGAGCGGCCATTTTTGCCCAAATATAGTAGCCCCTCCCTCCCTCCATCTTCCAGCAGTGACGTCACGGTGCGGTAAGCCTAGCGCCATTCTCCCCGCCTTACATGCAAAATCAATGGGAACTAATAGACACATCTGCAATCAACAACAATTATTGAAGATTTCCAGAGGACTTCACCATTGAAATGGCAGCTGGATGCTGGAATACATCGGGTAAAAGTGAAAAAAAAAAAAGAGTTATTCCACCTTTCTGATTCCTGATCCTCCACGGACGGGTTGGTCGTTGAATCGCCAACTTGAAGAGGGAGGATTTGCCATCGAACTTCTGGCCAGAGAAAAAACACGTAATATGTAGCCGACATTTGGAAGAAGAATGTTTTCAAGATGACTTGGATAATAGCGCGTTGTGACAAACACCAGATACAGCACTGGGACTTGATCAACAGCCGATACCGCACCGTGATGTCACTAACCAGTAGGTGGCAGTAGTGTTCTTTGACAAACATGGATGCCTCTAGTAAAGCACATTCACATGAAAATTACTCTTAATTAAAAACAATTATCATTGATAGAACTGTATGCAATAAATTAAACTTTAAAGTACTTTCGGAAGTTTGAATTCTGAATATGAGCGGACTTTTCCTTTAAAGGTACGATCTGAGGCAGACTTTAAATAGAATTTGTGAGCAACCAGGAGAAACTTCTGGTGACTCCCAGCTGAGCTATTCCAAACCACTTAGTACAAAATGACTTTTATGTTTAATTATAAATAGACCAATATGTAGAAAAAATAAGGTATTAGATGTTTTAGATGTTATTTCATGAGAAGCGATCTATGTATTTGTTGTCTGTGGAGATTCAGTGTCCTGCTGATTTTTCTGGCTTCCAGGTATTCCAGTTGAGTCCAAGGTGAACATGTTCATCAACAGCTTTGGGTCCATCCAGGAGACGGCCATGGTGATTCCACCCACCACTGTCACACTTAGTTTGGGTTTCCCTTTGGCATACAGGTGTAGCTAACATGATAATGAAAGCTACAGTTCACAACACTCTTTGGGATAAATGATAAAACCCTTAGATAAAACCCTAAAACGTCAATGGCAACAGATAAAATGGCTCTTTATGTGTCTTTGATAAGTGATAAAACTTGTATCATTGATCATCATTAAAGCTGTTTATCTCCTTTCCAAGTTTAGGGTAAGTCCAGAGAACAGTGCTTTATTCAATCTTTGCTCTGACTGCATCAGAGATCCACCGCATGATGGACTGAGGAGCTGCTCTGTTAGAGGTTTATTCTCAAATAAAAAGAAATAGACGAGTTTCAAATCTTTGCGGCATTGTTTTATTTGTTTTTCAAATTGAAACACTGAAAAACACAAAACAAGTTTTTTTTTATTTGTTTCATAAAATATATATTATAGCTGATTATTTTTGTTTGTTTTAAATTTCCATTTTCCTTGTAAATTAAACATACAAAAAAGGAATAACGAAAGTATCAATTGATTATTTTCTTCTGAAATCACACCTTTATGAGGAACAGTATAAATACATCAGTCTGCTGGATCAAACGTCCAGCCTGTAATTAAAGAAAAGTCCGGTCAGCAAGGAATAATCAATGGATTTTATTTATACCTAAAAATAATACATTTATTGTGATTTATTGAATTTAGCGTTAATCAGTAAAAAATAAACATATACATTTTCGTATCACATTCTGGGAGCGGCCATTTTTGCCCAGATACATTAACCCCTCCCTCCTGCCATCTTCCGGCAGTGACGTCACGGTGCGGTAAGCCTAGCGCCATTCTCCCCGCTTTACAAGCAAAATCAATGGGAACTACTAGACACATCTGCAATCAACAACAATTATTGAAGATTTCCAGAGGACTTCACCATTGAAATTCACCAGAGCTATAGTGAAACTGACAATGCCCACGTGCATGGCAGCTGGATGTTGGAATACATCGGGTAAAAGTGAAAAACAAAAGAGTTATTCCACCTTTCTGATTCCTGATCCTCCACGGACGGGTTGGTCGTTGGATCGCCAACTTGAAGAGGGAGGATTTGCCATCGGACTTCTGGCCAGAGAAAAAACACGTAATATGTAGCCAACATTTGGAAGAAGAATGTTTTCAAGATGACTTGGATAATAGCGCGTTGTGACAAACACCAGATACAGCACTGGGACTTGATCAACAGCCGATACCGCACCGTGATGTCACTAACCAGTAGGTGGCAGTAGTGTTCTTTGACAGACATGGATGCCTCCAGTGAAGCACATTCAAATGAAATGACTTAAAAGTAAATGATTGAACAGGATGTCATATTTTTTATATTTAAAGTACTTTCAGATTTTGAATTCTGAATATGAGCGGACTTTTCCTTTCATAAACAAAGAGAATCAGATCAGTTGCTCCGCCACAAGATCTAGTCCTTAATCTCAAACACTTCTAAAACAAATTCCCTTTTAAATATGTCCAAAAATGATCAGTCATAAATACATTTAATAGTTGTATTTGAATGAATATGTTGAATCAATGTCTGTTTCAAAAATATCATTAAACAATCTATTAAAGTCCACTCCAGGTACACAAAGAAAAAAATCCAACAGGAAGAAAAATATGTGGACCAATTATAATTAGCCTTGTTAGTATAGCCTTCTACAGTAAAGCAATAAAACTCACTGCTTTGTGCATCTGCACTGCCTTCAAACAGACACACAGCTAAAGACACAGCTGGTTGCAGCCCACCTCGATGCTCCGTGTGATTTTGCTGTTGCTCTGAACAGAGGCTTGCCTGATTGGCGCAGACAGGACACGTTCTCCTAGATTCAAAAGTTCAACTATTTTTTACTTTGTGGGGCAGCCACTGCATCGTTCAAGGAGCCTCTTCCAAAGCAAGGCAATTTTATTTATATAGCAGAATTCAGTACATGGACAATTTAAAGTGCTTTACATTAATTAGATACTAAAATAGAACAAAAAATAAAAGCAGAATGAAAACATAAACATTTGTAAAACAAATTTAAAAAAATTGGATCACAACCATAAACTAATAATTTAACTTTATTGATCTCACATTGGAGAAATTCACTATCTGAATCTAACCCATCTCCTTGGGCAGCAGTGGGCTGCCATTGTGTGGCACCCAGGGAGCAGTATGGGGTCAAAGGTCTTTGCTCAGGGACCCACAGTGGCAGGCTGTGGGAGTGGGGCATAAAGCTCTATGCCTTAACCTTTAGGCCACCATTAATGCAATGGCTGCCACTCCCCTCAATACCTCATAGTCATATCCCAGTTATCAGTTTAACTCCAACAGTCAAAGTTGACTGTTGGAGTTAAACTCTGACTCCAAGGAACTCAGGCTTTCAGCTCTTTTCCAGTCTGCTGGGAGTTTGTTCCAGATCCGTGGAGCATAGATGCTGATTCTCCATGTCTGGTTCTAATTCTAGGTGAAACAGAGTAGGCTGGATCTAGAAGACCTGAGTGGTCTGGGAGGTAGATCCACTGGAAACAGATCTGTTATGAATTAAGCTGCTGATCTATTCAATAAATTCTAGACTAACAGAAGGATTTTAGAGTCTATTCTCTGAGCTACAGGGAGCCAGTAGAAGGACGTCAGAACCAGGCTGATGTGTTCTACTTTCTTAATTCTAGTGAGAATACTGGCAGCAGTGTTTTGGACCAGCTGTAGCTGTCTGATGGACTTTTTAGGAAAACGTCCATTGGACAATTTGTCTTCTCTGTCCAGGAGGCCAGACTGTGGACGTCTTTGTCTCCTGAGCTGAAACAGGAGCCTGATATCAGGCCTTTAAAATAAACAAAAACGTGTTTTAAAAAACGTTCAACATTCATCCATATTTGGTTTAATATGAACAACTTTAAATTGGACTTCTGTATGACATGAATTTTCAAGCTTTTGTAAAGTTGAGTATATAGTTTTTTTTAAAGGCACTATTGGGAAAGACGTTAGCTGTTTAAAATGAGCTGTTTCTTCCAATGTTGAGTGTCTAAATGCTTAATGTGCACAGTGCTCCTATCAAATGAATAAATATAAATGAAATACTTTCTGCTCAGCTCATAAAATTACCCTTACCTCAGAGACCAAAACAAAGTTTGATTAAATGAACTCATTCGCTCATTATCTGTTTTCCTCATTTTTAATTTAGCAGGAAATGACACATTATGATTTCACATATCACTTTATGAAACCAATAAAAAATCAGTTTTCTCCATCCTAATTAAGTGTTTCAATTTGAAAAACAAATAAAAGGATGAAACAGTAGTTGGGATTTGAATTCACTCATATATATCATTCCTTCGTTATTTCTAAAGTGATAAATGGATGATCACACTTCAACAGGACTCAGTGATACATTGTCTTTCATCCAGCGGTAAACTGAAGATGTCATCATTAAATGAATTAACCGTTTCCGCTTCAGAGTTACATAAACTGGTTAATTCTCTTAAGAATTTATCACAGTAAAAAAAAAAACGTGAATGTTTTAGAGTTACTTATTTTCCCTAAATCTGTAAATATAATATAATAATTAAAAGAAAAAACATTTTGTTGTGAATCAATTCAATATTCACATTGATATTCATAAAGTAAACATAATGAATGTAACTTGAATTAGTTTATTGAGTTCGAAGCATTTGCGGCATTCATGTAAATATGGTGAAATTTTGCGAACTAAGTGAAAATGTTTTCTATCCAGGACTACAGAGTGAATATATTTCTTCGTCAGAGATGGAACGACCCTCGTCTGCGACTGCCTACTGACTTTAAAAGTGAAGCGCTGACTGTTGATCCCAAAATGTTCCAGTGTTTGTGGAAACCAGACCTGTTTTTTGCCAATGAAAAAAATGCAAACTTTCATGATGTCACACAGGACAACATTCTTCTCTTCATATTCAGGAATGGAGATGTCTTAATCAGCATGAGGTATCAGCCACATCCTACATCTTTACCTTCACTCATGTTAGCCACACAGCTCAGCTTTTGTTCGCTGAGGACCGTATACATACAGTCTTAGATGGCGGGAAATTTAGATTGGAAAAAAAGTTCACAAAAAAAAAATTCAATTCTAGATAAGTAATTTTTCTTAAAATAAGTCAGTTTTTTTCTTGGATTGAGGAGGTAAAAGAGACACCTTGCCAATGAAACAAGACAATTTACATTTAAAATAAGAAACAACAATTGCATGGTCTTATTTCAAGTGCATTTTATCTAATTATCTTATTTTAAGATAAAAAAATTCTCATTCGATTGGCAAACTATCTCATTAACCTACTCAAATTAAGGGTAAATACACTTAATTTAGGAAATTTTTACTTATATCTAGGTCGTTTTACAGTGTTTATCACACTCATCAGCAATGTGAATTCTAACGCCTATAAATCAACTATAAATAACTTAAAACAAGGAATATGACCAATATGTTAACTGGTCTGCCATGAAAAGAAACGAGGTGGTTGTAGCTTTAGTTCTTGCTGCTTAATGGCAAACTTACGGCGGCCAAGGTGCAGACACACTGCAAATGCATAAAATGCAGCAAAAACAAAAGTGCTGTGAACACAAAAAACAAAAACACATGAAAATGCAGCAAAAGTGGAATAATGCCATGACAGAAAATATAGAGCGGCAAAATAAAAATCCAATGCGGAAACAAAAGCATTTCCTTACTAAATTAGCTGCTAACACAGACATAAAAGCATGGAAAGTTTGTTTTTATATCAGAAACTGAATGAGAGGAAAGCTGCAAACTATTTCTGAACAACTGAATTGCTCCAGATGCAAGAAGAGATTCTCAGAGACATTTAGTGTTTAAAGAAGACTCAAAGAGAAACTTTGGGAGGGCATCTCATTTTTGTTTTCGCTAACGGTCTGATGGATAGACATCATTTTGTTGCTTAGTCCTTCACTGGGTCGGGTACCCGTATAAAACGTACACCTACAGGCAGAAAAACCCATCATTTCACAGGTGTGGGCACAGGCATATATGAACAAAATGCAGATATCAGAGTTACAACATAAATTAAACTTTTCATATTTTCTTATTTATTAACTCTAAATCTAAAAAAAAATAAATTGATTCAATAATATCCAGATAGCAGTCATTTTTATGTAATGAGGAAAACCTTCTTACTTCGGCCAATTTAATGTGTCAGAGTGAAGCGATGTTTTTTACTGCCTCTGGTATTATAGAAGGCTGTGTGCACACTTTGTGATAACGGTTAGATTACACTTTATTATTTACGGGTCCGCATGGTCCTGGCCGGGTTTTAAATGGGGATACCTTCTTGGTTCTAAACTCTACGGGTACGGGCAGATACAGTTTTGAAAAATTAGACCTATGCAGGACTCTGTTTCGATTTTTGAGGCGTGGGTCGATTACGCTATAGCACGGCGCCAATGTCTGTTCGGATTGGAAGAATCCTCGTTATGCGGCCTACAGATGCATCCTTCTTTTTGCAAGATGGGTATGGTGTATCCTACGTAACCTTAGGTATCCCATGATTCATTGCAAGCAAGCAAGCTGCTCCATGATCAGAGGAAAAAAGGAAATGGCGTCGAAAAGTGGTGGAAATTGGAAATTCAGTTTAATATAATCCAAGTATGTGAATAGTTCCGTCTGAAATTAATGAAAATAGTTGTTTTAATGGTTATTGAGTCAGATATGTGGCGGGTAATGTTTGGTTTATTGCAATGTTTTTATGTGTTACTGTGTAAATGGGTTTGGCTGTAATACAATGACAGATTATATCTGCAGTGTGGGGACTATAAATCTGATATGATGCAGCTGTTAAAGCTGCTCGAAGATGTTATTAACATCCAGAACAGCAGGGAGTAGTTCAGTATCCGTTCTTTTCCTGCTTTGTGTGTAAACTCTCACGGTTGCTAGGCGACAGATTGTGCAGGCAGTGAAAGCCACGGCAGGCTGGACCTGTTTGAATCTACAGCCAAAACTCTTCCGGTCTCCTTATTTTCATGGACCTTAAAGGATCCAGGCCACATAGACCGGGTCCTTTGAGGATGCAGCCGCTAAAGTCGAAACACTCCCATAGTATTGTTCATGGTCATGCCCCAACCGAGTTGATGATCATCTCCCCCTAGTGGTCTGGAGCTCCACAAATAATCAGAGCTAGTTAGCAGCTGTTCTTAACTTGTAGTTTTTTCGCTACTTGTGCTGTTTTTTTCCCCTCAGTATGTGTTTTGTTTTTTGGTCTCTCTTTTGTGTATTTCTTTGCATTAATTTGTGTTCGCTGTAGGGTTATTAATGTTTAACCCATACATATCCTGACGGAAATCCTGCCACCTCTAAAATAACTGCTGCACTGAAGACAGGTGAAGGCTCTATTTCAGACCCCAAACACAAAAACCACTGCTTGTACCTTAAACAGGACAAATTAAGCAAGAGGGATGAAAAGCAGGGGATAACCTTATATACTTCAGGTAATAGGCATAGATAGTGGTCCTAGGGTTTAATCTTCAGATCCATCTCTCTTCCACAGAAATACTACATGAATGCTTGCAAACATACACTACCCAAATCAAACAGAGAAATGAAGCATCACCATTATTAGAACCTATCTCTATACTTTCTGTGCGACAGCCATGATTAATTTTGAGCTCAGGGTCGGTGAGAAACTTTTGAGTTTTGAAGGCAGTCTTCCATTCAGGGGACGTTCCAGGACAGTTTTCTGACTTGGACGTTTGGATATTATATATGCTTCCTTGTGTTAGCAGAAGCCCCTTTAGCTCCTCTGGATCCCAACCAGCAAAAACATATTCTGTTTAAATGATGCTGGTATGTTCTTCCTTCTGGTTTTTGGCTCAGCCGTGTCTCGTACTTCTATGCAGACTTTCAGTGACTCTCTCTTGTCCCCTGGACCTCACACTCTTCCCAATGGACACACAGCGGTGCAAGATGCAGCTGGAGAGCTGTGAGTGGACACACACACACACACACATCTGATGCAATCCCAACACGTGTCATTGCTAATATATAAACGCCTCACCTGGATTCATTCTCATGTTGTAGTTGGCTATACCACCAGCGATCTCGTGTTCATGTGGCAGTCAGACCCGGTTCAGATGGATGAGATCGCTCTCCCTCAGTTTGACATCAAACAGGAGGATATCAAGTATGGAAACTGTACAAAGTACTACCAAGGAACAGGTCGGTAGTCCTGCTGTTTACTCTTAAGGTTTTTCCCTGCAAACATAATGCTCAGATACAAACCAGTTTCTAACCATGGATGTAATAGAATATTATTTTTTAGTAAAATATTTTAATGATTTATGGTGATAACTAAACTAAACATGTCTAAATATCACAAATTATTAAACAGAATTATCTTAATTGTCATGATTCCTCCCTTTTTTTACTGTTCAGTTTTCAGTTACACTTTGATTTATGTCATTCTGTGTTATCTGGATCTTTAGGTTGTTTTGTTTAAATTTTGTTTCATTCTAGTTGTTTTCTAGTTATATTTAAGCACTGTTGTATTTTTGAGTTACTCTCTGTTGCTTTGTTGTGCCAATCTCCTTTCCCATTACTCCCTTCTAGTTGCTTCTATCCACACCTGCTCCCTATCAGCAGATTAGCCATTATTTGTGTCACCACCTGTGTCTCCTTGTTTTTGGTTCCTGAGTTTGTTGTCGATCGATTTTACTCCATTAAATTTTTGTAAGAAATCCTCTCTGCTCTACCGTCTCTTCAACCTGGGTCCTCTACAAGTATCCACTGATCGTGACATGGATTTAATTATCTGAAAACATCATAATTTGCACTGCATATCTGATCGTGCAGTTCAGCTGAGTTTTATAAATGATGAGAGATAATGAGCCATGATCCATCTGAAATAACAAGGCAATCTGCTGTTGATAAATATTGCATATCCAATTACCACATTTCTTTCCTCTGTTGGTACCAAATCCTCTTCCTCACAGTTACAATTACAGGTGCTGGTCATAAAATTAGAATATCATGAAAAAGTAGATTGATTTCAGTAATTCCATTTAAAAAGTGAAACTTGTATATTATATTCATACATTACATACAAACTCATATATTTCAGATGTTTATTTTGTTTAATTTTGATGATTACAAATGACAACAAATGAAAATCTCAAATTCATCATATCAGAAAATTAGAATATTGTGAAAAGGTTCAAAATTGATGGCCCCTGGTGCCACACTCTAATCAGCTAATTAACTCAAACCACCTGCAAAAGCCTTTAAATGGTCTTTCAGTCTAGTTCTATAGGCTACACAATCATGGGGAAGACTGCTGACTTGACAGTTGTCCAAAAGACGACCATCGACACCTTGCACAAGGAGGGCAAGACACAAAAGGTCATCGCTAAAGAGGCTGGCTGTTCACAGAGCTCAGTGTCCAAGCACATTAATAGAGAGGCGAAGGGAAGGAAAAGATGTGGTCGAAAAAAGTGTACAAGCAAGAGAGATAACCGCACCCTGGAGAGGATTGTGAAACAAAACCCATTCAAAAATGTGGGGGAGATTCACAAAGAGTGGACTGCAGCTGAAGTGAGTGCTTCAAGAACCACCACACACAGACGTATGAAAGACATGGGTTTCTGCTGTCGCATTCCTTGTGTCAAGCCACTCTTGAACCACAGACAGCGTCAGAAGCGTCTTGCCTGGGCTAAAGAGAAACAGGACTGGACTGCTGGTGAGTGGTCTGAAGTCATGTTCTCTGATGAAAGTAAATTTTGCATTTCCTTTGGAAATCAAGGTCCCAGAGTCTGGAGGAAAAGAAGAGAGGCACTTCATCCACGTTGCTTGAAGTCCAGTGTAAAGTTTCCACAGTCAGTGATGGTTTGGGGTGCCATGTCATCTGCTGGTGTTGGTCCATTGTGTTTTCTGAGGTCCAGGGTCAACGCAGCCACATACCAGGAAGTTTTAGAGCACTTCATGCTTCCTGCAGCTGACCAACTTTTTGGAGATGCAGATTTCATTTTCCAACAGGACTTGGCACCTGCACACAGTGCCAAAGCTACCAGTACCTGGTTGAAGGACCATGGTATCCCTGTTCTTAATTGGCCAGCAAACTCTCCTGACCTTAACCCCATAGAAAATCTATGGGGTATTGTGAAGAAGAAGATGCAATACACCAGACCCAACAATTCAGAAGAGCTAAAAGCCACTATTAGAGCAACCTGGGCTATCATAACACCTGAGCAGTGCCACAGACTGATCGACTCCATGCCACGCCGCATTGCTGCAGTAATACAGGCCAAAGGAGGCCCAACTAAATACTGAGTGCTGTACATGCTCATACTTTTCATGTTCATACTTTTCAGTTGGCCAACATTTCTATAAATCCTTTGTTTTTATTGGTCTTCAGTAATATTCTAATTTTCTGATATGATGAATTTGAGATTTTCATTTGTTGTCATTTGTAATCATCAAAATTAAACAAAATAAACATCTGAAATATATGAGTTTGTATGTAATGTATGAATATAATATACAAGTTTCACTTTTTAAATGGAATTACTGAAATCAATCTACTTTTTCATGATATTCTAATTTTATGACCAGCACCTGTAGAGCAACACCACTGCAACCTTTTCAATGCTTTCCCTTAATTAAAGCAGGTAAATAGGATAATTAGCCAATGTAAAGTTGTTGTTTTTTTAGTTTAAAATAGGAAAACATCAACTCTTAAGAGTTTTTGCTGAAAAAAGAACACTGCACAGGATTTAAAGCAGGTGATAAACTGTACAGAAAAAGTCTCCATAATTCACCACTGAAAGTGATTAATCCTAAAGGTCTCAGATAAAACCCATTGAAGGATTCAGTCTTTGTAGTTCACTATATTTGTGTGACAATCAGTTGTTTATCAAATTCATTTGCTCCCGTGATATAGGCCGGTGTTGTTGATAAAATGCAGAAAAATCTAAAACTAATTTGTTTTTCTGAACTTTTCCTTATTAGGAACATTTCTTCTTCTTAGTGACACATTCCTGCAATAAAGTAAAAGAGAAATCAGAATCCTCAGTTTTCAGAGCCCTGAGTGTCTGAGGGAGCGATGTCGTACCTTTGCTTTTCCTGGAGCATTCACATTTATTAACGTACAATAACTAAAATAAAGACTATTTTACTTAATCTTTTAATTTTATTATTTAATTTTTATAAATTTATGCTTTCCGTCTCAAATAAAAAAAAACAACAACATTAGTATGTTGCCAAATTAGTAAAGAATCGACATAAATACAAAATAAAATCACATTATAAACCTATATTTATAAAACTGGAGCTCCTCTGAGTAACTCCCTTATAATCACATTTAAACTTGATGAATTGGGAACAAAATGCAGAACAAAATTAATAGTCAGACTGAATTAATTAGTTTTACTTTGTTTTCATCAAATTACTGTTCTTCTCACAGGCTGTTCTCTACATCCTGTCTGTGCCTCTGCTTGGTTTGATGTGTGTCAAAGCTGAATGTGAACTCAAACATATAATAAAAACCTACTTTTTGGTTGATAAAAGCTTTTTCATTTTTCAGTTTGGTTCTCAGAAAGCAGAACAGATCCCAGCCCTATTTTATTTTACTACATGAAATCAATCATGTCAATCAGTGATAAAACGGGAGTGGTCTGGTTACATGACTGACCTCTGGCCTGAAGAAATCTCCCAGTCCACCCAGTTGTAACTATGTTTTTTTCTAGAAACTACAGCAGCCCATTATCCAGATTCAGGGTTGGGGTCTCAGTAACTGCTGGCATCACAGATTATTAAACTTTTATCAGTTGGTTCTTGTCTGTCGGGTGTTTCTCAAGCTTCTCTTCCTTTTGCTAATGAGGTCAGTAGGGATTGCTCCTACATTCCTCTATGTGTTCCTGCTTGGTTAGAAATCACCTGTTGTCTAGAAATCCCACTGGGTTTTATTCATGTTAGCACTCTGAAGCTGTGGGACTTCCAGCATGTACTCCTGTTCCTGTCAGCATCGTAATCCCTGCCGTGATCCGATGGGTCTGTCTCAGGGACATCTTTGCACAGCCTGCAGCCTGCGTCCTGTTTGATGTGCTAACCTGCCTTCTGCTGCGATTATGTCGGACACCGGCTCTTTATTTCTCCAATGCTCACCTTTACGGTTCACTAGCCACTCGTAGGGGTTCTGAACATCAGCCCCTTCCCTTTGGCATACATATATAAAAAGGAGAAAAATCTCCCACTAGAGGATAACTAAACACTCCCCATGTCTGAGCAGAAACAAGCATACATGCAACTGTAATCTCATTAGGATGGGTGTTAAGTTATCTTTATATTGGCATAAAACTAAAACACATGAAGAGAAGGTTCTGGTTGGTGCAGCTCCTCTTATTTCTGTGATTAATTTTTTGCTAAAGCTTCCACAGACCGTTTGTATTTCCATCATCACAGACATCCGACATGCTGCCTGCGTGGGCATGAAACATTATTAGCATCAGATGTTTTGTGGAAAAGCCTTTTTTCCCACTGAGCGCTCCTTCATTGTCACGGCGCCGTTCTGTTTCAGGCAGTTGTTGCTATAGAAACAGGAGTCCTATAATTTGGCTGACTTGGCTGTTGCAAACAAAAAAAAAAGAAAAAAGGCTGCTTATATGTTCCTGGGAGTCTAAGCTAAAAATAAAGCAGGTCTAGAATAATGCAAACACTTTGTGAAATAATCCCTGCTGAAGTTTTATGGTTTTATAAGAATCATGCAGAGAACAAACATGGCTCTCTGACTAAGGCTCTTTTTCCAGGTTACTACACCTGTGTGGAGGTGATCTTCACGCTGCGTCGACAGGTCGGTTTCTACCTGATGGGAATTTATGCTCCGACTCTGCTGCTGGTTGTTTTGTCCTGGTTATCCTTCTGGATCAACCCAGACGCCTCAGCTGCACGGGTACCACTGGGTGAGCACAAACACACCGCCGCATGTCCTCCATGCTTACTGGAGACATGTTTTCTCCTCTGTATTGATGTTTTTGACATTCTTTACAATTGCCTCAGGAAATCAATCAGTGTTTTTACAAAGAGCTGCTCTGGGGCCTCTAATAACAGCCCTGTTTGGTCATAAAGATGATGCTGTAATGTGTGATGGAAACCTGAGCTGCTCATCCAGACCAGCCATCAGCTAACAGATGCACGCAGTGGAGAGCAGGCCTGCAAAAGGCTGCATGGATAAAAACTGCTCCCTAGGGGTGAAGGAGACACTTGAAGCAATTACCTTTAGTACCTTGTCAATGGGAGCAACCCCCCTCGCTCTTTAAGGGATGGTTTGTCTCTCTTTACGACACCAGACACTTAAAGGTATTGTGGAGTTTTTTTTAAAAGATCTGCCTTCGCCACCTTAAAACAAAAATGCACGTGCAAGGGCGTGCACGAACCCATTTCTTCTCATGCACGCCCTGTTTAAAATGTGCTGCTCTAATAGCTCATACAAGCTTACTGTGTCCACATACAGCGGGGACTATATAGTGAACTCTATAGTGAACTCAGTTAACTGACCGTTCAGATGATCACTGCTTTTTGCTGCGTTGGTCACATAACTCCTCCTCCACCGCACGGTGCCTGCGCCATCTTTGTTTTTAGTCAATGCTGTCGGGTAGTGACAGCCTATGGCGACAGGAGGCCGCTGTGACAGCAAATCCCATAATGCTTTGCGAAGAGAGCTCTTCGTACAAACCATTATGGGATATATCTGCCTCTTCAGAGGCCTTTCCTTTCTTCTCATAAAGTCCGTAGACACTTTTGCTCATATGACACTCGGCCATTTTCTAAGAACCACGGTGAGAAGGGTGAGCTTCAATGACTGTCTGAAACCGTAGCTCACCACAGATATACGCCTGAAAATGGATAGAAAAAGATGGCTAAGCAGACGAGCACGTAGGACGGCCTTACGTAAAATATCACCAGAATGATTGACAGTTAGGAGGACCACTTATTGAGATCCACCCGGAAATAAAAGGTCCTCCTCTATACCTATAAATGAGTCTTAGTCTGGTATTTTACTTCTTTTAATTTTTCCGAAATGGACTGTAAATTAATGTTAAATCATTTTTAGGAGAATAGAAGTAAATACAATGGAGCTCATTCTGGCCCCCTTTCATATCCTTTTTGACTTGTGTCAAATTCATTCACATGAATCTGCAAACACATTAGCATTTAGCTATGGTTTGTTTAGCAAGGTTTCCTGGTTACATACAATGTCAGGAAAAAAAGTACAAATTCCTTTTTACCTTCCTTCAGTAGAAATTTTGTCTATCTATACTATACTATATACTTTACTGTAGTAATTATTTTTAAAACAACTTTTTACTTGTACTCCTTACATTTTTTTGCAATTATTTCGACTTTCTACTCTTTAAATTTTAACATTAGACTCGTTAGTTTTGTTTCATTTAAGCTCATTATGGCTTATGCCCTGTTTGTATTTAAAAATAAAAACCATCAAAATAAGTAGTTTCATCCAGACAATTAATTTCTTTGTGGTTGGACTCGGTGCTGCCCCAACTTGTTGTTCACCACATACCAAAATAAATAGTTTTTCAAGATGATGCAAAGTTTAATTTGACACTGTTACCATTAGTTACAAAACTAACAAAATGAAGTCTAAGGAAGTTTTCACCCAGAATTGTAGAAAAAATTTTCCTTTAATGGGGTAGAGCAGTAAAGCTTCCGTCCTTAACATTTTTTCCTGCATTACTTTGACTTTTATACTTTAAGTAGTTTTAAAAATGGTACTTTTACACTTTTACTGGAGTAAAAGCTTAAATGGAACCTGTTTTTAAACAGTAGGATTTATACTTATACTGGGGTAATAAACATTAATACTTTTGAAACCTCTGATTACATAATAGGGTAAAAAGTTACACAAGCAGCAACATCTACCGACTGCCTGCAGGTGAGACACTGATGGTGGAATGGAGGCGGGAGACATACAGTAGCAATGGGGGCTAATGTTAGCATCCATGCAGGATTGATATAAAACAAGGAGGAAGACAAAAATCCCACTTCTGGGTGTTTCTGGTTTGCACAATGAGCCCACAGGAATAATTAAAGTTATTCTCACATCTCATATTTCTGGCAGGTTTTAACACAAGCTTAAAGCCAACATGAAAAGTCTGTTTTCTGTTTGATGACATCTTTCACTCTAGCGGCCTAAGTTAGATATGAAAATAAATCACAGCATCCCAGTTATAAAATATCAAATACAAGTAAGTTAATTTTTCGTGATAGAAATGTATTTCCCTTGAATTAAAATGGTAGTTATAGGTATGTTATTCACAAACGGAATAACATACCCTATGTTTAAAATTATACAAATAACTTATTTCAAGTGAATAAAATCTATGTTTCTTATTTATTGGCAAAAATGTTCACTCCATTGAAAGATCATCACATTTACCTGCCCTAATTAATTGCAAATAAAATTATTTTAATACATTTTTACTTTCTTCTAGATCAGTTTTTAGCTTTCTGCTTTCTGCTCATGGCAATCCACCCAGAATTAGGATAAATATTGTTTAATTTAGCTCATAACACTGAGTCTCTGTATAAGAAAGGTCAGAGCAGACGCTTCCTGCTGAGGAGACTGAGATCCTTTGGGGTGCAGGCAGCAGTCGCTTATCTGTAGCTGAGAGAAAGCGGCTGGATCCGCTGATCAAGAAGGCCAGCTCTGGGATTGGATGCCGTCTACTCAGTGCAGGAGATGGGAAACAAAATGATCCAAACTAATGACCATCTCTGTTGGATGTTTCCCACCCCATGCATGAGACTAGAGAGCTCGTTCAGTGATGTTCACCCTAAATGCACCAGGGAGCGTTATCACAGATCCTTCCTCCCAGCAGCTGGAAGACTCTAGAACCACCACTGCTCCCAACAACCTCAATAAGTTGTTCCATTCATGCTGATTTTGCACAGTCAGTTTAGTCACCTTAGTCAGTTAAAAAACATGCTGCTGTCATTTTGCACATCTCTGATTTTGCTACTATTTTCAAATATCCATTACTGTAAAAATGTCCATAGCTGGATATTTGCTGTATATTCATAGGTGCAGTTTTTATATTGTAAAAATTAAAACTCTACAGTACAGTATTCTATTGTTTATCTTTTAATTATTCACTATTATGTTATTCTTATACATTTTTCTAAGGTCCACATTTGTGTGATTTTTTTTTCTAATCTTTTTGCTGCTGTAAACATTAGAATTTCCCCATTGCGGGACAATAAAGGGAATTTTAGTTTTATTCTTCTGTTCTATAAATGCTTCTATTGCCATGATTCCTGATTATTCACTTATAGTCTTATTGTGTCTTGTGTATTGAAGCAAAAAACATTGTTTCTCCTTTTGTCATTTCCTGAATAATTGCTGTACAGCAGGGTTATCCAATAAATTTCATGTTTCTGTTATCATCTGCTCCTTTCCAGGAATTTTATCCGTTCTTTCTCTGTCCAGTGAAAGCATGTCCTTGGCTTCAGAGCTACCCAAAGTCTCATATGTAAAGGCCATCGATATCTGGCTGATTGCCTGTCTGCTCTTTGGGTTTTTCTCCCTGGTGGAATACGCCGTGGTGCAGGTTGGTTCAAAAAGACTTGAATTTCCCACACACACCCATACACCCCTGTAGTGCTTCATTTTATTCTTACAGGGACCTTGCAATGCCTTGCAATCATTTCTATGGCCTACTCCTGACCCTAAACCAAAACAGTGCACCTTTTTTGTGGGAGCCATTGGTCCTCACAATATATGACATCTTAGAACCATAAATCCATATCCAGGTATAAAGCATGACAAGTGAGTAAGGTCAGAACAGAATAACTTGGATTGAATATCGTCTCAGTATCTCAACAAAGCCGTCCACAGGAAGGGACAGAGCAGACTGGACTTCTTAAGCCGGGCATATACATTTTTTGCCCTTTTTCAGGGCGACTTTCCAGTGGTGCGAGAATTTTCAAATCGGGCCGACTTTCAGCCTGATGGTGCATTATGTAGTGTACAGGGGGTAACAAGGAGCAGTCAGCCTCTAACGACCACCTCCCCATGAAGAATCGTGAGGTCGGGAGAAAAACAAAGATGTTTGAATTTCAGTCAGCCGTTGTAAGGTGGTTGTGAGCTAATCGCTCAGGGGCCCAACAAAGACTCTTCTTCTTCCTCTCAGATGTAAACACAGAAGCATGGTGCAAATAAAAAGGAGTTGTTTCTGTAAAATTGACAGAACATAGTAGCCATGTTTGCTCAGCCATGTCTTTGTCTATATATGTCGTCGCCTTTTCGTTTTAGGACTTTCAGCACAAAATTGCACAAATAGCCAAGGCAGCGCGTTTCACTCTAGTGAGCTTCATGTTCCTCTTCTACTCATTTGGGTTCTGGATAGACGATTCAGAGCAGCTCCATCTCACTGCAGAACTGAGTCCAATGTGATTTTTAAACGTACATTGTGAGCAGGTAGTTGGCATCAACTGCTCAGACATCGTGAGCTGTGAACTCAAACTGTACGATGAAACCCTGCGGGCTTCGTCGAACAGTATGAGCTGTAGCAACGATTGAAAAAATTGCACAGTGTATGCCCGGCTTTAAGAAAGCTTAGGTCCTTCATTTTTTGCAATAATACACTACAGATCTTCTGTAAGATTTTCCCAAAAAGTTAAAAAACAAACCACTGGACTTTATTAAATGCAAAAACATCTCCATCCCATATGTTGCTGGAGTCTCTGAAAAACTTTTTCTCCAAAAAAAATTTTCTCCAAAAACAAAATCCCAGAACATTTCAAACCAAACAAGAACCTTAAACAGAGACTATTGCATCCTAAAGATAAAACCCCCAGACCTAAGAGGAGTGGAGTGGTGTCTGCAGTGAGGAATGCTCAGATCTTTATATTGAAGAAACGAAACAACCTCTCCACAGACGCATGGCCCAACACAGAAGAGCGACGTCCGCTGGACAAGACTCCGATATACATCTACACCCTATGGACAAAGGACATTCTTTTGAGGACCAGAATGTTCACATTCTGGACAAAGAAAATAGGTGGTTTGAGAGGGGCGTGAAGGAAGCCATCTATGTTAAGAAAGAAAAAACAAACTTAAACAGAGGAGGTGGACTCAGGTTTCAGCTTTCAAAAACCTGCAATGCAGCAATTGAGTTGATCCATTGCAGCAGCAATCCCTTTACAGGGGAACAGAAGACCTCGCCTATTCAGCGAGACCAACAGTTCCCTTTAACGACGCCCTTTTAAGAGACAGACAGGTATGGGGCATTGCAGGCCGACAAAAGTATTCCAAAGCGTCGGACCAGTCAGTTTCAATTTGCATGTTGTTTAAGCAACGGCAAGGCTTTGTTGGGCAACTGTATAAAGCCTCAAACTCA
Organism: Cyprinodon diabolis; assembly: GCA_030533445.1. Classification (NCBI taxonomy): domain Eukaryota; kingdom Metazoa; phylum Chordata; class Actinopteri; order Cyprinodontiformes; family Cyprinodontidae; genus Cyprinodon; species Cyprinodon diabolis. The sequence goes on along the minus strand of CM060066.1, from coordinate 50,863,091 downwards.
ACGCTATTTCTGACATTTTGAATTGGAAAAGCTTCCTGAATGAGAAGCGAAACGTCTTCAAACTCGGAAACTAAGTCCATTGGATTTTTTTTTTTACTTTTCTGGAATGACCATGAACTCGATGACTGAGAATGTTCACCAGCTTTTGTGAGTCTGTTGTGGAGAGTGTGATCTCTTCCTCCATCATCTGTTGGAATAACAGCATCAGAGCTAATGGCTGAAAAAGGCTCACATAGCTGAAAAAGAAAGCAAACTCCTCTAGAATAATTCAGAAAGACGTTTTAATTAAATGAGGAACATTATGGTAAACCGTGAGTATCCTCTATCGGACTGTTAAACACCAGCAGAGTGTCTTCATTCAGAGGCACCTCCAGAACTGCTGTAATACAGACCACTACAGAAGATCCTTTCTGCCTTCAGTTATCAACACCTACAAGATGTTGGCATAATAAGATGTTACATTTAATTTCCCTTTGGGATCAATAAAGTCTTTCTGAACTAAAGTTGAAATGTCAGCTCAAACCTTTCTCTTTTTTTCACTGTAGGTTTTTCTGAACAGTCCCAAACTGATTGAAGAGGAGAAAGCCAAAATGGCCACAAAGGAAAAAGCGTTAAAAGAAAAAGAAGCAAAGAAGCCTTCAAATAAATCGAATAATACAGTGAATGGCACAGGTGGAACGCCAATCCATGCCAACACTTTACAGGTGAATGCAGCCTGCAGTTGAACCCAGACTGCATCCAGAACAGGAACCCTATGAAATCATCACATTGAAATAAGTAGAATCAAGGATACAGCAGTATTAGGTTGTATTTTATTATATACATTGTTTATCTTTGAAAAAAGTTTTTTTTTTCTGTAATGCTATTCTATTTTTTAGCAGTCTGATATTAATATAGCAATAAGTTGCAGTCACACAGGCTGATATGAGCCTGGGTGTCTACTTTAGTACCCAGCCTGCAGTCGGGTGTTTTACGGATATGTTGCTACTAACTTAACTGTAATTTTATAAAAGCATTGTTTAGTAATAATAATGGGTTGGCATCACCTAAATGTATGCTTTGCACCAAATATATATCTCCTAACATTGTAATCTGTTTTTCTTGTGTGCAAGGAAGGTACAGGAGGCTTCTTTAGGCCAGCTGACCAAATGTGCTGAGCAATAAGGAGGGGAGGGTAGCACTCTGATTGGCTGTGCAGATTACTCAGTCAGTTTTCCTCTTTTAACAGGTGGTTGAAAATCGATGCAAGAAAGTTTGCACCTCCAAGTCGGACCTTCGCTCCAACGACTTCAGCATCGTGGGGTCTTTACCTCGAGACTTTGAGCTTTCCAACTTCGACTGCTACGGTAAACCTGTTGAAGTTAGCGGGCCTCTCAAGTCTCAGAACAAAGCCAACAAGAAACCCCCTCCGCCAAAACCTGTCATCCCTGCTGCCGCTAAGCGTGTCGACCTCTATGCAAGAGCTCTCTTCCCCTTCACCTTTCTCTTCTTCAATGTGGTTTATTGGTCGGTCTATCTGTGAAGGGGGGGCCGGAGGAAGTACAGTCCAAATAAAATTATTTGTATCTTAATTAAAAACACTGTACTGATGCTGATATCACATCTAATTGGTAAATGACAATGCAAATGAAAATTGTGAATTGTTTCCTGGTATTTTATATTACAGGTGATATTATAAGTCATACCTCCATGTAAAACCTGTAAAGTATCCTACTTTCTCCTGTAACTATAAATGAGCACAACCTGAGACCTAATAGTTGTTTAATTGGCCCTGCTTTCTGCCTGTAGAGGAAAAACCGTTGCATGTATGTTTCCGTGTTCGATAGCGCTATGTTTGGTGTAGCTTAAACCATGCTGCAGTCGGTTAAATCTGTTAAGAGTATGTTACGGCTGGTAGTTGTTTAGAAAAACTGTATGGGAGTCTCAGCTGGCCAAATAGATGCTTACATAATAAAGACATTATAAAAGAATATATATATATTTTTATTTTTTTATTTATCTCTTTAAAAAGGACAGTGCCTATTATCCATCCATCCATTTTGTGACACGCTTAATCCCAATTGGGGTGGTGAGGGCTGCTGGTTCCTATCTCCAGCTGTCTACAGGCGAGAGGCGGGGTCCACCCTGGACAGGTACCCAGTCCATCGCAGGGCAACACAGAGACAAACAGGACAAATAAGCATTCACACACACTCACACCTAAGGAGAATTTAGGGGAGCCAATTAACCTAACAGTCATGTTTTTGGACTGTGGGAGGAAGCTGGAAAACCTGGAGAGAACTCACGCATGCTCAGGGAGAACATGCAGACTCCATGGAGAAAGATCCCAGGTCAGGAATCAAACCCAGAACCTTCTTGCAACCTTCTTGCTGCAAGGCAGCAATGCTACCCACAATAACAATATACAAGTGACATCATGTGAAGCAGGTAAAATGGTATAAACAGCACAGAAATTAACAAATCAAACAGTTCAGAGATAAACAGCTAATAATTTAAAAATAGAATATGTATTATACTGTATGTACGTGACTGCAGGTCTGATTATCCAGGAGCCAGAGATGCATGGATCTCCTGAAAGAGGTGATAACTGGGTTCGCCTCATTTGGACTCTTCTGCCCAAAAGAAGTTATTTGTAAAATGTATGACACAGTCTCCTCTGCTTTTGGCTGCAGGTTTTCCTGCTTTTTAAAAAAGCTTGTAGTACGGCAGGCTTATTCTGACATGTTTTCATCTTCGGAGCAAATCAACCTGCGATGCAAAACATTGATGTTAAGCTTGGCAACAATAAAGGGTAGCAAGAGGTACCAAGCAAGAGCAAATGACAGATCATTAATTGACGTATACTTTAATGAATGTATTGCAATCAGACAAGTTGCTCTTTATCATGCGTGCTAGTATTAGTTATGGTACATTAGTGATTCTGATGCTTGCATTTAAAACAAGGACAGTGGAGACAGCTGATCAGGTGAATGTTCACAATGTAAAGCTTATTTGACAAATGAGTTTTCCTCTCCGCCTTAAGTACATTTTCTGTCAACTCAAAAACCATCTCAAACATACATAAAAACCTTTTTGCTAAATAAGCTTTTTCCATCAATCTCCTCTAATGCAAGATGTCAAAATGTGGGTTAATAAAAGGATAACAGAAACTTGTCTACTGAGCCTAGTTCTTCTGGTGGTTGCTACCTGATGAAAGGAGGTTTTTCTTTCCAGTCACTGCATACATGCTCAGTGTGAGGGATTACTGTAGAGTCAATGACACAATGCAAGTGAACATCTACTGCCTTTGCATGCTCACCCAGGAAGAGAGAATCCTGCAGAGTCAAGACTGGTTTTCCTCTGATAGAAAACTTTGAACCTTTAATCTGACAGGGTGATCTGGTAAAATTGTCTCTGTTCAGTACCTAGAAATGACCTGTTAATTGATGCTAAATAAATAAACAGAACAAAAACAAGGAGCCTTGGATTGAGGGGCCCTCAATCTAAGGCTCCTGTCACACCTTATTGAATTAGCCAGCATATGCCAGGATCTCCTAAAACGCTGGGATAGGTGGTACTTTCGATGTATTTTTTCAATTTTGGGTATATCCATAGAGTATTCATAACAAGTCCAGAACTTGTCCAACAACAGCCTAACTTCTACATAACGCAGCGTAATGCCCATGATATGATGCATAAGCCTGAAGGGGGAAATAATCAGAGGTGGAAAGTAACAAAATACATTTACTCAAGTTACTGTATTGAGTAGGTTTTTTGTATATTTTTTAAAATCGGTAATTTAAATTTTATGATTACCTTTTGAGTGAAGTATTGTATTTCGTTACATTACAAATCCCATCCGTTACTGAGTAAAAAAAAAACTTTGGAAAACCGAAAGGAAGACAAAAAATCGGGCCCGGAAGAACTACAGTGAGTGACGTGATCAGCATGTAGATCTAGGCTACCAGGCGCCAAGTCTTTCTGTAGGAGATTGGGAACGAGATGGAGGTGGATCAGGAGAGCGACGACGGTTCAGAGAACGTTTCACTAGAAATGCTAGCTGAAACATCGAATTCTGCTGCCCAAAACCACGAAAATCCTTCTGGAGAAAATCCGGGTCTTAAATGTCATGTGTGACATGTTTTATCTTGTCATTACATGTGTATACATTTGTATAGATTTTTCTTTAATTAAAAACTAAATAGTTTTGGATTTATCACACCTGGTCATATTTTCACTACATGGGAGTTCAACAGTTTTTTTAAGTAACTTTTACTTAAAATACATTTTAAATTAGCTACTTATTACTTTTACTTGAGTATTTTTTCTGATGGGTAATTTTACTTGTACTTGAGCAATATTTCATCCAGGTATTGGTACTTTTACTTGAGTATGATATTTTAGTACTTTTTCCACCTCTGGAAATAATGCACCCAGAGGTGCCCCGCCTGCATAAAATGATGTCTTTGAATTACTTATTATTAACGTAGCTGCTGTTTACCGCCTGCCAAAAAAAAAAAAGGAATAACGAAAAATCCCCTATGATGGGGGATGAAGTCTGGAGGAGAACTGACGGTTTCCTCCTGTGAACCCCCTTTACACCAAAACGCTGCCAATACTGTATTGGATTAACTGAAGCTGTGGACTAACTTTTAAATGCTTTTCCTATGATCCAAAAATTATTCATTTGATTTTATTTTTTTAGTACACAAATTGATTGTTTTCTTCTATATATTTACACAGAGCTAGAATAGTTTAATATAAAGGAGCGTGTCGTCCGCATCATTATGGTAACAGGCCTCCAATCCTTACAGGGCAACTCATACACAGAGCCAATTTAAGGGGAATTTGGAGAGACCAATTAACCTAGGATTCATTGTTTTTGGATCCCAGAGAGAACCTATGGTATGTATCTATCAACAGAATATGTAAACATAATGAAAGCCCTCTGGCTGAGAATTCAACTCAGCAGCTTTTTATTGCAAGGTAACAGTTCTAACCACTTGCATCATCATGGTGGCAAATTTTCATCAGGGTTTAAATTCATACATGTGTCATGGTTAGAGAACTGGGGATTGGTAAAGCATCACAGTGCCTGTGGTTATCAAAATCTCAATCTCTAACGTTCTGCTCTCTCTGCTTTTTCTCATAGTAGCTTCATCTGGTCTGTTCCTGTTTGGCTGTGACTCCATCCTGGAGAGAAATATCAGCTGTGCTGCTGCCATCAACACCTTTGTTTCTAGATGTTGGAGATCGGCCTGTTTTCCAGTGTAGTCCTGTTCAATGGCGTAACGACACAACAACATGCCCGTAAGCAACATTATCTGGGTGGGCCCCATATGAAGTACAACACCCTACGCTCTGGATTACCCATAATTCCAAGTCGTAGTGTAAAAAATAAAATTCTCAAATACATCATTCTTTTAAGATCTTTATTGCAGTTTGAAGCATATTATATGAGTGTATTTTTTACCAACTGTCTAATGAACTATACACAGTTATTAACATAGTAATTAAAAGTACCGCTGTCTGATTTGCTATTGGTGTCGTGTTTAAACGGCCCACCATCATGGTGAAATCTGGCATGTGTTGGGGTATAAATTAGCTGCGGTCAATCAAACTAGTATCCGATGGGTTTAAGAGGAATTTTTCACACCATTACATCTGCAAAGACACTTCCTAGTCTACAATTGGCCCTTATTTGCCCCTCCCCTAAGAGGTCGGGGCCACTAAGCAACTGCAGTCTCTGCTTACTGATAGTTACGCCATTGGTCCTGTTTCTCTGACTGTGACTAACTGGATGTCCTCTCTTCATCCTCTGACATGGGAGCTGGCTCGGAGCTCGTCTGCCTGGCTGTGTGTTTCCTGGACGGGGCCGTCTGTGGAGCTGGTTGACAGTTCCCTTTTGTATCTATGCTTCTTTTTCTATGTCTGTTTCTGTCTCCTTGAACCCCAGTGGGCCTCAGCAGATGGCCACTCACACTGAGCCTGGTTCTGCTGGAGGTTTCTTCCTGTTCAAAAGGAGTTTTTCCTCTCCACTGTCACTGTAAGCATGCTCAGTCAGGGGATTGCCTTCAAGTCAATGAGTCGATGCAATCAACTGGTTTTCCTTAGGTAGAAAATGTGACTGTATGATCTGGTTGAATTGTCTCTTTAAATTCCCTCGAGATTAAATGAGTTATGAATTGGTGCTATAGAAATAAACTGAATTGAACTGAATATAAATGACATTAGAAATCAAAATCAAGCTCAGAAAAAAACAATAAAACTGGTGTCGCATTTCCCTCTATAACAATAAAATATCTTTGGCTACAATGGACTTATCTCTCGCTTTTTAACAAACCACATGGTTGAGTTAGTCAAAGGCTTCAACGGCTGAGAAGAAAAGAAAAGAAGCAGAATGTTTGTTTTAAGTAGTTTAAATTCTTTACATTATATCTATCAACTCTTCAGCATCTATTTAATCCTTTCAGTCTCAGGGATCTGGACCCTATCTAAAGTCAACTGGAGACAGGAGGGCTTCACCAGGATAAGATGTCAGTCTATCACTGGAGAAAACAGGGGCTGGACATCCATGAACAAACACACACAGCTAAAAATGCAGAACATGGAGATTCAACACTGGAAAAATTATCTAGAAATAAGTAAAAATTTCTTAAATTAAGTTTTTTACCCTCTTTTTTTTTTGCTCTTAAAATAAGATAATTAGATAATATGCACCTGAAATAAGACAATACAATTGTTTGTTTGATTAGCAAAATGTCTCACTATTTTTAGAAAAAAATAACTTATGTAGAATAAAATTGTTCGCAGTGAAACCAAACACTACAAAAAAATGAAATCAAAATAAGTCCCTTTTTTCCTAAAATATGGGCATTTTTCTTAAATTGAGGAGATACGTGAGACTCTTTTACATTTACTTTAACACATAATAAAAAAACAACTGCATTGTCTTATTTCAAGTGCATAATATCTATCTTGCTTTAAGAGTAAAAAATACTCATTCCATTGGCAGACACAGAACCGTCTTATTGCCAAAAGCTGCACCACTTTGAATACTTGAATACCTTTATCAGTAAGATTATTGAAAAAGCAGTGTTTCAACAGTTAAACACTTTCTTAGATATGACCAGCCGCTTTGACGTGTTCCAGTCAGGTTTCCGTGCTCACCACAGTACAGAGACCGCCCTTATCAGGGTGTTTAATGACATCCGTATAAATACAGACTGCGGAAGAACCACAGTGCTGGTACTATTGGACCTCAGTGCAGTATTCGATACTGTAGATCACTACATCCTGTTAGAGCGCCTGGAAAACTGGGTCGGCCTCTCTGGTACAGCTCTCAACTGGTTTAAATCATACCTAAAGGACAGGGACTTTTTTGTGTCAGTAGGCAACTTTACATCAGAGATGACAAAAACACATGTGGGGTTCCCCAAGGGTCCATTCTTGGTCCCCTCCTATTCAATATCTACATGCTCCCTCTTGCTCAGTTAATAAAAAACAACAACATCAGCTACCATAACTATGCAGACGACACACAGCTTTACATCACCATGTCACCAGGTGACTATGAACCAATTCAAGCACTGAGGAAATGCTTAGAAGAAATCAATGGCTGGATGTGCCATAATTTTCTTCAACTGAATAAAAACAAAACTGAAGTAATAATCTTTGGACCAATAGAGGAGAGATCTAAAGTTAGCACACAGCTTCAGTCGCTTCAGCTAGTAACCACTGATCAGGCCCGAAGTCTAGGTGTAGTGCTGGATTCAGACTTGAACCTCCAAAAGCATTTAAAGACAATTACAAGGTCGGCTTTCTATCACCTGAAGAACATTTCCAGGATTAAAGGACTAATGTCTCAGCATGATCTGGAAAAACTAATCCATGCGTTTATTTTTAGTCGAATTGATTACTGCAACGGTGTTTTCACAGGTCTGCCTAAAAAGTGGATCAGACAGCTGCAGCTGGTCCAGAACGCTGCTGCCCGTGTCCTCACTTAGACTAAGAAAGTAGAGCACATAGCCCCGGTTCTAAAGTCCTTACACTGGCTCCCTGTATCTCAGAGAATAGACTTTAAAAATACTTCTGTTAGTCTATAAATCTCTGAATAGCACCTAAATACATCACAGACTTGCTATCACTGTATCAACCCTCCAGACCACTCAGGTCTTCTGGCTCCAGCCTGCTCTGCATACCTAGAACCAGAACTAAACATGGAGAAGCAGCATTTAGTTCCTATGCTCCACTTATCTGGAACAAACTTCCAGAAAACTGTAAAAGTGCGGAAAGCCTGAGTTCCTTTAAATCAAGACTAAAAACACATTTGTTTAGGATTGCCTTCGACTATTCTAGTTAAACAGTTCAACAAAAACATGTTTTTTTAATCCAACTGTTTTTAATATTCTTTTTTTTTGTTGTTTGTTTCTGCATTTTTATTTCATTTTATTTGTTTTTTATTTTTTCCTACTTGCTTTGATTCTGTTTTATCTTCCTGTATTTTAATCATGTAAAGCACTTTGCATTGTCTTTGTACTGAATTTTGCTATACAAATAAATTTGCCTTGCCTTGCCTTGCCTTACTTGTTATAATCCACACAGATCTGTTCTACTTGATTATAACTCCCCCCTGGGAGTGGTGCCCCTTCCATAAACACTTAATAAATCCTCTTTGAACAAAACATCCCAATGATTTTAGCAGGCTCATAAAGAAAGCCAAAGCTTTTTTTTTTTTTTTTTTTATGAGATAATGTGTTGGTGCTCTGATAGTCTGATGAAACCTACTGAAACATTTGGCCTCGGTACCAAAAGGCAATAGTGTCTGACACAAAAACAACACGACACATCAGCCAAAGAGTGTCATAGCCACAGTGAGATGTGGTGGTGGTAGCATAATATGAACAGTTCACTGCGAAAACCATCAAGAAATAAGTCCAAAATTCTTAAATGAATTGTGTTTAGTCCTAATATGAGAGGGTAAATAACATGATTTGCAAATGGAATGAGGATTCTTACTCTTAAAACAAGATCATATGCACTTGAAAGAAGACAATGCAACTCTTTTTTATCTTATTTAAATGTAAATTGTGTTGTTCTAAAAGTGTCTCACTTACCTCAATTCAGCAAAAAATACTCAACTTTTAAGAAAAAATTACTTATTTAGATTTACATTTTTGTTGTGTTCTGATTACCGGTTTGGAGCCCAGGCCTTCAGGGGTCCGTTAGAAAGCTGCAAAAACGATCTAGATATAAGTAAAAGATTCTTAAATTAAGTGTATTTACCCTTAATTTGAGTAGGTAAATAAGATGATTTGCCAATGGAATGAGGATTTTTTACTCTTTAAGTAAGATAGATAATATGCGCTTGAAATAAGAAAATGTATTGTTCCATAGGAAAAGTGTCTCACTTCCTCAGTGCAAGACATATGGACTAATTTTAGGAAAAAGATGACTTATTTAGATCTCAATTTCTGGCAATGAAGCAGCAACCAACCGGTTTTTATTTTGTTTCTTAATTTTTTATTTTTATTTAACTTTAAAACTTTCACAAGAAAGAAATTAATTTTGAATGGCCAAAGCTGCGCTCTCAGAAAATCAACTGTGGTGGACTGTGGACCAGATGTTCCTTCAGTCCGATAGATGTAGAAAGATGGTGCAATGAATGACAGACTATTTGAATAAATAAATGAAAATGTGTCGCTCCTCATCAGGAGGAACTAATACATTTAATCTATACTAACCTAAATAGGCTCATATTTTGAAACAAATCACTTGATTCACTAAAACCTCTTAACTAGTGCTGCACTTTTCAGGTTAAAAACACTGAATCCTTGGGTTTTAACATATAAATGATCAGCTTAGATGATTTAAACTGAAGTTTAATTTATAAAATAACATAAAAACATATTTAATTTCTGCCTTATTCATCAAAGGGAGGAGAAAAGAAAATGTCAAGTCTAGAGAAGAAAACCAGTGTACCATAAAAACCTGAGGCATATACTCCATCTATCATGACTTTAGGGCTTTCTGGAGATGTCACATTAGATGCAGTTGGACAAACAGATAACCTGGGGTTGCCTTAAAAAGAAAGTTGTTTTTTCCATCTTAGACCATTTAAAATGCCATTGAACACAACCATTGAATTCAGTTTAGTTTTGCTGCTCATTTACAATGAATGTGGCTTAAAGGCCCCTGATGAGGCTTATTTAACTTACAGTACATAGCAATTCATAGAAACATCATTCTAATCATACCAAAAATTACAAATCAGAAACATAGACATTTAATGTTTCAGACACATAGATTTAATCAAGTCTTACCTCGATCAAATCGCTGAGGGGGCGGGGCTTCATAACAGACATTGAGGTTTAGGTTTTCTACTGGACAGGTGATGTAATTCAATCTAACTGTTAATTCTATTTGCCTATAATGTCTATTGTACTTTAGAAACAACGAATTGTTCTTCCCTAGAGATGGCTAGTTTGTTAATAGCTGGTATTTTTCACAGAAGTGCCATCAACACCTTTGTTTATAGATGTTGGAGCTCGACCTGAAAAACAGTGTAGTCCTGTTTCTCTGACTGTGACTAACTGGATGTGCTCTCTTCATCCTCTGACATGGGGGGTGGCACGGAGCTCGTCTGCCTGGGTGTGTATTTCCTGGACGGGGCTGCCTGGGCCAACTTGCGGAGATTTTCATAAAAAATGCCGCCAAACTCGCTGCAAACTACTTATCAATCCAGCAGATCATCACTTGACCGCCAGCGCCTGCTGGAGTTACGGTCATGCAGTTTATTTGGACTTGTAACCACCACTACGCTCGATTGCTTACGTGACTCCGGAGTGCTCTGGGATCAAGCCCCGGAGGTCTGCCATGCCGCGGACCTGTCGAGCAGCTCACGCTGGAGGAGAGCCAAGCGGAAGCGGTGCAGCCGGCTGAGGAAACACGGCTGTCGCGGAGGTTTAGCAGCCAAGCTAAAGGCTAACCCCTACAGACCATCGCTTCCATCCATCCTGCTCTCCAATGTACGTTCACTGGACAACAAAACTGACCATCTTCAACTCGAGCTCTCAGCAAAGAGGGAGTTTAGAGACTGCTGCGCTCTCATCCTGACAGAGACGTGGCTCACATCATCAATCCCAGACAACGCCGTTAGCCTGGAGGGGCTAGCTGCTTTCCGCGCCGAATGAAACAAAGAACTCAGCGGTAAGAGCCGAGGAGGCGGACTCTGTGTTTACATCAATAACAACTGGTGTAAAAATGCAAGAATAGTCACAAGCTTTTGCTCTCCGGACATAGAGCTTCTGACTGTTAGCTGCAGACCCTTTTACCTGCCCAGAGAGTTCACTGTTACCATCACAGCGGTGTATGTCCCCCCCAGCACTGATACAAATGAGGCCATGATTGTTCTCTATCGGACTGTCTCTGAGTTGCAATCTACACACACACAGAGGGCGTTTTCATCATTGCTGGAGATTTTAATCAGGCAAATATGAAAACTGTTCTCCCTCATTTTTACCAACACGTGGATTTTGCTACTCGGGGAGAGAACACTCTGGACTTAGTTTATAAAAGAAGCATTCAGAGCAGCCCCCCGCCCCCACATTGGCTCCTCAGACCACCTTTCTGTGATGCTAATTCCTGCATACAGACCCCTGCTGATCAGAGCAAAACCTACAGTGAAGCAGGTGAGGGTCTGGACGGAGGGGGCTATGGAGGCACTCCAGGACTGCTTTGAATGCTCTGAATGGGACATGTTCAAATCAGCAGCAACATATGACAACAAGATCAACGTTGATGAGTACGCCATGACTGTTTCAGCCTACATCAACCACTGCATCGAGGACGTCAGCACAAGAAAGACCATCACCACCTGAGCCAACCAACGGCCCTGGATGACTGAGGAGGTCCGCCACGCGCTAAAAGCACGGAACACAGCCTTCAAGTCTGGTGACAAGGAGGCACTGAGGACAGCTAGAGCCACCCTGAACCGTGCCATAAGGTTAGCAAAGCGGAACCATAACCAGAAAATCCAGCATCTGTTCCACGATGCCAACAACACCAGGAGCATGTGGCAAGGCATACGGGCGATCACGGACTACAACACGCCCCCTGCCCCGGTGGATGAAGTTGATGCTGACTTCCTAAACGGACTAAATAACTTCTTTGGGAGGTTTGAGGCACTAAATTGCACTCCAGCAGTGAAGGCTGTCCCACATCAGGAAGAGGAGGTGCTCTGCCTTGACACAGCCGACGTGTGGAAGACTCTGAAGAAGGCCCCAGGTCCCGACAACATACCTGGGCGGGTGCTCAAGGAGTGTGCAGGTCAGCTGGCTGGTGTCCTCACGGACATTTTTAACACCTTGCTGGAGCAAGCCACACTCCATCATTCCAGTGCCAAGAAAACCTCAAGTCACCTGCTACAACGACTACCGGCCCGTCGCACTGACTCCCATCATGATGAAGTGCTTCCAAAGGCTGGTTAAAGAACACATCGTCTCCAGTCTCCCCCCAACACTCGACTCGTTCCAATTCGTCTACTGACGGAACCGCTCCACTGAGGACGCCATCTCCTCTGCTCTTCACCTGAGCCTGGCCCACCTGGAGGAGAAGAACACCCAGGTGCGGATGCTGTTCCTGGAATTCAGTTCAGCGTTCAACACCATCATCCCACAGCACCTGGTGGAAAAGCTGGAACATCTGGGCTTCAACACACCCCTTCAAAACTGGCTGCTGGACTTCCTCACCAACAGACCTCAGTCGGTCCGGGTCGGTCAGAACACCTCTGACGTCATCACCCTCAGCACGGGCTCCCCTCAGGGCTGCGTCCTGAGCCCCCTGCTGTTCACCCTGATGACATACGACTGGGTCCCCAGGTTCACCACCAATCACATTGTGAAGTTTGCGGACGACACAACGGTGGTGGGCCTCATCAGGGACGACAACCACCAGGACTACAGAGAGGAGGTGGAGCAGCTGGTGGGCTGGTGCAGAGATAACAGCCTGATCCTGAACATGGAGAAGACGAAGGAGACCATCGTCGACTTCAGGAAGAACCGGCCCCACCATGCTCCACTGCTCATCAACAGCTCAGCTTTGGAGGTGGTCAGCAGCAGCAAGTTCCTGGGGGTGCACATCATGAACAACCTCACCTGGACTGTAAACACTTCATCTCTAGTGAAGAGGGCACAGAAGTGTTTGTACTTCCTGCGGAGGATGAGGAGAGCCCGCCTGTCCCCGCCCATCCTCACAACCTTCTACAGAAGCACCATAGAGAGCGTTCTGACCAGCTGTCTCTCTTTGTGGTGTGGAGGCTGCAGCGCCTCCGACTGGAAGAACGTGAGGAGGGTGGTGAGGACAGCAGAAGGATCTGGGGCTCCTCTTCCCTCCATTAAGGACATTTCATCACAGCGCTGCGTGTCCCGAGCCCGTAATATCATCAAAGACCCCTCACACCCCCACCATGGACTGTTGTCCCTGCTGCCCTCTGGAAAGAGGTTCCACAGCCTCCGCTGCAGATCCACCAGGTTCTGCAACAGCTTCTTCCCCACTGCCATCAGACTGTTGAACCTTTGATCCACAAACCGAACTCTGCACCTATTGCACATTATCGGGCATCAAATGCTGCTGAACGTTTAACTTTTAGCTTTTTCAGTTCATCTCATTTCTATTCTCAACCGAAGGAAATAACGCATTTTTGCACAAATGCCTATTTGCACTGAACCATTGCATTTTGCACACTGTTTTTATCCACTGCACTGTTTACACTTTGACCACTGCTGCACTTTTTGTATAACTTGTGTGTAACAATCCGGAAATGTATTCCATCTCATTGAAATATCAATGCAATGTTCATAAGCTGTATGCAACACAATTTCGTTCTGTATGCACTCTGTGCATACAAAATGACAAATAAAGAAGTCTAAGTCTAAGTCTGTGGAGCTGGTTGACAGTTGCCTTTTGTGTCTCAGCTTCTTTTTCTATCTCTGCTTCTGTCTCCTTGAACCCCAGTCGGCCTCAGCAGATGGCCGCTGACACTGAGCCTGGTTCTGCTGGAGGTTTCTTCCTGTTCAAAGGGAGTTTTTCCTCTCCACTGTCGCTACAATCATGCTTAGTGTGAGGGATTGCTGTAGAGTCAATAAGTCGATTCAATCAACTGGTTTTCCTTAAATAGAAAACTTTTAAATAATCTGATCGAAAATTTGACTGTATGATGTGGCTGAATTGTATCTGTGAAGGGCCTTGAGATGATGTGTTATGAATTGGTACTATCGAAATAAACTCAATTAAAATGAATTGAAAATGAATGGCATTAGAAATTCAAATCAAGCTCCACAAAAGAAAAGCAATACATCATTTCCCTCAGTAACGATAAAATATTTTCCCTCACTTTTTAACCAACCACATTGTAGAGTTAGTTTTCTTCTCAGCTGTTCAAAGGAGCTGAGGAGAAAAGACAGTTCAATCTGAAAGACTCACACGAAAAGAAAAGACAATTAGAAGAAATTTAGTGATACAATTACTTTGTCTTTGGCGCTCAGACCTCGGCAGGAAACATAGCGATGAATTTTGATAGATATGCATAAACAGGAGTAAAGAACAGAGATGTTCTCCCCCAGGTCTGAAACTGGTGGTGGAGTGGAGATAGATGAAGTTGGTCAGTCTGTAGACTGCTGGTTAGAGAGACGGTCTGCTGAGCTTTATGGGGAGATCCAGAGGACTGCATGAGCTGATACTAGAGCTTCACTCAGGGACCTGGAAGATGGAAGTCCAGTTGGAAAACACAGGTTGAAAGAACCTGTCCATTATGAACAAGCATGAAGCCTCTGGCAGAACCAGACTCGACATGGCAGTCTTCTACCAGACAGGTTGAAATGAGGTGCGGACTGCAGTAAATGTCCAGGAGGAATGAAACTGATGAATTTAAGCTACGATGATGGAGGAGGGGCTGGAGGTGGGTTGAAACGGTGTTATGTGAATGAAGTCACCCAGCGCAACCACCGCCTGTGCACAGGAGAAGACAGGTGCATATCAGAGGCCTTTTAAGATGAACTTTGGATGCTGATTGGCTTTCGTGGAAGCGTGGTTCAAAGCTGATTGGCTCAAAGTGTTGTAGGCAAATGTTAAAAATGTTAAAAAATGTTAAAAAAGCTAAAAATGCAGAACATGGAGATTCAACACTGGAAAAATATCTTGGTATTAGTAAAAATGTCTTAAATTAAGTGCTTTTACCCTTAATTTAAATCAGATTGTTTGCCAGTGAAATTAGTATTTACACTCTCCTCCTTAGATAGAAAACTTTGAACCAATCTGACTGGATGATCTGGTGAACTGTAAAGTGCCTTGAGATGACATGTGTTGTGAATTGGTGCTATAGAAATAAACTGAATTGAGTTGAATAGAAGTCATATCAGCACAATCTGATCTTCTTATTTAGCTCTGTTTCCAGAGAGACATTGTTTTACAATCTATTTGGGTTGAAATGTCCTCCTGGTAGAGACACTTGCTTTGTTTCTTAGCCCACACTGAATGAGCTTCTGTTTTACCTGAACTGCTGTGTTTATCACAGTATTTCTTTTATCTTTTCTCGTCCAAGAATGACCTTCACAGATAAAGGAGGTAAGAGAGCAGGAGGGTGGTGGTCAAGTTCATTTTCCTTTCAATATGAGGAATGGACTTCAGGACATGTCAGTAAATGGATGAGTAACAGGGTGGCGGAGCTCGAGTATCCAGGATCAATCAAAAGAAAGTGAAGGGGAGGGGCTTACAGAGAGGGGTGGATGGAGGCCAGTGATGGTGTGATTTATGAAGACTCTTTGAAACAGTGAAACAGAGGGGAAGTGAGATCTGCCATGAGGGATGGTGTGAAGACATTGGCACTAATGGAAGAAGAAGAAAAACCTGAGATGGCTTGAATAAGAGCAGCAGAGGAGCAGCGGACACGGTGGACAGGAATGTTAAATACAGAGCTGCCACCGAGAGGGAAAACTACTGAACGTTCATGGATGATTTATAGAAGGTTTGTGTAACAGAGGAGGATGCCGGGGACAGAGTGAGGTGGAGGCAGACGATTGCCATGGCAACCCCTAAAGGGAGCAACTGGGAGAAGAAATAAAAGATTGCCTCTTTTCATGATTCATTTGATGGGTGTCAGTGCGCAGTAAATCCAAACTCTATTCTAAATAGCAGGCATTTCAGGCTGTCCTGCATGCAGGGCGTAGAGGTCTGTGGGGGGGGATTATTGAACAAGATTTGAAATCTGGCTTCTGCTGACGGAAAGAAAGAGGCAGAGAAAAAAGAACAGGAGGGTAACAGATGAGATGAGCAGGAGGCCCCCTGTGAAGATGGAGGTGATAAATCTGTTGCTCCACACAGCTTTATGAGATTCACCTTTATGTGACTGATGAGACATTTGCCAAAACTTAAACACACAAATCCTTAAATATCAAATATGCTTCATATCCACACAATTTTTCACTTGCAGAGCGTGCACGTGGAGAAATGGGCTCGTGCACACCCTTGCTCACAATTTTCTTTTTTTTTTGGAGAGGGTGGGTCTATTTTGGGAGATATTTTCAGCATTTAAATATGATACTTAACTGAACTGTGTGATGCAGTTTGAGATACTAACTTTGTTTCTTCTATGACCAGACTCCTCTCTGAGGCGTCTGCATGGACCTGCTCTGCTTGACTGTCCCAAAAGACCCAGTTGTTTATGAGCACTGGAGGTAATCTGACCTGCTCCCTCAGTATGGGTGCATATTTAATCCCCGCCTCTTCTGCTGCATCTTGGAGATGTTCCACAATTTCATGGGTGCTGTAGGACGGAGATTTGCAGGTGACTTTGTTTGTTTTAACCGTTGGGAACATGCTTCTATAGGGCTCTGAATCAGGTTGGCTGTTTAGTTCAGGCGTCTGCTTCTCTTTTTTTTTTTTTACAGTGAGCTCAGTTTGTGCTAACGCTCTTGGTTTAAATCCAGAATCAAAACAAGAGAACTTTTTAAAAAATGCAAGAGAATCAATGCTGCACAGACTGAGAGGGTTAAAATTCAGTATGGGCTACAATTCAATTCCAATCATTAATACTTTATTAAGGGAAATGCTTTGGAGAGAAGTTCTTGATAAGTTACACATCAGTTATGCACAAGTTACTCATAGGTTTTAATAAGCTATATGCCACGACTGATTAGTAACTGACACTTAACAAATGTCAACCATCCGATAACTTACCTTTAAGTTATGGCCTACGTATTGCAAACACTGGCATACAACATACTCACCATATGATGACGTGTTCCAGCGTGTTTTAGTGTGTTTCAGCACGCTCATAAGTTATACAAAACATTACCATAACTTATCCAACATATTTCAGTGTTCTTGCCAGATTTTTCGTACTAGCAGGGTCTGATCATTCATCCAGAGAGGTAAACGTTCAAACCAAACATCGAATTGAATTAGAAATAAGATTAAAGTGACCCTGAACGCAGCACGGTTGTTGGTTTTAGACACACTGGTTCTTAGAAACAAAATATACTGAATAATATTCCTGCCCAGAATCCATCGGGTTAATAAAAAGAGGGCAGAGCAGTCATGATGGGAAATACAGCTTGGTAATATCAGAGGTAAGAAAAAAAAAGGGTTCAGATCAAAAATGATGGGTGTTCACCCATTAAGCGCAGGATGTGAGTGGGCTCTTGGATGAAAGTTATCATTTATGAATTAATCTAAAGTTTATTGATCTTATCGATCTAATCATGATTCATTGCTAACAGGACATTTTCTTAAAAACCTCTTCCATCCAGAGGATTTTTATGTGACATCAAAGGTTGAATTTTTTTTTGTTTTGTTTTTACCATAAGGAAGTTAAACAAAAAAGTTTTGCATCATTACTGTATATTAAAAAAACAAAAAGAGAAATATATTCTGACACATTATTAAATGTAATTGTAAGATATAAGAAATCAGGAACCTATATCTGAATAAAAAAGGGAAGCACATGTTTTCTAACGAACAGAGATTAAAACATATAATTTAGAGATGCAGTATGTCGCTCTGACTTACAGTCAGGATATTAGTTACCTTTTTTCCATATAAGGGGCCCTAACTGTGATATGGCTCTCTGTGTGATCCAACAATCAGGGGGGAGATGTTTTGTTGCTCTCTGGTTCTGGATGGAATGTTAAAACTCGACCCCATGAAGTGAATAAATTCAATTCAGTTTATTTCTATAGCGCCAATTCACAACATCATGTCATCTCAAGGCACTTTACAATTCGCCAGATCATCCAGTTAAATTGAGTCAAAGTTTTTTCTAGGAAAACCAGCTGATTGCATTGACTCACTGACCCAAATGCAATCCCTCATGCTAGGCATGCTTGTAGCGACAGTGGGGAGGAAATACTTCCTTTTAACAGAAGGAAACCTCCAGCAGAACCAGGCTCGGTGTGAGTGGCCATCTGCTGAGGCTGACTGAGGTTCAAGGAGACAGAAGTAGTCGCTACAAGTATGCTTAGTGTGAGGGATTGCATTCAGGTCATTGAGTCGATGCAATCAGCTGGTTTTCCTTAGATAGAAAACTTTGAATCAATATGACTGGATGATCTGGTGAACTGTAAAGTGCCTTGAGATGACATGTGTTGTGAATTGGTGCTATAGAAATAAACTGAATTGAAACAAAATTGTATGCACATCAAAATATTAACATTAAAGTTTATATATACAGGATTCATGCTCTTTTCAGAACTAGATTTTTTTTTTAATTATATGAGGTAAAAAGAAAACTATGTCTCGGCAAGTCATCTAGGAATCTTCAGTGAAATCAAAGATAAATTACTACTTAAATAATAAATTAAAAATCAATTTATGTAGATATTAGTATTTTATGCAAAGCATTTTTTTGTAAAAGTAGGTAAGTAATGAGAATTGAGAAGATGTTCGCCCCAGAAATGTTGCCCTCTACACCTTGAATTAGTCATCACAGATGTTTGCAGCAAAGTATAGTTTGTCTTTATTCAGAAAATCTGGATGTGTCATGATTGGTTCAGGAAGACCCAATATGCAGAACACCACGGAGACGGAAACTGGAGTAAAAGTTTAACAATGTTTATTGAACAATGGTAAAAATGAAAGAGTCAAGTACTGGTTCACTTCTGGGGATCTGGTTCACAGGCAACTGGAAGGGAGACAGTTCAGTTAGCCACGTAGCTGGTGAATGTGGAAATGTTATCTTCAGAGATCTACCTTGAAGAAATCCGGGTTTGGCTTTGAGAGAGGCACTGTTGGTTCCAGAGACTGTTTGATTCAGCAGAGTTCAGTTTCAGCTTCAGCGTCTTGCATCTAACGATAGGACAGACCTTGGTTTTCCAGCTCTTAGTCCAGAGCAGCATGGGAATCCAGAGAAGGTTCTTCAGGTTTGGCTCTGAGGGCAGGTTCGACAGGTTAAGCTCATCCAGAGCTTACAGGACAAAAACAGGTTTCCTGTAGGCAGAGACAAAAGGTAATTAGTTTCCAGCTAGGAGACAAGAGGCAACAAAGATTTCACAGAGGAAGTGAGGCTCAGGTGCTAACCAAACTGGATAAACACTGCGGCGTTGATGCGAGGTCTGAGGGCTGCTTATATGGTGGAGGATCCTCCTGATGATGAGATGGGTTTCAGGTGTGTCGAAGGCTCAGCTCAGGAGGATCCACAGTGAACTCTGCTGGAGACAGGTGGTACAGCTCCAGATCCCAACAGGATGTTGAGGTCGTTCCCGTTGGAACAGTGTAGATCAACTCTGAGTTTCTGGCGCCTTTCCGCTTTCGGCCACCCCTCAGTGTACATTGGTTATTGCCTGGACACCCTTATACACAGAGGCGTGCACAGACATTTTGGGGGGGCAGGTGCTCAGGAGGGGGGAGGGCACTTTTTAGCGCATGTGGAACACTTAATTATAAAAAAAAAAAAACACGCATGTTGAATGAAATTTGACTTTAATTTGTAACATTCTCTAAACGTGAGTTTGCCATGGAAAAAAGTCACATCACCAACAGAACAGACTAAAGCGTACTTCTTTCATCTGGCTCATCTCCCTGTTTTCCCTCACCCATCTGCTCTCCCTCACCCATCTGCTCTCCCTCATCCTTCCTTCATTCTGTCTCTGTGTCTTCCCTGAACTCTTCCTCATCTCCTGTCCTGGTAGATGTTGATGGTATAGAGCTTCCTGCTGTGACTGGCTACAATATAATAATAATAACCATCATGACAATAATAATGATAATAATAATAATAGCTTTAACAAATATGCCACATTAGTTTAAATAATGGGCTATTAGGGCAACATGACTGGAAGTCTTGTCACGTGGATATGACTTATGGTAGCCTACAAAATAATAGCTATTTCAATACCTGCTGATTTTGTACAAACCACTTAAAAAATAAAATGTGAACAGCTTTTAAGATTTTTCAATACGATTAACCCTCCTTTCTTGGCATTGTGCTGCAATTACTAAATCAATATACAATTAAGACAATATAGAGACCAAAATGTGTTAATTTATGTTGCCTAACAAAACCTATACAACAGAAAACGTTTGTCTTAACACATAGATTTGTATGGAAGGATTAGGGCCACTGAAAAAAAAAAAAGTTGACTGATTTTTAAATTTTATTTAAAGGGTTAGGGTTAAAAAGTCAGAATTCTGACTTTTTTTCTCAGAATTCTGAGATTAAGGTCAGAATTCTGACTTTTTCCAGTACTAAACTGAAATAAATTTAAAAATCAGTTAACTTATTTTTTTTTTTCAGTAGCCCTAATCCTCTTCCGTAGATTTGCAATTGCAAACTCTACCGAAATAATTTGTAGCCTATGTGGTCGTCCTCACGTTATCTGTCATTGACTTGGGCCACAGTGTAAAACCTTCAGAATCAGGTTTATTGCCATTGTTAGTGAAGGAGTTCACAAACTAGGAATTTTTTATGGTACAATCGTGCAACAAGAAACATATAATATGGAATAGGTAAATAAAATTATAAAAATATCTAAAAACTGTGGGTATACGTCATGCAATAAAATAGACTAATATATACACTTAAGATAAAAATATGGTTATAAAATATAAAAAGTAAAATAGCATCTTACAAGGAGACAACTAGTTTCTCAGGTGACCAGTCGGCCAAAATGCTTGTTTGGTGCTGCTGAATGAGACATTTTAACGCACAACAAAATGATTTTGCTTGATCTGTATATTACCTGGCTAATGGGGCACGGGAGAAGCAGCCTGTCAGCGACCGTTCCTGCTATCTGAAGACGCTTACTGAACTGCTATGATGCGGCGCATCTGGCATGCCCTGCGGGCGACCGCGCGAGTTCACGTGACAAAGGAAGAGAGATACAGTAGGCTGGTCGGCTGGTGGCTCATTTCGGGGCATTGTTTCAGTCGTTTTTAATGGCTCAGGTTTTCAAAAGATCATTTCAAAACCGACCTCAGTAAAATCTTAATATATTAATAATAATAATTTAAAAAAAACGAGTTTCAAAAGGGCATTTTCTTTGAAAAAGGGCAAACTTCCTAGTGCTTTAGCACCACCTAGTGTCTATGTATGCACGCCCCTGCTTATACAGATTTTTTGGTTACGCCTCTGGGCTGAGCCCCCCGCGTGTCCGTAACCTGGAGACGCCTCTGGCCGGCAGGGAGCGCGCAGGTGGAACAGGTCTTTATCTAAAGATGATATTACAGAGTGTCTGAAACACCTGGAGACTCCAGGAACACCGCGTCCCTCAGCAGAGCCTCACTCAGGCTACCTGACCGTCTTCATCTGCTGTCGGCTGCTCTCGGTTTGCGCTCGTGCTTCATCGACGATTCAAGGCGCGCGCCAGCAAGAAGAGGCAGAGGCGGCACGCGCATCCCCGGATCCAGATCAGAGCATCTGCAGTGGCCGAGCCGTCCGTCAGCAGAGCCGGACCCGCACCATGATCCCGCACCGCGTCTGATGGCGGCGATGCTTTGGTGAACAGATGCGCAGATCCGCGTGGCATCGCGTGAGGAGCCCGGACACCATGGAGCTGCTCCTTGTGATGACTCTCTTATTCCAGCAGGCTTTCTGCGGCTCTCCCAGCGTTCAGATCGGTAGGATCTGGCTTTCTGGCGTCTCGCCATCAGGTTTAGCGTTTGCTGCTCCTCCATGCATCTTAATGAGCCGCCTCCTCTGCATGCTCTCCTCTCCTTCCCATTCATCGCTCGCCCACTGTGGGCCTCTCTCCTGCCTGCCCTGATGCTGCTGTGGGGAAGGAGAGGCCTGACAGCCGCTCGGTCGACGCAGTCTGTGGTTTGTTCAAAATATTTTGGAGATTTTCTCTGATTATGGCATCAGCATCACTGAGGGCGCCTGATGCTGAAGACAAAAACACCCGATGGATGCTGAGCTGTATTTAACATCTTCTTAGACTTCAGAGGGTGTCCCCAATTATATATATATATATATATATATTGAAATCTGAATCTGAGTCTTTGTTCTTGATTTCAGAATGTAAGTGCCAATGGAACAAGACAATTTACAGTTAAAATAGTACATATTGTCTAATTATCTTATTTTAAGAGTAAAAATACAAATCATCCCATATACATACTAAAATTAGGGGTAAATACACTTGATTCAAGACATTTTTACTTATTTCTAGATAATTTTTTGCAGTACATATATATATATATATATATATATATATATTCATCCCCATAAGTAAATTCAATGTTATTCCTTTGTTGATTTATGTGAATTTTTTATTTTTTTTTATTCACCTTAATTGCCTTCTTATTATTTTCCTGTTTTTTTTCCTCATTGCTAGTGGAGCTACATTCATCCCCCCCCACACACACTTTGAATAGTGTGTATTTAAAGATGACAGAGCTGATCAATGTCAAACTGGACCTTTATGAGTATTTCTGATGAAACCTTTGGTGTTCGGTCAGATTGGGTCATTCTGACTGCATTAATGTTATCTCCACACATTTGATGAGAATCTGAGCTTAAGAGAATGTAATGATTGTTTAAAAAGAGCTTTTAGTAAATGCTAAAATTATATAAAATGTTTTATAACTTTTTTCACGTTATTGTGGTCAGTCGTTTTTTAGGTTTTCTTGTAAATCCAATCTTGGCTATGTTTACATTTGTTCTTGTTTATTGATTTATTTCATGATCCATATATTGTACAGAACAGACATAGGTACAAGCTAATCTTTCAGTGTAGTTTCCATGTTGTTGCATTATATTCATAAAATCAGAAAGAGAATTATTGAACTCTTTGCTGTGTGGATCTTAACTGTACAGCGTTTATAGTTCATAGCTGCTGTCTGTCACCTTTATTTGAACATTTGCTCTTCTTCACACTTGCTGTTGGATCCTTAATTTTCGTTTGAAAATGCAGACTTCTGGGTTATAGGTTATAGAAATGTACACTTACTCGATGCTTTTTTTAATTACGTCTATTCAGTTTGCTGTTAATACCAACAGTGAATCAGCCAATCACATGAAGGCAGCTCAGTGAATTCAGGCATGCTGTGCTGAAGATACTTGCTTAGGTTGAAGGCATCAGATGGAGGCAGGAGGAGGATTTCAGGGAATAATTGTTGGTGTCAGATGATCTTGTCTGAGTATTTTAGAAGCTGCTGATTCAGTGGGATTTAGAGACAATCAAATTCAAACGCTCAGACGGCTGGTGGTGGTGATGCTGTGATAGGGAAGATTATCGTAGCACAGTGTTCACTCTTAAGGGCGGTTAAGGATGGTCTGAATACCAAAACATACTTAAGAACTGTTGTTATCCATGTTGATCCCTATGAGAGCAGAGAATACCCATCTCTCATGACCAAATAGTTCATAACTTTGAATGCATTTCAAACTGGTTTCCTCAGTGAGCTCAATGTACTCCAGTCCACAGTGAGCAGGTTTTGGATGTGATTGTGCTGAAGATTCACATCATGGAAGTATAGATGGGCACCGTAATGCTATCATGGACCTAACAGTCTGAAGGAATGAGTCAGAAGCTGTTATAATTATGATAGAAAGAAGCAGGCACTTCTTGAGAGAAAGAAGGTGTTACCCAGTATCCAACAAAATGTCCAATAAGCTTAGTTTCTTGTTTTGTACAAGTATCATCTAAACATTGACTCTACAATCTCAGGTCTAAGCATAGCCTTTTCTATTGTTTTAAAGTCATATTTAAATTTCAAATAATTCTGGTTTAAACATGTATATAAATGTACTCTTTATCAGATGCAAGATGTGTCACAGAATTTAGAAAATTTCTATTTGAAAAGAATCCTGTCTTAAAATATTTGGGGGGGGGTTTCTTGTTATCTTATGCAGGCCAGTTAGTTATACGTCAGCGTGAACACCTAAATTCGGCCAATCATAAATCAATATCATTTGTCAATCAATTTTTTTGGTCATAGCATCTTGATTGACATGTCGCAGCATGTTTCCCACTCGGGATAATTGAGAACTGCAACAGTTGGAACTGCTGCTTCCCTACGACTTTAGGCTTTTAGATCCTTTGTTGGGATGTGATGGTAGATACTTTTTTTGGTGGTAGCATCTCCAGGTCCTGGTTCATTTAGAAGGAGCAATAGGGGCATTATACCACTAATGGCAACGTTTTAGTGACATGAGGCTCATGCACTGCCATGGTTTGGTAATGGAAGACATTAAAGCTGGACGCCCCACATGGTCCTCATGCCTAAGCTGTGATCTCATTTCCATCCACTATCAGGGATCAAACTAAGTACCAGCTATACCTTTAATTCTGATATTCGTTCTACAACCAAGAGGATCTGAATTTAATCACTTTATTGTCCAACCCTTAGAACAGAGCTCCGAACTGCAGATATGAACGCACACCTCCAAATTGCACCAAAACTCAGCTGAATGCTAAGAAACCAAGGAAAAATCTAAATTTTCAGGTTTTTTTCTTGAGCCCTAAAAGTTAAAATCCCATTTACTGATTAGGAAGAAAATAAACAAATGCAGTGACTCTACAATTGGCTGCAGTCAAACTGGCTTCTAATATTATTCTGTGTCACTCAGCAGTCATTTCAGTCTCAGAAATGACTGCTTCATAAACGAATCATGTTATGTAGGTGGTTTAGTCTTTAGCAACAGTTGAAGGAGTCCTTCCCTGAGTCGCCTTTGACATTGTTGAAGATTCAGTTCAGTTGATTTCCATAGTGCCAGTTAACAACATATGTCCTTGCAATGCACTTTACAGTTCACCAGATCATCCAGCCAGATTGGTTCAAATCATTGAGCAATCCCTCACACTAAGCATGCTTGTAGTGACAGTGGAGAGGAAAAACTCCCTTTGAACAGGAAGAAACCTCCAGCAGAACCAGGCTCAGAGTGATCAGCCATCTGAGGTCGACTGGGGTTCAAGGAGACAGAAGCACAGATACAAAAAGAAGAATATACCTTTTATTCTGACATTCTTTTCTACAACCAGAATGCTCTGAGTTGAATCACTTTATTGTTCCAACCCTTAGAACAGAACTCCAAACTGCAGAGATGGATGCACACCTCCAAATTGCACCAAATGAAAAAAGAACGAGCCAAAACTTACATTTTCAAGTTATCTCTTGAGAACTAAGAGTAAATATCCCATTAACTGATGTTGGGGAAGATAAATAACTGCAGTGAGTCAAACTGGCTTCTAATATTATTTTGTATCACTCAGCTCAAGCAGTCATTTCATTTTCAGAAATGGCTGCTTGATAAACTCCTGATGATCAGCACGCATAGACTGGTTTAGTGACACGTAGATACGTTTGGAGTTTAGTGTGGATGATTACACATGACTGGATGTTGAACAGTAACCCTACAGAGCACTGGACCCAGGTTTAACTCTGCTCAGCTGAAACGCTCGGCTGCCTCCTCCACATCCGTGCATAAACTGATGAAGCTGATGAGGTGATGATATTTCTTCCTACAAAGCAGGGCACCAATTTAGAGAACTCCAGGAGAATCGACGAGGAATGGAATATCCCAGTGGAGGTGAACGTGGCTACATCACTATTAAAAATGATCTAAAGGGTTGTGAAGTTCATAGTGAGCTTAACTCTGACTCTCTGTGATGAAATTGCTTATTTTTTGTACCAACCTCGCTCAGGCGCACTTTCAAGCAGTAAACATCTGACATTAAGCTGTTCAGCAGAGAGGTGCAGAACAGCTTCTCCTCTTTGAAAATGAATTACTTGGACAAACAGCTTCAAACCCAGATTTCATGAAGGGTTCTCTCTGTTCTGGGTTTTAGTTGTTAGTCAGAGGGAATGTGATCCAAGAAGAAAAGCAATAGTTGCTTTTAGGATGGGATCCAGCTCTCTCCTCAATATAAATCTGTTTATAAAACCAAATCCAAATGAAAACATTCT
The DNA here is from genome assembly GCA_030533445.1 of Cyprinodon diabolis. NCBI lineage: Eukaryota > Metazoa > Chordata > Actinopteri > Cyprinodontiformes > Cyprinodontidae > Cyprinodon > Cyprinodon diabolis. The sequence continues at coordinate 50,836,715 of CM060066.1, read as the reverse complement.
ATTTCTCAGTTCTTTTGATGCCTCTATTTCTCAGTTCCTACATCTACTAACCACTGTGTAGTGTGGTCACAAAGCTCCTTTCATTTCATTTTCAGTGAAGGCCAGAATATTTGCTTACGCACAAAAAATACAGTAGCAGAATTGATCAATGCAAAAGTATTAAGCTACGTTCAATTATGACGCTTATAATCAGAGCATGGAAAAGCGTCTACAAACCTACAGCACAAAGGTGTAGAGCAGAGGTCAAAGATCAGATCAGTGGATTATGATGATTGCAGTTCAGCAAAAGCCTGTTAATCAACTATCAATGGAAATCAATGTAAATGTAAAAAAGAGTCCAATGTAGAAACACAGATCTGTCTGAATGTTTAATTTCTGTTTAATTGCACAACGGGAAATACCTACATTTATTAGCCTTTTATGGAAAATATTTCTACTTGACTAAAAGGTGGGTGTCATTTTCAGATAATGACATTGGACACGTGTTGTGACTCATATGCTATTAGGGATGGCCAAGCTCCCAAAAACTAAGGTGAAATATTTTTTTTTCCCCAAAATAAAAAATCATGCCATGGAGGGTTCTCTTAAAGGTTAATAAAATGTTGAAATGGTATACATTTGGAGAAAAATCTGTTTTTATTTACATTTGATCAAAAACTACCTTCCATTCCTCCTCAAGCAGTAGAACATCCAAGCAGTCGATCTTGTCCTCTTACTCCTGATAAGCTTTTAGCATATTTTTCTTCTAGCTGGCAGCAATCAAGCATTTTACCCACAGAAAGTACAGAATGTGAGTTTTAATAACATATTAAAATCGCTGTGATTTCTGTCTCTTAAGGTATTTCTGGTTCAAACAAAACTGTTCCCTACTGAGACACACTTGTGTTTGTCCTTGTGATAGTAAGGCCCTTAAAGAGCATCCAGGTTCTGCTTTCAGCAGGTCGCCCAGCAGCCCCTTTGTTCAGCTTGGTGTCCTCCTCTGTCTGGATCGTCTGTCTCTGTGGTTGTAGAGGAGCTTCTACTTCCTCCACTGGTTACAGCAGTGTCACCATGGATATACGGGATGTGGTCCAGCAGAGATCTCTGTGAAGAAGATCAGTCATTGTCTCTACCCTGCAGGGCTAAAGCCTGGTTTATACTCAGAAACCAGGTCGTCATACACTCTGGTGCACCTCTCCAAAATTGTAGGTGACTGCAGACAGCGCCACAGATAGGCAGGAGAGAAAGGAGGCATCTGATTGGTCAAGTCTACATCCGCTCTACACTATGCGTTTTTCCCTGTTTGGTTCCTAATGGCAGAAACTCTGGCTGTAGTGCCATCAACAATGTCTTGCACACCTCGGACACTATCGCAGACACCGTGCAGGACGCTAGTTTGTATTTCTGTGCGACGGTCTGTTGGTTTGCACAGGAAGCCAAAACACGCTACGCCACGGCCAGTCTTTGGGGAACACTCATGCGTGAACTCTGTGTCATCTGGCGTTGGATGAAGGGTTGTAGACGGCGAATAAGTCAAACCAACAAAAGGACACTCACAATCCTAGCTAATTCCTGATTGTCCCTCTCGCATTGTGGCGTGGAATAACAGCGCAGCCCACATCACAATATTGGCCATAAATATCTGCGTCATACCTGCAACAAGCTAACTGTGACACACTGCTGCGGGAGGATAACTGGCCCTTTATATGTGATGAATTATGGAGCTGGATAATGACGCTCACTCATGTTAGGAGCAACTATTACTGTGTTCTGGCTGCTTTGCTCTAAAACACTTCCACTGTATAACTCACCATTGTTAGTTTTTCTCTACAAGTTTGTTGGACTGTTAACACTGATTCCTCGTCTAACAATGGTGTTCCCAGCAGGCAGTGCTGCACGGAATTCTGTCATTGTCGATGTTATCGACTTTTCCTGTTCAAATTTCAAACTTGAAACTATAGCTTATGGGTTACTTCAACTGTACTCATTATTTCACCCTCAATTGTGCCAAAATCAGTTTGATGGTTTTTTTAAACATCTGTTTGATCAGTTTTTGTACTTTTCCTGATGTGTAGGAGGTTTTGCCAGTTTTTGCCCTTTGAATATCCCAACATCATTTAGAGAAAAATGAGTCTTAGCTGATTGCATCGACTCATTTACTCAAAGGCAATTCCTCACACCAAGCATGGTTGTAGCGAAAGTGGAGAGGAAAAACTCCCTTTGAACAGGAAGAAACCTCCAGCAGAACCAGGCTCAGGGTGAGCGGCCATCTGCTGAGGCCGACTGAGGTTCAAGGAGACAGAAGCAGACATAGAAAAAGAAGCTGATACAAAAGGCAGCTGTAAAAGGCGTCCCTGTTCAGGAAACCCACAGCCAGGCAGACGAGCTCCAAGCCAGCTCCCATGTCAGAGGATGAAGAGAGCACAACCAGTTAGTCACAGTCAGAGAAACAGGACTACACTGAAAAACAGGCGGATCTCGATATTTCTCTTCAGGATGGAATCAGAGCAAACAGGAACAGACCAGATGAAGCTACTGTGATGATAAAAATCAGAGGGAGCAGAACGTTAGAGATTGAACTAACAAATTCTGCAGAATGGGAGGTTACAGATAGAATGATGAAAAGGAGTCCCTATGTTTAGGATTGCATTCGACTGTTCTAGTTAAACTAAAACATATTTTCTTTAGTCCAACTGTCTTTAATATTCTTTTTTGTTTCTGCATTTTTTATTTTATTTTTTTTTTTATGTTTTCCTACTTGCATTGATTCTGTTTTATCTTCCTGTATTTTAATCATGTAAAGCACTTTGCATTGTCTTTGTACTGAATTATGCTATACAAATAAATTTGCCTTGCCTTGCCTTGCCTTGCCTATGTCCTCCAGCAGTCTAAGCCTATAGCAGCACAAATTCAGAAAATATCTCAGGACAACCTGAGTATTTTGGATGAGGTATAAGAAAGAGAGGACCATCAAACATTTTTTGTAGATTCTGCTTCACTGGTTGCACAACCCAGGTTAGGCCAAGCTCTATAGTCAGATGTCTGGATTTAAATCTGTAGAGGGCTTCTATGATCAACATGTGATTTAAAAGATGGCAGTTTTTCCTCTTTATCTCCTAGGCTACATTGTTGCCTGCATGATTCCACAATCTTTTTCCTTGTACTTCTGTCTTGAGCATTTTTGCTGCTCGCAGGAGAATGTTAGTGTCAGGACAAAGGGCGAGAACAGGTCTTTACTCGTGTCTACATCTAACTGTCTCTGTCTCTTGACAGCAACACGTGTTTAAAAGGCTGCAGGTTACTGTGCCCTCTAACCTCCTCTGTCTTTTTGCAGTTTTGCTCTATTAGTCCTTCCTTGTTGAGTCTCTATCTCATTTTACGTTCCTCTCACAGTCTGACCCTTAGAAGAATTATCTGGGACTGCCTAACACTAGAGTATGACACATGTTCTTCTGTCATATTTTCTGCATGAAGTAGGATGTTGAATGTCTCAGCAGCAGCTGAAGGACCCATTGTTGGTCCGCTGTGGTGACGGAGGAACCATGCTTAAGAAGAGGTCTGTTTGTCTTTGGGGGCTGCTTTAACATTTCCAGTTGTTTGTCTTCATAATAACTATGTCGCTGAAGAAAAAGCAGGAATGCAGAGAGAGGCTATGGAAAGACCTTTGTCTGCCCCATGGTGGAGGCCACTGGGGCAGTGAAGGAGCTGCTCTGCCTCAGGCAGCTCTGTTCATTTTTAGGTTGTCACTCTCTTCTGTGTCACATGGAAGACTGGAAGTAGGCCTGTGTATTGGCTGAACACAGAGGTGGTCAAATATTCAAGATAAGGGATCAGAGAATGGGACTTTAAGATTAGATGAAGTATTTTAGCGTGGTGGATGGATAGATGATTCCTGTCATTGGCAGAATGACTGCAGTCATTGGGAGCATCAAAGATGGACAAGAAGCTGAGTATAGAGAGCTGGTAAACCGCTTTGTGGAATGGTGTGGAAACAATCATCTGATCCTGGATGTCAACAAAAAAAAGGAGATGATTGGAGATTTCAGAAGAAACAAACATAAAACTAATCAGAATTATTAGCTTTTAATAAAATTTTCCTTTTTAATAAAGACTTTTGAATAGAATTGAATGAGATGTGAAGCTCTGTCTGCTGGGCGTCACCACTTCACTCTATCAGTTGAACTGGTTTAGTCATCTGATCAGGGGGCATCGTGATGTACAGAGACGTAGCCAGAACATTTTTTAAGGGTGGCCAGGCGTTAACCAATGTACACTGAGAGGTGGCCGAAAGTGGATAGGCGCCAGGACCTCATTGTCAGTCTACACTGTTCCAACAGGAAAATTAACGAGCAAAACATCCATATTTTCTAAATAAAGACTAACTATACTTTCCTGCAGCCTTTACTAACAAACAGATGCATATATTTCAACACCCATGCTTTCTAGATTAAAGGCATAGTGGAAACTTTCAGGTTTGAGTTTTGGGAGAACTGTAACGATCTTGGTTCAGTTGTTTTTCTTTAAGTTTTCTGTTTCAAGTTTAGCCAGGTTTTTCATTGTTTTCTAGCTTTTTTGGTGTGTCTGGATTCATTTAAGTTGCTTAGGTTTTTCTGTCTGTCCTCTGCTGCCTCCTTGTGTTCTTTTTCCCTTGGCTTCCTCGTCAGCTCTAATCACACCTACTCCCTATCAGCTCATTAGCTCTACCTTTGTTCAGTCAGCCATAAATACTCTCCCTCTGCAGTCCCTCTTTGCTGGTTCCTCGTCTTACCTTTCCTCACCCTGGCTCCTTGTTGGTTTTTCCCTGATGTCTCCATGGTTCTGGTTAGTGTTTGATTTTTACGTTGGATTTTTGGATTCCTGTTTTTGTTTAACATTTTTTAAGTTGGATTTTAGGATACCTGTTTTTGTTGCCGGATCTTGCATTAAACCGTCCAAGAACTCACCTCTGCCTCTCAGCTTCTGCTTTTGGGTCCAATTAAAAACCGTTAAACCAAATCCTGACACGAACATCTTTTCCTTTGCATTACTTACGTACTTTTATCAATAATCATTATGCATAAAATTTATACTCACAAGTACTCATATCTACATAAATTGATTATTTAATACATTTTTACAAAAAATATTATTTATCTGTGATTTTACAGAAGACTCTTAAATGACTTTCAGAGATGCATAATTTTCTCTTTACCCCATCTAACACAAAATCTAGTTCTGAAAAGAGCGTGAATTCTGTACTAATCATCCTTAATATCAGTACATACACTCACCAGCCACTTTATTAGGTACCCCATGCTAGTAACGGGTTGGACCCCCTTTTGCCTTCAGAACTGCCTCAATTCTTCGTGGCATAGATTCAACAAGGTGCTGGAAGCATTCCTCAGGGAGTTTGGTCCATATTGACATGATGGCATCACACAGTTGCCGCAGATTTGTCGGCTGCACATCCATGATGCGAATCTCCCGTTCCACCACATCCCAAAGATGCTCTATTGGATTGAGATCTGGTGACTGTGGAGGCCATTTGAGTACAGTGAACTCATTGTCATGTTCAAGAAACCAGTCTGAGATGATTCCAGCTTTATGACATGGCGCATTATCCTGCTGAAAGTAGCCATCAGAAGTTGGGTACATTGTGGTCATAAAGGGATGGACATGGTCAGCAACAATACTCAGGTAGGCTGTGGCATTGCAACGATGCTCAATTGGTACCAAGGGGCCCAAAGAGTGCCAAGAAAATATTCCCCACACCATGACACCACCACCACCAGCCTGAACCGTTGATACAAGCAGGATGGATCCATGCTTTCATGTTGTAGAAATCCAAATTCTGACCCTACCATCCGAATGTCGCAGCAGAAATCGAGACTCATCAGACCAGGCAACGTTTTTCCAATCTTCTATTGTCCAATTTGTGCAAATTGTAGCCTCAGTTTCCTGTTCTTAGCTGAAAGGAGTGGCACCCGGTGTGGTCTTCTGCTGCTGTAGCCCATCTGCCTCAAAGTTCGACGTACGGTGCGTTCAGAGATGCTCTTCTGCCCACCTTGGTTGTAACGGGTGGTTCTTTGAGTCACTGTTGCCCTTCTATCAGCTCGAACCAGTCTGGCCATTCTCCTCTGACCTCTGGCATCAACAAGGCATTTCCGCCCACAGAACTGCCGCTCACTGGATGTTTTTTCTTTTTCGGACCATTCTCTGTAAACCCTTGAGATGGTTGCGCGTGAAAATCCCAGTAGATCGGCAGTTTCTGAAATACTCAGACCAGCCCTTCTGGGACCAACAATCATGCCACGTTCAAAGTCACTCAAATCACCTTTCTTCCCCATACTGATGCTCGGTTTGAACTGCAGGAGATTGTCTTGACCATGTCTACATGCCTAAATGCACTGAGTTGCCGCCATGTGATTGGCTGCTTAGAAATTAAGTGTTAAGTAGTTGTACCTGAGTGTACCTAATAAAGTGGCCGGTGAGTGTAGATGTGCATAATTAACAGTGTTTTTGTTGTCAAGTAATTGTTAAGTATGAAAAATTGAAAAGTCTTCAATATTCCACTTAAGAGTGTTACTGCTGCCAATATCTGTATAAGAAGGAAAAAAATGGTAGCCCTGCCCCCCCATCTAGCTCCATCCCTTTTGATATAGGCCAGAAATTATGGATGTACTACATATTTTACTGGTGAACAATCTCTTGCTGCAGCGTTAAAACATTTTCTTTTTATGCAATGAATTTTTTTAGTATCCTGGCAGCCAGATTATATGCAACACTCAGGTTTTACACTTTATTATTCTGGGACTGCTCCCATCAAATCTGTTCAGAGTGAGGAGGAATGTTTAGCAGAACCTTTTTGGTTGATTGGTCGAAGCAACACTTAAAGTTTAGTTTCAGCCAATCATGGTAACTATTGAAATAGCAGCAGAGACCACGAGAAACCCCAACAACTTGCACTCTTACTCTCATTCTGTTCCTGTTTCAAAGAAGAACTTGTGGATTCTGACAAAATGATCTGATAGCAGCAGCTATGTGTACGTCCTTACACTGCCATGTTTGTTTGATTTGGCTGTGGGCTTAGCAGGTGTTGATTTTATCACAGCTTTATGTCCCACCTTAAATTATAATACTGCAACTGGTCGACCTGTTTTGGGTCAGACCTGATCAATTTAGGCTGGAGGGGGACAAGATGGTGTGTTTCTGCTAGAATTCAGCCTGTAATAAAGTTATTAATTGGTGAGAGGAACAACCGCTTTCCTAAGGTGTTCTAATAAAAAAATTTAACAGAAGAATTATTAGTAAATAATCAATAAATATAAGTAGTTCATTTCCCAAGCAAAAATCTAATTCTTTTGTCTTGCAGCCTTCGAACATTGAGTCTTAATGGAAACAGTACATTTGGATATAAAATTAAACATGACTGGCTGAAAGGCAATGACTAGTTTCCTTCCAGTTAGAAGGTTAAGGGCCCATCTTCATCATCCTCTCCTGCCACATGTAGTGCCCTGGGGCCCCCAGGGCCTCGTTTTCAGATGTATGGCACGTGCTGCTGTGGAGATGGCTGACCTTCAGGATACAAACCTCCCTTAGTTCACATGTATCTGGAAGTTTCTCCTAAACTTTTCCTCAATACACCTGGGGGAGTGTTAGACTAGTGCAGGGGTGGGCAACTTGAGGGCCGATTTCCTGCAACATTTAGTTTCATCCTTGATCCAACACACCTGAATCAAATGGTCTAATTACCTTCCCAGTATGCAATCAATTTCTCCACAGACCTTTTAAATATCTATTTACTTGATTCAGGTGTGTTCAGTCAAGGGCATATCTAAAAGTTCCTGGATACAGGCCCTCCAGGACTGGAGTTGCCAACCCCTGGTCTAGTGGTTAGAGCTGTGTATTTGTGTTCTGAGAAGGTTGCAAGAACCCCATTCGATCCTCACAGCCTGCACTCTGGGTTCCTGAGCAAAACCATTAACCCCACACTGCTCACTGGGCGCCGCACAATGGCAGCCCGCTGCTCCCCAAAGGGATAAGTTAAAAGCAGAGAGTGCCCCTCAATGTTTACAAACTTCAAAACCTAGCTAATGCCGCATTGAAGTAGTCTTTTTTTATATCACGGGTATTTGTTTAATGCTGGGGGGGCAACTATTCTACCACAAGGTTAGCACAGAAGCATCTGGATCATCAACCACACCCTCCTGCCTAGAGGTTATGCAGAGTAGTTGAAAAAATTTATTATGAAATACTCATTTCCATGAAGCCTTTAAAGACTGTTTAGTGTTACAGTATGTTATTTCCAGTGATTTCTAATGTTTACTTTTTGAAACAAGAGGCAGATGGTCATAAAAGATAAGTTTTCCGTGTTATTTTCATATGCTAATGTTGTTTTTGATAAAAAGAACCGTATTGATGTTCTTGAGACACTTATAGAAGCTAATAAATCTGCATTTCTGCAGGCAGCCATACTTCTCCTGGCCTTAACTTCCACTTCCCCGCTCAGGGGCAAAGAAAATGACCTCATTCTGCCAGCTCTACCACCACTACTGCAGCTGAGCTGAGGTGGAATGTAAAAGATTCCCTCTCTCTTTTTTAATGGTGATAGAAAAAAAAAACAGAACTTTATGTTGGGCCTCTGTGAGAGCGGCCTGTCCTCCTCCTGACTGAGCATCATTCACTGATGTAGGCTGGATTCGCTGTTCATACCAGTCTATCGCCCATTTTACATTATTTCATGAATACAATGTAATTCTGTATATGTGGCAACATATAATCAGTCAGCAGCATCAGTATGACTACAACAGGGAGCAGACATGGCTCCACATTCTGTTTAGATTTTAAAGAACTTGTGACACAAACAGCCTTATCTTTGTACCAAAAATAAAGAACAAGTTCATAAACATTTTAGAAACCTTTAACAAATAATGGCCTATTCATTATGTATGAGGGACATCTACCACAATTGGAGGCTCCAAAATAGCAAATGCGTGCTCCAGATGGTGCAGCCAAGAGGGGGTGAGAATATGGAGGCAAATGGAAGTATCTGTGGGCTCTATTAATCAACAATTTTGCAAAATGAAGAGAAAATAGGGAAATAACATAAAGTTAGGGGTTTAACTAAGAAATACTGCAGAAAGGGTGAATAGAGATAGAATGAAGAAGAAGAATGAAAAGGGTCCCTATGTCCTCCATCGGTCTAAGCCTATAGCAGCATATCTATAGAGATAGCTCAGGATAACCTGAGCCACTCTAAGACAAACAGTTGAACAAAATAAAATAAGCCTTTATAAGTACCATATAGGAAATTCCTCAGAACCTTGGACCCTGAATTCAGGCAGAGAGACTGAAGTGATTTATAAAAGCGTTTATTGACTGAAGCACGGGTTAGTGACCACGTAACTCTGATGGAGGACGATAACGGTCATAAAGTTCAGTCCGAGTCCAGAGGAAGGAGTGGAGTCCAGCTGGATGATTTTCCAGAGGACACGGTGGACGCCTCCCAGAGAATTCCAGGAGCTGAAGCCAAGAGCTGGCAAGCAGATGAGGAAGAGCTTCCTGAAGGAGAAGCCAAATCCGGTGTTGATGAGGAAGCAGAAGTTCAGGCAAGAAGATCAGATATTCGAAAAGGTACTGAAGGGAAATCTAAGCCGGGATCTGGAGCGACATCCAAGGTCATAAGCAGGCAGAATCCAGCAGGAGTCAGAAAAAACTGATGAGAACAGCCGCAGGCAGGCCTAGAGGTCTGGGAGCAGAAACTAGTCAGGATGAGGCAATCAGAGTACGCTAGAGATCTCTCACCTACGAATAATCTGGCACTGGGACCAAAACATTTTAAATAGAAGCTGGAACAGGTGGATCTGATGAAAGGTAAAGAAAAGTGGGCGGAGCTTGGCAAGTTGAAGGAAAGAACCAATAATCCAGTCATCAGTCCCAATATCATGACAGAAAAAAATATAACCTACAATCTCCTTCAGATCACAAAACTGCCCTTTTTAAATTACATCGTTTAAAGTTCAACTGTTTATTTACGGTTTAAAAAAATAAAATTCAAAGCAACTTATTAGTGATGCACTAAAATCTAGATGTTTCAATGATTTTAACAGTTGATTGTGATACAGTGCTGCAGTGTCAGAAGTACCTCATGTTCACCTTAGCCCTGCTGATTCATCCATGCTTTGGAAGTAGAGGTTGGGAGGCTGAAGTTGCAGCAGTGGCTCAAACAATTCCCAGTAGCAGTTCTCAGAGATTTCCCCAGGGCTGCTCAAGGCCTTAGATGTAGTTAGGTCTATCTTTGCTGGAGTTGAAACTGCAGCATTGTGTAGACTTAGAGGGCAGCTGGAGCGTTGGCCTTTCTCAATAAACGGAGTGAAAAACAAGACAGGCCCATTCTTTACAGTTAAAGATACATTAACCTCTCTGTTTGGATGATTTTTCTTTGCTTTGGGAACAACATTGTCCCATTTACTGTCTTGTGGAGCAGAGTTTTATTTTCAAGCTTTTTGTAAAGAGACATTGCCTGATATGTCACGAGACATTTCCAAAGAGAGTAACCAAATTAGGTTAAATGATGCCAAGAGCAGAAGTTGCAGTTGCTGTACACTCAGACACAGCTAGATGTTACACAGAAAAGTATCTCGTTAATTAGCATTTTTAGGCGCCGGCTGCCTTTATGGATAAGAAATCTAAACAGGACAGTTGGAGTAATCTGTGTAAAACCTGATTATTTCCACTGATAGTCCCAACTCTGTCTGTATCCTTATGTAATGAATTAGAAGTCATTGCTTTTGAAGCTTCTCCTCCAGTCAAATTCCCTGGAGGATGCATTTCAATATGACCCCCATTAGGGCGTGATGTCGCCCATTACAGTCAGAGTTGTTAACTTTTGCACACAGCTTTCAGACCAAACCCCTTCAGCCTTTGCAGTCTTGATCAATACAGTAGTAGCCATTCAAAATTTGCCCACTTTCCTCAATGGACCCTTGGCTGGTCCCTGGCTGGGCCTATGCTGGTCCTTGACTGGTCTTTGGCTGGTCCCCTACAATTCCTTTTCAAACATCAATATTTGTCCTAAAATATTCTTTTAGTCATGACTTTTAGACGAAACGATCTAAAGAGAAGCGTCATCTCCTGGTCAGACCCTGTTATTCAGTGAAAGGCTGGAAGTTGGAGGGGATTTTGCTGGGAGTTGCAGGGAAGCCATTCGGCTGGTTTTTGAAGGGCTATTTTGAAAGGCTGCTACTGAATTTGATATTTTTCTTGAACTTTCTCCCTACTACCTCCGTCTATCATTTCTTCCCATCAAGCTGTAGCTGACATACGGTACATCTGATAGATCTCATGCCTATCTTGTGAAGAGCTCTTCCCTCCATCTTTTCCTGTTGTGTAAAGCACTTTGAACAATCCTCCCACTAATCTGCACTATATAAGTTAACTTGCCTTGCTTTACATGTTTTGTTTCGCTTAAATATTATTGGTTCCACTCCTAGCAGCTGCGGTAATCTTTCTTCTCTTTCTTTGTTTCTTTTAGGGGGTTTATTTCCCAGAGGTGCAGATCAGGAGTACAGTGCATTCAGAGTCGGGATGGTTCAGTTTGGAATGGCTGATTTCAGACTGACTCCGCATATAGATAACCTGGAGGTGGCCAACAGTTTCGCTGTTACCAACTGCTGTAAGTACTGTTTGTTACCTTTATCTGGTAAAAATCAAAAGCAGAAATGCAAGTATATACAATGCATAAATATTAAATAAAGCAAATTAGCTTTATTATTCCATAGTAAGATAAGTAACAATAAGTCTTTGATTATCTCATAACCATGCGCATTTGCATCAGTTTATTCTCAAGAAAAATGAGTAATCGCAGTTTAAGCAGAGCTCCACAACAAAGAGATGAAATCAGTCTTTCTAAATGTAGCTTTTTAATGGAACGTACCAAACTCATGTGCTTAATGGAAGGTTTCCACAAGGAGCAAGGTACAAACACCTGGCTTATTACTGGGAGAAGGGGAGATGAGACGTATTCAGCTGATGAGGAAGGGAAAATACTGAGCTAGAATTTAAACAAAGAAGAAACCTCATGCAAAGTACAGATAAATACATAACTAGATCCTTAATAAATAAAGATCACAACAGGAGAAGAAGATCAAAGATGATCATACTTCTAATAACGAAGCTAAAAACAATCTAACAATAACAGAGAAATGGACCGATATAGAAAACATTAGAAAAACCAGTAAACTGCAAGAATTTAAATAGTAAAATGAGTAAAAGAGGAACATCAAAGTAAACCAGAATTAGAGTCCTAAAGATCATTAAACCAGCTCCATGTTTAGCAGCTCGCTCATTTTTCCAGCTAGAATTATTCTTTCTCATTCATCATAGTTTGACTGAAATAAGGTAAATAGAATATATAAAGGTCAAGATGACATTAGCCAGTTAGCATAAGTGTAATTACCTGGAGTCAGTTTTATTCTCATTCTCTTTTAAATTGAATTGGTCACAGCTGGATTTGTAAACAGCTGCTCGTATGCTGATCACTATTTCATTAACAGAAAATAAAAAAGATAATTCTACACAAAGCCAATAATGTTAGAAATGCTGGCAGTAAAAGTGAGTTTTATTGTTTTCCTTCCAGTGTGTTTGACTTTCTAGTGTTGCCAGGACTCAGGTGTGAATGTGGAGCAGGTGTGTTCACTCTGGTGCCTTTACTTTCATGCTCTCTGCTCATTGGAAGTTCAAGATGGCGCCTCCTAGTGACGAATTTATGCTGGTTCTACCAGAGCAGCCAAGGGCCCCACATGCAGCCTTATTTTGCATCACTTGCTCCTTATATAGCCTTTGCCCAGGTGAACTGACTTTAATATATTGGAGAGATGATTAGAACTCTGTCAACAATTTCTAGCAAATTATCTTGGAGGTACTATTGATATGTTCTTACTGTAGTTAAAGATATTTTTCAGTGTAAATAAATTCAATATGTCTTTAGCAAGACAACTTGTTATCATATAGAAACCTAAATTTGATTGTAACGGTTGAGGTGAGGTTTTTTGCGGACCCAAATACAGAGATAAGGATGCAGAAGTGAGTCTGGCAGATTTAATCAGAAAACTGAGGCAAAAACCCAAAACTCCAAAACACAAAATACTGAATACCAAAAATAAATTACGTCAGGGATAACTCACATGGGGAACCAGAGACGAGGAAGCAACAAACCAGCACAACCACCAACCAAGGGCCAACCAAGGACCCAACAAGGAAAGTGGGGAAACTTTGAATGGCTACTACTGTATGCCAATGATGTCCCTAAACTTTACCAGTAGGCAATGACTGTAATGCATATAAAAAAATATCAATACTCCATGGGCAATGTCTGGAAACGATGACAGGAATAAGGCAATATACAGCTAAAGCAATACCCCTCTATCTAAATAACTTCCTGGTATCCACATTTATTTGTGTTTATCTGTGATCCTCCTAACAGTCCTGAAAATGAATTGACCAATTCTAGGCTTCCACATTAATTCAGTAACTGTTGTGGAAAGAGAAGAAGTGGGAGAACAAAGGCTGATGCGTGGAGTACGATGTGCTCTTATCAGAGCATGATGTAATGATGGCCTGTGGCTAAAAGGGTTTTTATGTGATGGCGGTGAGCGCACTGAGCCTCTGCTGAGTGGAGGAGTGCTGGGTGGCTCCTTTCCTCCTTTCCTTTGGACTGAAAACAAGCTACATGTCTCTGCAGTCATCAGCTGTGATCAATAAAAGGCGGGTTACCAATAAACAGATATTAAAGCAGCAGGTTTGGTGTCAGAGCTTCCTTCCTTGCTCCTAGAAGAGCCTTTAACCACAGAAACATGCAGGTTGGTTTATTAGCTTTACTCCGTCCTGTGTTGGCTGTACGATGGACTGTCAGTATCCCACGTCCTTCCTGATGACAGTAGTTACATAGAAGGAGTCAGATCTTAATGTCAGGCATTAATTATAATTTTAATTTAAACTGAAACTTAAACTTTTTTTTTGCCCTTCATTTAACCAGAGTCTAAAAAATATCTCACCAGCTGTAATTTATTTCTTTATAAATGATTCTTCAGCTACACAGAGACATGTTAACTTTTATTTTAAAATGTTGGTTTTATTTGGAAAATGTCTTCTTTAGCAAATAGGTAGGGAAAGAGTTAAATTTTACTGCAGAAATATAAGAAAGCCAACTGTAGTTCTTTAAGCTGCATAATCACACGATCGTTCAAACGTTACCTTACATACTAGGTGTCCATCCTGGTAGCATTTAGATAGCCCTTTTTGAGCCTAAATACAATTTCAGCACGATGAGCAGACCTGAGCAAATGTGGCGCCATCTGTTGGCAGAACAGAATAACTATCAGCCTGAAGTGACCCAAATCGGATTTTTTTGCCCATATGCGACCTGGATCTGAACTTTTCATAAAAGTCTGAACAACACAGATCTGATTCTTTCCAATGTGACCCAGGCCACTTGGCTCTGTGGTCCTGAATCCGATATAAATCTGATCTTTTCAAATGCGTCCTGTGTCTGAACGGCCAGGTCGCATTTATCCAACCTGGATGCCATTAATACTCGACAAACGTCACTATTCTTGGTCTTGCTACACAGAAGCGGCAAGAAAAACAACAACCATGCCGGACGATGATGCGAAGAGCAGTATTTATGTTTATCATCTTGAAAATATTGTGTTTTTAAGGTTGAGAAAGATCACTAGATGTTCTCCAGCACTACCATCCATGTTTACCTCCGTAAACACAGAGCATCCTGGCCTGTGATGTCATTACGTACTCTACTGTGCATGGGGGAGACTTGAGTTGTATGAATGCAGTTCACACAGAAGATCTCATACAAGTCGAATATATTTGGAAAATGTGAAGGGCAATGCAAAAAAATTGGATTTCACAAAAAAATCAGACTTGAGCCTTAAGGCCTGCAGAATGAATGTAGCCTAAATAGAGCTTAGCTTTCCTGCAATGCCTGGTGGTAAAGCTATAGTTTGCTGCGTCCAAAAAAAAAACAAACAATATTAATTAAACATTAATTGAGTATTAAAAACCAAAATGAAGTTGTTGGCCTGGCAGAACATCAACGAAAAACAAAATTGTGCAATCTGTTGTTTTTGGAGATATACACAAAGGGCTTTATTTACTAACAATTTTAGCAAAATTTCTAAAAAATACTGTGCAACTTTAAGCTTTTAATGATGGTGGGTCACTAATAACAAAAGTAGGAGCTTTACCTTTTATGCTTTGATTAATGCTACGTTCAGATCGCATGCTGCAGAAGCAGCTAGTTTACATGCAAAGTCAATGGTTGACGCGCATCAAGGCAGATCAAAAGGTCCTGCATAGCAGCAGGAGTAGCGCTTCTTGGCGCATCGAAGCAGGTGAAGCAGCGCCTTATGAGCTTCTGTGCATTTGACGCACGTGATGTGCTGCACAGGCAGCAGCTGCTGGAGTTTAAAAAAATGAAACTTTAGCTGCTGGATGCACCACATCAACCAATCAGAGAAGCTGATCTGGGAGCTGGCAGGGAGACAGAAACAGCACTGCTGATGCAGAGAGCTATGATCACTCCCCTGAAACAGTGTATTAACTTAAGATGTCAAAACCTGCCAGCAAAATATGGATTACATGAAAAACGCCTTCCAGCCCCGAACATTGGTGGAAAACCCCAAAGAACACACCTGTTTTTTCAATTCAATTCAGTTTATTTATATAGCGCCAAATTCACAACACATGTCATCTCAAGGCACTTTACAGTTCAACCAGATCATACAGTCAAATTGATACAAAGTTTTCTATCTAAGGAAAACCAGTTGATTGCATTGACTCATTGACTCAAATACAATCCCTCACACTAAGCATGCTTGCAGCGACAGTGGAGAGGAAAAACTCCCTTTTAACAGGAAGAAACCTCCAGCAGAACCAGGCTCAGTGTGAGCGGCCATCTGCCGAGGCCGACTGGGGTTCAAGGAGACAGAAGCAGAGATACAAAAAGCAGCTGTAAAAGGCGGCCCCGTCCAGGAAACACACAGGAAACACCTGTTCCACACACTATGCATAAAGGAACTGGAGTGATGAATGTCTGGTGTTGTTCTCACTTCACACATCTGCTTTTTGCAAACTGGGACTGAATTTATTAAATCAGGCCTGCACCTGGTGCACCTGCTATATAACAGTAACTCACATCAGTCTGTTAAAAGGAAAATTAAATAGTATTTTATTATGACATTTTTTCACTTATCCACTTTGCTTTTTTGTGATTAAATTGTAGAAATGTGACTAAAAAACAGCACAAACCCATCCTAGCAGACCAAAAGTCCTTCTAATGGTTCGCTGGAGAGCGTTTAGCTTTTATTAAGGCCCATTTTTAGTATTTTCTATTAAGGCCCAGGTTCGCTGTCTAATTCTGTAACAGCAGGTGTTTCCATCCTGAGTTGCGTTTTCCACTGAGATATGAGATCTTATGGTAGAGTCAAAGCACAGCACTGGTTCTTCCTCAGCTCATTCCAAAGGTTCTGAAGGAGGAGCAGTTCAATTTTCAATTCAATTCATTTTATTTCTATAGCACCAATTCACAACCTGTCATCTCAAGGCACTTTACAGTCCATCAGATCATCCAGTCAGATTGATTCAAAGTTTTCTATCTAAGGAAAACCAGTTGATTGCATCGACTGATTGACTCGAAGGCAATCCATCACACTAAGCATGCTTGTAGCGACAGTGGAGAGGAAAAACTCCCTTTTAACAGGAAGAAACCTTCAGCAGAACCAGGCTCAGTGTGAGCGGCCATCTGCTGAGGCCGACTGGGGTTCAAGGAGACAGAAGCAGACATAGAAAAAGAAGCATAAATACAAAAGGCAACTGTGGCCCCCATCCAGGGAACACACAGCCAGGCAGAGATCTGCAGGACTCATCTGGGCTCTACAGTCTACAGGACCTCGTTCTCTTGCTCCATAGTGAACTGAAGCCTTTATTCTGATTAGCCTCACTGATTCTTAAAGCCAAACAGTCACTCACTGCTGAGGAGAGCTGTGAGCTCTGTTGTTGTTTTCATCTGTTTTTAAATGCTTTTAAATCTGTTTTTACTCTGTATGAAAATCCGATGCATTGACACGTCCGCAAGAGCATTGATTCATTTTTTTCCCCCTCAGGTTTTTTTTATCCATTTGCTCCTGGACGTAATTCTGACTCCCACACTGCGGTGGCGCTAAACCTATTTTTTCCTCCTACCTCGCTTCCTTTAGCCACTTACCCTCCTTGCAGTATTTTTGGATGTAAGGCCTTTCAGAATCTATAACACAGAGGCACGATTATTGTTCAGTGAATGGGGTTTTCATAGTCCTGGGTGGAGTACAACTTTTCTACTTCTGTTATTTGCTGTTGTTTCTCCAATAAAATGTATAACGATATTACAGCTTTCATTGATTTATTTCAAATTTGTCTAGCTTGTAAGGTAAAAAAAAAAAATGAACCAATTAATCGAATCGTATCATATCCTGGTGTATTCTTGAGTATCGAAAATATTAGAATCGTTGGGTCAGGAAATTGATACTGAATCCAATCGCCACGATGGATGTGATTTACACCCCTACTTCTTACCCAGTTTTAGTATTTATCAGAAAAATATTCTTAGCTGTTTTTTTGTTGTTGTTTTTTTTTTGGGGGGGGGGGGTGATGTTTTTTTTCCCTCGATGATCTGACCTTTCTATAGCAGGTTAACATCTTTTCTAGCATGCTAGATGTGTCTGCCAAGATGGTTGTCAAGGTAACAATGAGCCAATCATAACCTCAGATGATCATCTGTGCAGTTATGACCCAATGAGAGGCTGTGATCTATCAGCTGGTACCTGAGTGGTCTTATCTAAGTGTCTTATCATTACCAGGGAATAATTTTTTTCCTAGGATATTTATCATAAACATGTTAAATCTTTAAACTTCCTGTGGTGATTTATTTCTCTGCTCTGTGTTAAATTGTGCAAAGTGTTTCATTCATTCTTTCTTTCCCTCTTTTTTCCCAGTTTGTTCCCAGTTCTCCCGGGGCGTCTATGCCATTTTTGGCTTTTACGACAAGAAGTCGGTCAACACCATCACATCCTTCTGCGAGACACTGCATGTCTCCTTCATCACGCCGTCTTTCCCTGCAGAAGGAATGAATCAGTTTGTTCTCCAAATGAGGCCAGACATCAAGGGGCCCCTGGTTTCATTAGTGGAGTACTACAAGTGGGAAAAGTTTGCGTATCTGTACGACAGTGACAGAGGTAAGGCTGGTCTATGTATGTTGGTGTTGCTGCTTCATGATGCCCCATATACAGTATTTGATGGTTTAGGTCAAAAACATTCTCATCAATGTGGATTCATAAGAAATCAAAACCTTAATAGATTTTAATAATAACAAAAGACATCTGAAGCTGTTGGGACTGTGAGATCAAGCTCTGGCAGACAAAAAAACAACTAAATACAGGAACAGAAAACAATCTAAAAATGCATAAATGTGGAGAACAGAAAGCCAGCAGGTTGGAATGTGGAGTTCCAGTTTTTATACAGTAGCCCAACAAAGCCTTGTTTTTGTTTAGAAAACATGCAAATTAAACCGGATGAATGGGTCCCCCCCTTTGGAATGGAGGTCGTTTGGTTTCTGTTGTACGCCTGCAATCCCCCATACCTGTCTAATTGTCTGAAAGGTCAGTGGTTAAAGGGAATTGTTGGCCTGGCTGAATAGGCGAGGCCCTCGGCTCTGCTGTACAGGGGTTGGGGTTGAGATTTTAGCGGGTAGGGATCAACTCAGTTGCTGCATTGTATGGTTTTTGAAAGCTGAAACCTGAGTTCCCCCCCCCCCCTGTTTTTAATTTTCTTTTTTTGGAATAACTATGACCTGGATGAGTGACAATCTTCACCATTGGATCTATGTTTCATTCATAGCTACTTTCATCAGAATAGAGCAGAATAAATACAGCACAGCCTATAAACTATACCTGTCTCACCAGTCCATGACCAGTTCTACACTGGTAATGGTTCAGTGATGGTTTAAAGGCATAGATTAGAAACACTCCAGGACTATTGAGACAATGATGTGATACCTGACACAGAGGCTGTAGATCCATCAGCTGCTCCTCTGTTCTCACGTTAAGCAGCCATTTTTCTTGGAACCAGATGTGCTCGCTCTCTTTCTGCCCCTTTTCTGTAAACCTGAGCAAGACCTGAGAAATAAATATAGCACAGATTCTGAAATTCTCAGACCAAACTCACAGTGATATGAATCCCTTAACTTCCTCATCCTGATGCTCAGTTTGAACATCATCCAGTCTTCTTCACCATTTCAAATGACTAATTGGACTGTGATTGCTATTTGATTGGCTGAGGTGGTGAGTGTCCTAAAGGAGAAGTCCAGTCAGCAAGGAATGATCAATGGATCATTATTTATGCCTAAAACTAGTACGTTTGTGTTTATTTAAAAAAATTAGTGTTAATGAGTAAAAAATAAACATATCAATTTTCGTCCCTATCACTGAGTCTGGGAGCGGCCATTTTTGCCCAAATATAGTAGCCCCTGCCTCCTGCCAGCAGTGACGTCACGGTGCGGTAA
Organism: Cyprinodon diabolis; assembly: GCA_030533445.1. Classification (NCBI taxonomy): domain Eukaryota; kingdom Metazoa; phylum Chordata; class Actinopteri; order Cyprinodontiformes; family Cyprinodontidae; genus Cyprinodon; species Cyprinodon diabolis. The sequence goes on along the minus strand of CM060066.1, from coordinate 50,817,148 downwards.
GCCTAGCGCCATTCTCCCGCTTTACAAGCTAAATCAATGGGAACTACTAGACACATCTGCAATCAACAACAATTATTGAAGATTTCCAGAGGACTTCACCATTGAAATTCACCAGAGCTATAGTGAAACTGACAATGCCCACGTGCATGGCAGCTGGATGCTGGAATACATCGGGTAAAAGTGAAAAGAAATAGAGTTATTTCACCTTTCTGATTCCTGATCCTCCACGGACGGGTTGGTCGTTGGATCGCCAACTTGAAGAGGGAGGATTTGCCATCGAACTTCTGGCCAGAGAAAAAACACGTAATATGTAGCCAACATTTGGAAGAAGAATGTTTTCAAGATGACTTGGATAATAGCGCGTTGTGACAAACACCAGATACAGCACTGCGACTTGATCAACAGCCGATACCGCACCATGACGTCACAAACCAGTAGGTGGCAGTAGTGTTCTTTGACAAACATGGATGCCTCCAGTAAAGCACATTCAAATACAAATGATCAGTAATAATTTCATATTTAAAGTACTTTCAGAAGTTTGAATCCTGAATATAACCGGACTTTTCTTTTAACCAAATATTGAACAGGCCCTTAGATCCCAAATAAAGGCCATTAAAATGCTTGATGAAACTAAATATTTCCCATGGATGACTCAATAGACAGTACAAAAGTAGTGCAGACCATCCTATTTAAATAGGGAGTGTGTGTATTCTAAAGGAGAGCAGACAAAACGTCAAAGAAAGATTACGTTTAAAGCATACAGTTGGAGTAAAAAAAAAATTGTTGTAATAAGTTTTTATTATCTTTCCTTCTAAGTCAAACTGCTGCAAAACAACAGTGAATACATTTCAAGCTGTTTTAAGAGGCCCTACAGTCTGAGGCACTCAAATGACCAGGAAGCATGTTTACCTTTGCCTCTCACTGCAGGCTCCTTGCAGGCTTAATTATCATTTTGATTTGTTTAAAAGCATGCTGCGGTATTCAGCAACGTTCTGCTTTTGTTCTGATCTAACTGCTTTCCCCCTGCATGTTGTAAAACATTGCAGTAGACATCTAGAATCTGCAGCACCTTCTCTTTTGATGCATCGTATTGCTCCTCCGGTGTGATCTCCACATAATGATGCTGTGCAATAAAAGGAGGGTGTGCTGAAATTATAGTCCTGAGTCTCCAAAGTGGCATTCTTGCACAGATGATATGTCTGGGTTGTTGTTATTTCTGACTGACCAAAATGGTTCCCGTGTAAAGAAACATTCCCTCTCTGGTCTGTCTTTGCACCAACACCTCCTACTCACCAATCTGCACCTTATGCCTTTTAAGCATTAATAGAAATGCAGAACCTGTCTTACTGATCTGTTTCAGATTTATTTAAGCAAATCAGGGTGAGAAAATACTTTTGCATGTCCTCTTTTTGCTCCTTCTGCTGATCATCATATGATTTTAATAATGAGGGCAAATGCACTGAAGGGACTGCACCTGTTATTCTACTTATTTTACACATTTAAATCTCACTGCAGCAGGAATAAAATCTGCTTTGCACCAACTATTAAATGCATACATATTTTCATCCATGTAAACATCTAGAGGAAATCCAAACACCTTCTGAAAATACAAACTTACTGCTCAATACTGTACATGGAAAGACCTCCCAACTGTTTGCACATATAATTGAATTCAGTTTAGTTTATTTCTAAGGCAACAATTCATAAAAAAAATGTTAACTCAAGGTTTTTTTAGATAATTTAGTCACATTGGTGAAACATTCTGATTGCATCCAGTCATTGACTTGAAGGAGAGACTACTGCTGTATCAGCAGGGGATGAAATCAGGTATCCGCCTGCATTTTGTCGTTGACTCTTCAGCAATCCCTCACACCAAGCATGCATGCAGTGACAGTTGGGAGGAAAAACTCCCTATTTCCAGCAGAAGCAGGCTGTTTGATCGGGCTTCTAAGGCCACACCTTGGGAGCCAATTACGTAGAAGCAGAAATACAGGAGGAATATAGAATCAATCTAAATACAGTAACAGCCATTTAAAATGGCCCTTCCCAGCCAGCTGATTAGCAGCGCACTTTCCTGCAGCTCCCAGCGAAATCCCCTACAACTTCCAACCACTAGAGTGACTTCCTCTTTCTCCTGGGCGTGCATATTTTTTTACTCTCACTCCACCCTCTCACTGTATTACAGGGTCTGACCAGGAGAAGGCACTTCTCTTTAGATTTTAATGTCTACAAATCATTACAGAAAGAATATTTTCATACAAAGATTGATGTTTAATAAAAAGGAAATATAGGGGACCAGCCAAGGGCCCATCAAGGAAAGTGGGGACATTTTGAACGGCTACTACTCTACACCAAAAGCTAATTTTGGTCTGTTTTTTTTTTACAATTTTAGTTTAGTGCAAAAAAGGAGAAATCTTATAGAAAGAACTATTATTCCATTTCTCATTTTGGTTTTAAAAATAATGTGTGTTGTTTTTTTGTTTGTTTTTGGTTTCAAATTGAAAAAAACAAACTGTCTGATTGTTTCCTGATCTTTAAGCAGCATCTCATCCTTTACAACCCATAACTTATAATGTCACTACAAGCATGCTTAGTGTGAGGGATTGCTGAAGAGTCAATGAGTCGATGCAATCAACTGGTTTTCCTTAGATAGAAAACTTTGAATTATTCTGACTGGATGATCTGGTTGAATTATCTCTGTAAAGTGACCTGAGATGAGTTAATGAATTAAACTGAAATAAACTGAACTGAATTGATTACAGGGGCGGAGTTAGATGAGGGGCCAGGCCTTAGCTAATCATTGGTCAGCCTTGTGGCCACCCATACCATTTTTTTTTCCTGTAATACAGATGCCGGTAGCAGTAATACTCTGTTTTTCATAGATAATAATAATTACTTGACAAGAAAAAACACTGTGGTTAATTATGCACATCAATGTGCTAATATTAAAGATGATTAATACAGAATTTATGATCTTTTCAGAACTAGATTTCATGTTTTTTGGGGTAAAGAGAAAATGATCCATCTCTGAAAGTCAACTAGGAATCTTCTGTGATATCATAGATAAATAACTTTTAGTAATTACAATGTGTTAAATACTCAGTTTATGTAGATATTATTACTTGTAATATAATTTTTATGCAGAATAATTGATACAAGTAGGTAAGTAATGACAATGGAAAAGATGTTTGCCCCAGAACTCAAACCTGAAAGAATTTTATCTACTATAACTTTTATCTAGAAAGCATGGATGTTTAAATACATGCATCAACTTTTTACCAAGGCTGTAGAAAAATATAGTTTGTCTTTATTTAGAAATTATGGATGCTGTGCTCATTAATTTTCCTGTTGCAATAGTGTAGATTGACCCTGAGGTTCTGGTCCCCATTCACCCTTATAAACATTTTCCAGCTACGCCTGATTGCATGATGGCAGCTATTCTTCTATTCCACAACATGCGATTAGTTCCTGAGCTACAAAGGGATGAAAAGTCCCAGTGGTGGTGATTTAAAATCCTTGAGCTAAGGCATCTTCTAATGACTCATCAACTCTTCACCACTGAGATCAGTTTTTTCACCACTGTTTTCAGAGGAAATGTTCCGAACATTAAAACTGGCAGCAGGAGGAGGAGAAAAGCTCAGGAGATTCCAGACCTGAAGCCGTTCTGCTTTCTGAACGCTCAGAGCCGTTTTCCACTCCAAGCACCTTTAGCCAATCAAAGCTCTGCACTCTCTGCAGTAGTGTATAGAAACTGTAGTTTTCCCATAACATCCAACCTTCAGATAATCAGCTGTCCCCTCCTGGCCTCAGACGGTTTAACAGGAGGTGAATGGAAGTGGCAGATAAACGCTTTTACTCCTGGGAAGACAGGGTAGATCCTCTCTGATTTCACTCTCCTACCATCTGTCAGCCTGTACAGATCCATCGCAACACTAACCCACCAACAAGACATTAATTATTTACTGGGATAAATGATTTATTTCCCTTCAGGGATGTCAGCGGTCTTGCGGTTAGCCCTGTCCTCTTGCAGCACAGAGGTCTTCAGTTTAAGTGTTGGCTGGGGAAGCGTTGACTGCATGGAGTTAGATTACTGTGTGTGTGTCGCAGCGCCACACACAGCTACAGAGAGCCTTCCTTAGTCTTCCTCTGCTGGATAACTGCTGCTGTCGGCTTCCTAAATGTCTCTAATTGAAGCCTTCAGTGTCTGCCTTGATAGTCTTAGTTAAAAACCAAAGATCTCAGTCTGGAAAATATGTTTGTCCATAAGATAAAAGCCTCAGAGTGGATCTGACCTTAGATCCGACTCATATCATCTATGGAAGCCATTTTTCACCACTTTAATACCACATGGTAATTCAGCTTTCAGAGTCATTTACGAAAAATGAAGTGTCTTAATAATGACTTTATATCTAATTATTCTGACTTTGAAAAGCAAAATAATGACTTTAAATCTCTCAATTATGATGCACAGTTTGCCTTTTTTTAACTTTAAAGTCACTGAAATGGGATTCCATAGTTATGGCTTTAAGATTTATGGTTTTTAAAATCAAATGAAGGTCACTGATCCTCAGCAGTTTGCAAGTTTTATTAAAACTTTAATTTTCCTAAACTAGACTGTTTGTTTTTGAGAAACAGATCTCACTGTGTTCCATCTTCTAAAAACTTAAACTAATGTGTTGGAAATTGCTTTTTCTCCATTAACAACACTTAGCCTGTTATTACAGGCTTTTAAAACAGAATTCTACATCTGAAACAAGTAATTAATTGATTAATAAAATAATCGTCAACTAATTCAGTAATGGATTATTCCTTAACTGGAGTATAGAGACCATAAAACATGCCTTTAGCTGACAGAGCGACACACTTAGAGCAGGAATTATACCAAGATTGTTAAAAATATGGAAACATTTTGCATTTAAGATAAAAACTATCTCGAAATCCGCAAGCAGAAAAGCTTTAGTTTCATCTGTTTTAATTTCATAAAAAGCTTTCTTTAAGGAACCTTTGGCTGTTTGATTATTGATCGATTGGAAAGAATAATCAACAGATCAGTCGGTTGGGAAAATAATCGTTAGAAGACAGAATTCCCATGTCTGCCATGTCTTCATACAAAACCCTGGTAGTGTTGTCTGAGTGAGCAGCTTCAACTGAGATTGCTGATTGATCGGTTGCTGATGAGTCTCCAGGAGGTATTAACAGGCGGCATCACATTTATCAGATACAGTGAGGTTCTGCTGGTTAAACACAGACATATCAGTAGAAAAACAGCTTCAATATCAGCAAAAAGTTTTGTATTTTTTTTGTAGCTACTTATTTCATACAATCTACAGATTCCGCACACATAAATTTAAATATTTGAATCTTCCATTTCCTGATATTTTTGAATGTTACAGAGATAACCACAGCTTTGAGATAATTTTAAGGCAAAATCCATTGAGGTAGTTGAGGTAACTTCCTAAAAAGGTGCCTGAGTCAGCTCAGCTGGAGGCCCCTTCCTCAGACCGGTCCTACGCTTCTCTGTGAAAAGCTTCTTACCTAAAGATTACCAGAACTCAGCTGTTATTCTCTGTAGTTTAAAGAAAACAACATATTTATTTAATTTCCCAGCAGGAATTGGTAGCAAACAGCTAAAAGGACCAAAAGCTGACTGACTATGGTGGTGCTGTGGTTGATCAGCCTGACCTGACACCTGTAGAGAATGTATGGGGCTGTGATCAAAGAAAAATCTTCATAGGACTTTCTGTTCAAGATGATTCACTGCTTTCACCTTCAGACAGAACATGGAGAACTCTAAGAGATCAGAAAATTAAACTCTCCTCTTTTCACTGCCCTCTACTCTGATTGGTTGGGGTATGATGCCCCGCCAGGAGGTTCCAGAACTAAAATGCTGATTAATAAAAACAGGGCTGCTGCTCACTGATCCTTTCTCTGGGTCTCTGTGTTTGCAGGTCTCTCTACTCTTCAGGTGATACTGGACACTGCAGCAGAGAAAAAGTGGGTGGTAACGGCAATAAATGTGGGAGACCTGAAAGATGAGAGGAAAGACGAAGCCTACCGCTCCCTCTTTCAGGTACCCTGTCCTCACTGGCGCTGTGTTCTAACTGCAGGATGCAAACCTTCATTTGTTTGATTTCAGTGATTCTTAGACATCCAGCAATTTAGGAAACTAGCTGATGAACTGGGATTTTCTCTGTGATAAACTGGGATTTTCTCTGTGATAAACTGGGATTTTCTCTGTGATAAACTGGGATTTTCTCTGTGATAAACTGGGATTACCTCTGTGATAAACCGGGATTTTCTCTGTGATAAACTGGGATTTTCTCTGTGATAAACTGGGATTACCTCTGTGATAAACTGGGATTTTCTCTGTGATAAACCGGGATTTTCTCTGTGATAAACTGGGATTTTCTCTGTGATAAACTGGGATTTTCTCTGTGATAAACCGGGATTTTCTCTGTGATAAACTGGGATTACCTCTGTGATAAACTGGGATTTTCTCTGTGATAAACTGGGATTACCTCTGTACATCCATCAATTTAGGAAACCAGCTGATGAACTGTGATTTTCTCTGTAATAAATTGGAATTTACTCTGTGATAAACTCAGATTATTTCTAAGATAAACTGGGATTTTATCTGTGATAAACGGGGATTATTTCTGTGATAAACTGGAATTATCTCGTTGATGAACTATGGAGCTATGGAGGCAGAACTTGCTCCTCTTCTGTTGTCAATTCCCTGGACAAAGGCATGAAACTGTCCTTCAAGGCAAAGATTAAATGCAGTAATCGGATACTAGCACAAAACTAAGGTCTGACACCATGTACGTTATGTAAATTGATTTTAAAAAGCTCATATTTGGTGTAAATTAGGGTGGATATTAGCTGCTTTATTAGCTGTGCATTTGCAGAACTGTTTGAATCTAATTTTAACCAGCTGCAGCTTACATCCAGATTTTAATCTTTACATTCATCCAGGACTCCGTTTATTTAACATCGCTTTGTATTTAACCGATCGATGTTTAGCCAAGCTCTTGTCCAAGGATGTTTTGAATGTGGATTGTTAGGGTTTAATGCTTTGGTGCATCAGATTATTCTGCTTTGCTCTCCGGAGTTGAGTCATTTACCACACAGCTTTTAATTCCCGTTCATACAAATTTAAACCAACTTTTACATCCTGGGAAAAATATTTAATGTTAATCCTTTATTTTAAGGTGAGGAATGTATAATTTTGCTGATCTCATATTTTCTGGACCTACATTTACTGTATCATGATGTGTGGGGATTACTATGAACTACACTAAGGTGGATTTCTGTTGTTTTAGTCAAACACCAACATTAGTGCGATGTTCTAGCAGAAATTGGGACATTTTTCAATCATTTAGTAATCTACCAATCAACTAACATGATGTGAATCACATTAAATTCAAGTCAGAATGAATATGGCTGCATGCAGATTTCCATTGTTATTGAAATATTCCAACTTTTTTAATGATCTATTTATATCAAACAGATTTTTTACTAAAACTAGTTGCAAAGTGTCTATGTTTTAAAGCTAGCTTAAAATAATAAATAAAAACATCTTTTTGCTGTAGAAACCCAAAAGTGTGACTCTGACACCTGCAATAGATCAGAAAACGGTTGAATAAAGTCAAAATTCATCACCAGCTTTTTTTCTTACCAAACAACATGTTTATTTTCTAAAGCAGATAAACTTTTCAGGCTGTGGACCAATATTAACAATCCAACAGACTTCTGCTGGCCTCTAAAATAAATGTAAAATATGCCAATACACTTGAAATAAAACAATGCAATAGTTTTTTTCTTATTTTAAATGTAAATTGTCTTGTTCAATTGACAAAGTGTCTTACCTACCTCCTCAATTGCAGAAAAAATGCAGGAAAAAATGACTTATTTAGATTTCAATGTTTTGCAGTATTTATATGGGAGATAGACCAATGAATGGAGTGATCAGCTAATTGGGAGCAGGTGTGGACAGAAGCAGCTAAGGGGAAGAGAGAGGGGCAACAATTAGTAAACAGGGCTTAACTAAAACTAGGATAGAACTTAAATGAAGCAAAAGGTAAATAAATAAAAAATTACTAGAAAGTAAATAATGACCAAGGGGAAAACTAGAGGATAGAAGAATAGACATAACTGAAAAACTACCAAACAGTAAAAGTAAAACTAAGTAGTGATTCAAAACATGATATAAGTCTTAAAATCAAAAACTAAACAGAACCAAAAATCCCAGAACGACAGATCTTAATAATATTAATGTTTTACCTGATATATTCTGGCCCTCCATGCATCAGGGGTCACAGACCTCCCACCTAGTGTCTCCTGACCCCTGCCTGGAAAACCGCTGGTTTAAGAGAAACATTGAAATTTGGTCTTTAAACAAAATTTACCGAAACTATCTGGAAGACATGTGTATTGAAAAAACTGTTTCATACTTTATGGCAGCTGTTTACTTCTGAGTAGAACATCTTGTAGCGTCGCCAGGCTGTGCTCAGCTCAGGTTATCCTGCTGAAATCAACCTGGTTGGTTTTAACTTGACCGTTTATTCATTTTCCCTCAACAGCAGAGTCATAAAGGGGAAAACCACACAGGAGAGGTCTTATCTATTCATTCACATCTGGGTAAACTTTTAGCCGTACCCTTGTGACTCCTCTAACGAAGCACTGCCAGCTAACAGGATATAACGAGCCCTGTGTTTAGAGCCCAGCTAGTGACATAGTTAGAGGATAGCTGACCCACTGAGAGGCACGAGGAGAAAGAGACGTGGAGGAGGAGGGAAGCTCTGAAGATGCTCTGAAAGAGAGGCTGACATATTTACAGACAGAAATGGGGACGAGGGGCTGATTTGCTCTGAGAATGACTATCGACAGTGCTGTGATGAAGCGACACAGAGGGAGCAAAGCCCACAGAGACTAGATGGTAAATGGTCTGTACTCATTTTTTTAGTCAGAAGACTTGACCAAAGATATTTACACTACATTTACCCATTCGCTCACTGATGGTGGGAAGCTACATTGTAGCCACAGCTGCCCTGGGGCTCAGGCATAGAAGTGAGGCTGCTGGCTCCGCTGGGCCCTCTGACCACCATCAGTAGGCAAGTGTTTTGCCCAATGACACAACGACACTTAAAGCTGGAGCCGGGGCTGGAACCGACAACCCTCTGATTACTACTACATCCAACACCACTGTCATCCTAGAAGTTTGTCGTCTTACAGTCACTGACTAATGTCTCTGAGATATGAAGCATATTGAGGTACTATGAAGTTTTTCTGAATATGCGAATTTCTATGTTTTTTTTAGGACCTGGAGATCCGAAAAGAGCGGCGCATCATCCTGGACTGCGAACAAGATAAAGTCAAAGATATTATGGAGCAGGTGGGTTTCAGCGTTGTCAACAATCTGCAGCTAGTGGTCCTCTGAATATTCCTAAAACACAGATTATTTGTTTTTAAGACATCCTGTGTCTTTACAGGGGTAGCTGTGTTTAGATAGGTGTTGGTTTGCTGCTTTGGGTGCTAACAGGTTTCATTTTTTGTTTGTGAAGGAAGGAATGTTGACCACAAAACAAGGTTAACTCTATACATTTAATGTTTTTTTTATGTCAGACATAACTAATGGCTTTTTTTTTTAGATTTTATGAAAAGGTTTGCAAAATAAAAAGTTTTCATTAATAGTTCAATTAAACCTTTTCCTGTTCTCTGTTCCCATCAGGTGATCACTATCGGCAGGCATGTGAAAGGACACCACTACATCATCGCAAACTTAGTAAGTCCTTACTTAAACAGATTCCTTTCACAGACATTTGACTTTTTTCTTTTATCCAGGACCAGTTTGTTTTATTTGAAAGAATGATGGAGTTTTCTCCATAGGGGCCATAACATCAAAACAAATGTATACCAAAAACTAATCAAATGTACACTAAGGTATGACACCAGTAGATTTACAAGTATGGCAACAACAAAAAACAACATTGTAAAATGTTCTGCAAAGTGCTTTCAATCAGTCCTATCTGTCTTTATCCATGCTGGCTCAGATCCTGACGTTGAAAAAGGAGGCAGGGAAAGCAGGATAAAGCATTAGCCTCGCTGCATGTAGTTAGCCAAGCCTTGGAGCTAAATAAGCAACTGGGACAGCAACTGGGACGTCAGGGCTGTGGTGGGAGGTGGTGTGCAAATAAAGCAGCTTTCAGCTCTTGGTGCAGGAGAGCTGCTCCCCAGGATGCTCCTATCTTAGCATTGAAGAGGAGCTACTGCACATGGGACAACTTTTAGTCTACGGGGGATGATTTCTGCAACCCAGGACGGAAGTGCACCACCAACCCCATGACAAATTAAACAGCCTTACTCTTAATTAAAGATTAAATATTTATCTTGCACATCCAAACAATATGTGTATATATTTTGAAATACTTCAATATCATGATTTAAACCGAAACACAACACATAATATGTCTTATCAAGCCACTTTACCGAGACAATTCTACCAGATCATCCAGTCAGATTGGTTCAAAGTTTTCTATCTAAGGAAAACCAGTTGATTGCATCGACTCATTGACTCTACAGCAATCCTTCACACCAAGCATGCTTGTAGCGACAGTAGAGAGGAAAAACTCTGAGCTCTGAGCCAGCTCCCATGTCAGAGGATGAAAGAGAGCACATCCAGTTAGTCACAGTCAGAGAAACAGGACTACACTTAAAAACAGGCCAAGCTCCAACATCTATAAACAAAGGTGTTGATGGCAGCAGTACAGCTGATATTTCTCTCCAGGATGGAGTCACAGCCAAACAGGAACAGACCAGATGAAGCTACTATGAAAAAAGGAGAGAGAGCAGAACGTTAGAGATTGAACTAACAGATTCTGCAGAGTGGGAGAATAGAGATAGAATGAAGCAGAATGATGAAAAAGGGGTCCCTATAATGATCTAGAAATAAGTAAAATTGTCTTAAATTAAGTGCATTTACCCTTAATTTGACTTGGTAAATGAGGTGGTTTGCCAATTTAATGAATATTTTTACTCTTATAATAAGATAATTAGATAAGATGCACTTGAAATAAGACAATGCAGTTGTGTTTTCTTATTTTCAAATGTACATTTTCTTGTTCCATTGGCCAAATGTCTCTTTTATCTTCTCAATTCAAGAACAAATGCACTTATTTGAAGAAAAAATAATAATAACTTATCTAGATTTAGATTTTTTTCCAGTGTAGAGATAGCTCAGGATAACCTGAGCCACTCTAACTATAAGCTTTATCAAAAAGGAAAGTTTTAAGCCTAGCCTTAAAAGTAGACAGGGTGTCTGCCTCACGGACTAAAACTGGTAGTTGGTTCCACAGGAAAGGAGTCTCAGACAAAGAGATAGGAATCTGACTGAGGCATTTCTGTACATACATTTATACCTTAAAAAATCTCACACACACTCCCTCCTAGGGAAACCAACCCACTCCCTGCATAAAGAACTTTCTCACAATCGAACATTGCAGCAAAGCAACTTGAGTTCATCAGGGCCATTGCCTGTAGGTTAATATATCTTTCACTGGCCAGATGGATCTTCTTAAAACAACAGTCCTCACCTTCATGCCATAAAGGAACCTGTGTAACTTATTCTTATCACTCATGACCTTCGTTTGGAGCCTGTGAGGCTAAAAACTTTTACTCCACACTCCTATTCTTCGTTTAGAAATCCTAAGAACCACTAGTAAACCTGTAGACTGAGAGCAAGGTGCTCTGTTAGGAACATAAGAGCAATTAGATATCTGATATAAGAAGGAGATAACAACATATGTTATAAAAGGAATTAAACAGAGATCAACATAACTGATAATTCTCGTTGTTTGTGTTCCTCCAGGGATTTCTGGATGGCGACCTCTCCAAAATCCAATATGGCGGCGCAAATGTGTCTGGATTTCAGATAGTCGACTTTGATGATCCTGTGGTGGCAAAGTTTGACCAACGGTGGGAAGCTCTAGAGGAGAAAGAGTATCCGGGTGCAGATTCACGAATCAGAGTAAGAAACATCCATCATCTGTTGCTCTAGGAACCGGGAAGATTCTGACTTTCAGGAGTTTTTCTCCATCCAGGTTTCCAACCGTTGCTACGCGGGTCACAGAGATACGCTGCAAATAAGTCATGATTTCTCCTCTCTTATAGTACACCTCAGCCCTCACCTATGATGCAGTCCATGTGATGACTGAGGCATTCCGCTTCCTGCATAAGCAGAGGATAGACATGAGTCGCCGTGGCAACAGTGGGGACTGCCTAGCTAACCCAGCAGTGCCTTGGGCACAAGGCGTGGAGATCGAACGGGCTCTGAAACAGGTAGCTATGGACTGGGCAGTTCTTATGATGGGAAAGATCTAAGGCAGGTTTATTTATATAGTAGAATCCAGGAGTAAAACAATTCAACATGCTGAACTGATAAACAAATTAGGCAGGAGAGATTGAGAGACATTGCATTGGCATAAAGCTAATTAGAGAATTAATAAACAGGAATAATTAAATTGGATAAAAGGACCCTAACCAAATGAACATCTCTGTTGGATAATGTCTCCCACCCCATGCATGAAGCTGGTGCTGAACTGGAGAGCTCCTTCAGTGACAGACTGCTGCACCCTAAATGCACCAGGGAGCGTTATCACAGATCCTTCCTCCCAGCAGCTGGAAGACTCTAGAACCACCACTGTTCTTAACAACCTCAATAAGTTGTTCCCTCCATGCTGATTTTGCGCAGTTTCTACCTTAGTCAGTTAAATAACATGCTGCTGTCATTCTGCACATCTCTGATGTTGCTGCTATTTTCAAATATCCATTACTGTAAAAATGTCCATAGCTGGATATCTGTTATTTATTCTCCAGGTGAACAGTTTTATATTGTTAAAACACTTTACAGTATTTTATTGTTTGTTTTTTTTTTAATCTTCACTATTATGTTATTCTTATACATTTTTCTAAGGTCCACATTTGAGTGACCATTTTTTTCTATAATCTTTTTGCTGCTGTAAAGACCGTAAATTCCCCATTGTGGGACAATAAAGGGATTTTCTATTCTATTCAGTTCTATGAATGAAATTAAATTCTTAAAGTGATAAAATTATTATAATAAATGAATAATCAATGATTAGCAATAAAATTTAACGTTAACTACAAACTTATAACTAATAAAGTTTAGATTTCATACACAAAGGTCACAATGAAAAAAATACTTGTTTAATCTCGAGTTCAAGCAACTGATGAACTTCAGCATTTTTATTTGGGTGAGTTTGTTCAAGATTAGTGGGGAATTAAACCTAAAAGCTGCTTCTTCAGGTTTAGTTGGGGTTCTGGTTCTGCAGAGTAGATTTGATCCAGTAGAACTGAGAGGTCTGGCTGTTGACCTCCTGACAACAGGTCTGTATTCTATTCTCTGAGCTACAGGGAGCCAGTGAAGGACTTTAGAACTGGGCTGATGTGCTTCATTTTCTTGGTTCTAATGAGGATGCTGGCAGCAGCATTTTGGATCAGCTGCAGATGTCTGATCTACTTCTTAGACAGACCTGTAGAGACACCGCTGCAGGGATCAATTCTACCAAAAATGAATAAAGCAGGAAGTAGTCCTTTAATCCTGGAGATGTTCTTCTTCAGCTGATTGAAGGTCGACTTTGTTCCTGTCTTTATGAGCCTCCTATGTTTCAGGTCTGAGTCCATAACTAAAGCTAAGAGCTAACTTTTAACAGTCTTCCTTTGGTCTAAAAACTATTACTTTGTTTTTATTCAGCTAAAGAACATGTTTTTCATACATGCAATGATTTCTTCTCTGCATTTCCATCTGCAGAACATGCTGTATTCCTATTCTTTCAAAGAGTCTTTAAAATTTTAAACATCCAGTAAATAAGATGGAAAACAGTGATACGTTTGCCACTGATGTGCCGGACATCAAAACCATGATTTAAGGTTTAAACAGAAAGTCCAAGTCTCTCTTTGTATGATTCTAATTATAAAATATAATTTTCCTTTTTCTTATTTGACTGTAAAACACAAACACTAAAGAAAACAAACGGTACACTTCCTGTTCATTTATCTCTTTAAGTAAAATGAAAAAACAAAAACAAGTGCCGATCCATTTCTCTTATCTGCATTTAAATCGAGTGGATTGGGATTAAATCCCTAATATTGAACTAAGAGTTCAGTATGATCATGATATTTAATTTAATTTCATATGTTTGATTATCAGAGGGAGGGAGGAAGGTCCAAGGTCCCACTGGTTCTCTACTGCTTGTTTCCCACCTTAATAAAATTATTTCTCAGCTTTGCAGAGGCTGATTCCAGTAAATTTCTGTTTTTTTATACTTTTTAGCAAGATGTTGAGTATTTCTCTCAGTTTAAGATGATAACAATGTTTTCTTTCCTTTCATCCATTTCAGTGATAAACCTGAGTGAAAAATAAGCTGCCCTCAGTTCTTGGTGTTGCAGAGATATTCAGCTCCATCTCTGATCATTTGGTGTCTTCAGGTACGTGCAGATGGCTTAACTGGAAACATTCAGTTTGACCAGTATGGGAAGCGGATCAACTACTCGGTGACCATCATGGAGCTGAAGAACAACGGACCTGTGAAGGTAACTAACTGATTTATTTATTGTGTGCAGCGTTTCTAGGCATGATGAAATAATAACTGGTCAGTTGTTTTTGCTTCCAGATCGGCTACTGGAATGAAGTGGACAGGATGGTGCTGACAAAGTCCGAGCTTTACAATAACGACACGATGGGAATGGAGAACAAGACCGTCATCGTTACAACTATACTGGTGACACCTGCTTCCACTGGTTTATTTCAGAGCAGAACAATTTACTAATATCTTTATGTTTTTGTCTCAATATTGTCTTTAAAAACCAGGGAGTTACTTTTTATTTATTTCCACACATACCTGCTTTACTGAATATTACACTTATTAATGTGCAGACAGGAGTTCTGTTTATTAACAGATGAATATGTTCAGGCTTTTTTTACCTGCAAAACTGATCTTGGAACTATGGCAACTATGGTGGGAAAAAATCTATTAATTCTCTTTTTTGATTATTGATTATTAGAGCTGCGTTTCATTCATTTAGGCCTCAGAGCTGCAAGGCCACAAAGTTTCTAAGCGAGAGAAGTTTTTTGTCCTGTTAGGAATCTTTCTGACTGTTTCTCTGGAAATATTTCATAACATTATGAGTTATTTCTTTGTTTGGGTAGAGCTGTGTACTGTAAAAAATATTTACTTAATCATATTTAGTTACTTTAACACAGTTGTTTCATGTTAGTAGGGTAGGACATGAAACAATTGTGTCAAAGTAACTAAATATGATAAAGTAAATGCTAAATGTGTTACCATTATTTTCTGCAGGGTTAATTAGTGAGAGACAAACGCTGTCTAGGCAGAACAGGGCTGAACGTCATGCTGTCAGGGTGGTTGTCTTCTTCTCTTTTCACTTTGCAAAGTAAAATTAAAGCTGGCTGAGCAGAATCCATCGATCTCTGTTTATTTAACTGAACTGTATTGTTGAATACTTTTTTTTCTTGACACAACAACACACAATTTTTGATTGGAGGTGTAAGCAGTAATCTAAGAGGTCCTTAGATGTTTTATTCAGGTTAATATAGCCTCAGGTTGAAGGTGGCCATGCAGGTGGTCTCTTATTGATTAAACGCTCTTTAAATCTGACTTTTGAAGAATACATTCTTCCTTATCTTTATAATAAACAAACTGGCCTCACAGGCCAGGCTTTGCATGCAAACAAACATTAGGATTCTGTGTGGGAACGAATTAAGAGTTGGAGAAATTAATTCTTAATCTGTCTGCTTTGTAGTAATATGTTTTTAATGGAGCCACGTTGGTGACTTGGGTTGATTAGTAACTCCACCAATCCTCTCTGCTTTTAACAACCAGCTCTTTAACAACATCTTAGACACGCTGCGAATGGAACAAGACAATTTACATTTTAATTTTACTTACCTACTCAACTAAAGGGTAAAAACACTTAATTTACAAATTACCTCTAGATCGTTTTTGCAGTGCACTCCTGCATGGGTTCTGGTTCCATTGTAAATGGTTCTCCCAGTCCCGTCCCAGGCAGCAGTCTAAGGGCTCCTTCCTATCTGCTGGTTTTAACCACCTGCTCTATCCAGATCAGTCAGATATAGCATAGTTAAAGTTGTCCCTGCAGCAGGCTCCCCATGCTCTCCAATGCAACAGGAGCCAATCCAGCTATTTGAATCTGTTGATCAGCATAAAGATCCATTAATTTTTAAATGTGAAACTGTTTAGGAAAACTAAACAGCCTTACTGATGGTATAAGATTTATTACCATCTCATATACAAAAATTTAGCATAATAAAACTATTTAGCATCAAATAATAAGCTGTTCAGTAATGAGTTTTTCTGGCTTTGGTATTTGTCCTGAATGAAGCAGACATGCTGTTCCTGCTCATCATGTGTGTTTGTGTTCATAGGAGGCTCCTTATGTGATGCTAAAGAAGAACGCTGAACTGTTTCAAGACAACGACCGTTATGAAGGTATGAACCCTGATTGTTCTTAGGGATGTCCTTTACATGGCAGACGTCCATCTCACCCCTCCAGCTTGTGCAAAATGCAGATTGCCGGTGTGAAAATCACCCCCGCTCTCTACCCCCTGCACTGGCTCTCTGTGCGCTTTAGAATAGATTTTATTTTTTGTTTTTAAATCTTTAAATGGTCTTGCCCCAGATTATTTGGCCAAAATGTTAACTTTAATCCGGTTAATGCAGTCTTCTATTCAGCTGGTCTCAGAAGTCCCAAGGTCAAAGTATAAACTGTGGGGTGATCAGGCTTTTGCAGTTGCTGCCGTGAGACTCTGGAATAAGTTACACCCAGATGTTTGCACTGTTACAGATATCACCCTTTTTATGTCCAAACTCAACACATACCTGTTCACGCTGTCTGTTAATACGTAGCAGTGGTGTCACAATTTTATTCTTTTGTTTATTTGTAATCTTTTTTAATTTAACTGTTTTCCATGTTCACTCTTTCTGTTGAATGTTGTGACTTTGCTCATGTCGTTAAGCTCTTTTGCCACCTGCTGGTTGTTGTAAAGTGCTATATAATTAGGTTTGGATTGACTGATTTGAAGCCGGGCGATGATCGGACTTTGAATTAATGTCAGTATTCAACAGCACCTATTTTATTTAGTATGTTAACATCATCTTAAATAGTAGATGTAGTTACCTGCAGCAGATGAAGATGTGGCGGCTTCATTTGCTCTGTCATTGTCACCACTGTCTGCAGACTGAGTCGTGTGTTTGGATTAGTCCATTCCTTCTTTTTCTTTTCTATTAGTATTCATTTTGTCTTCTTTATATCATAGAAGTATTTTTTTCAGGTAGACTCACCTGCACGGTTGTCCTTCTGGCCTTTGAGGTTTACTTACTGTCATTGAGAACCTGGTTCTGCAGAAGCTTCCAGATGTTTAAACGGGACTGAGGCTCCCTGAGGCTCAAGGTTATCAGCCTCTGTCTGTTTGAGGGAAATGTTTTATCTGAATGTTAAACCGTATCAGCTCTTCTTAAGAGTTTTAAACATTAACAATCAGATCCTTTGTTTGACCAGAGCGGACAGAAAACTGGCAAAGATGGTATCTGTTCTCCATTTCAAGGGTTAATAAATCCTGCTTGAAGGAAGACCACTGATCTCCATCTTGTTTAATAGAACAGATTTTTCTTTATCGAATGTCAGTCGCTAACAGATGCTAACGGTGCATATGGAGGAGGTGTAGCTATAGACCAGAGGCTGTGGAAAATGGTGAACTCTTCAGGTTTAACCAGATAGCTGTTGTGATTAGAGGAATTCCCACTGCTGGCCTCACGCTTCCTGTCACAGATATGGCAGTGAGTCTCATCTGCTCTCCACTGTCGCTATAAGCATGCTTAGTGTGAGGGATTGCTGAAGAGTCAATGAGTCGATGCAATCAACTGGTTTTCCTTTGATTGAAAACTTTGATTCAATCTGACTGGAGGATCTGGTGAACTGGAAAGTGCCTTAAGATGACATGTGTTGTGAATTGGTGCTATAGAAATAAACTGAATTGAAGAGTCAAATCTTACTCAACTACAAGTAAAAGTTACTAAGAGTATTGAAGTACTCACTTTCGAAAGTACTTAAGTATTCAAAAGTACAAATAAAACTTCTAGTATGAGTAAAAGTTTGTAGAATATTCAGAGTAATTTTGAGGAACCCGTACTTTTCAGAAACCAACTGATGTATTGATGCATAGAACCACCTGTTATAGATTCTGAACCAGCTGGAAAAAATGTCAGCATAGAAAGGTCACACAAAATAAAGACAGTATTGTGATCATTATTTATTATTTAAAAACAAACCAAAAATGAAAAAATGAGAGTCTTGATTCTCCTCATATTTTCCTATGCAATAGAGGTTAAGGCTGAATCTATTACCACAAAGAAACTACAACTCTACTTTGAACGCATCCTACTGAACAACTTGGTCACATGGCAACAACTAACACTTTAATCAAATTTGTAAACTACTAATAATATCTGCTCAGAGTTTCTCACATTTATGAAACCTCATTAAGTCAAGACACTCCCCCCCCCCACACCCACCCAAAAAAAAAACAACAAAAAAGTAGAGGTACTCAAAAAAAAAAAGTACTTCAGTACAGTAACCACAGTACAGTAACCAAGTAAATATACTTGTTACTTTCCACCACTGCTTAAAGGTAACAAACATTGTACTGTTTCCTTTTACATGAATAGATACTCTGTAACATTTCCACACTAATCCAGAATGTTTCCTGAGGCTATTTTTATTTATTTTATTTTTTATTGGAAACTAATGATTTTTTTCAAACCATGACAGGATAAGAGGCTAAACCTAATGACACCAACTCATGGTGCACAGAATGTCTTGTTTCTTGTGATATTTGCAAGTTATTTCTTTATTTTTCTTTAAATTCGTTGTGATCTTTTGTTTCAGGTTACTGCGTCGACCTGGCCGCAGAGATTGCAAAGCACTGCGGAATACGCTACAAGCTCCGGATAGTAGGGGACGGCAAATATGGAGCCCGAGATGCTGAGACCAAGATCTGGAACGGGATGGTTGGAGAGTTGGTGTATGGGGTAAGCTGCAAACTCACACAGGTAGATCTAAAGCTATTAGATTGTGAGATGGAGTTAAGAAAAAATATTAGAACAGACTATGGGTCAGGATCCAGTTTTAAACCTTTTTCTTTGTTAATTTATGCATTAAGTGTTTGTTTTTATTGAGTTTAGGTGCCTTAGTGTTAAAATTCATCATTTATTTACAGATAACCCCCAAATGTTCTTCCTGTGAGCAGATTTTGATTTAATCTTTGACTTCATCAACATGTTTTTTGCTGTTTATTTTTTCTGTGAACATGCTGAAGTGATCTAGATTCAATCTTCCAACTTCCATGACCCTGAGCTCATTACCATGGATAAAGTTTTCTAGAGGAAACATCCAAAAAGCAATCAGGAAAATAGTTTGATTCATGGAGCCTATAAAAAGTTTTTTCTCCAACTCTGTTCAGCCATCTGTTGTCTCCACCTCCATGTCCTTTTAGGACATTGTGTATATATTATGGCAAATTAAACTATAACTTTAATTTCATTAGATATCTCATCCAAATCTAGACACAAACCCATTTCAGACCTGATTTAAATTTCAGCTTCTGCACTTAGAAAATAAACGCTGTCTGTTGTCATTTAGCTCTGATCTTGGGAACATCAAATAATCAGGTCTCTAGATTATTTGGTGCTTTATAGATTAGTAGCAGATTTTTAAAATGGGTTTCAGATCAACAGGGAGCCAGTGCAGTTATTGAAGTGTTGGTCAGCACTGTCCGCAGCTGCCTGAATCTCTTATTTTTTACCAAAGCTCATTTAAAAACATATCTTTTTTTTGTAAATATACGTTTCTTTTACATCTTTTCTATGTCTGTATAAGAAAAAAAAACAACAACTTCATAATTCAATAAAATGTTAAAACCTGCCAACGGGTGAGCTAGTTTTGGGCTTCACTGTGCATCTTCATAGCACATTCTGGTGTAGATTCTCACTTAGATAAAGTTTTTTTATGATTAATTTGATCTGTTTTCATAAGTTCCAGTTCTAGTTTCATGTCACAAATGTAAAATGGAACCAAAACCTAAGACTTAGAAATCTGAAGGTGTCCTACTTTAATAACTATTTAACCCTTTAATAAATCGATCAAACTAAAACCATTGTACATCCTCTGGTATTGCTGGAATATGGTTTAAGTGGGAGGGATGTCATTCTGAGGTCAGGCTAATGGAAACATTGGTAAAAAATAATAAAAATTAGGGGACAGTTTGGATCAGATATATTTAAACAAAGGAAAGCACAGATATTTTAATGGATTCTTTGTTTTTTCCTTCTCAACAGAAAGCAGACATAGCAGTCGCCCCACTGACGATCACTCTCGTTCGGGAAGAGGTGATTGACTTCTCCAAACCTTTCATGTCGTTGGGGATCTCCATCATGATCAAAAAGCCTCAGAAGTCAAAACCAGGAGTCTTCTCCTTCCTGGACCCCCTGGCCTATGAAATCTGGATGTGTATCGTCTTTGCCTACATTGGAGTCAGCGTCGTTCTCTTTTTGGTGAGTCACATTGGAGCGGTCTGTAAGAATTGAGGCTTACAGTAGTAGCTACTCAATATTTCCCCACCTTCCTTGGCTGGTCTATGGCTGGTGATTGTCTGGTCCTTGGCTGGTCATTGACTGGTCATTGGCTGGTCCTTGGCTGGTCATTAGCTGGTCCTTGGCTGGTCATTAGCTAGTCCTTGGCTGGTCATTGTCTGGTCCTTGGCTGGTCATTTGCTGGTCATTGTCTGGTCCTTGGCTGGTAATTGTCTGGTCCTTGGCTGGTCATTGACTGGTCATTGCCTGGTCCTTGGCTGGTCATTAGCTGGTCCTTGGCTGGTCATTAGCTAGTCCTTGGCTGGTCATTGTCTGGTCCTTGGCTGGTCATTTGCTGGTCATTGGCTGGTCCTTGGCTGGTCATTAGCTGCTACTTGGCTGGTCTTTGGCTGGTCATTAGCTGGTCCTTGGCTGGTCATTAGCTGGTTCTTGGCAGGTCATGGGCTGGTCATTGGCTGGTCATGGGCTGGTCATTAGCTAGTCCTTGGCTGTCATTAGCTGGTCATTGGCTGGTCATTAGCTAGTCCTTGGCTGGTCATTAGCTGGTCATTGGCTGGTCATTGGCTGGTCATTTGCTGGCCCTTGGCTGGTCATTAGCTGGTCATTGGCTGGTCATTGGTTGGTCATTAGCTAGTCCTTGGCTGGTCATTAGCTGGTCATTGGCTGGTCATTGGCTGGTCTTTAGCTGGTCCTTGGCTGGTCATTAGCTGGTCATTAGCTGGTCATTGGCTGGTCCTTGGCTGGTCCTTGGCTGGTCATTGGCTTGTCATTGGCTAGTCATTAGCTGGTCATTAGCTGGTCCTTGGCTGCTCATTTCTGTCATCTTTTCTGGAAATTGCTACTGTACATTCATTGAACATATATATTTTTCATTAAATCTATGGATATAGATTTTATGCCACATGATAACAACCAGGATTTTAGTTCAGATTTCAACAAAAAGATATGACTTAATTCAAAAGAAAGAGGAATGACATTAGCTGGTGTTTGAGCTCCCACATGCAGACCCAGATGAGAGTCAGGATCAGAGAGGATGTTCTAATTAGCAGCACTGGGACAGGGAATGCCACAAAGGGGTTAGGAGGAAGCCATAGTCAAAGAGGCCTGCCAACAGGTAATCCAACAGTTGGCCCAACAAGGAGACAGCAGGAGAGTGAGGAGTTTTAAAATGCATTGCACTAAAAATATCATTAGAAATCTAAAGGGAACTGGACAGGAAGTAAATCTGCAGAGAGCTTCATATTCTACAGAAACTCAGCTCTGCTGCTTTGTTTGCCTAATGAATGCCATCCATCCATCTTCTACTCCGAGTCCCTCCCGGGTGACCGAGCTTCTCACCCTATCTCTAAGGGAGAGCCCAGCCACCCTACGGAGAAAACCCATTTCGGCCACTTGTATCCGCAATCTCATTCTTTCGGTCATGACCCAGAGTTCATGACATTAGATGAGGGTAGGAACGTATATCGACCGGTAAATTGAGAGCTTCGCTTTTTGACTCAGCTCTCTCTTCACCATGTCGGACCAGTACAGCGTCCGCTTCACGGCAGACGCTGCACCAATCCGCTTGTCGATCTCCCGCTCCCTTCTTCCCTCATTCGTGAACAAGATCCCGAGATACTTAAACTCTTCCACTTGGGGCAGGACACCCCCCCGACCCGGAGAAGGCCCTCTACCCTTTTCTGGCTCAAGACCATTGCCTCGGATTTGGAGGCACTGATCCCCATCCCGGCCGCTTCACACTCAGCTGCAAACCGATCCAGCGAGAGCTGCAGATCACGACCTGATGAGGCCAATAGGACCACATCATCTGCAAAAAGCAGAGACGCAATCCTAAGGCCACCAAAACGGATGCCCTCAACACCTTGGCTGCGCCTAGAAATTCTGTCCATGAAGGTAATGAACAGAATCAGTGACAAAGGGCAACCTTGGCGGAGTCCAACTCTCACCGGAAACAAGCCCGACTTACTGCCGGCAATGCGGACCAGACTCTGACACCGGTCATACAGGGACCTGACAGCCCGTATCAAAGGGCCCGGCACCCCGTACTCCCGGAGAACCCCCCACAGGGCTCCCCGAGGGACACGGTCGAACGCCTTCTCCAAGTCCACAAGGCACATGTAGACTGGTTTGGCGAACATGAACATGAATGAATGAGTTTAATTAGATCTACAGTTATTTTTTCCATTTTCTTCTAATTAAAATACTAAATGATGTGTTGATTGATGCTGACTAATGTTTGACTCGTTTAGATGGGAGGCATCTTAAACTCTGACCTGTTAATGGAGCCGGAGAGGTTTCTCCCTGTAGGTGTCGAGGTTCAGCCCCTACGAGTGGACACTGGAGGAGCCAGAGGACGGGGCGTTGCCGCTGACGACAGAATCAACCAATGAGTTTGGGATCTTTAACTCGCTGTGGTTCTCCCTGGGTGCTTTCATGCGTCAGGGCTGTGATATTTCACCAAGGTTGGTAGGACATAAAACCACTGATTTCTTTTCTGTTTCCTGTCTGTTGTTCAAATGAGGATCTGACCCTTTATCTTTCTCCTCTGAGTACAGGATGAAAAAGGAAATATGAAAAGAAAATACCATTGAGAAATGGAAACTTAAAAACCTATTGGTTAAAAAAAGGTTTTGAGACTAACTTTACAGTTTTCTCAGGTTTCATTTTTTCTGATTATTTTTTTCTTTTATGTTTCCAAATTGAATTTTTTTGCAAATTTTTCAGATGTCAGATTGAGTTTAATGAATTTCAATCTGTTCAAATTTAGTTTTTCAGATCATATTTTCTAGTGCGGTGGGGGGTTTTCTTCTGTGATGGGCGAACAAGCATTTCTATTGGTCGACTGAACGTATAGCAACATTTTCATTGGTTGACTGAGTGTTTGTATTGGGCTCCAAGTGAAGAGAATCTGATCTGTAAAATGCAATTTGAAAAGAATGCAACTGGTAATACAAAATCAGAAAAAAGGAGCATTAAAAAAAAAGTGAAAATGTCAAATATGTAAGAGAAGTTAAAATATAAAGTATAAAAATTTAAAACAGAAAGGATCAAATCTGTAAAAAGAAAATGAAAAAGATAATGTAAATTTTTTCCCACTTAGTCCTTGTCATGGTCATAGTGGAGCCAGTGCCTATCTCCAGCTGTCACTGGGTGAGAGGCAGGGTCTACCCAGAATAGGCCGCCAGTCTATCACAGCGCAACAGAGACACATAAAGACACACAACCATGCACACAAACAGCTATGGACAATTTAGAGAAGCCAGTTCAGCTAGCAGTCATGTTGGACTGAGGGAGGAAGCCAGAGAACCCACACATGCACAGGGAGAACATGCAAACTCCACACAGAAAGACCCCGGGCCGGGAATCAAACACAAAACCTTCTTGCTGCAAGGCAGTAACTCTTTCCAATGCTCCACCATGCAGCCCGCAAAAAATTAAATATCACAAAATATTGAAATAGAAATATTTGAGAAAATGGCTGCATGGTGGAACAGTCTGCAGCACTGCAGCCTTGCAGCAAGAAGGGTCCAGGTTCAATGCCTGGCCCGGGGTCTTTCTGCATGGAGTTTGCATGTTCTCCCTGAGCGTGAGTGGGTTGTCTCTCGGTACTCCAGCTTCCTCCCACAATCCTAGGTTAACTGGCTTCTTGACATTGACCTTATGTGTGAGTGCTCCTGTCTGGCTATCAAAGTGAGGAACATCATTCAGATTTCAGTATCACATTGAGGACCGGTTGTTGCAAAGGCAGGTTCAGGTTAGGATGAGGTATCCATTGGTAATGCTTAGGTTTAGGGTTATTTTTAGGGTTAGGGCATAGAAAGGGTTGAAAATAAAAATCAATGGTCGGTCAACACATGGTCCTCACTACATATAGTAAGTTGAGAGAGTCTGCGTGGTCTATCTCTGTGTTAGCCTGTTATGGCCTGATGACCTGTCCAGTGTGTCGCTCGCCACCTTTCTCCCATAGAGGGCTCGTTCTTTGCAATAAATAAGGAACAAAATTAAATTTTCTGTTTTTTTTTAAATACTCTGTTACTCTACTTTCTGTTGCTTTTATATTTTAAGTTATGCTTTCTTTTGGGAACACTAATTAAATGGTTCAGAATGCCTCTCAGTGTCTCTTGCCCTTTATCGCCCTTTACTAGTGCACCAAAAACTAAAACAGATCATATTTGTGCACAGATATAATCTTTTTGTCATCTTAAATATTAGACTCTTTCCTTTAGTCTTTCTCTGTTTATTTGACATGTTCTCATGCTGTGTTTATAGGGAACCCTGTTGGTAGACCATTTGCCTCCAGCAGAACCTGAACTGTTCTGTGTTGTTTGCAGGTCTCTATCGGGTCGTATAGTTGGAGGGGTGTGGTGGTTTTTCACGCTCATCATCATCTCATCGTACACCGCCAACCTGGCTGCCTTCCTGACGGTGGAGAGAATGGTGTCTCCCATTGAGAGCGCTGAGGACCTGGCCAAGCAGACAGAGATCGCATACGGGACGCTGGACTCTGGGTCCACCAAGGAGTTCTTCAGGGTGAGTTCTTCTTCTACAGGGATTCATCTTAACGGGGATCAATTAGGAAGAGTTTGATGCCTTAATTACCTCATCATTTAGTCTTCAAAGGTTCATCATATTCTGATGCATCGTAAGATTAGTAAAGCCTACTTTCAATCAAAATATGAACAATCATCTCCTGTGGGGAACAGTAACCTCTGTGCTGTTCAGACGGATACAGATTCCTGATCCGTGTCAGGGGGTGGTCCTGTATTATGGGATTGACTGTAAGAGGATTTCCTCATGGCTCTTCCACATAGCTCAGGTGGATCTTCTTTGGGATGCTGTGTCTGCTGTGGAGTAAAAAATGTTGAGATATGTCTGTTCTTAGCCTCTCTCAGGTCATAAGAGATAAGAATGAGTCACACAGGCTCCTTCATGGCATGAGGGGGAGGACTGTTAACTTAACAGTTTAATAATAAAGCTGAGAAAAGAGAATCGGTTTTACATCCGGCTTCTTCTTTCAGCCTGTGCCAACAAACTCCTTTCCAAGATTGACTCTTGTTTTTCCTCAGGCACGATCCCTTTCACGTTTTCTCTTTTTAGCCTCTTCAAAAGGTTTAAAGTTTTTCCTTGTCTCAGCAATGACAAGTAGTCCAGCAGGCAGAAAAATAGTAGAGCAAAAGCTAGTAGCCATTCAAAATTTCCCCACTTTCCTTGGCTGGTCCCCTACAATTTGTTTTTAAACACTCATCTTTGTACTAAAATATTCATTCTGTCATGATTTGTGCACATTAAGAAGCGTCACCTCCTGGTCAGACCTTCTAAGTCAGTGAAAAGGTGGAGTCAGAGTAAAAAATATGTTTGGTTCATGAAGGGGATTTTACTGGGAGTTGCAGGGGAGTGGGCTGCCGTTCAGCTGGAATTTGACTGGGAAGGGCCACTTTGAGTGGCTGCTTCTGTAAGAGCCTGTGGCCATAAGGGGATACATTCTTCCAGATCACATGACCTGGCCACTGACGGTCGGTCATCTCCAAACTTACATAGTCAGTATTACAAGAGGGGAGCCCCGCTGGTAGCATTGATAGTGTCAAGCGCTGTATATATTGGCCTGAGAAATCATTTAAGATAACTCAGATGCATCAACTCTTTGGGTCACAAAGTCTGCGGTGTGCCTTTGAGGAAGTGTAACTAGATTCTGCCTACCTCTGATCTACAACCCTTTAACAGAAATGAACCCATCTTCTACATTTTTTCAGCGCTCCAAAATCGCCTTGTTTGACAAGATGTGGCAGTACATGAAATCCGCAGAACCATCCGTGTTTGTCAAGAAAACGTCGGAGGGCGTCCAGCGTGTGCGGAAGTCCAAAGGAAAGTACGCCTACCTGCTGGAGTCCACCATGAACGAGTACATCGAGCAGAGGAAGCCCTGCGACACCATGAAAGTGGGAGGAAACCTGGACTCCAAAGGCTATGGCATCGCCACGCCCAAAGGATCCCCATTAAGGTGGGTGGATCAGTATAACAATGCCAGCCAACCTGCACTGCCATGTACCATTCACACTACTAACCTGCTGCCTAGCATACTGTTTCCCTCCCCGCTCGCCCAGTTCTTTTCTCCACGAGACTCTCTGAGAAAAGGAATGATCCAAATACACTGACTGGTGTAACTAGTTAGTGTGTGAGCCGCTGTTGCGTTCAGGTGCAGCGATGCTCATCGGCAAAAGAGAACACACCATGGGGAGCGCTTACTTTATCCCAAGCCTTAGTGCCTGTTGGGTTTCGCAGTATGCGAGTGTGATGAATGGGGCATGGCAGCTCACTACTCGTTGTTATAATAATCCACCTACCCTGATGACATCATCCCAGTGGTTTGTATTTTGACTGTTGGTTACCACCTCTGACCCTATGGTTGGGGTGGTTACCGTGACAACGGGGGGAGGGTTTGTTTGAGATGTCAGGTCTTAAAGCGAGCCTTCAATTCATAGATTTTTCCTCATTTTGCATCGAAAACAAATAATTAAACTCGGAAGGAAGCAGCTGTGTAAGGCTGGATTTAGAGGTGGTTTTAGAGGAATCACAACATTTCAAAGCCAACAAGAGGAATATCGATCTTTTCCTCATGTTTTTTTTCCTACAAAAAGGAAAGAAAATGTATGAAGTTGTAGTTTTTTGGCGATTTGCTCTTTAAGACCTGAATCAGGGGATTATTCCTGTCTTTAAGTGTAAGACCTAAACATCTGTTTGTATGGGTGCGCGTGTGGCCTTTGCAGACATCCTTAAAAGAAGCAGACGTTTTATTACTCAACAGCAGACTTTCATTTTTTGTTTCACTGAGAATGCAGCTTTAAAATTCCAGTACTCCTTTTGTATTCCTCTGGTCCCAGGGTGTCTAGGGGTAGACATTTCTTTAAAGTCTGTTTAATGAAGAGCTTAGTTTGTGAAAAACACTGTAAAGACGGACAGTTAAAACTTTAATTCAATTAGGTTTATTTCTATAGCACCAATTCACAACACAGTTCACTAGATCATCCAGTCAGATTGATTCAAAGTTTTCTATTTGAGGAAAACCAGTTTATTGCATCGACTCATTGACTCGAAGGCAATCCCTCACACTAAGCATGCTTGTAGCGACAGTGGACAGGAAAAACTCGCTTTTAACAGGAAGAAACCTCTAGCAGAACCAGACTCAATGTGAGCGGACATCTGCTGAGGCCGACTGGGGTTCAAGGAGACAGAAGCAGGGATACAAAAAAGCAACTGTAAAAGCTCCCATATCAGAGGATGAAGAGATTACATCTAGTCAAAGAAACAGGACTACACTGAAAAACAGGCACATCTCCAACATCTATAAACAAAGGTTAAACTCACTTTAAAAAGGAGGAAACCTCCAGAAGAACCAAACTCACTAAATGAGTATATGTGAAAATATAAATTGCTCTGAATGAAGTCTAAATTTTGCTCAAAGGACAGGTGCTTAATAAAAAAAAGTTTGGTTTAAAACACACATGTAAAATACTCTCCACATGCATTTTGAATATTTCATGTGTGCAGATTCATTACCTTGAGGCCCCCAGTATAATAACAAGAATGAGTTAATGCTCTGTTGTAATAGAAAAAAGGCTTAACAGCAGCTGCAACTGATTAGAAATGTAAATGTCTGTGTTCGGGTATAAACAAAATGTCATTCAGGCCTCAATTTCCTCAATATAAACAATGCAGCTAATGTTAGCTTAGCTTAAATGAAGCTCCAAATTTAACATTCATCATTTACATCACATTACTACTGCTGTCAGGGTAAATTTATGACTGTGTTAAACTTAGTTATTTGATGATGAGTCCACTTAGCCTGAAGATGCTTTGCTAACGCTGCTGGTAGCAACTAGAAAACTGTACTGTCTCAAAAGGCGGGATATCCTTTAAACCAGCCATTACAGGCCGATTACTTTCATTGGTTGGTTGGTTTCCCCCTCAAAAAGACAAACAGCACAGAAAAAGGTCCACATTTACGTAGGACAGAATCTACAAGAGCATAAAAACAAGCCATGGTTGCTTTGACTCATGCTGGTGACGTATTGGGGGCTTCACGGTAACCAGTCTGAACGCATAAAACGTTGAAAAATACATGTGGAGAGAATTTTACATGCATGTGTTTTATATAAAACTGCTTGTATAAGTGTTTATAGTGCTTGTGCCATTTTGGCAAAATTGTGTCTTCATAGCAATGAACGGCCACTTTATTAGGAACATCTTGCCGGTAATAGATCCGCTCCCTTTGCCCTTCTGACTTGCATCCGTTCTTTATACCACAAATTCAAAAGACTTTAAAGATTTTAGTCCAGATCACATAACATCACGCAGTCAGTGCTTATATATCAGCTGCAAACCTCACGTTCCACTGCATAGCTGAGGTTCTATTAGTCCTGCTGACTGTTACCTCGGAGACCACTGGAGAACAGTGAGCTCCCTGGCATGTTGACGGATCCATTTTGAGATCATTTGTGACTGGGTTTATTATCCTGCTGGAAGAAGTTATCAGAAGATGTGGTCATAAATCGATGGACTTTGGCAGCAACAGTATTTAGAGAATTTAATCACCATCTGGCTCTAGGGGGCCCAAAGTATGCCAAGAAGATGCACCATTACACTAGCAGCAGCAGGCCAAGCTATTAATAAAGGCATTTATTACTCATTTGTGCCACATTCTGAGTCTGCAGTCTTATTACTGCTGTTAAATTGACACTGTTGGAGCAGGCAGAATGGTTCCAGTCTGTTATTGTGCAGTTCTGGGGAGCCTGCGCCAACGGGAGCCTCAGGTTACCCCTTTAACAGCTGACAGGGGCTCATCTGCTTCCAGGTCCGACATACTGAGTGAGCCTTTATTCTGCTCATCTAGGTTTCAGTCACTCTACTGTTGTTTTTCTATCATTGGAAGTAAATCTGTCCATTCTCTGATGACGTCTGACATCAATAAGGTGCATCCTTAAACATGATTAATATTTATCTTTTTTATACCATTCTCTGTAAATATGGGAGAAGTTATTTCCCTAAAATTGCTCTTGGTAATAGTATTAAAAAAAAAAGAGTTAAAAACAATCCACTGGACTTTGTTTCCAAGTTTCCCATCCAGGAAGCTTTTTCAATTCAAAATGTCAGAAATAGCCTTGTCTTTTTTTTGAAAAAATGCAAAAAATTAAAATGGAGAAACGGATCCATCCCTTTGCCTGCAATGCCCCATACCTGTCTATGTCTCTGAAAGGGGGGAAGGGGATTGTTGGCCTGGCTGAAAAGGTGAGGTCTTCTCTTCCCCTGTAAAGGGGTTGGGGTGGCTGGAAGGAATAAACTCAATTGCTGCATTGCAGGTTTTTGAAAGCTG
This sequence comes from Cyprinodon diabolis, assembly GCA_030533445.1. Taxonomy (NCBI): domain Eukaryota; kingdom Metazoa; phylum Chordata; class Actinopteri; order Cyprinodontiformes; family Cyprinodontidae; genus Cyprinodon; species Cyprinodon diabolis. The sequence continues at coordinate 50,787,076 of CM060066.1, read as the reverse complement.
AAATCTGAGTCCAACTCCTCTGTTTAAGGTTGGTTTTTCTTTCTTAACGCAGATGGCTTCCTTCACGCTCCTCTCAAACCACCTATTTTCTTTATCCAGAATGTGAACGTTCTTCTGTGTTGGGCCATGCGTCTATGGAGAGGTTGTTTGGTTTCTCCAATATAAAGATCAGAGCATTCCTCACTGCATTGAACTGCAGACACCACTCCACTCATATTAGGTCTGGGGGTTTTGTCCTTAGGATGCACCAGTCTCTGTTTAAGGGTCTTGTTTGGTTTGAAATGTTCCGGGATTTTGTGTTTTGAGATGCATGTTTTCAAAACAACTCAACGCTATTTCTGACATTTTAAATTGAAAAAGCTTCCTGGATGGGAAGCGAAACGTCTTCAAACTTGAAAACTAACTTTCTTTTTTTAGAATGACTATGAGCTGGATGACTGAGAGTCTTCAGTACTTTGTAATTGTAGTTTCTTCGAGATTCTGATATTCAGTTTGACTTTTAGGAAGTCCTCCTCATGCAAACGTTCACTGAGGTACAGCCATAGATTGGCAGATTTACCAGCTGTTCCTAATAAAGTGGCCAGTGATAATAGAAGAACAGGGTCTAAATGAATACCAGAGATAACAGGCTGTTGGCTGGTGGAAATGTGGAACCTGTGACACTCAGTTCTTTGGCCCCAGTTCCTCGTGAGGGAAATGAAAATGAGTCAGAGCTTTAGTCATTTGTTTACTGCAGAGCAAAAATATAAAACCCAGGTATGAAATCAAACCTTTTTATTTAACAGCTGAACTTTCTGGCATTTTACTTAAAAAGTGGAATTATATCAATGTAATAAAAGGCACACATTTCTATCAGATCAATTTGAGGGAAAAATAATATTATTATAAATTGGTGTGAAAAGAGATTGATTCGCTGCATGTTTAGTAGTTGCTAAATAAAGCTGTGCAATTAATAGCATTTGCAATACAATCGCAGTTTAGAAAAATGCTATTTTCAAATCGCAGAGGCTTTCAATTTTATTCACAGTAGATTTAACAGGAGTAGGACACTAAATGTCTGTTTCCAGCCCTTTAGGTCGCGGTAATACCATTAAAGTGGGAATGCACCACATAGAAGGAAACAGAGTTGCAGCTTGCACCTAGATTAATGCATTATAGTCTTGCAACACTGAACTCTGGAACCCTGGAGTAAAACATTGTCATGCTTGTGCTTAGTCCAAAGGATTATCGCGACAAAATCGCAATATGCAGCTGAACATCTACCAGCTCTACCCCCTCGCTGTCAGTAGATCTATGTTACATAGTTAGATCTGTCCAAATCCAAATTCACAAGGTAATTGCATCATTTTTACACTGCTTGATATGATACAAAAATTTACCTTAAATTACACATTTCAAGTCGGGAAGTCCAGCTGTTAAGTGAAGTATTTTTGTCTGCAATTATTATTTGTTACAACATAAAACAATTAATGCAGGTCATTAATATTTGCAGCCAGGGGCTTTTTAAGGCCTCTCTTTAGGGTTTTAATGCTATTGTTTTGTTCTTTGGTTAAAGCCCTGCTAAGATTCTTAGCAGACCAGTCAATGACAGCGAGTTCAGTTGTTGATCTCTTTTAGCATGACCTAAAGTTCCTACTAAGGTGCTTGATAAACCCGTGCTATCCAACCCTGTGCTTTGCACTTTAAAAACCTGTCAGCACATCTCTGGGTTGATTGGTGGATGTAATTGTACAGTAGCTAACAGGGGCAAACCTGCTGCAAAAACCTAAATGATGCTAATGCAAAACAAGACTGAATACCTGCAGAGGAAAAACATTCAAGTATTTAAACCTACTGCAAGTAAAGAAAAGCATCATACTAGTCCCACAATAAATAAGTTCTCCAGACCACTAAGGGGAGACAATCTTTAACTCACAGGACCAGAGACCAGTGAAGTCATGAACCTGAGATTCAGGCCGTTTCTCAATATGCATACTTGTGCGTTCTCATTTGCTTGTGAACCATCATCAGCCTCAGCCCTAGTACTGCTCCAATTCACAAGAACACAAGATCGCATGCATCAGAGCAGACTTGTTCATTCTCCAGATAGACAGCTGTCCCAGCATGCACTGCAGCAGCTTCCAGTGGAGCGCTCACAGAGCTCAGAGTATGAGTATAGTGAAGTTAAAAGTTCACTTTTTTGATATCCAACAAAAATACATTTTAAGATCATTTGAGGCGAGAACATCATACTTTTAAGGATCACTGTATGGCCCATTAAATGATTTAGTGCATGATTAAAAAGAAAGTTCCGATGTTAAGAGGACCGCAGCAACCAGTGGACCTCCAGTAACGTTATCCCATCTGCAGCAGCCCTCTCTCAGCATAGCTGCATGTGAAGGACCGCTGGCTCTGAAGGTGTTTGTTTGTTTTATTTGGCAAAATGTTCATTTTTGTTTGTGTTTATCTGACTATGTTCATTATTATTTCCCCACTAAATGAAAAAAATCAGAATGTATTATTATCTAGAGATTATTTATAACAGGAGGTGAAATGCAGCTTCAGATGAGCTTTGAAAGTGGTGATGTCACGAGTACGCTTCTGTTCCAATTGACCACTATTTATGTTGCGTGCTCCTGTTTTCTGTGAATCCAGACTTTCCTGTTTTCTTGTTGAGAACAAACTAGGCGAGAAGACAAGTCATACTAACGTTCTTGTGAATTGAGAAACGGCTTCAGGCTGTGTCCGATTGACCACCCTAACCATTAAATCGCTCCATCACTATATAGAGCAAGGACTATATAGTGAACTTGATAGTGAACTCAGTTAACTGACCGTTTAGACGGATCACTGCTTTTCGCTCCCCATTGGTCACGTAACTGCTCCTATTGCCTGTGCCATCTTTCCATTTCTTGTTGCCACAACAGATCCCATGATGCTTTGCGAGGAGATCTCTCCCTAAGCAATCTGGGATTTATCTGCTCATCATGAACATTTATGATCACTACTTTTTAAGGTGCATTGTGGAAAATTTCAAGTCCACTACTTTTTTATTCACTTGACATTCGGACACTCATTTAAAATGGCGTAACCACTATGTAGTGCCCTATGTAGGAATTAAGGCAGACATTAGGACACAGCCTAAGTGTTTAAACAAAACTCAAAGAAAAAGTACTTCCTTTCATTCCTCTTAATGTCCTCCGGTAGACATTTATCATCCTCCATAGTTACATCTTTACCAATGCTCTGGTCTATAATCATTAATATTCCATTATGGAGAGCTAGTTTGAAGCTTTTCAGCTGTTGTTTTCTAACTGCAGCCTTTGTTAAATTATGAATTGTGTGTGTTTGCATCATTTATGTATTTGCACTTTGCTTCTCTCTATTATCTGTCACGGTTAATCTAACCTTTTGTTTAACATCAGGCCTGTGTGGCAGTGTGTCGCTCAGATTTATTAAAATAAATCAGTCCTTTTTAATTATCAGGTGAGAAATTCTAGGTTTCTGAATGAATCAGGCTTTGGTGGTCCAACATGAGTCACAATATGAGAAACAAACAGCAAAAAGGAAGATAAATGAATGTTGAGACATCCGATAAATACTACAGAGGGTTAATTTGCTTCATTAAGTATCAAAGAATGTGTCACAAGTTTGGTACATTTTTCACCAGCAATTAAGATAATCCCAGCTGAAGAACTTCTAAAAGTTATTTTGGAGGACTGGTTCGATACCAGACCAGTTTACACTGTTTACTGGAAAAACACACTAAATGAAATCTGATGGTTTCTAACCAGTTTAGACTTTTATATTGATTTTAATTGTCATGTAATTGTTACCAGTGAATCGATGTATTCCTCCCTGATCAGCTTCGTTTAGACATTTACCTTCCATACAGTGTAACGAGAACACATCACCTATTTCTGGGAGAAAAGGCTAATCAGCAGGTTGAATCAAGGGATGGACTGATGCAGGAATGAATGAATATGCATGCGTCTTGGTGTGTTGCATGTTTGTCACTCATGTTGTTTCTTATTTCTTTGTCTTTTCAGCAAGCTGCCAATAGCTGTGTGGTTCTCCATCCCATTCCCATTCCTCTTCCTTCTCTCTCTCTCTCTCTCTCTCTCTCTCTCTCTCCCTCTATCATTCTGGGGTTATTTTTATTCAGAAAATGTTCATTCAGCAAGTTATTAGTTAAGTTGATCTGAAATCCATGGTTTTTCCTAACTCCAGGTAGCTGTAAGGCAAGGGTCCTAACTGACTGCATCTTCCTCTCCTTCCAAACCCACAGTATACATTATTACACTCATCTTTGATTACATTGCTGTCATTTTCCACAACAGTCAGAATCCCAACATCTACTGAAACCACTTCTATATGTCAGAACCGATCAGCATTTAAGATGAAGACCAGGCAGTAAAGCAGCACCCACCTCATAGCAGACAATTATTGGGCATACAGTCAGGTTTTGGCCTGTCCATAATCCACTACATGTCATCATTTAATCATTTACTGGCATTTCAGCTCTGAGTACAGGTCCTCGTTAGAGAGAATAACAATCAGCTTCTAACCATACTGTTGCAAAATATGGTTCATTTACCCTAAAAGGTTTACATTAGAGAGTTTCTAAACCAACTACAGCAGTTTCACTAACTGGATGGATGGATGGATGGATGGATGGATGGATGGATGGATGGATGGATCGATCGATTGATCGATGGATGGATGATAGATCGATGGTGGATGGATGGATGGATGGATCGATCGATTGATCGATGGATGGATGATAGATCGATGGTGGATGGATGGATGGATGGATGGATGGATGGATGGATGGATGGATGATAGATGGATGGTGGATGGATGGATGATAGATGGATGGATGGATGATAGATGGATGGTGGATGGATGGATGATGGATGGATGGATGGATGGATGGATGGATGGATGGATGGATGGATGGATGGATGGATGGTGGATGGATGGTGGATGGATGGATGATGGATGGATGGATGGATGATAGATGGATGGATGGTGGATGGATGATAGATGGATGGTGGATGGATGGATGATGGATGGATGGATGGATGATAGATGGATGGTGGATGGATGGATGGATGGATGGATGGATGGATGGATGGATGGTGGATGGATGGATGATGGATGGATGGATGGATGATAGATGGATGGATGGTGGATGGATGATAGATGGATGGATGGTGGATGGATGGATGGATGGATGGATGGATGGATGGATGGATGGATGGATGGACGGATGGATGGATGGATGGATGATAGATGGATGATAGATGGATGGATCAATGGATGATAGATCGATGGTGGATGGATGGATGGATGGATGGATGATGGATGGATGGTGGATGGATGGATGGATGATAGATGGTTGGATCAATGGATGGATGATAGATCGATGGTGGATGGATGGATGGATGGATGGATGCTGTTTCTTTATTTTCAGTCAAAGGTCACATAGGTCACATCTGATGTCATCAGGTTCAGCCAACCACAGACCTCAGTGTTTTTATTGGGATTTTCAGACCAATAATAATAACTATAGTTGCTGGTAACAAATAAAATCACTTAAAATGTAGGATGAAAGGAAAGAAGATCTGGCTTTGCATTTATCCCCCTTTTGATATGGAAGCATGAAATGAAATGATATGCATCCAATCGACCTTTAAAAGTCACCTGATTATGAACTAGAGTCCACCTGTTTAATTAATCCTTAATATAATCCCAGCTGAATGCCTCAGAGATCAATAATGATTGAACAGCATCATGGCGTCTAAAGGACATGGCAGACAGGTCAGGGAGAAGCTTGTGGAGAGCAAATCAATTTCTGAGGCTTCAGATCAGGTGGGACAAGCTTTTTCAAAATGCCATTTCTGGGGGAAAATTATTATTTCACCTTCAAAATAATGAATTTTTTTCCATTTTAATCAGCAAACCCACAAAATCAGCCTAATCTGGTCCCCAGCTGCATATCTATTTCATTATCATAGAAAACCATACAAAAAATCCCTCTGTGTGGATATTATAACTAACTGTATGGAGACGAGTAGTTTCAATAAACACGCCCATGAGATCTTTTTGATCATACGTCTTAGTTAGGCTGTCTGTTAGTGTGGCTGCTGTAGTTCAGAGCTAATGGAAGGGAAACCCCTGGAATTAGGCTTGGAGGATTATTTGATTGTTTTGCTTTGTGGCTTAAAAATATCTCCGATTTAAGACAAAAACCACTGAGCTTTCCTGAAATCTGAAACACAACGGCAAAGCTTTTTTTCCGATTATGTAGATGTCAAGGATCTGAAGGCGGAAAAGGAGTTGAGAGGCAGCGGCAAGGATTTGGTTAAACTGATAAGGTTTATCCTCATTAATCCTCGTTAACACCTGACCAGCTTAGCAGACAGTGGTTGATGGGAGACATTCTTTAATAAACGAGAGATTCAGATGTTTGTTAGTTAAAAGTTACACAGTCATTGTTTAAACAGAGCAAAGGAGCAGCTGTCCTGGACCAGAAGAGGCCAGTGGTGGTGCTGGACCAAATTTACCAGAGAGCCAGGGTGGAGCCCATGCTTTTAAATGGGACCACGGAACAAAAGTAATAAGTACAATAAACAAAAACATATAACAACAGAGTGAGAGAATCTGGTTTTGTATCTTAAGTGAACCGTAAAGGATGAGTTGGAGACTTTCAGATGCAAACTGCGGTTCTACTTTAGCAGGACTGAAGATGAAACATGACTGGAATTCAACAATTCAAAAGATTCAAAGATGCTTTATTCATTATTTCACCCAGCCTGGAGCAGCGGCCGTCCCAGAGGAACGGTGTCTGAGGCTTCGCTGCCATCAAAGGCTCTGCCTCTTTTTAGTTCCAGCTGCAATGTAGGCTGTTAAAGTCAATTGTAGAGGTGAAATGATAAATTGGTCCAAGGGTTGAATCAGGTAGAGTCCGATTATCATTATGAGAAATAATTTATTGTTACGCTTCAAAAGCTGATTAAAAAAGTAGAATTTCTTAATCAATGGGCTCTATGCACAACTCCACTAGTTCCAAAACTTAAGGCAGCCCTTTCAGCCCTGTCATTCATTATTGATTGTTTGACTTTATTGAACTCACAGTGGAGACATGTACTCATTACTTCAGCTCAAATAGTCAAAGAAGAAGAAGAAGAATGTGCCAAAGAAAAAAAAACAGGTGAATGGGATACATATAGTATATATAGTGTGTCCACAGATGAGAACTTTTTTTTGTTCTTTTTTTTAATAGTAGGATAATTATACAGGGATCTATGATCATCCCTAATAAAAATCCATCTATTTATATAGATGGGATTTTCTGTATCTGGTTGGAATGTTAAAACTCGACCCCATGAAGTGAATTAATTCAATTCAGTTTATTTCTATGTTCACAACTTTACAGTTAACCAGATCATCCAGTCAGATTGATTCAAAGTTGATTGCATCGACTCATTGACTCTTCAGCAATCCCTCACACTAAGCATGCTTATAGCGACAGTGGAGAGGAAAAACTCCCTTTGAAAAGGAAGAATCCTCCAGCAGAACCAGGCTCAGTGTGAGCGGCCATCTGCTGAGGCCGACTGGGGTTCAAGGAGACAGAAGCAGAGATAGAAATAGATGCATAAATAGAGAAAGAAACATAGATACAAAAGGCAACTGTAAAAGGCGGCCCCGCCCAGGAAACACACAGCCAGGCAGACGAGCTTTGAGCCAGCTCCCATGTCAGAGGATGAAGAGAGCACATTCAGTTAGTCACAGTCAGAGAAACAGGACTACACTGAAAAACAGGCAGACATCGAACATCTATAAACAAAGGTGTTGATGGCAAATGTTATTGCCATTGTAGTGTTGCATTGTAGAGTCTGGTTGTAGCAGGAATGAATGACCTGCAGTAGCGCTCCTTTCTACAAACCGTGTAAAAGTGTTTGACTAAAGGAGCTGCTGAGCTCCATGATGGATGGAAGCTTGGACAGCACCCTCCTCTCAGCCACTTCCTCCGCTGAGTCCAGAGTGCAGCCTAGGACAGAAACAGCCTTCCTCAACAGGTCATTCAGTCTCTTTCTGTCCCGCTCTGAGCTGCCAGGGGCCCAGCAGACGACAGAGATGGGCTGAGGCCACCAAAGAGTCATAGGAGGTTTGAAGCAGGGGCCTGCTCACTCCAAAGGACCTCAGCCTCCTCAGGAGGTGGAGGCTCTGGTCCTTCTTATACAGGGCGTCGGTGTTATGAGTCTAGTCCAGGTTGTTATTGACATGAACACCCAGGGATTGAAACTGTCCACAGTTACCATGTCCTGCCCCTGGATGTTCACAGGGGAGTGGGGGGGGGGTCAGCCTCTCTTTGGTCTTCCTGGTGTTACTGGATGAACTGATGAATCCAGGTGTGTCTGGCCATGATTACTGTGGTCAGGTACACCTGGATTCATCAGTTCATCCAGTAGAGAAAGGCAGGAAACAAAAGAGCTGCCTTAAGTTAAGGAAATAGAGAAGCTGTGCATAGAAGCCCCTTGAGCAGGTAATAAAAATGATCCAAATTAAGATAATATCCATTAGGAATAATGCGTTGACCAACAAAATCAAGAGAAATACACTTCAGAGAACAATTGCCTTATAGTTCAGTACAGGGGCCAGGACCTGTTCTGAACTATATCCACTAGATCCAACTGTGCCAGCAGCTAATATAAATGATCATGTTATTTTTTTTTCTAAGAACAATGACTCCATGTTGTTTCCAAGGGTAAATCCAATCCGCTCAGTTTTTCTCTGACATCCTGAAATGGGCTTTAAAATCTGATGTCATGTAGTCAGTCATTGGTCCTATTAATCTAACCTGAGAACAAAGCAAAATTCCCCATGTTTGTTTTCTGTGCAGGTTTTCCATAGACAGTAATGAGCGTTAGCATGTTTGATGCTGATTAACGTAGGTTTTCAGAGGATTGTTACTGACAGCTGAAATGAACTGCTAACGGCCACTGTGTTCATGTAGAAATGCGGTGAACCTGGCGGTGTTAAAGTTGAACGAGCAGGGGCTGCTGGACAAACTGAAAAACAAGTGGTGGTATGACAAGGGAGAATGCGGCAGCGGAGGAGGGGAGAGCAAGGTTAATACACACTCTCACACACACACCCACACACACTCACACACAGCAGGACAGGGAGGAAAACAGGGGGTTAGTCTGTGAAATGTGGAACATGAAGAAGCAGCACAGTCACAGGGCCACGGGGAAACGCTACGGCTAGCGGGGAGGGAAAAATGTCAACCTGCAGAGATCAAAAAGCAAAAGCTGGACTAAAAGCTGTGATCAATCCAGCGGGTGGCGCTGTTCTCTGCTCTGCTTCTTCTTCTGTTTTGTTGCACCCTGTCTGGTTGAGGTCTGATTTCTAATCCGGGTGAGGGTCAGCTGACCTCAGACCAGATGGCAGCAACATGGGCGCTGCATGCAGAGGGTTCTGACGAGCCGTCTGAACTCTGCGCATCAGCGGCTCTGGCCTGGCAGGGAACTGCAGGTGAAAAAGCAACAGCCTTTCATTGCAGCACTTCTCACTGTCTGTCTCAGAGGCTAAACACAGGAGCCCAGAGTTAACAAATGCACTAAATCAAGGTTTCCAGAGCTTTACCAGCTATGTGGCCTAAAACCTCCCAGCTGTACCTTAAAGATGAAATTTGTGTCAGATGCATCCAGGGTGGGCTCTCTCTATTAGCTGCGAGAACAGGGTAAGAACTGCTGCCTCGTTAATAACATAAGATAACATTGATAATGATGTTATTTATGTTATTCCCATTGAAGAGTGCCAGTAAACCTTGCCGTATTGAAACTGAATGAGCAAGGGACCCTAGACAAGATGAAAAACAAGTGGTGGTACGATAAAGGAGAGTGTGGCTTCAAGGACTCCACCAATAAGGTTAGTTTTCTGTTTGTGGCTCAGTCAAACACACTGTTCACAGGTCTAACAATGCATGGCAGCCTTGCTCTGTGCAGCTTAGTGCAGCTGTGTGATCACACAGGGGGGGTTCTGTAGATAAATGAGGGAAACCACTGCAGCTGGACACAGCATCTTCTTCTCTGCTTGTTTCAGGTCGATCCCAGCTGATTTATTCTCTTTCTTTGTTGCTTTACTCCAGAAACAAAAAGAAAAAGTTGCTTTAGAGATAGAGACATTTATTTACAGTTTCCATCAAAACCACACTGGAAAAATTGAAATCTAAATGAGTCATTTTTTCTTAAAATAAGTGCATTTGTTCTTGGATTGAGGAGGTAAAAGAAACACTTTGTTAATGGAACAAGAAAATGTACACTTATTTCATTTACCTACTCAACTTAAGGGTAAATACACTTAATTTAAGACACTTTTAGTTGTTTCTTATTTCGTTTTTTAAACCAAACAAAAACATCCTCTTATGACTTGTGGTAACCAGTGGTAACCAGATTAGAATATAAGATTAAATATAGCTGGTAAATTATTGCTAAAACATCTTTCTTTCTGTTTTTTCGTTAAATTTTCTAACATTATTACCTTAGAGCAATTTTAAAGTAAAATCAACGGAGAGGGAAGAAAAATCTGCTTCAACAAGAAAAACAAAAATATATATTTTTTTGTTCAGAAGCATTATCTTTTATATAGGAGTTATTTAAGTAACACTTGGGAAACACATCACACATCCTTAAAAAACTGTGAAATATTTTATTTTCAGTGCAGTAAAAGTATTGATTGCCTATTATATTTTTTTTGTGTTTGTTTTTTGCGACAAATGGTCGAACGTTTAACATCATGAAACAAATTCTAATGTCATACCAAGAAACCTGTAAAAATACAAAATATTTTCAAAGGATTTATTCATTAAAAAAAAACCAATCCAAACCAACCTGGCCTAAAGGGAAGAAGTAATTGCACCTTCTTCCTAATAGTTTTTCCCTCCATCAGCAGGAAACAAAACATCAGGTATTTCTCTGACAGGACTTGTCTTTAGAGGAGTTTGGTTCTGGTCTTTTTTAAAGAGTTGTTTTAAACGTCCTGTTTTAAGGCAAATTCAAAAAACACCAAAAGCCATATGATCCTGATTAGATTATAATCGCCAATCATTCATCCTCTAAAACCTCTGTCCTACTGAAAATAGTGGGTTATGGCGTGTTTTTCAAACAAGGGTCGAACCGCTAACAATCGACATCTGGCTCCTTCCCACTGGCATAAAAAGCTAGTCTATCCCCTCACTGGCAGCTGTGTGGCTGATGACGCCATCATGCTGGGTTAGCGCTGATGATGTCACCAGTGTGACAGAAATCAGGAAAGTAAACAATGGAGAGCAACATGGAAAGAAGCCAGGGCGTAGTCAGTGTGCTTTATTGTTTTCTTTCTGAATCCCTCTCACCAGAGCTGCTCCATGTTTAACTAATAGTAACAAAGTTTTTTCTGCTTCTTGATTCAGAAGCAAAGGTGTTTGCGTCCGTATGGTGCATTCAATGGTATCACGTAATTTAGTGGGTCAAACCTGGTGTGGTGTTCCCACAGCATGCCGATCTGAGCCAAGAGGATTTTAACGTGGGTCAGAGTCGTTTGAACTGGGTAGACACGTGTTGGTGAGCTGTTCCCACTGCCAACAAATGCCGATTGCTCCCGGGTTTAAATGGATATTTGTCCACTGGGAAAGGGGGTAATAGTCCTTTTTTGAGCCTAAATAAAATTCCAGTGCCAGGTGTGATTAACAGACCTGAACAGATGTGGCGCCATCTACTGGCGCCGTCTGGTGGGGAATGCCAAATGGCCTCTACTTAATGGAGCCTGAATGTCCCTCTATGCCTCGGGTGACAGCTATATAAAATAAACCAAACTACACAAACTACTTGCTGTTTTTAATAAATGCCAGTCAGCACTGGTTTTGGCCCGTGATTCATTTTTTTTCTTTTTGCTGAATCATGAACTCTGACCAACCTAGCTGCTGAAACTGATCTCAGCTTTCCTGGTTAATTCCTGATTCGTTTTCACATACCTGTAGGTCCAGGTTGGTTTGGACAATTTTTGGCTTCGATGAATTAAATCATCATTTAAAGCTTTGCAAAAGCCTTTTTCTATTTCCCTAATTAACTTTTAATATTACAATTAGTTTTGACAGTGTCTGAATGTAGGTTTCACTCTATGTTGACTTCAACAGGTATTACTCTGGTTGAAGACCCGACCATTCTTTTTCTGAGGAATAATAACGTTTATTTAAATCTTGCCCCCCGGCTTAGATCTGACAACCTCTGCAGAGTTAAGAACAGCCCAGACGGCTGAGGCTAAAAAGATTCCTCCATTATGAAAACAAAGCAGTTAAACATCAGCTAATCAGGCTTTCATAGTTCCATCTAGGCAACTGGACGTGAAGTTTTCTAGAAGACGTTTCTCCTCTCATCCAAGAGCTTTCTTCAGTTCTAACTAATGGTGTGGGGCACTGAGATTAATATGCTTTAGATGGAAAAGAACAAAAGTCTCAGTTAATCTGTTGTTTACTTGCTGGTTAACTGCTGTTAACCAGGTCAAAACCACGGATGACAGTTTGAAAATTTTGGCCCATCGTCTGTTTTGTGGTATTACTTTTTTATTACATGCACCTGTGCATTAAAACAGGCCCTTATCATGATGTTGCTACCACCATGCTTGACAATAGGGCTGCAGCTACTGATTATTTTAGTAATCAATGATTCTGTTGATTATTTCAAGCATTAATCTAAAAAGAGTTACTTTTAGTAAACTGATCTTCAGTAAACAAACAAAAAACAATTGTGGACAATTAAAACAAATGTAAATGACTATAAATAATTGTTTTGATCAATAATTATTAATTGATAATAAGTTTTAAACCTTTTAAAGCAAAAAAGAATCAGTTAATTCATTTCTGTTGCTGACTTTTGAATCTCACTATTATAATATGGTTTATAAGGACATTTATTGTTGTGTTTGACAATGAAGCTGAGAGTGTCGACCTTCTCATCAACTACTCATGTTAGTAAATAAAAAATAAATTGCTTGAGATGTTCAGAAAATCAGCTTAGAGTAGTGCTGTCCAAACTGCTTGGTGCAGAGACGGAAAAAAACACCTATTTTTCCCCGTATGTAGAAGCAGTTTGTCAGGTGACGTCATGTGCTGCGATTCCTGTGAATAACAAAGGTTAAATTTAAACATTGTTGTCTCTTTGTTTAACAGCTGCGCTTTTTGCAACAGTTAGCTTCAGGAGCTGCTCTGGTCACAGTGATATCAGAGAAGAAGGTTATGTCAAATACAGGATTCCCACATTGGAAACCAGATGAACTGAATAAACTAAACTGAGGGGAGTGGCGGTCTAGCACTTAGGGCATGGAGCTTGGCTTTCCTGTGGTTGTAAGTTCGAAACCCACTCCCACAGACTGCCACTCTGGGTCTCTGAGCAAGACCCATAACCCCACAATGCTCCCTGGGCACCGCACAAGGGCAGCCCACTGCTCCCCAATGGGATGGGTTAAATGCAGAGATAAATTTCTCCAATGTGAGATCAATAAAGTTTAATTATTATTATTATTATTATAACTATTATTATTAATTTTAATGTGATGAGATTGTGGCAAAAAATAAAATAAAATTGTGCACACTGATCGACTAAAACCATTGTGAATCAGAGTTGACTTACCTGATTCAGTCCAAAACTGCAGCAGTAGTGGTAAAGAATAGCGCTGGAACAACTGGATTAATCGTAATTAATCAGTTATTGAAATAATAACTAATTTAGTAATAGATCTGCTCTATCCAGAACTCAAGTGGAAAAGTTTTAATTTCACCTGGTTTAATCTCATTAAAAAACCTTTTGCTATTTGATTATTAATCGATAAATTAAAAAAATAATTGACAGATTCATCGAATTGCTAAATAATCGTTAGTTGCAGCCCTTATAAATATTACAATAATACAATCTAAGGCATCTGTTAAGTTTCTTAATGGCACTTTTTGGTTTTTCTCATTGCTTATTTAGAAAGTAGCTTAAAGAATTTAGTTTTGTTTAATTACAAGTAAATCAGATATAGTAACAGCTGTGATAGTGATTCTACCTTTATCATCTTTTACCTTTATCTTGGTACCAAAACATTGAATGTTAACCTTATCATTTTGGAGCTGTTTGACATTTATTTCAGTTGTTTATTCCTGGGCAGAAATGCCGTCTAAAACCCTAAATAGGCTAAACATTTTAACCAGATTTTAGAAGAGTGACCCAAAATATGAAATAAATTGAGTTGTTCCATTATTGTTGCAATCAAAAAAACACCTTTTTTACATGAAAAGCAACCATTAAATGGTTTTGAGAGTAACTTTTTTTATTTTTTTATTTTTTTCCAGGTCACGTTCTCTTTATTTTTGCTGGTGGGGTTTAATATGGAGTGATGAGTAAAGGTGCATTTCTATTGATTGGCTGGATGTTAGCAACCTGGTTTTAAGTGTTTATATTGGCTTGGAAGAAGAGAATAAGAGAATATGATTTGTAAAAAGAAATTCATAAACTCAGTCTGAAACTATTGAAAATATAAAATCTGTAAAAAAAAAAAAAAAAAAAAAAAAAAAGCTGGTCCCATCATAGCATCTGTGACATCTGTCGGTATGAGAACAGATCCATTGTTCATTAAATAGTGTGGAACTAGATAATGGACTTGTATGAAACTAGTTAATGAACTGGTGTGAACTAGATAATGAAATGGTGTAAAACTAGATAATGGACCGTTATGAAACTAGTTAATGAACTGGTGTAAAACTAGATAATGGACCGGTATGAAATCTAGTTAATGAACTGGAGTGAAACTAGATCATGCACTGGTGTGAAACTAGTTAATGAACTGGCGTAAAATTAGATAATGGACTGGTATGAAATTAGTTAATGAACTTGTGTGAAACTAGATAATGAAGTGGTGTGAAACTAGTTAATGAATTGGTGTAAAACTAGATAATGAACTGTTTTGAAACTAGATAATGGACCGTTATGAAACTAGTTAATGAACTGGTGTAAAACTAGATAATGGACCGGTATGAAATCTAGTTAATGAACTGGAGTGAAACTAGATCATGCACTGGTGTGAAACTCGTTAATGAACTGGCGTAAAATTAGATAATGGACTGGTATGAAATTAGTTAATGAACTGGTGTGAAACTAGATAATGAAGTGGTGTGAAACTAGTTAATGAACTGGTGTAAAACTAGATAATGAACTGTTTTGAAACTAGATAATGGACTGTTTTGAAACTAGTAAATGAACCTGTGTGAAACTAGATAATGGACTGGTGTGAAACTACTCAGTGAACTGGTGTGAAACTAGATAATGAACTAGAGTAAAACTAGTTAATGACCTGGTGTGAATAGTTAATCAAGTGGTATGAAACTAGTTAATGAACTGGTGTGAAACTAGTTAATCAACTGATGTAAAACTAGTCAATGAACTGGTGTGAGACTAGATCATGCACTGGTGTGAAACTAGTTAATGAACTGGCGTAAAACTAGATAATGGACTGGTATGAAACTAGTTAATGAACTGGTGTGAAACTAGGTAATGAAGTGGTGTTAAACTAGTTAATGAACTGGTGTAAAACTAGATAATGAACTGTTTTGAAACTAGACAATGAACTGGTGTGAAACTAGTTAATGACCACGTGTGAAACTAGATAATGGACTGGTTTGAAACTAGTAAATAAACCTGTGTGAAACTAGATAATGGACTGCTGTAAAACTAGTCAGTGAACTGATGTGAAACTAGATAATGAACTAGAGTAAAACTAGTTAATGACTTGGTGTGAAACTAGTTAATCAAGTGGTGTGAAACTAGTCAATGAACTGGTGTGAAACTAGTTAATCAACTGACGTGAAACTAGTCAATCAAATAGATTGAAACTAAATAATGAACTAGAGTAAAACTAGATAATGACCTGGTGTGAAACTAGTTAATCAACTGGTGTGAAACTAGTCAATGAACTGGTGTGAAACTAGTTAATCAACTGACGTGAAACTAATCAATGAACTGCTGTGAAACTAGTTAATCAACTGGTGTGAAACTAGCTAATAGAGACAAGCCGCCTCATTATCATAAGGCCTGTATATATGATGGTGGGGGTGTCCAAATCCACAGCAAGTAGAACATTTTACACTGATTTACACATTCTTAAGCTTAATTTTAGAAGTACACATCTATGTTAGCTCACTGCTGTGGTATATAAGGTTTCCATATGTGTTTAGGATCTATCTATGTGTAGATATTATTTATTTCCATGATTCTAAACAGAAACTACACACAATGCTTGGATTAAATGTTAATAAAGTTACTTTAGTTTATATTTGCACCAAACTAACATATTTTTCTGGCTGTCCTGCTTTTCTTTTTGTTTTTTCTGTGTATGTTTGTGGGTGGACACGTGTTTGGTGCTAGGAAAAGACCAGCGCTCTGTCCCTCAGCAACGTGGCGGGAGTTTTCTACATCCTGGTTGGAGGTCTGGGTCTGGCCATGATGGTGGCGCTGGTTGAATTCTGCTACAAAAGCCGCGCCGAAGCCAAGAAAATGAAGGTACTCTTTTAAAACATATTTTACTATATGAATTTAATACTTATTTTCTATCATCATAAATGTGGAATAGCCAACATTTAAACCTCCTTATAGTACTAATTTAGGGATATGAGTTATTGCACATATTTATTAAGTATGTCCCAAACAGTTTCTCAGGTGAGATGAGTTCTGGACTCATAACCTGTTTGGATCGAACCCATTAAACTGGCTGGATTTTAGCTCCATCCGTCTTCCCTTTAGGATTGACACCTTAATAACAATCACAACCTGTTGTGCATTTTAATTTAACTGTATGTGATAGACCCAGATAATGTACAACATAATCTTACCAACAGAAAAAAATATGCATGATTTAAAAAAGATGGCTCGCATTTTGGTTTAGTGCCAAGAGTGAATGAATGAACGCTGCATGTTAGCCTGAGCACACCTCCCTCTCTTCGAAGCTCATGGGTTGATGGATGGATCTAAATACAGATCGGCCATGAAAGAACAATAACACTAAAATAAACTCTCAGAACTACCCTAAAAATATATTTAGATCAAAGCAGTTTTTTGTCTAATCAGAAAGTCAGTCTGAGTTTGAGTTCTTTGTAATATAAAGAATAGGAGAACTTTTCAGTAGACATATCCAAAAAAGCTTGCACTAATTCCAGTAGAAAATAGCTCTTTAAAATATAGATGCATCTAAAACATAATGATCACATTCTAAAACTTAAAATGTAATTTCCTGGTATTTTACGTATACAGTCCCTTTGAAAATAACTTAAAATTTATGTTTACTTTTCTTAGGAAGAAAAAAAATTCACTAGAGCTCATTTGGATCCCATTTTATACCACCTTTTTTTCTCATCTGGATGTGGTGTTAGCAACATTAGCAGTTAGCCATGATTTGTTTACCATCGTTTTATGTTGTCTCATAAATTAGATAGAAAGTTACACAATAGCAGCAACACTTAAAAGCTGTCTGAAGGCCAGTCCCTAATTGGTGGAATAGAGATGGAAGAGGGAATAAGGCAGGCTAATGTTAGCATGGTCATAGCAAGGTAGGCTAATGTTAGCATGGTGATAGCTAGGCAGGCTAATGTTAGCATGGTGATAGCAAGGCGGGCTAATGTTAGCATGGTGATAGCAAGGCAGAATAATGTTAGCATGGTGATAGCAAGGCAGACTAATGTTAACATGATGATAGCATAGAGGGCTAATATTAGCATGGGATGGCATGGTAGTAGCAAAACAAGCTAATGTTATCATGGTGATAGTAAGTCATGCTAATGTTACCATGGCGATAGCAAGGAGGGCTAGGTGTTTCCATGGTGATAACAAAGCAAGCTAATGTTGCCACGGTGACAGCAAGGCAGGCTAATATTGGCATCGTGATAACAAGGCAGACTAATGTTAGCATGGTGATAGGCATGCTAATCTCTAATGTTTGCATGATAATAGCAAGGCATGCTAGTTTGAGCATTGTGATAGCAAAGCAGGCTAATGTTGGCATCCTTCCAGCTTTGATGTCAATACAGAAGGAGGACTAACATCTTTAACGTTGTTATTGGGTTTTCAGGTTTGAACCACAGAAAAATAACCGCTCCTCTCTACCTGCAGGTTTTAATCAACACACGCGTTTTACTCCATTATCACACTTTAAATTTGTGGCCACATTCTCCTTTCAATTTAGCACATGTTAAAATGTAATAAAGGAATATGAAGCAAGACATTCTGATGCATTTTGGAATGATTTAACAAGAAAAAAGCCATTTAAGATAAATAGTATAAATACAGTTTATTGGACATAAACACAATCCTATGATCCATTATTGGTATCTTTCCTCTTCAATGAAAAAAAAAAGAACATATTCCTTTTTTTGCATATCGTCTCCCTGTGAGGACGGTCAGACCTTCTGCCTCCAGCTCAACTACTAACTGGGTCAGACGGTCCTCCGTATAGCTTTCTTTAGTTTCAACTTTATCTTCAGTTTCGTTGTGAATGCCAGTCACATTAAAAACATCGGTCCAACTGGACTGACAAACACGCAGTTTTTAAAAGACAAACAAGCAACAATTAAGCAATGAAACAGATAGAGGAGGCCTGGGGTCAGTTTCATGAAGTTTTCTAACCCTGAAATATATGAAACTCTGAGTTTTTCCGTTTCACAAAGAGAGTTTCTCCAACCTGTTTCAGTGACCGCAATAACATTCTCCCCAGAGCTAACCTGGTCGGTAGCAGGTATTTTTCCTTAGCAAAAAACCTCTGTCTCCACTCTCCTTACTTTCAATCACGCTGTTTTATTTCCTGATTTAATCAGGAGAGTTCAGTTATAGTTTTGTACAAACTTTAAAAAAATATTTTCTACTTCCTTACATTTTTTTTTTTTTTTTTTTTGCTTTTTTAACAAACATTGCATGTTCGTTTGATGAGGATCTTATTGAAGAATGATCAACATTTTCTTTACCAATAATTAAAGGGAGAGGATTCTACAATTCAGTTGACAGGATATGAGATTTATTTGGTTTTGGTTTGTTTAATATGAGCTGATCATTTTATTTTTATTTGTTTGTTTTCACAGTAGTTGCATGAAGAACTACTGAAATTGTTTTCAAAAAACCGAAAAGAAATTACTTTAGGGTTAGGATTAGAATTCATTCAGCGGTAACAACCTACTGAGCCTACTGGCACAATCTGATGCCATCCTATGGGACTGATAGTCACTAATAACGGCTATTTATTGGGTTGATAACATCCGAAGACGATGCAAACAGCCACTTGGTATTTACTGTGTAAAAGAAGATTGAATCAAACTGAACCCCATGAGCCGATGAGGTTCCATATATTAGAACATTTTTAGATTTCCTCTTCATCTGCTGCTAGCTGATTTCACCTAAATAGATGCATTGATCCACTATTCAATTCTATTCAGTTTATTTCTATAGCACAAATTCACAACACATGTCATCTCAAGGCAATTTCCAGTTCACCAGATCATCCAGTCAGATTGATTCAAAGTTTTCTATCTAAGGAAAACCAATTGATTGCATCGACTCATTAACTCAAATGCAATCCCTCACACCAAACATGCTTGTAGCGACAGTGGAGAGGAAAAACTCCCTTTTAACAGGAAGAAAACCTCCAGCAGAACCAGGCTCAGTTTGAGTGGCCATCTGCTGAGGCCGACTGGGGTTCAAGGAAACAGAAGCAGACATAGAAAAAGAAGCAGAGAGACAAAAAGCAACTGTAAAAGGTGGCCCCATCCAGGAGACACACATTCAGGCAGACAAACTTAGAGCCAATTCCCATGTCAGAGGATAAAGAGAGCGCATCCAGTTAGTCACAGTCAGAGAAACAGGACTACACTGAAAAACATGCCAAGCTCCATCATCTATAGACAAAGGTGTTGATGGCAGCAGCACAGCTGATATTTCTCTCCAGGATGGAGTCACAGCCAAACAGGAACAGACCAGATGAAGCTACTATGAGAAAAAGCAGAGAGAGCAGAACGTTAGAGATTGAACTAACAGATTCTGCAGAGTGGGAGAATAGAGATAGAATGATGAAATGGGGGTCCCTATGTCCTCCAGCAGTCTAAGCCTATAGCAGCATAACTATAGAGATAGCTCAGGATAACCTGAGCCACCCTAACTATAAGCTTTATCAAAAAGGAAAGTTTTAAGCCTAGCCTTAAAAGTAGACGGGCTGTCTGCCTCACGGACTAAAACTGGTAGTTGGTTCCACAGGAGAGGAGCCTGATAACTAAAAGATCTGCCTCCCATTCTACTTTTAGAAATTCTAGGAACCACTAGTAAACCTGCACCACCATTCAAGAAATAAACCTGTAATTTTATGGTGGTCACAATACTCTGTGGAAAGCCAATTTGATATGTATTAGTATTGTTAAATACCTATTCCTGACGTCTGAATTTTTTTTTTCAAACAAAAAACTTTTCATGTCTAAAATAAATATTATGGATGTCTGGATGTCTAGAATTAATTTTAGATCTACATACTCCTATTGTTACTGGTTTTAATTTGTATTATTTTGACTATGAAGAAATCTTTTTCAGACATCCTAAATACATATTCAGTCAAGCTGATAAATCCCAGATTGGCCACTTAAACTGTGTAACCCTTTCTAGATATATAAAAACTTTTTTTTTGTATAATTCAGTTTCTGCTGCAAAAATGTAATTAAGAAAATATATTATTACAGTTCAGTCTAGGGTTGTCATTTTGATCAGGAAGAATTATATTTTAGTGATCTATAAATGGAACAACAGAGCGGAGAGTGCTTTTAATAAATGTAAAAACGGCCTGCCATAAACCACTTTGTATAAACTTCTGAATGAACTGGAGCAACAATTTTCTCCTTCTCCACAGTCGTCTCCTTTGTAGTTGTAGCGCTGTTTCTCTGTTTTTTAAACACATTCTCCTTTCTTTGCATTTCTTAGTTTAAATCGCTAGTTCCAGTGGGGTGAAAAAGGCTCTTCCTGTTGCTGTTGTCATGGTGACTCGTCGATCAGGGCTTCACTGATAATGGCTTTTCATACTTGTTATGCACGCTGAATTCTGAGGGGTTCTACTTGGAGTTGATTGAACTAATTCATAGCAGCTGTTGTGAAACCAAAAACTCAGAGTTCCTGACTTTAGGCTAGATTGATTTAGAAATGAGAATTTAACCTGCTTAGTTAAACAGACCCCTGGTGCCATTATGCAGAAGTATATTAGTATAGCAGGTAAAGCTCCTGACAGCTCCTTGATATTTTTAAATCCAATTGTCCAGCTGTTTCACAGGCAGAATGTGGGATCTCCATGGAGATGATTGGATCTTCGTAGATAAGAGGGCGACAGGTAGGTGAAGGTCAGGAGTTTGTTTATTCAGGATCCAGAAAGGGGGCTTTGGGGGGCAATAGCTCAGTTATGTTGTGAAAGAGGGGTAAGTCTTACATTTTATTTTAGAATTAAATTTTTGGTTATTGTTCACCTCTGATAGAGTTAGCTGCCCCCTAACCTGGGATTTGTTCATAAGAGCAGAAATGGTTTGCTACAGGCCAGGTGGACAAACAATAGCACTTGCAAAATCCAACTAACCACCTTTGTCTCAAAGTGTCCTGGTCTCAAAGCTACAGTCATTAATTGTTATGAACAGTGTCATTGGAAAGTAGCTATACCCTGACGGAGTGATGAGGGTGTTTTTGCTAAATTAATTTAACCAGCTTAATGCCTTATTAATCCACCTAATTCATACACACTGAGGAAGATGAGAAGACATCATCCTCTCTTAGCAGCATCATTATAAGTCAGTGGTTCAAGCGAGCGGCTTCCTGTTGGATGTTAGCTGTATTACAACGCTCTGATTGCCTCTCTTTTGATAGCATTGATGTAAAAGGACACGCTGAGAATGGCTTCCCTTTAGTGAGCATGCTTTTCCACTCATGTTACCCCAATAGTAGTGAGTGTCATCTATGCAGGTGGTGTTAGAGCTTTAATGAATTGCTGTCTGAGGTTACATAATATAACGACATATCCAGTCTTTAATTTGACATGCATATCCATTTTAGAAGTGTCACCAATTACTTCCAACTTGCAGACATGCTTTGTGCGCCATAATTACATAGCTATAGATAGTTAAAAACAGGCTTGGGGGGGGGATCATGCATGGAAAGTTCTGAATGGCTTTGTGAATTTAGAGTTCTCTCAGTATAAAGTTTTGCCATGTTTTAGTTCAAAATGCCCAAAAGTCTAAATACATGAGTCCCCCTGAAGTTCAGTCGACTCTCAGTTGAACAGAAACACTTTCTATTTCAAACACAAGAGCAACTGTAAGATGGAGCTTACAGTTGCCTTTTGTGTCTCTGCTTGCTTTTTCTATGTCTGCTTCTGTCTCCTTGAACCCCAGTCGGCCTCAGCAGATGGCCGCTCACACTGAGCCTGGTTCTGCTGGAGGTTTCTTCCTGTTCAAAGGGAGTTTTTCCTCTCCACTGTTGCTACAAGCATGCTTAGTGTGAGGGATTGCTGAAGAATCAATGAGTCGATGCAATCAACTGGTTTTCCTGAGATAGAAAACTTTGAATTTTCATAAACCAGGAGGTTAAATGGAGACAATGGGAAAGTGTACAATTTCTCCAAAACTCTAAATAAACAAAATATAAACAAGCTGTATATTTACATAGAGTAGAAAAATAAACTAACTATAGGTAGGATATGAAAACATATGCTTAGGTGTCTGAATATTTACAGTCCAATTCAATGAAAGTATAAATGTAAGATTTTTATTTGTTTCTGATTGTACATATATGTGATATCAAATATATTACCTGTTAGAATACAAGTTAAGAAGTTAAACTTTTACAACAATGCAAGTAACAATCACAAATCTAGCAATACAAATCTACAACCTTAATAGAACTGTTACACTCCTTACCAATTGGTGGCAGTAATGCACCCAGGGGGGATTTACTATTAAGCAATACTAGGCAATTGCCTAGGGTCCCAACTACCTGGGCGCCCCTTAAAACTCTGTTCACATGTATGGTTAATACAACTATTCCTCATTTGTGCACATTAATTATGTTTTTGATAAAAGTCCTTTGGCTATAACGCCATCAGAACGCTGATAATATTAAGTGTGTCTCAGCCCCCCCTTCAGTGTCCACCATATTGGATCAGTCCATTTGCTGCACATGTTCAGAAAGGTCCAAACAGACAGCAGCAAACCATTTGAAAACAAACAAATCAAAGAGCAGTGTTGCCAACTTAGCGCTTTAGTCGCTATATTTAGCCACTTTTCAGACCCCTCTAGCACTTTTATGTAAATAAAGCTCCTAGCGCCAAATCTAGAGACTTTTTTCTGCTACTGGAGACTTTGGAGACAACATCTAAAAGCAGCGAACTCTGCTCTCCAGAGCAAGTAGATTGGTAACCCCGCCTCCTGCTCTCCTCTATCTTGTCTGCTGTCATGATTCATGCAGCTATTATTTCATCCAAATGAAAAATGGAGAACAGAGAAGTAGATCATGGCTTGTCTACAGTGAAAAGAAGGACTGGGTTATTTACTTTGGCCTTTTTGGAAACACAGGAAGGAGCAATCAGCTAAGTGAGCTTAGTGCTTGGAAAAAATCTTTTATTCCTGGGGTCTACAGTGAGAACTCCAGGGTAGGAAAAGAGCTCCTGATTGCTGTGCTGAATCCAGACAGCATTCAGCCATATGGATGCTGGTCAAATTGGAATTACAACATTTAGGAAAAGAGCTATAAAAAATCAAAGGTACTCAAATGAAGTGAACATCTGAATCTCTCTCCTTTATAAAACCCAAAACATATGAAGGTGAGAATGTTATCACGTGTCACAGAAAAAAGGAAGAGAAAATGTATTTGTATCAAACCTTGCCTTTGCAAGGTAGCTCCCTGCGAAGGCAATGGATATCAGAAGGTCCCTACGCTAACACCAACAGCCCTAGGAAGCATCATGCTTCCTCTTCCTAGCTCCTTTCTATCTGCTTTATTATTCAAATGGGACTTTTTGTGTTGACCATATAGCAGTCTTTGCCCTTACCAATTTGAGGTATCTGGATTGAGCCGATATTCTAGCAGAGATATAACCTGACATTGATGGTTCTGATTTAAACTTTACGATGCAATAAGGCAACCAACTGGTGAGGAGTGTAATGACATCATTGAGGGTTATAGACTTGTGCATTAGGGTGGTCCTTATATAAGGCAAAAAAATAGAGTTAGGATTTTTTTTGTTCTGACTTTCTTAAAATGTTCCAACATATACAAAATGAGCACATGCTAAATTTCAAGAATTTTGGTTGAACTTAAGAGGTAGATCAGGTTCGATGAACTTCATACAATGAATCTGATAGGTATGCACAGTTTGCTTAAGATCAAGACTGAGGTTTTTAATTTATTTATTACCTGTTGACAATGATTCAACTTTATTCATTTTTATCATTTATTTCACAGATTTTATTCAAATGTATTGTTAATTAATTGTTATTGTTACTCATTTTTATTTAGGTTATCAAGATGTTTGTGTAAAAAGACCCGATAATCCATTGTGTACATTTGTGATCGGTAATGAAAAGTTATAACTTCTAAACTTATGAGTTATTAAGATGAAACAAATACAAATATTACATTTATACACTTTTATTGACTTAAATTTACAAATTCAGATACCTCAGCATACACTGTTATTGACAGTGATTTTACCGCATATTTACACATATATAACGGATTTGTTTTGCACACATTTCCTCTGTCATTCTGTAGAATAACCTTGTGAACTGGGTTTGGTGTTTGGGTTTTTAGAAGTGATGGGTGTTGGCTGATTTTCATGCTTCCCATAATGCTTTGCTAGAACATTCCTATTATCAGGACTAGTGTAATTTAAGTCAGGTTTGTATTTTAACTGCATAACACTGACCTCGGTGTCCATAAGTTACTTTGTTATTAATCTAGAAGTGTTTTCAGGGTCATTATCAATATTCCTACATAATCTTTCCTTGTGATGCATTTTTGTAAAGTACCTCCTCCAGCAAAAGCTCTCTTAACATGATGCTGCCACAATTGGGAAGATCTTCTCTGGTTCTCAAGCTCCTACTTTTATCCTTCTAATACAGATTGGCCTCATGGCTAAACTGTTTTTATTTAGTAAAGTCAGGTAGTGGCTCCTCTTCTCTGAGCCACATTTGGGCCATCTTCATCATTAAAAGGTCTGTTGCTGTTATTCTGAGGTTGATTCAAATATTTTAAATCTAAACATCTTCATCTCTGGGACAAAGGACCAGGTGATATGTTACAACAGATGAATAAGGAAGCTGAAGGCATCTGAAAATTGTCCCCAAGGATGCATGCTTATGAAGGTCCACTTTTTTTCTTGGCTGATTTCCATAGGTCTGTCCATGTTTTCACACAGGGAAGCAGTGTGTTTATATTATTTATATTGTCATCATGTGACTGGGAGTATGTCACTGCGACTGTGTACAATTAGTCAACAAGCCGAAGCAATGCAAGCGATCGAGTGTGGAAAAGTCCAACATCAAAAGGAGCAAGAAGATCTTTGATTTTAAGGGAGATAAAACTTGAGTTGTGCTTGAAAAACAGTCTGTATGCTGGAGCCAAAGCTCAGGAAGCATTCACATGTCACTGCGAAGTGTATAGACATGAGTTAATGTGTTTGCTAACAGTGCTGCTGGTGTTAGCAATGCTTTTAAGCCTCATGCCAAGAGCTGTTGGTTTTCCACGAGGCATTAAAGAACGGTCGGCAGCGTGGGGACACATTTAGTAGCTGCATCAGTGGCCACTATCTGGCTCTCTGGTTGGTTAGGGGTACCAGAAGATGGAGCCCATCTGTTTATCTCAGCTCTCTGACACAAGGGCCCGATAACAAAACCAGCCCCTAAACACTAAACCTGAGCACATTAAGGGCCATCACAGACCATGTAATCGGTTGTTCCAACCGTTGCATTTCCGAATTCTCCCGAGTGGTGTCCGACTTTATACAAGTGGATAAAGTGAATGTGATTGGTCGATTATCAAGAGGGCGGGATTGTTGTGGCGAAAAGTTCACAAGCAGGTTTGGTTGTGGCCGGTTTGTGGGAAGCATCTTGCTAACTAGTTAGCAACTTAGTGCTAGTAGGTTCCCAATGGGAAATTCCATTGGGACCAAGTAGCACTAAATTGGTGACTTAGAAACGACACTGTCAAGGAACGCTATGGACAGCGGAAACATGCAAGAGGAGGAGAGTTTAGTGTCGGAGGACGTGGATGAGTCTCCTCCGTCATCCATGTTTTATTTAGAGGAGGAAAGCGGGACGAAGATGTTGTGGAAGAGGACGCCAGGGCGGCAGAAGCTTGGTTTGGTGTGGAAGGCTTCCAGCCGTACATGTTTGAGCCCTTGCCTCGCAACGCTGCCAGTTCTGTTAGCTCTACGCCTGCTGAAGACACAGACGTCCATCCCCGTGAACACTGGGACGCAACTCAATGGGAAAGGAAAGGATTCTCATTTCTTATTTCAACCATTGCGTATATTAGCTTGGACATATGAATCAACAGATGACATTTGATATATGAATGGCCCAATTTAGGTTTTCAGGCTGACCTATAACTAACTGGCCTGCATAAGATTACGGAGGGAAAAAAACTGATTTAAAGACAAAAAATAGAATTTTCTAAATTTTGGGACAATATTGTCTGATAAAGATTAAATTTATATACATGTTTAAGCCAGAAGGATTTGACATTTTAATATGACTTCCCTACGACTTTAAAGGCCATCCCAGAACACGTAGTAGGTAGTGCGAGTGAACGGTCCAGCCCTTAAATAGAGAGTCTGCATCAGTTCAGACTCCCTGGAATTTGGCAGTGTTGCCGTTCCATTCTCGTTTATGCCCCCCTCACACCTTTAATCAAGGCGCCTTGCACAACTGTAAGTGAGACTGTTAGTGCTTAGGGTGCAGTTTGGGATTCACCCTTGAACTTTATAGCCTTATTTCATCAGGACCAAATGGAGTTTGATCTTTTTGGTAGAGGCATACAAAGTGACTCTGTACCCTTGATGGACAGAGCAGTGAACGGATAACTTTCAGCCTCCAAGGCCTTTGTTATTATAATGTTTGGATCGACAAATGTCAGCTGAATGCATGTTTCTCTGACTGGCTGTGTGAGACTTTGACAGCTCTGCCACTATGTTCTGTCATTGCAGCATTTTCCTTTTGCATGTGTCTTGTCTCATTGCTGTGTTTCCTGCGTGTTTATGCATTTGCAGTGCGTTTGATCCTCTCGGCCACCATAGTTTTGCCTTAGAGTGATCTCAGCTAAGTGGCTCTGGATGTTTTTATCCATTCATGGTGTTCTTCACCCTGAACCCAGAGAGCTAAAAATGTTAGATTGGGTTTAAAAGATTAAAAGGTTCTTGGCTTTGGAAAACATCTTCAGAAAATGTGGAGGTTTTTCTTTCAACAGGTCGTTTTTATAATGCTCCTTTAATAAAAACCAACAATAGTCTCTCAGCTGAAGATTAAATGTTCTATAAGGGAAATCGATGAAGCAATAACGCTGACTTTATTTTTGTTGTAAAGGTGGCAGCCAACACCTTCTCATCACCCCAGCATACAGGGAACTACACACACACTCTGTCTTCTCCTCAACATGCCCCCAACTACAACCTGCTGTCTCCCAGCCACCAGCCAAACTACGCCACCTATAAAGAAGGCTACAACGTTTACGGCATTGAGAGCGTCAAGATCTAACACGGGTAGGAGAGTGATGATTGACAGCTAAAACTTTGCTCCCCTCACAGCCATAGACCAGGTTTAACCTGCCAGCCCCGCCCTGAGCAGCAGGGCATCTTCAGATGCACTTTAGCAAAACTTAGACGTTTTTCTAGAAGATATTTTTAAAAAGACACACAGTTGAACTGTGAATAAAGAGATTAAAAAATACATATTTTTGCTTTGAAGAGAAAACTAGTACTGTCTACAGTACTACTGTTATGTTTTCCCTGTTACTTTATAAAGGAACAAAGCTAGAAACTGGAGCATAGAGCTTTATAACTTAGACCTGCTCTATTAAACTACCAGTAGATCTTTTTGTCTGGTTTATCTTCACAGCATTGGGACTGGATTTGCCACTGAAGATGGCAGCCGTTAGTTCCTGGATTTATTTACCATAATAAATAAAGTTATGATACGATGAACTCCAGTAATTGTATAGTCCCTAATGGGAAACGTATTGCAAAGAAATAAAGAAAAAATATAATAGAAACAGTGGCATAAAAAAGAGATTAAAGGTCAAATCTGTGTATGGCTGTGATCTTCCTGCCGTTTGTTTAATCCTTATCCTGAAGCTTTTCCTCACTTCTTCCATCTCCCTTTATTCCTCTGACTTTATTCCTTCTTTCTCTCCCGTATGTTGCTTTATCCTTTCTTCCTTCTCCTGTTTTACCCTGTATTGTTTTTTTCACCTCCCCCCCTTTTATTCTCTTTACTCTTGCTCCCTGATCCTTTGTGATTTCTTTTCTCCATCACTTTCCTTAGTTTATAGCCAATCATCCTCTTTTAACTAAATGATTAAAGGTCGACACAAAGAGAAACATCCGTTAAACGCAGTTAATATTCAACCATATAATTATCACAGACCAACAAAAATAAGACAAGATAGACTGAATACATAATAAAAAAGAAAGTTCGAATACAAATTTTTGATTAAGGTAAAAAGTAAAAGCTATTCAAATCAAGATGTACGCTTGAGAAAATGTTGATGGCAAAAAGCTTTTAACCGTCTGTGCTAACTGTCTTTTTTGTTGCCCTGGATGAGTTTTGGACCACTTCTTCTTTGCAGGTCTTTATATTTTCAGGGGCAGATTTGACTACCTGGTGTTTTCACAGACGGCTCCTGCCTCGGGGGGGATTTATGGCCCTGACGGGATTCGCTTTTAGTTGCTGACCACTGTTAGCCCTGTAATGATGTGGGTGTTTCTATACAAAAGGGAGTCAGGATGGGAGCTGGATTCTGATGGCAGATTGGTGTTGCTACCATGGCGAACGGTGACCATCCTCTCCCTCTAATAGTTGAAACACCAAAAATGCCCAGTAACTATGGATGGTCTGTTCAATGTTTAAAGACCGGATTTAACTAGCTTTCAGAGGCTTTAGCACGGCCATTCCAGGTTCAAATCTTTGTTAATGGCCTTCCCTATTGGTTGCACCGATACTGATATCAGTTTCAGGCACGGCCCCGATCCAGCACTAAAACGGTGGTATCGGTATGGGTGAGTACCAACAAATAGGGCACTGATACCAGGAATAGCTTCAAAACTGTCCAGCCTTTGTTGCATTGGTCCTTTATAGACAGCAGCGGTTCTGTTGGGGAACTTTCCCAATGAGACACCTTTTACAAGGTCTTTTATCAACATTTCTCTGTTTTGCCCCAAAAACTGATAGAGAGACGGAGCAAGGACCCCTCTCCATGGGGTAGAAGGTCGAAGTTTTAACCAGCAGTCTTGCATGTATACAGGTAGGGTAGAGACAACAGCATGAACACGTTAATCTGAGGAAGATGAGGCACCAGAGGTGATGATGGAGAAGATTTAACCTGTGGAGAACAAATTAGATAAGAAATAAGGTAAAATAGCAGGTTTTACTTCAAACTTTATCTAAATAAAAGGTAACACAAAATAATTTTCTAGTTTGTGCAATATTGCATATGCTCTGATGCCAGATTTGTCTAAATGAAGCAGGTTTATGATGGCATCATCAACTCCATCTCCATGGCGATAAGCAAACTGCAGGGGGTCCTGAGAGTTTGCTGAGGTGAACCAACAGAAGTCTCTTATTTGGGTAGTCAGGGCAACAGGTCACTAGTCACTGAGGACTGTTGGCTGAGTCTTCTTTGGCATTGAACCAAGGCAGGAGGTCTTCCACATCACTGGAACTGTCCACAGGGTCAGACTAAGGAAGGTGCTGTAGAATCCCACAGAGCTGCTCTGCACAGGCCTTCAGGACACTGGGGCTCACATCATCAGGACCTGCTGACTTATTACCATTCAGTCTCTCCAGTTGAGTCTTTACTGGACTTCTAGAGACAGACAGGTGAAAGGGCGAGGGAAGAATTAAATCAATTGTTGAAGAATGGATTCGGTTAATTGGATTTGTCCAGAGTTTATGTCTGATCATCTTTTTCCTTGAAGCCTCTGGTCTCTTTACCCCTTCCTCAGTCAGACCGTGCATCGGGCATTCAGGCTCCTTGGCATCAGAGGGTTGCTTGAGAGAAGAGCCTCAAGGTGAGAGAAGAGCCTCAAGGTGGCTGTAGATCAAGAGGGGAGACGCATGGAGTAGCACGCTGCTTGAACACAAACTGGGGCCTGATCAACCCCGGTTGGGTCGCCCAGACGAGGGTGTCTGAAGATCAAAGACCCGAAACACCCTATGACCCTGGGTCCTTCACTGACGATGTGTTCAAGCTGCACCGGCTAGGTGTATCAAAATCTACCCCTGTCCACAATTCTCTGACATTGTTTTGCAGGGCTTCTTCAGCTTCCTGGGACCATCTTCTTCTTACAGTTCTTTTAAATTTTGTCTCTTGGAAACGAGCTTATACTCTAAGCAGAAGAAAAACAAGATTTTGATCAAATGTCCTAGGTTTAGTTCTCAATTTACAGTAGTGGAGTCCTTGACATTTGCAAAAGAAGTTTCATGTTTTGTTTTCGGTGGTACAACAGCGGACAAACTTCAAGACACATTGCAGTGTAGCAGAAATGGAGCTTTGATTAAATCCCCCCTTATTCCCAGATCTATTAAATAGGAGAGTATTTCCAGCGCTACACCAAGGAAGTTAGGTTGCAAAGGCGTCCAGTAGTTCGGTGGAAGTGCTTGGTGAGCCCAGGCACAGACTGAGAGGTACCTCAGGCGGGGGGGAAGAAGGGTAAGGCAGACAGGGGGAGGCAGGGTAAGGCAGACAGGGGGAAGCAAGGGGCTGCCCGTGTCTGGGCTACCGATCCCTGGAATAGATATAGAACAACAATGTTTCATTAAAAATAAATACGTGTACAATAAATGGTGTAGATATTAATTTTTGGATAGTGCTTTTTAAATATTTATTCAAACATTACAGTATACTGTTAAATTATAAAATGACTAATTCAATAATGTATTTTCTCATTGAATAATAAGGAATACATTTAAAATTATAAATTGAATGTCATTTAAAAAAAACTGATTTCAAAATAAGTACAATTACTTCACTCCATATGATATATAAATATAGAGTGTAAGTATTTTTAGGGGTCTGGTTGTTTTTAACTTCACCTGCTCCAAATGATTTAAGTACTTTTCATTTAGTGCATTTCTAAATTTGAATACATATACTCATTCTCATGCTTTTTATGCTGGTGCATGTTAACTGCTGGTGCAAAGGTGATGCTTAGTGGGGTTGGAAGGGGAAATGAAGGGCTTGGTTGCATTTGATAAACGTGGTGCACATTGGCAAGAGAGATCCAGGTGGACAAAATAACAAAACAGCGCACTGGCTATGCCCTGGCCCTCTTCCATGTTCTCCATTGTCTACTTTCCTGATTTCTGTCACATTGATAACATCATCAACACTAATCAAGCATGATGACGTCACCTGGCATGCGGCTATGGGAGGCAAAAACCACACAGCTGCCAGCGGGTTTTCAACCAAATTTTTTTACCCAAAGTCAAATGTCACTATCCTTCATCCGCTAATTTCAGTGGGAAAGCAGCTGAAGCGATTTAAGCTATATTGTTACCAGTACATTAACTAGATTTATGTCATATTCATAATCTGCTTCTCTGAGAGCAGAGGACCAAACTCTAGCTAGCAGGCAGCTTCACACTCTAATCAGTTTTATAACAAAACAAACAGGAGCTAGTGACGTTAGCTTTTTACTCTAAATGTCAACTTTGACATTTCATGTTATTTAAATTAATTTAGAACTGTGTTTATGGTAAAATATGTGTGCTTATATACACTATACTGTATCCAGTTTTTTATCTGATAAGCAGTTAAAAGGATAAATGGAAATGAGCCTATTAAACGTGCGCATTTTCACTGCCAAGCTGCTGCTCATTCACTGCCAGGAAGCTGTATCAAAATTTTGTTTTATGTAATAAAATGACAATAAATTTTAGTCTAAGTTTAAGAGCAGCCAACAAGAAGGAAAGAGCAGTAGATTCTAGAAATGTTTTCCTTTCTCAATGAAAAAAGAATTAATCTTTTTTTTGCAATTAATATCATTTTATCTCCAAAACTAATTTAAGAATTAAACTACTAAAATAAATAATTCTAAGAAGTCTAAGGTTTTAATTCAATTGTTGTAATACTTTGAAAGTGTCCAAATCACTTTTTGGACAGCCTCTGGTTAAAAAGCATATAATGGAATATGCTGCAAACAATGATGAAGCTCTTCATTAACAGACGTTGCAACGCATCTTTCATACTTGAAATCTTTGCAAAGTTAAATACATCCATGCATCTATTGGATGATGGAAAAGTCTTATACACTCTTAAGGTTTCAATTGAATTCAATTGATTTCAGTTCAGTTTATTTATGTAGTTCCCAGATCTGGTTCTAGTCAACCTAGTTCTAAATTTCTATCAAAGGAAAGCGCATGGCCCTTACATAAGGCTGTCCTACGTGCTCGTCCCGTTAGCTATCTTTTTCTGTGCACTTTCAGGCATATATCTGTGGTGAGCTACGGTTTCATACAGTCATTAAGGCTCACCTTTCTCACCACTTTGAAAATGGCCGAGGGTCGTAAGAGAAAAAGTATCTAAGAAGTGTATGAGAAGAAAACAAAGGCTTCAGAAGAGGCAGATATTTCCCAGAATGTTTTGCGTAGAGAGCTTTCCTTGCAAAGCATTATGGGATTTGCTGTCGCAGTGGCCCGCTGTCACCATAGGGTGTCGCTACCCAACAGCGGCAACTAATAACAAAGATGGCGCAGGCATCTCACAGTGGAGGAGGAGTTACGCGATGAATGGAGCAAAAAGCAGTGATAATCTGTCCAAACAGCCAGTTACTGAGTTCACTATATAGTCCCTGCTCTATATAGTGATGGA
The DNA here is from genome assembly GCA_030533445.1 of Cyprinodon diabolis. Lineage (NCBI taxonomy): Eukaryota > Metazoa > Chordata > Actinopteri > Cyprinodontiformes > Cyprinodontidae > Cyprinodon > Cyprinodon diabolis. The sequence goes on along the minus strand of CM060066.1, from coordinate 50,753,939 downwards.
GGGATTAAGGGTTAGGGCAGATGTTCGGACACAGTTAGTTTGTATGAGGGTTGCAAACAGCAACTTTTAAATAAAGCGTGCACGAGCAGAAATACATGCTCTTGCATGAGAACAACCAACGAGCACAACCCTGTACCCACTCCAGAGAGCCTATTAAATGTGTGCAAAAGCATTCATGAGCCCATTTCTCTGCTTGAAATGTTTGAGATGTTGTTTCCAAAATTTTTAATTCAGATCAATTCAGTTTATTTCTGTAGCGCCAATTCACAGCACGTCACTGTTTTTTTAATCTAAGGAAACAGTTGGTTTCATCGACTCATTGACTCGAACACAATCCCTCACACTAAGCAAAAGAAGATTTGCAATTTTTCCACTATGTCAGACTCACCACTAGTAAGTAAAAATGGGGACGAACACATAGGACGGCCTTACCTAGACATATCACCAGAATTATTGACAATTAGAAGGACCACTTATAGAGATGATCCACTTGGAAAAAGAACATTCTCCACTGTACCTTTAAAGCACATTTTGTCACTATTAGCACAGCTTGGGTTTTTTAATCACTTTTACAGCACTCTCTGGCCTTATGTTTTTTTTATTATTAAAGCATTGCAAATACATAAGTGTACAGCAAATACAATAAGTACTGGAAGCACAAAAAAATTGGCCTGGCACAAAATCTGTCTAAAAACGACTGGATGAATGTCCACAGACCAGACCTGGCAAAGAAAACGTACATTTTCATTTGACTGTTTTTTCAAACTCTTTTAACCTTTTTAAATCTGTCCGAGAATCACATTTATGTCTTTATCAAGAGTCTGGTCCTATGTCAGTTAATAATTGTCTCTGTGAAGTTAGGAAGCTGAGACAAAGGCCTTTCTTGTAAAACCTCCCAATACACCTACTCTACCTTGGAACTATCCCACCCCTACATAAAGAACTTTCTCACACACAAACATTTGGTTATTCCCAAGAAAAAACACAGTTCATCAAGGACATACTTTTTATCCAGATAAACACTCAGACCAGGTCTCCCGTTCACAGCATGAAGGAGGCTGTGTGAACTCATTCTTATCTCTCATCAGATAACAATCCCTTCACCCTTTTCTAGAGTGGGGAGGCAACTGCTCTCTGCCCCCCCCCCCTCTCTTAGCTTCATAACTTAATTCCAGCCTACAGACTGGTACAAGACTTCCTAACAATCACCCATATTTATGCAGAGAAAAGCCACACTCAAAATATTTGATTTCAAGGAAAAATATGCTTCCACATCTCCTAGTCTCCAGCTTTCATAAATTGCCGGATTTTTTGCTATTTGCAGGATTTCTGTTTACACGATGTTTGCATATTTTTTCTCTCGATTCTCTCTGATTGCAGCATTTTTTCATTTGCATGTGTTTTGTGGCTGCTCAGTGGGTAGCACTGCTGCCTTGCAGCAATAAGGTTCTGGGTTTGATTCCCAGCCCGGGGTCCTTTTGCATGGATTTTGCATGTTCTCCCTGAGCATGCGTGGGTTCTCTCCGGGTACTCCTGCTTCCTCCCACAGTCCAAAACCATGACTGTTAGGCTGATTGGCTTCTCCAGATTATCCTTAGGTGTGAGTGTGAATGGTTGCTTGTCTCTGTATTGTCCTGCGATGGACTGGTGACCTGTCCAGGGTGGACCCCGCCTCTCGTCCATATGGATGGAAATAGGCACCAGCACCCCCAGCAGGGATAAATAGTGATGGGAAATGGATGGATGTGTTTTGTGCCTCAGCATCATTTATATGTTTGCAGTTGCCCTGCATTTCTCTGTTATTACAGCATTTTTTCCTTTGTATGCTAGTCTAGTTTTTATGTTTTTCTTGACAGACAACTTCAGTGTATCTATTTAGCTCCAATTCACATCACATGTTCTCTCAAGGCACTTTGCTTAGGCATTTCAATCGTTGGTTAACAATTTATTCATCTAAGGAAACCCAACTGATTGTATTGATTGTTTGCCTCATTTTTGTGGGGGTTTTTTGCTACTTTTTTATGTATTTCCAGTGTGTTTGCACCTCTTGAACACTGTACACTGCTTTTTCTATCTATGCTTCTGTCTCCTTGAACCCCAGTCGGCCTCGGCAGATGGCCGCTCACACTGAGCCTGGTTCTGCTGGAGGTTTCTTCCTGTTCAAAGGGAGTTTTTCCTCTCCACTGTTGCTGCAAGCATGCTTAGTGTGAGGGATTGCTGAAGAGTCAATGAGTCGATGCAATCAACTGGTTTCCCTTAGATGGAAAACTTTGAATCAATCTGACTGGATGATCTGGTGAACTGTAAAGTGCCTTGAGATGAGATGTGTTGTGAATTGGAGCTATAGAAATAAACTGAATAGAATTGTACACAGAAAATCAGCTTCAGAAGTTGAAATGTTTATCAAAAACAAAAATGAGTTCTGAAGGCAAAGCTAGGCAATGAGATTTTATTTACATTGCATAGTTCCTTACAAAAAAAAATTTAAAATGCTTTATGTGAATTAAACAATAGCAGAGAAAGAAAATTAAACGATAAATAAGATCAAAACATAATAAAAGGAGGTGGTAAAAATAAATAAAACAGCTGGTCCACAAACTTAATTTAATGAAACCTCAGTTAACAGTTTAAGTCAAAGGCAGCTGTAAATTCATGGGTTTTTAATTTGGATTAAAAATAACTCAGGCTTTCATCTCATCTGCAGCAGACTAACTTCCACCTTCAGTCGTCCACCTGTTGGAACTCCTTCATTATGTGAAATGTTTTTATTTCTGTCCCTCAACAGATGAAATTCACAGATGCAATGCGCTCCAAAGCTCGTCTGTCTATCACTGGGTCAACGAGTGAGAACGGCCGTGTTCCAGTGGCTTACCTTCGCCCAGGATTACCCATGAGCCTCAGTATGACTGACCTCTCATGACCTCTCACAAGTCAGTGCCTTACAGCCAGTTAATGCGCTTTCATCGATCCCTGCTGTAAGGGAAGTGGAGGGTTTACCTCTTTAAGAAAAAGACAAGACATATTTCCCGTGGCGACGGGCGACCTGCTCCACTTTTTATTCTGGATTTTAGTCATTCGAAACTCTTCACTCCTTTACGTCTGGTCTGCGAGAACTAGGCAGATGTCCTTCCTGGCTTCTGATAAACATTTGTAAAGGGAATCCCAGGAGGATCGGAGGGAGGGACGGCTGTTCCTGCACCAACCCATGACAAACAATCAAGCACAGAGGACCGTTTTTTAAAATCCGATATCACTTGTTTTGTAGATTTTTGCCATGGAGGCGTCTCTTGTACAGAAAACACCAGTGTTTCCGATGTTCATGCAATAACAACAGCTATCAGGGATCAGGAAGCGCGGGGATACAAGCAGGAACTTCTTTGAAATGTGCTGAAGTGCCATGAACAAAAACTGATGTCCTGATAAAATCACCACGTCTTGTGATAATGATGTGATTGTTCGGGTTTTTTCTTCTGTTTGCTTGTAAATCCTCATTTTAAACCACATATAGAAACAACTAAGTCCAATTCAATATTATTAGAAATTTAAATGAAATGTAAAGATAATTCTTGTTGGTGAGGTTCTAGCATTTCATTCTTGATTCTGCAGACTAACATCCATCCTTTCAGTTGCTTCAAAAGGACATTTTTGTGGTTTGAAACCTGACATGTAAACATTTTTCAAGGATCATTACTTTATCTGAATTTCTATTCTAACTGTATGAAGAACTCTGTTTTAATCAAATAAGAGCTGTTGAAGCTTGGTGGCTAATCTGTGGTTAGCCATAGAGCCACATTCCCCCCAGGCCTAAAGGGATGCACAGGTCCTCCAACAGGTTCTCACTCATTTCCAGGATCATTTCCCAGTTTGACACGCCTGAAAAACCCCAATATGGAGGAAGAAAGAGGATTTGATGAAAGGATGGGGAGCAGAGGAGGATGAAGCTAAGGACCTTTCTTACTGTCAGCCCACAGACGACTCCACTGAAACACATAATGAACAGACATGTTTGGATTCTCTTGGTGAAGGCCTTTACATAGACAGAGATTTACCTTCCAGCTCATCGCAGCAGACCTCGCTCCTGCCTCCATACTTCTCCATCATCATCATCCCTAACCAGTCAGACGTTACCACTTTAAGTTTCCTCTCTAGAACACAGAAACCGCTGCAGGGCAGGAAGTCAGTCGGTGTCCCAATATTAGAACAAGGATAAACGTATGACCCCAGTCTTTCTATAAGTTTCTGTCCATGAACGCCACTAAGAAAATCTTTGGCACATATGTGCGCAGTAGGAGTCTGACCCGTTCTATATATAGGTTGTGATTATGAGGATCTTTGTTTCAGCGTTTAGCCGGGGCCGTCTCTAGCAACACTCCCCAGGTGGTTCCCTGGACACGGCTCCTATGAAATACGGCAGAGGCTGTTCACTAGCGACCGCCTCCCAATGGTAGGAGCCTTCAGCACCTCAGGGAAAAGCTGGACAGCTTCCCATCCTTACCTTCAGCCACAGTGACGTTCTCACCTTCCTCTGGGTGTCTGGACTCACAGAAAAAGAAAGATGGAGGAATTCTAACCTGTAAACGTGGTCCTCACTCATAACCAGAACCTCCAGAGTACAAGAGTACAATTAGCTATTTCTAATTGTAATGTCTCCGATTCCCACCAGAGGTCTCCCTCCTTCCCTTACCTGCTTAGCGCTTCATGTCTGTGAATCTGTACTGGTCCTTATCCTCACCTTCAAGCCAACCCCTGCTGCACCAGAAAGCGTCCCGTCAGCTGATAGGTTTATATGGGGGTGGAGCCTGTAGCTGGTCTGGGTCCTGCTTTGCTGAGCCCAGGGAACCAGGACCAACCATCAGACCAAGCTACAGGAAACCAGAATAGAGTATTTTAGAACAGAGTTTATTTTATCGACTTTATGCATTTAAGATGATACTATACTGAATGAGTGATGAGAAGAGGAAGAGCAGTGCACATGTACCACAGTCCAGATGCTTTTAGTAGGAAGATATAAAGACGTAAAAATGGAAAATTATATTTGATCTAGTTTATTGTACATTCTGAACTTTACTGGTAGAGTTCAATGTTTTATTATTATTATTGTTTTGAAATCTAGGGGGGAAAAGGATCCTTGCAACCATTCGGTTAGTGACTAGGCTCTGATGACATCACAGGTCCTGACTGTGGGAGTCCCTCAGAGCCACAGAGAACTTGGTTTTTGTTTTTCCTTCATGCACCTCAGTAAACATTTTATTTCTGTAAATATGAGAGGAGTTGCTCCTCTTTTTTAAAGCCAACACAAGCGGACACACTCACACTGTTTACTGTACATGGAGTACACACTGTAACATGGCTGCACCCTGACACCATCCATCCTCCAACCAGTTCTCCTGAAGCCAAGCGGACCATGTGCCAAAACAGTCCGAGGAGCAAGCAGAGCTCCTCCAAACTGAAACCTGAGCCGACAGAAGGACGAAATAATGTGAAAACTTTACTGCATCCATGGTGCCAACGATGACGAGGAGGATGAAGAGAGCATCTGCATGTCACTTCTCTTTTGTTTTTATTTTTGTTTTCTTCAGGTCAGGCTGTCGGCCTGAACCCTTGTGACCGGCTGCTTATTAGTGTTTGATAACGATAGCCGTTAGAAGAATATAAACAATATTAATTACAGTACTAATGTTGTTCCTGTTATCTAAGTGTATGCTTTTTAAGAACTGGATTCTCCTGTTTTTTTTTTTGTTTGCAGTTTCTTTTTTATTTTCTGCTTGGTTGGTTTTAAAGCTTAACAGGAAAAACTTCAACGTGACAAAAGTCTGAAACAGGAGGATCACGAGCCGAGGGCATCGATTCAGCTCCTGCTCAGAGGACACATATCATTTCTGCCCACAGATGGTCGTCAGGATGTCCTGACGTGAAATCATCACGGTTCACTGCTGACTCCGTTTTCTTTTTTCTATAAAACAATGAAATAATTACAAAAAAATCACTTTTCAGCGGTGAAGTTGTAAGTTTTCAGTGTAAGGCGGTTTGTGGGTCATTTTGAACATATTTCCTTATGAATACGTGAATATGTTTGCCAGAAGGCCTGGGACAGAGTGCAATCTGGATCTGTAAGGATCGTTATGCATGTGAGCGAGTTGAGTGAGTCTCATTAGGAAGCAGTGAAGGTTTCCACACCTCACACTGGTTCAGTAACACAGTGTCATGTAGTAGACCAACTCCGCATAGAGCAGAACGGTGAACTGGAGGGAAGACAAATCTGAAGAGTGCGGCATGCTTATGTTTTAGCCCCAGAGCTTTTAGTTAAAACAGAAAATGTTTTGCTGTTTTTTTTTTCTGTTTCCTCGTGTTCACCACTAAAGAGGGATTCATTCAGAGCAGAAAGATTAAAAACATCTGGTTCACATTGGAGAGGAAACACCTCCAGCTGAACCAGAGTCAGAGGGGCAGCTTCTGCTAAGGCCGACAGGGGTTTAAGAAAACAGAAGCAGGCATAGAAAAAGAACATAGAAGCACTGATCTATAAATACTTTCTATGTTAGAGAAGGTGAGGGTAAACTAGCTCATAATTGGCTTTAAAGGGATGAAAGAGAGTCACAGTTAAAGCTGAGCTTATATCTCTAGGAGCGAAACAGGACTAAACACTGGAAGCAGACTGCAGATCACCTATTTTTAATCCTTGCCAAAGTTTTTTTATTGGATTTAAGGCTGAACTTTGACTGAATTATCCTAACTGGTGCTGGACTTGATGTTTATTTACCACTGGAGATCATTCCAGCACCAGAGGAGGATAACAGAAGCGTCTCAGTGAACACTGGTGAACCAACAGGGTCAGAAACCAGATGTTCAGCCAGAGCGGCAGGTGGAATGGCTGAGGCCAGAAAACTGAGATGCAAACGACTCTAACTGGGAGATTCTGTTCATTTTATTTATGTTTCTTCTGCTCCACGTTTCTGCGCGCTGCGTTGGTCAATCACATGACATCCCTGAGCCTGACACTGAGGTCTGTGGCTGACCGAGTGTAGAAAAGAACTGTTTAGTCAGGCAGAGTGCTAAGGAGGAACGAACATGCTGATTCTCCTTAGGTGAGCCTCTGGTCACAGAGAGGAAATAATTTGTTGTATCATGACTTTATATTTATGTTATTAATATGCAAATGTCACTTATAAGGGTTTTGACTGTATTCACAGATGAACACTCATTGTGTTGATACTTGGTTTGTAATCTGACTATTTACAGTAAATATTAAACATGCATGCTCTCCACATGATCTCTGTGTGTAATGCAGGTTTTTTTTCT